>CM076847.1:135702335-136302335 GCA_039519185.1 Astragalus membranaceus | reverse complement strand
CTCATTGAAATAAGTCAATACTTTAAGAATTTGTGTTCTGCAACGCTAAAAGCTGATGATCTTTCAAAAATGGAACAAGACATCCCACTTATCTTATGCAAGTTGGAGAGAGTATTTCCACCTGGTTTCTTTGATTCTATGGAGCATCTACCGGTGCATCTCGCATATGAAGCTAAACTTGGCGGACCTGTCCAATACAGATGGATGTATCCGTTTGAAAGGTCAGCTAATTTTTAATTATAATAATATAAGAAACAAGTTTAAATTAAAATTATATTATATGACTATTAATATATTAATATCATATTCCTCTAGGTTCATGGGTGATTCAAAAAGATCGGTGAAAAACAAAGCTAGAGTTGAAGGATCGATATGTTCTTCTTACCTACACCGTGAAACAACACATTTTTGTTCTCATTATTTCAAGAATCAGTTTGCTCCTGGAAGCAGTCGAAATGAAGTGGATACTGAATGGCGACATCCTTTGGCTTTGTCTGTCTTTTGTCTACCCGGTCGTCCATCTGGGAAGGAGTCAACTCACTGGCTAACAGATGAAGAGTTAAGTTCAGCACATGTTCATGTGTTGATAAACTGTACTGAGGTGCAACCATTTATTGAGTATGTTCCTCAACATTAACAATCGATCTTAATTAGTTAATACTAGTAGACAAGTGTAACAATTAAATTATTTCTTTTTAGGGAGTTCTTGTCATCAGAGGCAGTACGTGAAGACCAATCTTCTGCTCATATTCATGCGCATTTTCCAATGTGGTTTAGTCAATATGTGTATTCCCTCCCGCCAAATCCTACCAACCAACACTTGAGGAACATATCAGACGGTCCTCGAAGATGTGTTAAAGAATGGCACACATACTTTGTCAATGGATACAAATTTCACACCAATGAATGGACACAGGGCAGAGAGACAGTCAATAGTGGAGTGTGCATGAAGGGGGTCACTGGAGGAGGTGAAGATGATTTTTATGGTGTGGTTCAACACATATATGAACTTCAGTACCCCCATCTAGATTTTAGTCCAAAGGTAGTTGTTTTTTATTGTAATTGGTTTGATCCGTCTGCTCGAGGAACAAAGGTGAATCCAAAGTCAAATACAGTGGACATTAAAATGAATGGTAGATATCGACCGTATGATCCGTTCGTCATTGCACAAAATGTGAGACAAGTCTATTATGTCCCTTATCCATCAATGCGGACTGATAGGCGTGGTTGGTGTGTCGCAATTAAAACAAAACCAAGAGGTCGCATTGATCAGACAAATGATGACACGGTGGAAGATATTATGCCATATCAAATGGAAGAGATGTCTAATGTAAATGAAGTGATTCAAGTTGAACCCATTGTTCGTTTATGTGATGAGCCAAACACCGGCGATGAAGTTGTTGATGACGAAGATGCTGATGGTGATGATGCAACAGACCACATTGGTGTATCAAGAATTCACTCCTCCGATGATGATGATTTTGAGAATGAATGGGATTCAAATTAGAATGAATGTAATTTATGTTTCAACAATTCTATTTTTAATGAAGATGTTATTTTTAATGAAGGATGTTATTTGTTTGAGAATGAATGAGATTCAAATTATTTATTTTAATGCATGAGTTTTGTATATGTTTATATATGTTAACCTTGTTTAGTATATGTTTGTTTTGTTTAAATGTATATGTTTAGCTAGATCTATACAGATATGGCATCTCATGATGACTCGGGATCCGATCATGACGGCGCATATGTTCCTCCTCCACCTCCCGATGCCGCCAGCACTAGCAGGCGGAAGACATCTACTCGCCTAGGGCGCCGTACTCAGCCTGCGCGTGTTGTTGTTACTACTGGCGGATATTTGCCACCACCTGTGTCTGAGGATGGTGCTAGTACTAGTACTGCAGGGGGCCCATCGATTCCTGTTGGTACTGAGGGCTTATCCCCGACACATGTTGATGCGGATGGGGTACGCACATTCATTGATGGGACTGAGGTGATTAGGGTTACACCTGATGGGCGTATCATATTGCAGATTGTTGGCGATTCGTAAGTCTATATATATATATATATCTATATTATTATTTATTAATTTATTTTTGTTGCCATTTTTATATATATATATAACTTATATTTGGTGTAACAAAATTCATCTTTTTTTAATGCAGTTTTATTCCTTCGAAGGCTTCAGCTACCGCCATCACAAAAACAATCAAGGAGAATTTTACCAAGAGCTGGAAGAACTGGACGGAAGTTAGAAAAGATAAGGATGCAAATAAGAAGATGTTAAGATCATTTTTGGTAAGTTATTCGATTCTACGAAATAATTAATTTGGTACTGTATTATCTTTTATATATTGACTTGATTAATTAATTAATTATTGCCTTATAATTAACAACATTATTGTAAATTTCTTAAATAGGAAAAATGTACATGGTATCCAGGGGAGCAAGCCGCAGTTGAGAGAGTGTTCCATAAGAGATGTTCTCATCGCTATTCTGAATTGATGCGGAGGGCGCGCAATACGCGTACGAAGCCATCTTATATGGGAGACTCAACTTGGGCTGAGTTTAATGAGTATTGGGAGAAAGATGAAGGATTTAAGAATTATTGTGAGAAAGCCAAGAAGAACCGTGCTTCTGAAAAAGGTGGCTGCACACACACGGGGGGGAGTGTTAATACTGCAACGCATTACATACGTTTGGTAAATTTATTACTTAATTTATTACTTGATTAATTAATTAATTATTTATAATAATTAACTAGTCATTTTCAATATGTGTATTTAATTAATAATATATATATTTATGTATATATATATATAGGTGGAGAGGGAACAAAGGCAAATCACTTTGCCTGAGTTGCATTGCCACATGCATATGGTGGAGGAGACTGGTGAGTACGTTACAGATCGGGCGAGGCGTATTCAGGTAAAACTACTTTTACAATTATATATATTAATTAATGTTTATTATTTATATTAATAATTAGTTATTTATTTGTTGGGTTATTTTTTCAGGAGAGCTTCGAGGGTGGGATGGCTGAGTACCATCAGTCACAACAGGGCAGTGGGGCAGCTGTCGATCCAGTGGAGGAGGCTAGAGTAGCTCGTGATGTTTGGGAGAGAGCAGTTGGTCCCCAAAAGACTAATCGTCTGGTAGGATCAGGTGGTATTGGACCGGCTGCTTTTCGAACAAGCATTATTTCGAGTCTATCAGAGTCACATTCTGGATCCTCGACTGGTCGCAATTATGTTCCCAATGCTGGTGAGTTGAATGAGGTTAGGCAATTGACGCAGCAACTGAGCGAGGCTCAGCGTCAGATTGCCGAGCGGTAGCAGCAAAGCGATCGGGAAATTCAGGCGATTCGGGATCGAAGTGAGCGGGAAATTCAGGCGATTCGGGAGCAGGCTAGGGTAGCTGAGGAGCGCATGGAGGAGCGCTTTAAGTTCTTGCAGGATCAGATGGTGTCTAGCTCGAGGCCATCCTCATCAGCATCCTACCCGCCGCCGCCACAGCAGCAGTACTACCAGCAGCAGTATGCACCCCAGTATCCCCCGCCGTATGCATCCCAATATCCCCCGCAGTATACACCGCAGTATGCGCCGCCATTCCAGCCATACCAGCAGCAACATCAGTCACCCCGCCAGCCATACCAGCACCCCCAACATCAGTCACCCCTGATCCAGCCAAACCAGCAGTACCCCCAGCAGCGGTCACCCCCGCTGGACATTGATCTTAATGTCCAAATGTCATCGCTCAGTGCTTTACTTCAAGATGATACATATTATAATAATGTTGATGACATTGACCGACAGGCACCCCAGTAGCTTTAGATTATTTTATTTATTTGTCTGGATATTTTATTAATTGTCTGGATATTTTATTAATTGTATGGATATTTTTACTGCTTTTCCCAATTTTTATTTTTTTAAATTAAAAATTAATTAGTTATTGGATTTTATTTTTTTATCAATAATTAAAAAAATTAATAAAATAATATATATTTTTAATTAAAACGATTTTTTTAAAAAAATAAAATTTATTTTTTAAAAATAATAATAAATTTTTTTTAATTAAAATAATAATAATTAAAAAAAAAAATTAATTAAAATAATAATAATTATTAAAATAAAAAAACAAAATTTATTTTTTAAAAATAATAATAATTTTTTTTAATTAAAATAATAATAATTAAATTTTTTTTTTAAAAAATGTTTTTTTAAAAAAATTATATTCATTTTTTTTTAAATAAAACGGGTGTTTTGCGGCGGATAAGGGGTACTTTGCGGCGGATAATTTGCGGCGGATATTGGGTACTTTCCGGCGGATATATTGCGTCAAAAAATTGTCCCCTTTTCCGGCGGATTATCCGCCGCAAATTTGCGTTGGATTTTGCGGCGCCACTAAATCCGCCGCAAACTTGCGGCGGATAATCCGCCGCAACGCGTTTGCTTCGAGCTGGCTACCGGCGAAAAACTTCCGCCGCAAAGTCCAAATATCCGCCGCAAATTTGGCTTTTGCGGCGGATTTCGCCCGCCGCAAAGTCCAGCTTTTTTTGTAGTGTTTGAGCTATATAGTACTATCAAATGTGAAACTTTAGTGTCTCAACACCCTTCTCACGCCTAGGATCGGATACAAGAACATAAAGTTTATAGAAATGCACATGTGTGAGGTGACTCAAAGGATCTATGATAGCCTATGATACATATTATAAATTGGATTTAATTAGTATGCACCAACAGTAGTATACAAATACAAATATTTTACAACTTCAACCAATTAGAAACAGAAACAACATAAAAAATTGACTTTTACTCCATTCATCTTGAAAGTCACACCTACCATGACTTCTAAAAATATTTACACTGTCTGTGCTGATCAATTAAACTCTTAGAACTTAGGTATTGACCTAACTCAACCTCAAAAATCAGTCACATTAACCACTATTTAGGTCATATCATTAAAGGATAATGTGAACTCTCAATTGCATAGAATTGAAGGACTAAGAAACATAATAAGTGAAGGTACATGGGTATGTTTGAAGCATTATTTGTTAATCTTAATGAACAGAACAAAATAGAATAGAATACCTGCATACAAGTCTCATCCCAATCGTGGCCAAAACGAATGACAACAAGACGTTCCTCCTCGGCAAGGATTGCCTGATCCACAGTCCACCCCGAGTGCAAGTGAGGCAACAAGTACGACATCTTTCTTCACTCTGCTTTCTCCCTACAACACAATTTTTCCCTTTTTAATCACCAACAATTAGGGTTCAACATTGAACAACAATTTTTTTGAAATCAAAAGTATAAACGGCACAATTGAAAATTCTATTGTAGAGAGAGAGAGAGAGGGAGAGGGGGAGAGAGAGAGAGGGGGGGGGGGGGAGAGGGAGATCAGTACCGCAATACCGTTGTGTCTGGGTCGAGATTGGCTTTCAAGTTTCACGCACGGCTGGCTGCTGAAGAGAACCAGTTCGAGACTTTCAGTATAACACGCCTTATTTATAAATCGGTAAAATAAGTTTTTAGTCCCTACAAAATCGGCTCCTTTTAAATTTTAGTCCTTATAAAAGGTCAAAAAAACGCTATTAAAAGTTTTGAAGTGCTATTAAAAGTCATGAGGGACTAAAATTGAAAACGGCAAAATAAGATGAGGACCAAAACGCCTATTTCGTTAATGTAAGGACTAAACTTAGAAGGAGCCAATTTTGTAGGGACTAAAAACATATTTAACCCTTTATAAATAAATCTTCCTTTTATAGGGTGCTTCTAGTATTTTCTATGGGAATATAAATCCTTTTTGTAAAAAAAAAGGAATATAAATCCTTTTTGTAAAAAAATCTTTTATATATAAAAGTAGGATACCGAGTCCGCCAAAAAGTTGGCTTTTAGACCGGAAAAAGTCCGTCAAAATTGAGGGTAATTTAGTCATTTAATTTTTCACCATAGTAATTGTCTATCACACTTGCATTTATTGAAGGTTAGGGGTGTGCATGGTTTGAAAACCAAACCAAATTGGACTGGTTTATTGGTTCGGTTCGGTTCGGTTTCTGAAAACCAGTTGTTCAAAAACCAGTTTTTTTAGCAAACCAGTTTTAGTTCGGGTCAGAACTCAAAAAGTAGCTAAAGCCAACAACACTTGCTGTAAACCAGAACAGAAAAAAGAAACATTTCACATATACAAGTGCACAATGTCAACACAAATACCGAATTATGAAGGTGACATTTAATAGTGGTTATGAATATAGATAAATGTTGCTAATTTAAAGCCTATAAGTTGTCATTAAATATTTAAAAAAACAATTCAACTTGAAATAACAATGCATTGATTTGAAAGGTTCAAAAATTATTGTGGAAAGATGCAAAACTTGAACTGAACCACAAGAGAGACTAATAGATGTTCAGATTTCTACAAAAATTATTGTGGAAAGATGATTCCACGAGCCTAATAGACTAATAGATGCAAAAATTATACTGCTTAAATATAAGAATTCTTGGAG
This sequence comes from Astragalus membranaceus, assembly GCA_039519185.1. Classification (NCBI taxonomy): domain Eukaryota; kingdom Viridiplantae; phylum Streptophyta; class Magnoliopsida; order Fabales; family Fabaceae; genus Astragalus; species Astragalus membranaceus. The sequence goes on along the minus strand of CM076847.1, from coordinate 136,295,827 downwards.
AGCTGAAAAGAGCTAAAGTATTTTAACATAGTCTTATCATTGCATTCTCATTCAGGGAACATTTTTTATTTCCTTAGGAATGATACATTTGGAAGAAACAAAATTGTCAAAACATTATTCAATTAGTTACATCTAAATTAGCATACCAAAACATTATTCCAAGCCCACTAGTTTCATCAATTAAGAAACACCAAAATGAGACAAACAAATATGAAAATCAGCATACCAAAAAAACAAAGAGAACAAACCAACTCATAATTACATGAACAGGTAATTGCTACGAAGAATAAGAAACTTGAACATCAAAACTGGAATGAACATCTATTTATATTCATAACCACTATTAAATGCGAAATATGGAAGAAATAGAAACAAATAGTTAGCTGCTAAAAACACAATTTTTAGATTGCAGACATGCATTTGGAAAATTAATAAAGATAAATGAGACATGAAATTCAGACAATACTATCGAAGACAGTGTTGAATAACTACTGCTTCACAAATCATTAGTCTCTTACCCTATCTGATTCCTTCAGAATTACGATAAACACTTAGCTACCTTTTACAATTCAAGATGAAGTGATCATTTAAACCAATTTATCTTAAATAACCTGCGGGTATATAGTAAATCATGGCAAGTACAAAGCTTCCAATTAACATGTACTTAATTTAATTGAATAACCAGCAGAATGATAGTATCTGCAAAGTTGTCCATGCTATTTTCCCGTTTGAACCATGTAACCTAATTTTTCCTTCAATTCAAAATAATTATTATTATAAATGATAAATATAATAATAAGCATAAAACCCAATATCCTTAAAATAAAATAATTCCTCCCAACCTTCAACGGACCATAACCTTATTCATATCTAAAGCAAATAAAACTTCAAACAACAACACCAAAATATCAAACAGCGAAACATGAAACCACGAAAATTTCAAAGTTTCATCAAAAAATAACTCTACCGAGAGAACTAAATAACGACGGGATGTTGTTACCTGAGATATTAGAATCAAAGAGAAAGGAGAAAAAGTCTGAGAGAAAAGTGATTGAGGTCTACGAGAATGCGATATGAGGGAGAAGGGTTGTTATGTTCCACTGCTGAGATTGCGACCTGAGATAAAAGCTATTTGCGAGATTGCGATTTGAGAGCATAAATAGAGTGAGATAGCATCAATTGTGGTTCGATTCGAGAAATGATTTGAGATTAGGGTTCGATTTCAGCAGAAATGGTGATTTGGGATTAGGGTTCTTGATGGGGTTAGAGATTTGAGATTTGAGATTTGCGCTTGCGAAGGCCCGAAGGGAGAGAGATAAGATTTGGTTTCACAGGAGATATAAGAGTAAAGGCCCAAATTCGTCCCTGACAATTTTTTGTGAGACGAATTCGTCCCTGACAATTTTTTTGAGACACATTGGTCCCTGACAATTCCAAAACGATACACGTTAGTCCCTCCATCCATTTAACCGTTACCAGCACAGTAAACGTCTCCTACGTGGCACGTTAAGTGCCACGTTGTCACGTTAGATTTAAAAAAGGGACGAATTAGTCCCTGACAATTTAAAAAAGGGACGAATCAGCCCTATGTTACTATTCATCGTCTTCTACCTCCAAATCCCCAAAACCCTAATCCCCAATTCCTTGACCCTTAATCTCCTTTTGCAATCCATCAAGTTTATTCCTCTTCTGGAAAACAAAAAAACTGAAAGAAAAAAAATTGTTTCCAGATTTCGTTTTCATCAAAAGCTCAAATTGTTTCCAGATTTCGTTTTCGTTTTGATTTCATTTTCCACCGTTTCCATTGTTTCTGCGTTTTTGTTCTTGATTCAATCACGGAGTTTCGTTGTTCTTGAGCTGCGTTTTTCCACCGTTTCCTTTCTGCGTTTTTGTTTCTGTGCTTTCGGTCATAGAGATTTGTTGTTCTTGATTCAAGAATTAGGGAGGAGGAACCATCATTAAAATCCAACGAAGCTTGTTCAAGGATTAGGGAATTGTTGATTTTGTGCAGTTTGATTGTTGAATGTTAAAATCAATTCAGCTTTTGATGAAAACGAAGGTCAAGGAATTGAGGATTAGGGATTTGGGGATTTGGAGGTAGAAGACGATGAATAGTAATAGAGGATTGATTCGTCCCTTTTTTAAATTATTAGGGACTGATTCGTCCCTTTTTTAAATTGTCAGGGACTGATTCGTCCCTTTTTTAAATCTAACGCTGTGGCACTTAAAGTGCCACGTAGGAGACGTTTACTGTGTTGGTAACGGTTAAATGGATGGAGGGACTAACGTGTCTCGTTTTGGAATTGTCAGGGACCAATGTGTCTCGAAAAAATTGTCAGGGACGAATTCGTCCCACGAAAAAATTGTCAGGGATGAATTTGGGCATTTACACGAGAGATAAAGATTTGGATTAAAATTGTCAAATCAGACTTTTTTTAGGGTTTTTTTTATCCCCGCCTTCGACTTATACCCCCACACTGGGTGTGAATGGACAAGAATACTCTTAAAATTTTTACAAAAGTCTAAAACATTTACCATTTTTCACTTACATCCGTTGGAGAGAAGAGATAGTTGCGTTTTTCACCCTCACGAAATTACCTACTTCCGTTTTTCTCCGCGTCGGAATTACCTACTTCCGTTTTCTTGCCTACGAAAGTACATAGATCCGTTTTCAACTGCGCACATAAGTAAGTAGTTCCGCTTTTGTCTCTGCGGAAGTACCTACTTCCGTTTTCACTGTATTTGCCTGCAGAAGTACCTTACTTCCGTTTTTGTTTTTTAATTGATTTATTTTTTATTTTATTTTTTGGCAGTGGCTCGTATCAGAGTTGGTGGTCGAATTCCCCGTGATTCACCAGGATTGATATTGCGAAGGGAGTCTTCGTCACAGCCGGGTGTTGGTGAACCGGGCGAAACTCCGGTGAGTACCCGCACTCAGATTAGAGAGGCTGGACATACGTCTAACCGACATAGACGCATGCAGAGACGACAGCAGTATACAGAGGATGAGGTACGTGAGAAGGAGTACCAGCATTACCAGGAGCCGGAGTACCAGCAGCATTACCAGGAGCCGGAGTACCAGTACCAGGAGCAGCAGTACCAGCATGATATGGAGGTTGATGATGATCATGCTCGCATAGGACCTATGGATGGTTCTTTGCTCACTGCATTTGATGCTCATATAGCTTCTAAAATTCTCGGAGGCCATGTATATATAATTTAATATATTTATTTATTTAGTCTTGTTATATAAATTTATACATAAATAATTTAGGTAAGTTTTTATTTTTTAATTCAGTTTCGGGATAAATTGAAAGTATCTGCACATGGCAACAAATTTGGTCAGAAATTGGTCCCTTTTCGCATAGAATCATGAGTTTTATGAGTATATTAGGCAGTCTGGATTAGCCCCCATTGTGTTTTCAGCCCACACTACTGTGGATCATGAGCTTCTATCTGCCTTTGTAGAGAGATGGCACCCAGAGACATCGTCATTTCACCTACCATTTGGTGAAATGACGATTACTTTGGATGATGTGTCGTGTCTCCTACATCTACCGTTTACTGGTAGATATTTCAGATCTCCCGCTCAGTCTGTTACTATTGATGATGCCATCCAGCTAGCTATGCGTCATCTGGGAGTTACTTTTGCTGAGGCAACACAGGAGACACTGGCCAGCAGAGGGCCATATTTCCGCTTTGATTGGCTACTGGAGATAGCTAGGCGTGACGTAGGAGAGGAGGACAAGACTTGTGGTGTCAGGGCATTTATCTTGCTTATTTTGGGGTGGAGCGTTTTTCGTAGCAAGACTGGCACAAGAGTTGAGGCAAAGTGGTTCCTATTACTGGAGGACGTCACCACAGTGGGCGGATGGGCATGGAGTCCAGCAGCATTAGCTTTCTTATATGACCAGCTGAACTTTGTCGGCCTACAGGAGACCAGTCAGTTAGGGGGGGGGGGGGTATGCGACGCTGTTCATGGTAAGTTTATTTTTTAATTTTTAACGAGTTTGTTTTAATGTTGTATATTTTATTTTTAACGATATTGTTTATTTTTGCATTTCAGTTGTAGCGACCGAAAAATCCGAAGGAGAGATTCTTCGACATTTTGAAAATGAAGCCGCCATCAATATTTATTAAATAGGAAAAACAATGAAAAAAACCTTTATTTTGGGTTCGGGGGTCGATTATGTGTAGGGAAGGTATTAGCACCGCACAACATCCTTTCAAAAAAAAAGGTTACCTTTTAATTTAATGTGTAGAAAAAAGTTAATTCAAAGAAAACACTCTAATTCACCCTTTTTATTATTTGCAAAATTGAAAAAGGAAGACCTAATAAAAATTTTAATTTGTTGCGCTTAACAGGAGTGGGCCCCTGCTCCTACGTATCCCCAGGTGCGATGAAGAAATCAAAGCTACGTAGTTCTTGGATAGAAAATGTTTGTGTGTTGGTGTTTCTTATATATTTTTTTAAATTGGGATAGGTATTCGTAATGACCAAACAAGTAAAACTCAAAGTGGTCATCACTCATATAGCCCATTTGAAAACCAAAGCTATTACTAACGGTCAAACAAGCTAAACTCAGAGTGACCATTAGTAGCAGCCCATTTTTTATGGGTTTAGTTGTTCGCAAAATATTGGTTTGGAAGCATCGTGATGTAATAAAAAACTAAATGAATTGTAATAAAAAAAGAAGTGTAATTAACAAGGGTGTTGTGTTATTAAAAGGGGGTGTATGAATAGAAATAGAGGTTGTATTTTTAAAAGAAAATGGTGTAATTAGAAACAGGGGTTGTATTAGTAAACAGATGGTGTAAGCAGCAGTAGTCCATTTTCACTTGTGTCAGCCCACAGATTCATGGGCTTTCAGAGGGCTAGGTTATTGAAAGAATGGGGTGCAATAAGTAAACTGTTTTAATAATCTTTTTTAAAGAAAACATACAAAAAACACAAAACAAATAAACGAGAAAGAGTATCAAAGGATTTCCACAAACCCTACTCTTTACTTCTTGTGCAGCGCCGCTCTCTCTGGTTTGAAGAGAGAGAAAGTGACATTCGAATTTTTAAGAGAGAGAAGAGAAGGAGATTACACACACACACACACACACACACACAGAGTGTCTTACGAAGGTGAGAGAAGAAGGAAGAGGAAACGAGAGGGAGAGCGATGGTGCGCTGTTTCCGGCAACGGTGGCGGGTCCAGTGGCTCCGATGGTGAGAGAGAGAGAGAGAGAGAGAGAGAGAGAGAAAATGGAACTGAGAGAGGGATAGAGTTACGGTGGTGCGCTGCGACGGCGTGGATGGGACGATGGCGGTGATTGTGAGAGGAGGAGGACGCGACGACGATCGAGATGGTGAGGACGGTGTGGGTTTGTTCTGGGGACGAAACAAGGCTACAGGCTGCTCATGGAGGTGGACGACGGCTGTGCAACCGGCGAGGAGACTGAGAGAGTCGAGAGAGACAACCTAGGGTGTTGGGGGCTCAACTCTGCATGCTGCGCTCCTTCCCTTAAGAGCGCTGGATACGAATGCGACGGAGCTAAATAGGAAAGACTGGGAGAGGGAGATCGATTCAGAGAGGGAGTGAGATGGGAGTTGATTGGGGGATGGTGAGGGAGTGAAATTTTAGTGAGTCAGAGCGTGAGTGAAGTTTGAGAGAGAAAAATTAGAGATTTGAGAAAAATTGGAGATTTGGAAAATGAGAGTGTAGTGTGGCAGTAGAAAGAGAGGAGTTGTGGTGGTGAGAGGGGGTTGACAATGGTGATCGCTGTGGCTCACTCTTTTTTTCTCCTCTCTCGTTTTCTCAGATTTCCCTCTCCCTTGTTTTCTCTCCTTTTGGTTCTGTCTCATTGACACTGTTCTTAACTTTTCATGATATCAGTATTTCTCATTCTCCCCCAATTGTGTGCTACTGTTTGGTATTTATAGGCTAATTGGTGAGGTGGAGGTGAGGTGCTGAGGAATCAAAAAGACAGCAACTGGCAATAGGTGGCGCAAAAGGACAGCAATTGAGAGAAAAAAAAAGGACAAAGGACAGCCATTTGAATTGAGCAAAAGGACAGCAGCTGGCAATGGAGGAAGGTTAGCACTAAGGAAAAAAAAACCTAGCTAGGACAGCCAGCAGCTGCACCCCTTTTCCTCTTTTGAATCTTTGTATTTTAAATTTTTGTACTAATTATCTCTTTTTGCTTTTTTTGTTTATATGTGTGTAAAAAAAAGACATGGTTATGCAATGAAGAGGGTTTTTTTTCTATTCAGCTCCTTCACTTATTTTTTTTTGCACCAATAACAATAGACTAATAATAACAATAACTACAAAATAAAATAAAACGAGCATCAAAACAATCGGTGCACGCGCGTGACACAACGAGAATAAAACTTTTTTGGATTTTTGATTACTCGGACAAAATTAGGGTATGACATCAGTCATGGATCTTTGAGTACTTTCCTCTGCTAGCTTTGCGGGGGGAGACTGGGACCACGCGCGTAAAATCTCATTGACGCTCCGTTGATGCTCCACATACAGCTCCAACGGCCTACGATTCTGAAGAATGTCATCATGGATGTTCAACATGTTGCGTACGTCGTCATCAGTCTTGATCCTCACGGACGAGAAGTAAATGCGGCCATCGTCTCCGCGTTCCGGTTTGCGATAAGTGATACTAGTGACCTCACGGTCATCACCAATCACTTGAACTTTGATCTCCATGCACATTATCCTTCAAACCGTCGAAGGTGTCTTGGCAGAGCCTGCATAAAATAGGCTTTGGACATGAGAAGTAGACACCATCTTCTTTTTCATGGTGATTTGGCTGCCATGGTGAATAGCGGTAAGCCTATTATCGCTTAAATACCGAGTTGAGCAAATTTCCATTTTGGAGTGAAATGTTGGTGTGAAAAGAATAAGGGTGGGGGTGGGTATTTATAGTAATCGTCAATGATTATCCACGGTTGATATTGTCAGTGAAATCTACACCGTTAAAATATATATCCATTGAGGCACAGTTATCAATACGAATAAAAGTGGGTCGTTGATCAAAACTGGCAGTGGAATCGTGTCTGTTAAATTTAAATAAAAATGAATTTACCTATAACCTAGATAAATTCGTTTTGATATTTAACAAAACGGATTTACCTTATGATCAGGTAAATCCGTTAGCGGCACGTAACAAAGACAGGTTTATATATAAAAAGGTAATTTTGTTTTTTTAAATTTACAAAAACGAATTTATAATTTTTTCAATATATCCGTTGGCAAAATTTGGGTAAAAACAGATTTACGTAACCTAACTTACTCCCAATTTGTTATTTTTTTCAAAACAGATTTATATATGGTTTATGTAAATCCGTTGGTAACAATTTTATCAGGGGTATTTTTGGAATAGTTTTTTTGTGGGGGTATAAAGTGAAGGTGTGGGGGTACAAAAAAAACCCCTTTTTTTATTAGGTTTGGGTAATTGGACTCTTTTAAAAATTTGGACTGGTCCATAAACTATTTAATTGGGTTTGGGCCTTTTGGTGTGGTTTGGATCAGTTTATTGAAATGGTGTGGATAACCATTTATTATGCACACCCCTATTGGTTAGGATTGTAGTTATGGTTTTGACTACTTGTTCTTCGCCACTGCCGCCGCCGCCATCGCCGCTGCTTGTGCTCTTCATCATGTTTCCTTCTTATGGGGTTTTGAAGGGTTTTGCGGAGAGTGAGAGTGCCAGTGATGTAGAAGGTTTTGTTCTGTGTCGAAAAGTTGAGAGGTTAGAGAGTGAGAGTTTAGGGATACATTGTTTATCGACTCACGACTGTCGTTCTGTTTGGAACAGATTCTCCCACACATCCAAGCTCCGACTGTCAAAAAAATGTGGTCTTTTTAATGACAACAAGTAGGGGTGAGACTGAGTTGAGTTAATCCAATCAAATATTTTGGGTTTGGTAAGATTATACCCAATTTTTCATATAATCCGAACCAACTCAGTCTCACCTCAAATGGGTTGGGTTGAGCTAGGCATTGTATTCGTTACTAAAATATCAATTTTTTAGGGAAAAAAAGAAAATAGAACAATAAGGTAGAAATAGGAGAAATAAACCAACATCAAAATCAATAATTAAATAACTTAATGAGTTTAGAATTCAAACCATAGCTTAATATTTTTTTTATTCAATACTCATTCATCATCAACGTAATGAACACTGACACGTATAATTCAAGTTTTAGATTAAAGTCCAAGTAATAGTTGCTAGTGAAACCTTTTGACAATTCGAAGATAATAAAGATTTTCAATATTGCTTTCTCTTCTAAAAACAATTGTATGATATATTTTGTAATAGTCCTAGAATTTGGCTTGGATATACAATACTCCTTCCGTCTCATTTTTAAGAATCTTTTTTGCAATATTTTTGTCTTAAATTATTTGTCACTTTAGAATACCAATGCAAGACTTATTAACTTTTTCCACAAATATACTCTTATTTATTGTATCTCAACTCACTTAACTATCCAACTAACTACTACTAATAAGGGTATTTTAGCAAATGAAACTCATTTTATCATTGAAATCAACACAATTAATCATTTTCTTAAGAATTGTGCACAACTCAAATAGGACACTTAAAATGAAACCGAAGGTTTGCTTATTTTATGGGTTGGATTGGGTTCTCAATACACTATAGGTTTGCTTATTTTGAACCAACCCAACTCAACCCAGTTACTCGAACCAACTAAATTACTATAAAATAGAAAAAACTACTCTAACCCATTACAACAAAATGAAAAAAAACTAGAAAATATTTCTTTTGTCTCCATATGGAGTTTAGACACCGGAGATCTCGAGTTCAAACCTGGGTAACGAAAAATGTCCAACCTAATAATATCAATTTTGCGAGGTATGCAGCCTTAGGGACCCAACACCAGAAAATATATTTCAAATGTGGTTTTAAAAATATTTTTTAACTAAATCGAAATAGATACACAATCATAAGAATAAATAGTGTATTTCATGATCAACATAGAAGGCAACTGGTCAGCCGGTTGCCTAGGCATATCAAGTTAAATACATACATACGGCAGTTGGTCTCTGGTTTTATGGTATGTTGGTTCGAGAGGCCTCATTTGATCTGCTGAAGGTAATTGGCTTGCTTCCTAAACTCCTTAGTATCTATCATGGCTTGAAGTTGGCTTTTGACCTTTGGTTCAAACTCAGAACCAGAACAATGGTTCCAACTCTACTCATCGTGGGTTTCACGATCCCGAAAGTGGCTCCCAAGGTAATCACAATCTATACTCTATCAGGAGTTCCAAGGTAGAATTCCTCATATTTGGTGGCACGAAGGTAGGGATTGCCTTTACAAATGTGATAAGCACCAGACACGACATGTCCAGAATCAATGGTTTGGTTGGCTTCAATCCATTGGATGGTCTCGCCCTCCAATGGCATTTGAATTATACGAGGAGTAAATTTGATGTGTATCCAGCTTGGCAATAGTATGTCGTGGATGTAGCACGGAGATTTGGGGACGTCTATGAAGACGTCCCCTCTAGCCAAGCCTAGGAATTCTATTGGTGTTTTATCATAACTAGGACAAAGTGGAGGGCTATATCCAGTCCAGAACATGAACATCAATGATTTCAACCATTCCCAGCAATACTTTAACTCAGCCTATGCTGTTGCCTGTTGGCATCAACTAATTTCCATGGGTTGGTGAGTTCATACCTTGTTATCATCATTGTACCAAAATAATAACTAAAAATCTATCTCAACTACATCAATCGAGCAAAAATTCCTTCAAACATAACCAAGTTATTGATTGAAAAAACTGTATTTAAGTCTGCCATATTGGTAGTGTGAGTTGATAGAATGGAAATCATTTCTTCTCTTTCTCTGTATATTTGACAGTAACTCCTTTGTACACTCCAACAAGATCCTTCAAAGCATCTCTCCTAGGACGCGCAATCTTGTTGTTAGGATCAAATAGAAGGACTTCTTCAAATGCCTTAAGAGCCAACTTAAATTCTTTTTTAGTCTCATAAGCATCACCAAGATTGTTCCATGCTGTTACATAGCCTGGTTGAATCTTCACAGCTGTCTCAAACTGAGCAATTCCTCTGTCCAGCTTCCCATCACGGACATAGCTGACACCAAGAGCGTTGTAAACCTATGTTGATTGATTCGGCGTGAACATTACCAAAGTAGTTGTTCATATCTCAAAATTAGGCAAATTATTTAATTTTTGGTTATCTAACCTGGGCAAGATCTTGACTGTCTCCATCCCATTTCTCAATTGCTTGGCGCAAGAACTTGGTAGAAGCTGGGTAAAATTTCCTCCGCAGCATCACTGCACCAAGCTCGAAAAGCTCTGTTGCAGATGCATCGCCGCTTCTGACTTGCTCCTGAGACAATCAAAGAAAATGAGAACGGAAAGACGGTCATAGAAAAGCTGATTCCAAGTTGCCTGTGTATAATATTTATCATGGTACCAAACCAGAAAAGATGATATTATGAACACGTAAAGTTCAGGGTCTGATATCCTTCAAGGTGTTCAAGAGAAACATTTAGTAATATAAATGACCAAAAGGAAGAAGTATAGGTTCTTACCTGCAACTCTTTGGCAGAAAGGTCAAGTTCTCTGCGGACAAGAACTTGACGAATCACATAGTAAGTACCAGCACCTAGCAAACCCAATAACAATAGCAAGTATAATAGCTGGATTCCTAAGTCGAGAAACTCTCCAACCTGATACATCTCATTTGTCTTCACCGAATCACTTGCATATGAAACAGCAGGAGAAATAACTGATAAAGTTTGTCCAAACAAGAATGCTGAAACCCATTTGGATGCCCTTCTCCCATCTTGAAGATTTTTCGTTGTAAAGTCATTCACTGAGAATCCAGCAAGAGAAAATTAAAAAGGGCAAGGTCTCAAGTGGTTATTTCAATTTGAAAACAATACTGAAGTTTGGGAATTAGCTGGCAGCCTGGCATCCCAAACATTGGGACCAAGTTTAGCGCGATGTACCGAATTAACAAGGCAGACAATTGTTTCATTGATTTTACTTCACGATTTGAATATTGAGAACAATAGAAACAATCACATGATTCACATCTAATGGAAAATATCACATTTCTATATTCCTCCTACAGCTATCAAATTCGGTTGAATCCATTCCAATTGTTTAGCCCTTTGTAGTTTGTACCTACATAAAGACAAGTTCAGTCCATAAATTATATCCACGTCCCTTGATCCACGGGCTGAGGTGGCTTGGAATCCCTTCTTTTACTTGCATGTAGCTAAGAAGGACACATGCCATGATATGTTTATTTGCCTCAAAATGTCTTCTACCATAATTTTATCAATAGTAATTGCACTTTACATTATTTAGAATGTTTGATTCAAGTTTGACTATATTGCTCATTCTTCTCAGGTTTCAAATATGAGAGAGTTGACAATGAAGTTCAGCTCGGTTGGTAAGACGCTTCACCTACAAGTCTACAACTAAATGGCCATGGGTTCAAGTCATAGAGGGGGGAAGTGGAGAACACTTTTGATCCCCCTTGAAAATAAAGGAGAAAAAAAATATGAGAGTTAACTATAGGCTCCTGGAAGATCACATTAAGGTACCTACCTACTTAAAGATTTTTGAAAATTGAAGGGTGCACACAATATCTTGCTCATTAACCTAGGAACTTTGATAAAAGCAAATGCATAAGACTGGCATGATAATTCGTCCAGTAGGGGTCATCCATGCAAACCTTATGATCGTTTTTTCTTTATGTTTTCTTAATCTTGGCATAATAGTCAATACTGTGTAGTATTTATTGATTATTATATAGATACAATGCTTCAGAAGTTTATCAAAATAAGAGCATGATAACATCAGATGGCCAATCTCAGTATCTAAAAACCAACAGAACGCAGGAAAACTTGATATCAGCAAAATCATATAGTTAATCTCAAACATACAACATTTGCTATTTTTCTATGCAACACTTAAAACCAATTAACTCATGGTAAGCAAAAAAAATTGATGAATAAGTAAAAAAGAGAAAAGGGAATTACTCTCGGATTGTTTTTCGATAAGGGTTACAAGGGATTCCATTGGCATTGCCCTTTGAAACATCTGTCTTCGACCATGATAGAAAAGAAAAATCAGTATCCAGAACTTAAGGTTGTGAACATAGAGCATGAATAATGAGAAGACTTATCAAGATTGAACTGATATTAGCATTAGGAATTAAGCATTAAAGAAAACCAAGTCATCGAGTTGATTTTGACAGTTAATTGGAAGAGAAATCAATGCATCAGTAAGAACAGTAAGGAAAAGATGGAACAAAAGATTCAATGTATTACTATAGGTAATAAGATGTTTAATTTTGGTCTAGAGTATGTGAAAGCAAAACAACCTGGAGCAGAATCCTACTCTTGATAGCATCAAGGTTGTCTCCATGTGGAGTGGATCCTATTTGCTGAATTCCCAACGCTTTCATCTTTCTGCAAATAGTGCTACAAGTTAACAATCAGCCATGCATCAAACTAATAAGCCACTAAGGAAACAAGCCTTCTAAGAAGAAGGTAACAAAACCGAAATTCTTGAATATGTAAAACACTAGAAATCCGGGAATTCTTTTCCCTCAACACCCCTACATAAATGACTACTCAATTTAAACAACATGAAACTTGGAAAAGGAAAATTAATCACCAATAACACAGTTCAATTTCCTAATTCAGTATTAAAGAAGATGTTAAAGTGAGGCACCCCGTGAATAAATGATACTCAAGCTTGAATATTTTTTCAACCAAGAGGAAAAAATAGTAGAAAACTAGTGAGAGAAGATAGGAAATGGAATTACTTGAGAGGGCATGCAGTGGATGAAGTGGCGAGATTTGAAGATAATTGGTTGAAGATAAGGGTAGAAGGGAGAGATAGATAGATAGATTTGGAAGGGAAAAGAGTGGAAAGAGAAGAAGAGGAGCATGGGAAGTGAGTGAAAGTGGAACCACCCATCTTCATATTCATCTTCGCTTCTCTTACTATTCTGCTTATGCTTCAGTTTCTATTTTAGTAACAGGGATGGGTTATCCGGCAAGGTATGGTATGCTTCTGTGCCATGCCACCTCCGACGGGGTGTCATCTAATATGCACCAGAAAAATAATGGTTTAACAGTGGATCCGTGGCGTGTAACCGTTAGATTTATTACATATCTAACTAATGGACGATTGGGATGAATGAGTGATCACTTATAAAGATTAAGTAGTATTTTACCCGTGCGTATTGTATGGTCGGTGTATTGCCATAAAGTAATAATAGTAATTTGGAAGATAATCATAAGTTGTGAACGATGTCCAAAATGTATGATTTGAAATTCAAAGTGGAAAGAGATAGGTATTATGTCATATAAGATAAGATACAAATGAAAATTATATTGAGTCGAAGAAAATAAATGAGATTGACAATCAGAATTACATTGATGCATAATAATGTATTTGGACATTAGAGGTAAAATATACATCCCTGTTGACACTCCTGTTTTGCATACTCGTTGACCCTCCCGTTGGCACTCCCGTTGGCGCTCTTGTTACCTCTCTCGTTGCCACTCCCGTTGCAGCACTCATTGCCAGTCTCTCGTTGTCGCTCCCGTTGCCACATGTTAACTCGTATTATTCTATATGATTTAATATTAATTAAATCATATTCGTTTAATTATAAGTAAGTTATTTTGTAAAGTTTGGTAGTGGCTAAAGTTGTATTTTTATAATTCTTAGTGGTTAAATTAATCGATTTTAATAGTTTTAATAGAGAGATAATAGTAAATAATAAATTTTAGATTGAGTAAAAATGAAGAAACAAAATCGGTATCTTCTTATAATATTAATAATGGAGTAAAAGGTAAAATATGCAGCCCCGTCGCTCTCGTTCTCTCTCTTGTTGGCACTCCCGTTGGCACTCTCGTTGGCGCTCTTGTTCCCTCTCTTGTTGGCACTCCTGTTGCCGCTCTCGTTATCAGTCTCTCGTTACCGCTCCCGTTGCCACATGTTTTCTCATTTTTTCTATATGATTTAATATTACAATTGTTAGTGGTTAAATTGATTGATTTTATTTATTACATGAAAAATTGATTGATTTTAGTATTTTTAATAGAGAAATAATAGTAAATAGTAAATTTTAAACTATTTAATTATTGAGTGTGATATTAACTTAATAATTTATTTTTTTGGAATAAATAATTTTGAAACTATTGTTAGAGGTATGGTTTTTTTTGACAATTGGTAGTAGTTAAATTGATTAATTTTAGTAGTCTGAGTAAATTATAGAAATAGTTAACAAAATTATGTTTTTAGTAAAAAAACTGACAAAAAAGTGATTTTTTATGGAAAGAAAAACTGAAAAAAAAATTTGTTTTAAAATTTGCTGTTTTTTGTCATTTTGCTGCGTCAGTTGCAGCTTCTGATTGTAGTTTTCAATCAGTTTTTTGTCCCTCACTTTTTTGTCCCGCTATCGTTGCCATTCCCGTGGCCTCTCCCGTTGGCGCTCTCGTAGTCTCGTTGCCACTCCCATTGGCGCTCTCGTTGGCATTCTCGTTGGCATTTTACTTTTTTTTAGTAATTATAAAATAGTTATTTGGTAATTTTTTGTAGTGGTTAAATTGATTGATTTTAACAAAAGTAGTTAAATTGATTAGTTTTAATAGTTATTTTGTAATTTTTGGTAGGGGTTAAAGTTTTTTTACAATTCTTTTTTTGACAATGGATAGTGGCTAATTGATTTACAGTGATTAATTGTTTTATTAATTTTAGTAGTTTGAGTAGATTATAAAAATAGTGAAAATTGATTTATAGTGACTAATTGTTTTTATAAAAATATTGACAACCGTTTTTTAAAAAAAATTAAAAAAGCAATGTATAATTTATTTATTTTTAAAAATCAGTTTTTTTAAAAAAATTGAATTTAAAAAAAAACTGTATTTGTACTGTAGCGCGTCAGAAACGTCACTGTAGTGTACCGTAGAGTGACCTAAGCTGTACTGTAGCGCGTCAGAAACGTCACGGTAGCGCACTGTAGTGATACTGTAGCATTTTGTCTTTATGTGGTGAATTGTCTATTTTGCCCCTAAATTGTGACAAATGTCAACATTTGGTGATGTCTAAAAATGTAAATGTGCTAGCATATGTTTTAATCTACACTATATTTTACCAATACCCCCATTCAATCTA
Source organism: Astragalus membranaceus (assembly GCA_039519185.1). Taxonomy (NCBI): domain Eukaryota; kingdom Viridiplantae; phylum Streptophyta; class Magnoliopsida; order Fabales; family Fabaceae; genus Astragalus; species Astragalus membranaceus. Next base: position 136,280,622 of record CM076847.1, on the reverse strand, counting down.
AAAGACACCTCAAATTTTTGAGGGTAAAAATGTCATTACACTTTATTTCTTCTTTTTTTTCTCTTTATTCTTACACTCTCTTTCTTACTTTTCACTTTTCTCTTACACTCTCTTTCTTCCTTTTTCTCTTTCTTTTTACACTCTCTTTCCTCCTTTTCACTTTTCTTTTACACTCTCTTTCTTCCTATTTTTATTTTTACTTTACTTTTCCCATAAAAAATTATTTTCTTTCTCATATCACTTCACTTTAATTCTTTTAACTAAATTTCTAAATTTATACAAACACTACTTTAATTAAAAATTTTGAAGACTACTACTATAAACCTACTATCTAAAAAACAAGAAGACTTAATAACTATTGAAATTAGTAATTAATATTTAAAACAAATATTTCTTATTGATAATCTAATATCTAACTTTTATTATCTACTATAATCTACTAATCAACTAAAATAATCAATTGAAACTACGAGATAACTGCACTGATAAATAAAAAAACACGGGATAACTGTAGTCATATATAAAAAAACACGGGATTAATATTTACCATTGATATTTATAATTTTTTTTTGACAATTTATAATTAAAAAAACACGGGATTTATATTTACCATTGATATTTATAATTTTTTTTTGACAATTTATAATTAATATTTACCATTGATAATTATAATTTTGGAAAACTACTATAAACCTACTATCTAAAAAAACACAGGATAACTGCAATAATCTACTGTAATCTACTAATCAACTCAAATAATTTAATATAAAAACATGGGATAACTGCAATAATCTACTATAATCTACTAATCAACTTAAATAATCAATTGAAACTATGAGATAACTGCAATGATATATTAAAACATACGGGATAACTACACCAATATATAAAAAAACACAGGATTAATATTTGTCATTGATAATTCAATTTTTTGAAGACTACTATAAACCTACTATCTAAAAAACAATAATATTTAATGACTATTTAAACTACTGATTAATATTTAAAATAAATATTTCTTATTGATAACCTACTACCTCTCTTTTACTATTCATTATAATCTACTAATCAACTAAAATAATCAATTGAAACTACGAAATAACTGCACTGATATATAAAAAAAACACGAGATAAATATTTGTCACTGATAAATAAATTTTTTGAAGCCTACTACTACAAACCTGCTATCTACACTATATTTATACAACTAAACCACATATGATTTTACCAATACCTCCATTCAATCTAAAAGACACCTCAAATTTTTTAGGGTAAAAATGTCATTACACTTTATTTATTCTTTTTTTTCACTTTATTATTACACTCTCTTTCTTACTTTTCACTTTTCTCTTACACTCTATTTCTTCATTTTTCTCTTTCTTTTTACACTCTCTTTCCTCGTTTTCACTTTTCTTTTACACTCTATTTCTTCCTTTTTTTATCTTTACTTTACTTTTCCCATAAAAAATTATTTTCTTTCTCATATCACTTCACTTTAATTCTTTTAACTAAATTTCTAAATTTATACAAACACTACTTTAATTAAAATTTTGAAGACTACTACTATAAACCTACTATCTAAAAAACAAGAAGACTTAATAACTATTGAAATTAGTAATTAATATTTAAAACAAATATTTCTTATTGATAATCTAATATCTAACTTTTATTATCTACTATAATCTACTAATCAACTAAAATAATCGATTGAAACTACGAGATAACCGCACTGATAAATAAAAAAAACACGGGATAACTGTAGTGATATATAAAAAAACACGGGATTAATATTTACCATTGATATTTATAAATTTTTTTTTGACAATTTATAATTAAAAAAACACGGGATTTATATTTACCATTGATACTTATAATTTTTTTTTGACAATTTATAATTAATATTTACCATTGATAATTATAATTTTGGAAAACTACTATAAACCTACTATCTAAAAAAACACAGGATAACTGTAATAATCTACTGTAATCTACTAATCAACTCAAATAATCTAATATAAAAACATGGGATAACTGCAATAATCTACTATAATCTACTAATCAACTTAAATAATCAATTGAAACTATGAGATAACTGCAATGATATATTAAAACATACGGGATAACTACACCAATATATAAAAAAACACAGGATTAATATTTGTCATTGATAATTCAATTTTTTGAAGACTACTATAAACCTACTATCTAAAAAACAATAATATTTAATGACTATTTAAACTACTGATTAATATTTAAAATAAATATTTCTTATTGATAACCTACTACCTCTCTTTTACTATTCACTATAATCTACTAATCAACTAAAATAATCAATTGAAACTACGAAATAACTGCACTGATATATAAAAAAAACACGAGATAAATATTTGTCACTGATAATTAAATTTTTTGAAGCCTACTACTACAAACCTGCTATCTAAAAAATAAGCCGACTTAATGACTATTTAAATTTCTAATTAATATTTAAAACAATTATTTTTAATTGATAATCTACTATCTAACAAATTTACTATCTACTATAATCTACTATCAACTAAAATAATCAATTGAAACTGCCAGATAACTGCACTGATATATAAAAAACACGGAGATAACTGCAGTGATATATAAAAAAACACGAGATTAATATTTGCCATTGATAATTATATATAAGGCTAAATTATAGTTTTGGTCCCCCTATTTTCAAAAATTCAGACATTTGGTCATCCTATTTTAAAACTCAGACATTTGGTCCCCCAATTTTAAAAAATCAAAGACATTTAGTCCAAGAGGAATTTTCAGTTTTTTATGGCTAATAATCAAAGACATTTGGTCCCTCAATTTTAAAAAATCAAAGACATTTGGTCCCCCAATTTTAAAAAATCAAAGACATTTGGTCCCTCTTTGCACTAAATGTATTTGATTTTTTAAAATTGGGGGACCAAATGTCTGAGTTTTAAAATAGGGGGACCAAATGTCTGAATTTTTAAAAATATGGGGAACAAAACTATAATTTAGCCATTTTTGAAAACTAATATCTAAAAAAACAAGAAGGCTTAATGACTATTTAAACTGATTAATATATAAAACACACGCGATAAATATTTGTCACTATTACCTAAAAAAGGATAAATAATTGTTACTCATATATAAAAAAAACTAGGGATAAATATTTGTTATTGATAATCTACCATCTATCTTTTACTATCTTTAATAATCTACTAATCAACTCAAATAATTAATTGAAACTATCAGATAACTGCACTGATACATAAAAAAACATTGGACAACTGCACTGATATATAAAAAAATACAGGGATAACTGCAATGATATATATAAAAACACGGGATAGTTGCATTGATATTTAAAAAAAACATGGGATAGCAACACTGATATATTAAAAAACACTGCACTAATATATCAAAACACACGGGATAAATGCACATATTATTTTTAAATGATACTTTTATATTTTTAGTTTTAATAGTTATCAATTTTTTATTTGAAACTCATTTTTTATCTACTTTAAATTTTTCTTTTATTTTCACGGGGTAATGTTCAGACTATTTAAATACTGTCTAAATTCATTCATAAAAAGAACACGACAGCACCTGTCCGTATGCAAGTCATCATCTATATTTTACAATTGATTTTAGATTAATGAGATTTCAAATTAATGTTTCTATTTGAGGTAATCGTATCACGTAACGCGTTCGGCCCGTGCGGATGCACGGGTATAGTACTAGTTATATAGAAAGTAGATAGAAAAGTAGATGTGGTGAATTGTCTATTTTACCCCTAAATTGTGACAAATGTCAAAATTTGGTGATGTCTAAAAATGTAAATGTGCTAGCATATGTTTTGATTATATAGAAAGTAGATAGAAAGTAGATTAATCAAATAGAAAATAAATAATTTGAGAACAAACCCTTTATTTAATTTTAATTTTTTTAGCTATTCATTTTTTACCTATATTTAAAGCGTGATTTTTTATCTTAATTCGTAATACTTTTTTTTTGGACAAAATTCGTAATACTTTTTTTTTGGACAAAATTCGTAATACTTTTATCAACTCCTTAACTTGTTGTTTTTTTTATAAGCATCCTTAACTTGTTGTATTCTTCACTTTGTCAAAAAATAAAAACTTGTATTCTTCAAAAACAATCCTTAATTTGTAAATTTACCAACACCACTTAACTCTTTCAAACCTAGTCATGTTTTTTCTGGTAAACAAAGATAAACATTTAGAAAAACCTAGTCATATTTAAAACATTACAAATAAAACTATTCAACCAATTTGAAATACAATATATTGAGCTTATTAAATACATATTATAAATTAATATTTAAACATTGAGTAAATGTTACATTAAAAAAAGCTTTTTGCCTCTTCTTAGTGCTTCACACTTGGAGTTCAAACCCATGAGAAAGACCAAAATGCATTACTCTTTTATTTTTACCAAAAATTTAGTTTGGTCCTTTATCTTTTTGTCTTATTTTTGTCCTTTATTTTTCAAATACGTGTCAAGTGGTCCTTTGTTTAACATAAAAGACCAAAGTGAGAAAAAATGACCACTTTAATAGATTTGAAACATAAAGGATCAAAGCGAGAAAAAAGATGACCACTTTGACATAGATTTGAAACATAAAAGACCAAAGAAAAAAAGATAAAAGTCCACTTTGACACGAATTTGAAACATAAAGAATCAAAGTGAGAAAAAAAGATAAAGGACCACTTGACACAAATTTAAAACATACATGACCAAAGTAAGAAAAAAAAGATAAATGACCAAACTGAATTTTTGGTAAAAAATAAAAGACAAAAAATGCATTATCGTTCCTCATTGCCTTTAGTTTTGTTAACTAATAATAATTGGTTAACAAAAAAACAAAGTACAATTACAAAATAAATTAGTCGAATAATTGGCTCACAAGTTTTGAGCGAACAAGTAAAATATCTAGACCATACACTTCGATTTGAGTGAAGTGCTTGTTTGATTTGGGTTTATATATGTTACTCCCGCTATTAATTATTAGTTGTTTTTGGCATTAGTCATACTCCCTAGTGTCTATTTTTGCTCGACATTTGTTTGGGTTCACCTTTTTTTTTTTTTGAGTGACGGGCACCGACGGAGGTATCGCCCCGGACCATGCAGTGTCCCAACGCTGACAACGAAAGACTAATCTGCACCGGGTTGAAATCTCCAACCCTGGCCAACGTGATTTGCTCTGGCTGGGAATCGAACCGAGGAGCATACCCAGTCAACCCCCAGCAGGACTCAGAAGACAAATGAATGACCAACTGAGCCAACCACGTTGGTTCGTTTGGGTTCACCTTATTTCTCATGTGGGTTCAACTTAAAATTCTTCTCACCATAAACAAATTTTATTTTATATAAAAACTAGTACTATACCCGTGCATCCGCACGGGCCGATCACGTTACGTCATACGATTACCTCAAATAGAAACGTTAGTTTGAAATCTCATTAATCTAAAATCAATTGTAAATTATAGATGATGACTTGCATACGGACAGGTGCTGTCGTGTTCTTTTTAGGAATGAATTTAGACAGTATTTAAATAGTCTGAACATTACCCCGTGAAAATAAAGAAAAATTTAAAGTAGATAAAAAATGAGTTTCAAATAAAAAAATTGATAAATATTAAAACTAAAAATGTAAAAGTATCATTTAAAAACAATATGTGCATTTATCCCGTGTGTTTTTATATATCAGTGCAGTGTTTTTTTATATATCAGTGTTGTTATCCCATGTTTTTTTATATATCAGTGCAACTATCCCGTGTTTTTATATATATCATTGCAATTATCCCCGTATTTTTTTATATATCAGTGCAGTTGTCCAGTGTTTTTTTATGTATCAGTGCAGTTATCTCATAGTTTCAATTGATTATTTGAGTTGATTAGTAGATTATTGTACATAGGGAAAGATAGATAGTAGATTATCAATAACAAATATTTATCCCGTGTTTTTTTTATATATCAGTAACAATTATTTGTCCTTTTTTAGGTATTTGTGACAAATATTTGTCGCGTGTGTTTTAAATATTAATCAGTTTAAATAGTCATTAAGCCTTCTTGTTTTTTTAGATAGTAGTTTTCAAAAACTATAATTATCATTGGCATATATTAATCCCGTGTTTTTTTTATATATCACTGCAGTTATCCCCGTGTTTTTTATATATCTGTGCAATTATCTACTAGTTTCAATTGATTATTTTAGTTGATAGTAGATTGTAGTAGATAGTAAATTTGTTAGATGGTAGATTATCAATAAGAAATAATTGTTTTAAATATTAATTAGTAATTTAAATAGTCATTATGCCTGCTTATTTTTAGATAGTAGGTTTGTAGTAGTAGGTTTCAAAAAATTTAATTATCAATGACAAATATTAATCTCGTGTTTTTTTATATATCAGTGCAGTTATCTCGTAGTTTCAATTAATTATTTTAGTTGATTAATAGATTATAGTAAATAGTAAAAGAGGGATAGTAGATTATCAATAAGAAATATTTATTTTAAACATTAATCAGTAGTTTAAATAGTCATTAAATATTATTGTTTTTTAGATAGTAGGTTTATAGTAGTCTTCCAAAAATTTAATTATCAATGACAAATATTAATCATTTGTCTTTTTATATATTTTTGTAGTTATCCCGTGTGCTTTTATATATCATTGCAGTTATCTCATAGTTTCAATTGATTATTTGAGTTGATTAGTAGATTATTGCAATTATCCCGTATTTTTATATTAGATTATTTGAGTTGATTAGTAGATTATAGTAGATTATTGCAGTTATCACGTGTTTTTTTAGATAGTAGTTTTATAGTAGTTTTCCAAAATTATAATTATCAATGGTAAATATTAATTATAAATTGTCAAAAAAAATTATAAAAAAATATCAATGGTAAATATTAATCCCGTGTTTTTTTATATATCACTACAGTTATCCCGTGTTTTTTATTTATCAGTGCAGGTATCTCGTAGTTTCAATTGATTATTTTAGTTGATTAGTAGATTATAGTAGATAATAAAAGTTAGATATTAGATTATCAATAAGAGATATTTGTTTTAAATATTAATTACTAATTTAAATAGTCATTAAGTCTTCTTATTTTTTAGATAGTAGGTTTATAGTAGTAGTCTTCAATTTTTTTAATTAAAGTAGTGTTTGTATAAATTTAGAAATTTAGTTTTTTAATTAAAGTAGTGTTTGTAAAAATTTAGAAATTTAGTTAAAAGAATTAAAGTGAAGTGATAAGAGAAAAAGAATAATTATTTATGGGAAAAGTAAAGAAAAAAGAAAAAAAAAGAAGAAAGAGAGTGTAAAAGAAAAGTGAAAATGTGGAAAGAGAGTGTAAGAAGAAAGAGAAAAAAGGAAGAAAGAGAGTGTAAGAGAAAAGTGAAAAGTAAAAATGAGAAAGGACATTAATATCCTTTGTTGTTGTATTAGAAAGGATAGGTGGCAATTAGTAAGGGAGGCTAATAATAGTAATTCATAGGTAGTGTATTAGTATAAATAGATATTAGATTAGATAAATAGATATTAGATTCACCTCACTTACAAGTATGGATTGATATCGTAGTTTTCTATCACGATTGCACATATCGTGATAGAAAATTATATGAAAAGAACACCTCATTTTACATGTATTGATTGAAAATTAAGTACAAAAAAGTGTATTAAAATGATATTGTACTCGACACCCGAGGTGAAACACCCGTTTTTATGGACTTGAACATAAGAATATAAGTAAATCTTTCATAAATTAAACACCCATGCAACTTTCGGTTCATAGTTCAATTATTTTAAATTGGTAGATCGGCATGAATCGGATCAAATCGAATGGGATCCTCTCCAGTTACTGGATGGTTCCAGTTGGGGAGAGAAAGACAAAATGAATAAAATATTATTATTTTAAAAATATTATTATTTTATTTATCGTGTCTTTTTCTCTCTTACTAAAACCATTCGATAAATGGAGAGTATGTCGACCCGGATCAAACCCTCCAAACAACTCAACTATTATGACTAGGTCAATTCAAGATTAAATTGATTGAACCGTCTAGTTAGGTTTTGTATAAATATTTAAATATCGATTGATGACTGAATTGATGAATAGAGTAGAATAGTAGTAGGAAATAGGAATAGGAAATAAAATTGAAACCAAACAAGTAGCTGTCAAAAAAAACACAGGTGAACTAAAAAGAGAGAGAGAGAGACGTTAGATTCAGTGGCGAGAGTGGTTAAAAGCTCCGCCTTCTTTCGATGAACTCGAGGAAATCCCCTTTTTAGTTCATTCATTTACTTAAAACAAACACTCTCATTGCTCCCATTCCCATTTCTTCAATTCTCATTTCCATTGAACTCCAATGGCTCACCTTCTCCAAACTCCCTTCCTCACCTCCTCCTCCGTCATCCGCCGCAGTCCCACTGCACTCCACCGAACCAGAACGCCGACAAATCTCTTTATTGTTCGTGCCAAGGTCCGGGAGATATTCATGCCCGCCCTCAGTTCTACAATGACCGAGGGCAAAATCGTCTCTTGGATCAAGTCCGAAGGAGACAAGCTCTCCAAGGGTGACAGTGTCGTCGTCGTTGAATCCGATAAGGCCGACATGGACGTCGAGACATTCTACGATGGCTACCTCGCCGCCATCCTCGTTGAAGAAGGTGGCGTTGCCGCCGTCGGATCTCCCATCGCATTTCTCGCCGAGACTGAAGACGAAATCGATCAGGCTAGGTCCAAAGCCCTCTCTTCTTCCTCTTCATCTCCTCCTCCTTCTTCTTCTTCTCCTTCTCCTTCTCCATCACCAGCACCTGTAGAATCTCAACCGAAAAAGGTTGCGGAGAATGTGGCGGCGGCGGTTGTGTCTAGACATCCGGCGTCGGAGGGAGGGAAGAGGGTGGTGGCGTCGCCTTATGCGAAGAAGCTAGCGAAGGAGTTAAAGGTGGAGTTGGGAAAAATCGTCGGGACTGGACCCTCAGGGAGAATTGTGGCCAAAGATGTTGAGGCATTTGCAGCTGCGGGAGGTTCCTCCGAGACTGTTGTGGCGCCGGCACCGGCACCGGCGACAAGTGTGGCTACCGGTGTGGAGTTGGGAAGTGTGGTTCCCTTCACGACAATGCAGAATGCTGTGAGTAGGAACATGGTGGAAAGTCTGGCTGTTCCCACTTTTAGAGTTGGTTACACCATCACCACTGATGCACTTGATGCTCTCTACAAGAAGGTGAATTTTTGTCTTTGTTTTTGTTTTTCACAGTAGTTTGCTGAATCACATGAATAATGCTGATCGAACCTTTTCTTTTTAGCTTTGGCATATTGTTTGGTAGTGCATTCATAATCTGTCAGGGGATGTTAATTAGTAGTTAAACTAGGATTTAATTTATTATTGTGATTATGCTTGATGCTAGATGAATATCACATTGGTTTCATGGAGATTCAGTCACCTCTGATTGTGTCTAATATGTAGTGATGGTATTATGGCCAATTCAATAACTTGCCACTTTCTGGGATACCTTTATTGGAATTTCTGATAAATGGATAGTTTAGTCGCTGAGACCTGAGACAGCTAGATTCAAGGTTTTAACATCTTCATAGAACACAAGAGGATTGAAAAAACTGGCAAAGAAACTTATTAGCAAAAGTTGTTTTAGTGGTGTTAACGAATTTCTGAGCTAAATAAATGAAAACTACTGCAGGAAGTTTATGATAGTTTGATAGGCACAAATTCTGTGAGCACTCTGGATTTCTGGATTATCACCTATTGATTTATTCTGTTTTATAAATTATCAGATCAAGTCAAAGGGAGTTACTATGACAGCATTGCTTGCCAAAGCTACAGCACTCGCCCTGGCTAAACACCCTGTTATAAATTCTAGTTGTAGAGATGGTAATAGCTTTACATATAATAGCAGCATCAACATTGCAGTTGCTGTGGCTATAGAAGGCGGATTGATTACGCCAGTGCTTCAGGATGCTGATAAGGTGTTTAATACTCTTATTTCAGCTGCTTATAATCTAACATAATATGGCGTTCGAATGTTAAAAGGTATATTTTATGTATAATCTAGGTTGATGTCTACTCATTGTCAAGAAAGTGGAAGGAATTGGTTGATAAGGCCCGAGCCAAGCAGCTGCAACCTCATGAATACAACACAGGTTAGTCATTATATATTTTTATTTACAGCGATTATTTTCTTTATCTCAATGAATTTTCCAGTTTATTATAAAATCCTTAAATTTGTAGGTATGGACTAGGGATATTGATAATTGACTTGGCTTTAATTTTGTCAGTCTGTCACTATATACGTAGGAAATATCTTTCTCCAAAAGAAAGGGACTATGCTGTCATGTATAGACTATAGAGTTAATTCCAGTTTAGAAAATGAATTGGGATAGTTTGGTGGATTATCACCTACTTGGTTTTGTTCATCTTGGGCTGGATTCTCCTGCAGCTATGAAATCAATGAACACATGACAGAAATTGGTAAATTCGATAAATAAAAGCTTGGGTAACTTTGCACATATGTCTTACGTTTCAGATTTGAACTGTTAGTTTTAGGCATGGAATGTATACGCTCATAAAGTGTAATTTGTGAGGCTTCTGGACTGATGTTGATATTTGCAGTGCAGATCATCTTGTTTTGAGGAGAACTTTTTCACTTCTGTTTATGAATATATTTCTAAATTATTGAAGTCAAGCTCTAACAATCAACATATTATAAAGATTAAAGTTACAACTATATGCTAAATAAAACTTAAGTTCAAACTGGTGCTTTACTGACAAAAATTGAAGATTGCATTTCAGTGTTTTTCATTCTTTTATGAATTCTAAGCTGTAAAAGGTGAGGGCAGTGATTATGATGACAGAAAAACTGTCTTTGGAAGGTTCTGATGTTCCTTAGTTGTATTTTTTAAGGTTTACAATTTGAAGGAGTGCTTTAAAGTTGAAAGAATAAATATGGGTTTGAAAGTTTGAGCATTGGGGCTATTGGGGTTAGCCCATGCCTTAGAGTTATTAATGTTAAGAGAGCAGATATTTATGCCATGGGGCTATTGTTAGGCCGTTTTTTGTAGACTATAAAGTGCTGCTAGTACAATTCTACCTCAGACAGTATTTGCTTTTATTGTTTCTGCCGGGATGATCTCTTGAAGAAGCAAGATGCAAATTTATGATTAAATAACAGGCTACGTTATGTCCATATGGTTGAAATTTAACATTCAATTGGGTAAATCTAAGGACTCTTTCTCTAAAGTTTCCCTATCCTCACCGATTTTTTGTTTTTCTAGGTACTTTCACTCTTTCCAACCTGGGGATGTTTGGCGTTGATCGCTTTGATGCTATTCTACCACCTGGAACTGTGAGTAATCTTAATTGTGTTCAAATTGTAGAAGAGGTTAACTATTTGTTCAAATTTGATCAGTGATGGGCAACTTGAATATGATTATTCTCTGGATTTATTTTTGTAGGGAGCAATAATGGCTGTTGGAACATCACAACCAACAGTTGTGGCTACCAAGGATGGTCGCATTGGCATGAAGAACCAAATGCAGGTATGGAAATCCATACTTATTTTTGGTTTATGAATTGTAAATTCATGTCCAGACTCCTGTTCTTTTGTAATTGAATGAATGCATATTTGCAGGTCAATGTCACAGCAGATCATCGAGTAATATACGGAGCTGATCTGGCTTCATTCTTGCAAACCCTGTCACAGATTATTGAGGACCCTAAAGATCTTACTTTCTAGTCCCATTTTTTTGTATTCTAATGCTGCATACAACAGAGCAACAAACTTATGATTCCACTAGTCATGGCTATGGGATTATTAATCGCTGACAAGCAGAAACTGAGAAGCCAATTACTATCCACTCAGGATTTTACAAAGAACAGGAGCAGAGTTTTGGGTAGGAAAGCTGAGTTCTAGTTTCTTAAATTAGATTGAGTCAAGTGTGCAATTTCATTTTTCTTTAATACTGCCTGATTATAAATTAGTTTTTTTTGCTCCTCATTATTGCTAATAATGTCCCTTATTTATATATGGTAGCATAAAACTTGTACTATTTGAATTTTGTCTAGAAAATTGTAACAGAAGATTGAGGAATGATTATGTCAAGAAACATAAAAGGTCGTGTGATGAAGAAATTGTTGTTGCTTCAGTATAATTGTCGTATCATTTTAAATCAATGGTAATGAGTGATATACAAACTAGTGATAATTGTTGTACTGAAATTTCACAGGATAGTTGTATAAAAACCTCTTTCAATATGCTTCCACGCTGCATTTACACTCAGTAACTTATGAGTAGATGCTCATTTTTTACTCAACAGTACCAAATAATATAACATCTTACGACCAATGTTATATTTTATAGTGGAGAATAACACATTGTAGTTAAGGTTGCTCTTTATTTATTTTTTAAATAATTGAGCTAAGCAACTTTTTTGTTCAACGTAATAAAGAACGATTAAAATACGACCGTTTTTAGTAACAATACTTAGTGTTTTGATTGAGCTGTATTACTGTATCAATCTTTTAAGTATATCAAAAATTATAATTTAAGCTTAGGATCTGAAACAAAATGTCTATTATTTGTATCTTTAAAACAAAACTTTAAACTATTAATTATATATGTGATTTTGAGCCAAATGTCCGCGATAGCAAACTGATTCACTTTACAAGCTGATATACCTTGAATAGCAAGAAAAGCTTAATTTATACAGCACCATAAAAGGATTGAGCAAAATTCGTCCTACTAGATATTATCTAAATCTTCTCTATTCAACACACCAACCGAAACAAAATCTTTGAAGACTTGATTAACCACATAAGTATATGATTTTATCTGGCATTTAGCAACATCCTTAGCACAGTCTTCATCTTTGGTCTTGCTTCAGGGGATGTGCTTACACAAACAAGAGCAATCTCCAGAATTGCAAGCATTTGGTTTCTAACAGCCTGTGATGTTCTACTAACATTAAAATCAAGTGTATAATCTTGATTTCTCGAATTGCGCAAAACCCACTTAACCAATTCTGTTCCCTCAGTCACTGCAGGTTTGCCTGTCAGCAATTCAAGTAGAATGACCCCAAAGCTATAGATATTCCCAGCCATTGTTACTCTCATTGTGTATGCATATTCTGTCAAACAACAAACAAAATATTTAAGAGCTAATACATGAATTTAGAACTAATTGGATTAAAAGTCAAAAGAGTTTCTGACCTGGAGGAATATAGCCAACAGAACCAGCAACTGCAGAAAAACTCCCAGTGCTCTTTGAAGGATCAATCACTTTGTAGTGTTCAATATCTCCAACCAGAGGCTCCTTAAGAGATTTCAACATAATACTTTTGCTTGACAAGTCAAGTAGAAGTATTGGACCAGAGGCAAATCCATGCAGAAAAGAGAGACCTTGAGCTACCCCAACAGCTATACTATATCTGCTAGCCCAATCTAAGGAGTTTTCCATTTCCATGTTTCCATGAAGCACATCAAAGAGGGAACCGTTTGAGACAAACTCGTATAATACATAAGCGTTGTCGGTGGACAGAATATAAGCTAGAGGAATCATGACATTTGAATTGTTCAACTTTGCTAACACATCTAGCTCTTTCTTAAATTTATCAAGACTGCTCATTGGGAATATCTTGTCACTCCAGTTCAGTTTCTTGGCAAAATAGATTGAACCAGATGGCATAATGGCCTTATAGTAAGTTGAAAACTTGGTTTTCAGAGTAATGTTTGACGTTTCGGAAACAGCTTCAATAACCTTGGAGAAGTCAATGTTTGATCTGTGGATTCCATTTGTTGTTAACACATTGCCTTGGATGACCTGAGGAAGGTTAACATCTTCAACTTCACTTGACTGTACGCGTTCATCGACAACCCTGCAATAGTGTCGTGAGATCGATACAACCAGCAAGGAGACAAAGCCAACCAGAAAAACAGCAGCTGCAATTGCAATAAGAACAGCCACAGCAACAGATTTTCCATTCTTTTTTTCTCTTCGAGAATTGTTGGGTGGGGCATTACTAACTTTTGTCACATGGGTTCCGTTTATATTTACGTTAACAAACGGACCAAATGGTGGAACTACACCTGAAAGATGATGATTGTTTGAAAGTTGTAACTGTGTCAATGCTGCCATATTAGTCAGAGACTGAGGAATTGAGCCAGAAAAGTCGTTATCCGAGAGATCCAAAATTTCTAGGTTAACCAAATCGCCGAAACTGGTAGGAATAGTTCCACTAAAGTTGTTGCTACTGAGATTCAAGGCAATCTGTAAACTCACAGGCATTTGTGGAATCTCACCACTTAGCTGGTTATCTCCAAGTTGGACTTCTATAAGACGTCTCAAGTTGCCAATGGATGAGGGTATAGAACCGTCAAGATTATTCCCTTGCAAGAGCAGCAATATAAGGTTTGTCAACCTTGACATATCAGATGGAATCGGCCCACTCAGAGAATTCCGGCTTAAATTCAGTGTAGACAACTTGTTTAATTGGGAAATTTGAATTGGGATGGAACCATTAAGCTTATTCATTTGAAGGTTCAAGACTTGAAGGTTGGTAAGATTGCCGAGTTCCGGAGGCAATGCCCCGGTCAATTTGTTATCAGCCAAGTTCAACAAGGCCAATTTTCTGCAAGAACTCAATTCAGGAGGTATCAAACCTGTCAAGTTATTGCTTTCCAGTTCCATGTAGGTCAAATTATGAGCTGCTTTACAAGTAATTGAAGGAACCTCTCCACTAAGTAAATTTCCCCCCACTCTCAACCTTACTAAACTAGGAGAAATATTTGCAGGTAAAGGACCTTGTAACTTGTTATTGGACAAATCTACAGCCACTAGCTGTGATGGAGATAAAAGGTCCTCTGGAATGGACTCAGATAAGTTATTATAACTGAGATCCAAATTCATGAGAAATTTTGTAATTCCAAGAGGAATAGCACCAATAAATTTGTTTGAATTGGCTGCAAATCTTCTAAGAGTTGTGATGTTCAAGATTGTCATAGGGATTTTACCACCAAGAACATTAGCTGAGAGACTCAATATTTCTAACTTGGATAGATTTCCAATATTGGAAGGAATAAACCCTGAAAGGTTATTTTCCTTAAGATCAATAACAGACAAATTTGTATACCTCAAAATTTGATCTGGTATTGTTCCTTGAAAACCATTGGTTGAAAGCACAAGGTGCTCTAAAACCATAGACCTACCCAGATTAGTAGGAAGGTTCCCAGTGAAGTTATTATTACTAAAGTTCAAAACTTTAAGGCTAACCATTCCATCTAACTGCAAATCAATACTCCCTCTCAAACCATTAAAAGACATGTCAAGAGATTCCAACCCATTAAAACCATGAAAAGTAGGCAAATCACTACTCAACACATTTCCACTGAAATTCAAAAGCTTTAGACTATCAATCTTTCCACATGCAGAAATGAACTCATCTGGGATAAAACTCAAATGGTTATTAGAAACATCAAGGTGCTTCAGAGTTTTGAGTTGGCAAAAGAGATGAAGAGATTGTGGAGAGAGAGAAGAGGAGGATAGAACAATCTTGATGACAGATGAGTTGGTAAGATCACAAGTGACACCTTTCCATGTACATGGATTGTTGCTGGTATTCCAATAAGAGAGATTAAGAAGTTGGGAGAGAGTGGTCATGGTATTTGTTTGGTTTTGAGAGAGTAGAGACAAAACCATAGGACAGAAGGCAAAGAAGAGTAAGAAAGAGGTTGTGTACTCATACCTGGACCTGCAACCCATGTTTGATGTTTTGTTTCTAGCTGTGTCTGTTTTGTAAACTGTGATAAATTACTTAGCCTTCTTCACTCACTAGTATAATATCATATGATCTGTTTGGGAGTAGTAGTATATTTTATTTGAGTTGAGAGAAGATGGTGATTGAGGAATGAAGAAGAAAGAATATAAGAATAATAAAGGTGGGAGTGGAATGCGCGAGATTATGTGGAAGAGATGTCGGGGTTTAGTGGAAGGAAAATTGATGGAAAAGAGGAAAAAAGTGGGAGTTGAAGGATTGTTAGCGGGTCAGTCACTGCACAAAAGCTGGTAGTAGAGTCTTACTAGTATTAATTTATTGTTGGAGTTGGACTCTGACTCTGACTCTGACTCTGACTGACTCAACAACACTACTACCAGTTCGCGTGCAACTCCTTCTAAACTCGGCACAGCAACAAACAACCATTGGAAAACGCGTATAAATTAACATCACCTCGCACGAGTATCAAAAGAATAGGGTTGCAGCGGATAGCCGTACCGGATAAGTTACCGATACCAAATGATATGTTTGGTAAAATTAACAAAATTAACAGTTGAATTAACTGATAGTGAAGTTTACGTAGTGAAAGAGACGGTCAATATAATTCAAAATTAGGGATATAAAAAAACTTATTTTTCTTTATTGAGGCCAAATAAGAAATATTATAAATATAATGAGAGTAAAAATAACAAAATTAAAATAAGGAATATTATAAATATTGATTTGATTGCTTTGGTTTAGATCTGATTGAATTTCAATTTTTTATTTTCTAAAATTGTTTACAATGCAAAATTAAATAACAGCAATTTCTTTTTTTAGATAAGCAATACTTTATTGATGGAGCATTATGGGTGCTCAAATCCAAACAACATAAAGTTATAAATTGTTTAGGCAATGAAGTGGATCGGTCCACCAAGACAAAATATTAAAATTAGAATCACAATCGATTCTATAAACCAACCAACTCCACGATAACTGCTTGATGCGGAAACAATTAAATCAATGTTTGGATCCTCATTCTTGAAGACAAGCGTGTTCCGAGCCAACCAAATGTTCCAACAAGTTGTCAACCAAACTAAATACTTTGTTTTCTTCGCCTTCTTTCCTTTGCAAATCTTTCCAAAGCACAAACAATGTTCAACCACAGTACCATGGGCAACACCGTTAATTCCCAGCCAGCAGTATATACGGTTCCAAAGTTCGGCAGCAAAAGAGCATTACAAAAAGAGGTGCTGGTTTAATTCACACTGCTGCTAGCACAATGGACATAAAGACTCTTCCTATGATGCTATAACATGGCGATGAAATAAATTCCCACGGGTTGGCAATGAGTCTCGAAGGAAACGCCAACCAAACACATTAACCTTCGACGGTGTAATTGTTCTCCAAACTCTCGCCAACAGCTTATGTAGCGTGTAACGCCCCAAAAATATTTATCTACTTATTTAATTAAAATAATGTACGTGTGGTAGGAATAATATTTTTGTATTCACTTGTTTGATTTATTAATTGTTTATTAATTAATAGGGGGTTGTTATGTGATAAAAATAATATAGGGAATATGTGTAATTGAGTTGATGTGTTAGTGCATAATGGGTTAGAAATAATTAAGTGGAGTGGGTGAGCCCACAATGGTATGCGAAGTGTCCAAGGAAAATAGCCCATAGAGTGTGATGCTTACTTAAGTGAATTAGGTTAGGATTTTGTATGACAATTAGAAATCAAAACTCGAATAGAAGTGAGAGGTGAGGAGAGAGGCGGCGGCTAGCATCAAGAGAGAGAGAGAGAGAGGAGAAAACGTGATCATCAAGCATCAAGGGAGAGGGATACGCGTAGCACTCAAAGGAGAGAAGGAAAGCTAAGATTTCACTCTTCTCCTAGTCTAGGGTTTCGACTTCTACATCCTAAGGTAAGGGTGAGATTCATGTTTGATAATGTTTCATAGGAAGGGTTGTATGAGAGTTAGGGTTGTGGGTAGTCATCATGTGTGTTGCATGTCTATTGGATATTTGATGATTTGATTTGAGTGATATGAACATGCATACTATGCCTTTGATGATTTACTTTGATGATTTACCTTGATGATCCATTGATTTCTCCTATCACATGATTGATACCCTATGCTAAATGTTATGTTGATCCATCATCCCCTTAGTTGATCGATTTTCCAATATGTAATTGTTGACATATGTCTATGCGCTGTGAGATTTATGATGATTGATTCCCTATGTGACCCTACGTGATTTCAGGCCTAGGTGAGCACCCTTATGCGAATTGATTTGATATGTAGTCTTGTGTATTTGCCATGTACTGAATGATGTTTTGTGTGATTAACATGAACAAGTCCTAAAATTAGAATATGCCTCACCATGATCTTAAAAGATAAGGAATCGTATGTGTTTTCATGAGATGCTGAAAACTGTTTTCAAAAATGCTGTTGCCACCCAGAAACCGTTTCTAAAGATGCTGAATGTTCCAAAACTGTTTCCGAAAATCACTATGGTTGTCCCTAATTTTATGCACCGTTCCAATCCTATTTTTGTGGAAAAATCCCTATCTTTAAGATGTGACCCTATTTTGAGGAAAATCCCTAATTAAATGAAGCAATCCTATTTTTGTGGAAAAATCCCTCTCTTTACGAAACCAAACCTAGTTGTGGATTATTACTAAATGATTGCGAGTCATCCCTAGTGTTGTAGTCGCCCCAATTTGTGGAATGTCTCCTAGTGCCTTAGTGCCTAATGTCGTTGTTTTGTTATTCCGTTGTCAAGTTGTCGTCGTTGCCTAGGATGTGAATTGTGTTGTCGTGTCTATATTGTTGTTAATACACTACGTTGGGTTGCCCATTTACGGGCATGGATTATATTGACGTTGTTGTTGTTGTCTTGGGTACCGCCGAATGGCCCAAGTTATATTGTTGTTGATATGTTGTTATTATTGCTGCACACGTTGGATTGCCCCATTTACGGGCATGGTCTATGTTGTTGTTGTTGTCATGTGGTTGTTTTCCAGGTTGTTGTTGTCATTGCGTCGCATGCACATCATTTGCATATGGGGATAGTTGGCCCCGACACGTTGGATTGCCTCATTTGGCATGGATTAAGTTGGAAGCCTCATTTGGCTGGACCCGGTACCACATGCATTATAGGGTAGTTGGCCCTCTGTTGAGTCGCATTTGCATTTGCACCGCATGATTGAAATCACTGACGGTGGTGACATGTCCTTGTTGTATACCTATTGTTGTGATCATGTAATGACCATTATGTTGTTGTAAGTTGATTGTCGTTGTTGTAGATTAACCGATTGTTGTCGTATGCTGACTGTTGTGGCTACAACTAAGTGTGATGATTCCCTGATATCCCGACTTGTGCATACAATCTTTCATATGAACCTTTATACGATGTGATATCTCACCCTTTTTGTGGTTGTTACTTTATAGGTGAGCCCGAGTGAAGATTGTAGTCTTCCTTTTGTCTGGTGTCGTTTGCTCTGATAGGTAGCACTTGGGGAAGGGTCGATTACTGTGTTTACTTATATTTCGGTTGATGTTGAATCTTTTAGTAATTGGTGCACTTTGCACTTTGTCGGTTGTTGATGTTTTTAACGATGTTGAATAGTTCTGCTGCATGTTTTGAGAAAACTACGAGGTTTTGTTTTACGTTGAAAAATGCGACACTCTTTTGGCGCGAAAACTCTGATAAATTATGAATAAAACGATGGGTAGAAAAAGGGTGTTACATAGCGCATCATTTATGCTGGCAGATTCGGTTTGCATCAGCATGCTGTAACAGGAGCGGACTGGAAAAAAATTTGTCGCCTCGAGCATCCATATCCATTGGGAAGCACACGCTTGACCCTGTTAGCCAACACCTTTGCCAAAATCTTATAAAGACAACCAATCAATGAAATAGGCCTAAAATCCCCCAAGCCTTGGGGATTATCATTCTTAGCCTCTTAGGTATCAAGGCGATAAAAGATGTAGTTATAGCTTTAGGAAGAAACGCCTGCTCATGAAATTCATTAAGATAAGCAACCACATCATGTTTCAGCATATCCCAACACAACTTAATGAACCTAATGTTATAACCATCCGACCCGGGGCTCTTGTCACCATCACAACTCCAAATCTCCTCCCTTATTTCCTCCTCTGAGAAAGGCTCAACCAAAAAATCAGCATCCATTATAGACAATTGTTTGAACACTATGCCATCAAGAGTGGGACGAGTTCATATCTGTGGACTTCACCTCCTCCACCTCCTCAACCAGGTCTCCATGGCTATGGACAATCACCACATTACATCTTCGTCTTCTATATTTCATAAGCGAATGAAAATACTTAGAGTTCATATCCCCTTCCTTAATTCATCTCGCCCTAGACTTTTGAGCCAAGAAGGATTTTTTCAAATTAATCTCCTTCCAAAACAAGGTTGACACTTCCTTCCTATTCAAAACCACCTCACTATCCCAGCCATCATACAAAACATGATCCAAAGCATTCAAGTCACGAACCAATGAATCAATGTTCAAACCAATCTTCCCAAAAACCTCTTTATTCCAACATCTCAATTTCTCCTTTAGCAACTTCAGCTTCTCTTTAACATGAGTTTTATACCCCACCACATTAAAATTCTCCCAACAACTCCTTACAAACGGTAAAAACTCAGAATGATCAAACCAAGCGTTAAAGACACGAAACGGCTTAGGGCCCCAATCCTTCACCGAGCGAAGAAGCCAAATAGGATTATGATCAGAAATATCATGATTGCCAATCCATTGACCCGAAATTCCCCACAACTCAATCAAGCCCTCAGAGACAAGGAACCTATCCAAACGACTCATAGATAAACCATCCGAACTAAGCCAAGAAAATTTGTTACCTGATATCGGGACATCAATCAAGTCCATATCCGCGATAAAGTTGTTGCAGTCAGAAATTTCCATAGAGGAACTTTCACCACCCCTCCCCTTCCTCTCTTCTACACAAGTTACAGCATTGAAATCATCTACGACGCACCCTTCACCACCCCCAATATTCTATTTAAGAGCCAAAAGGTCCTCCCACAATCTCCTCTCAATTTCGTAATATCAAAACATTTTACTTCATCAAAGTAGCTAAATATGTTTTAAAAAAGTAGCTAAATTCATTACAAAAGTTGCAAAACACATAGCCAAAATAAAATAAAAACAATAAATGGGAAAATATATTAAATGTGAGTAAGGGAGCGTATATCAAGTAAGACTGCTTTATTGTGAGAGAAGTGAATCATAGCCATAGATTAAATGGTTAATAATTGAGATTAAAACAAAAATCAATTCGATAACCACAAACATTTTAATCACAACCACTCATGTATTATACGGTCCATATTTACTCCTCTTACCCTCCTCTCACGTAATATTGTAATTACATTTATAATATTAATTATATAATATATACATATAGATTGGATCGATTCCAAAATTTCGGACATACTTTTTCAACAAATAGTCTTTCTCATATTTTTTCTTTTAGATTCTATGTAAACTTTTAGCTTTAGTTTCACCAATTATCTAACTTAGTGTTTTTAGAAACTCATAACTCATAGCTATGAGATAGAGTTTTTTCCTCGACGTAAATGATTGTTTTCTTAAGAACTATTGTTGATAAAAAAATAATTTAATTGAATTGGTTTAGATAATTGAATCCCTTTTTTACTGTAGAAGTTACTTAGTTCATTAAGTCAATTAAATTGATTCAATAACCTCTCTATTACGGCAGAATTGGAAATTTAGCATCATCATGGACAGAGTAGTTGACTTGAGAAGAAGCAATTAATTGATGTAAGGAAGAGTTTTGAAGTGGAGAGAAAAATGTGCGTGGGTGTTGAATTGTTCAAAGACGCGTAGATGGAAATTACTTGGAAAGAGTTGCCGTCTTTTGTTTTTACTTTTAGAGCATAGACTCATTTTAGTCCAGACAATTTTTTCAGAAGATAAATCAGTTCTTTACAATTTTTTGACATTTTCAAAATACGGATATATTAGTCCCCGTGTCAAGGACTCATTTGTCTCTGTTTTGAAAATGTCAGAGACTTATTTGTCCCAAAAAATTACTAGGGACCAATTTGTCCTATGAAAAAATTATCAATGACTAAAATAGGTTTTTACTCGCGCTTTTATTTTAAGCTCATTCTTCACTCCGTTGTTGCTGTCTACCCCAAAATTCTTCTTGTAGAATTTAGAAAGTAGAAAGCGTGCATTGACTTAAAGTCAATATTTAGAGGTAATTGGAATGGAAACTTTATAGCCTTAGTGCTAGCTTTTGATATAGGTATGATAAACAATGAAAAATTAAAAAAAATCTCAAATAGGTAGCTCAGTTGACGAGTTAAAGAATATCGAAGGGGTGTACCAAATGAGTGCAAGTAGGAGGTCCCAAATTCAAACTTGGAAAACTAACATCCCTCCTCCCCCACTAACATTGTTTATCAAAAAAAAATGAAAAGTTAAAATAAAGTAAGGTAAGATATTTTTTTGACAAAATAAGATAGATGTTAATGAGTATAAAAGCCTAAAAGCATCATTTCTGTACTTTTATTTTTCTCTTTCATAAATTAAGAAAATTAATAAAATTGTTGTTTTTTACAAAATTATTTGTATTTTTCTATAATACCTCTTATTAAAAGTTAAAAATGGATTTTTAACTACAGAAAGGTGACATGGAATGCCATAATGTGCATAGCTTAAAATTCGGACTTGCCACGTCATTAAAATAACGTTACACGTCAGACTTTCAGAAGATAAATTTTGAAATTGGTCTTCATTTTTGAAATTGACAAAATTGGAGGACTTAAACTGCGAAAAAAAATTGGGAGGGGGGGGGGGGGGCTTACGAATGAGTGATAATTAGGGGGGAGGGGACCAAAAGTGCATTTAAATATATTTTTATCTTCCTTCTCAATAGAGTGTGTGCTCAATAAGAGACAAGAAGACATGATGAATAATATAGACTTAGAGCGGTGAGCGTGTTGAAAGATATGCTAGAGCTGGGCATGGAGACGTCGTAGCGACGATTGTGACTTGCCTTCCCATGTGCTTTTGATCTCATCAACTATTGCTTCCTTATCTTTCTGACACTAAACAAAATCGTTTGAACCTGTCACCCATCGACCCATAAGTCGCTTAACTAGATGACTAAAATAGACGAGTGGGTTCATTTTCACCGTATTTTGGTTTGTGTTCTTCGACACTTTTAGGTCTGAAATCGCTTGAAGCCGACTGATGTCCACCCTAATGATAGTGTGCATAACTTGAAGCCAACTAATATCCACCTTAATGATAATAGTATGGAAGTTAACTTCCTCGTAGAATTTATATGGGATTAAATTTTGAATGGAAAATAACCTCATGAAATAGGTCAATAACTTCCAGAAGTTTATTTTCTGACAGGTGTATTTTGAGGGAGAAAATATGAAAAGGTCTACAGGGGTGTATTAATAAAAATGTGGTGCAAATAGTATCCCTAGACCTAATGACTGATATGGGCCAGATGGCACACAATTGGTTCGTTGATTTTCTCACAATTCAACTTCCAAGTTTGCAAAAATCCATACCCCCTTTCACAAGGCAATCTAGATTAAATTTGCATCCATAATAAGACCTGTTAGTAGCTTTCATAATAATTGCTTTTCATCATGACATGTTGTTACACTTACATAAGAATTCGCCATTTTCATTACGGCATCTTAAGTGATGGTTTATAACTTAAGAATAGAGATCGAGCTTCTATTGGAATTGAATATCAATAAAAAATTTATTTTTACTTAGGGTGCATGTTCTCTTTTCGAGTAACTTTTTTTTGGTAAACTAAGATATCCTCCACGGCGACTGTGGAGACTAATCCTTTGAGGTATCTGAGATCCATTTAAGGGGTTGACTTCTCCCAAGAAATATTTGATAAGGGGTTAGGTACCCTTATCAAAATTTTATAGAATACTCAATTTTTATAGAAATCTCAAATGTTTTGAGAGGTGAATTATATATTGAAATAAAATTAATTTCATTCTATCTTTTTCATTTAAAATTCTGTAACACTACATCTTGTAGAACAATATAGTAGCAAACTTCAAATTTTCAGGTCAATCATGCAAACAATATGTTCTAATTTGGTTGGACATAATTAAAGGGTGATTGGCTACCTTAGCCATAAATGTTGAGCGTAGAAAGAAATGAAGCCAAAACCTAGCTCTTTTAATAATTAACTTGTACTACTTAGCAATTTAACTAAAACTCTTGCTTGGTCTACACTCTATTTTAACTTACTCATTTTAACCATTAGTCCCTAAAAATATCCATATTTCTATATAGCTCTGCCTTTTATTATGTTTAAGCATGTAAATGTATATATATAGCACTTCCCTACCTATAAGTAGTGAAGATCTTCCTTGTTGAATTGAATTGAAAATAAAAGTTAAAGAGAAAGACCATAATTAAACCCCATTCTTAAATTGTGTGCAGTTGTTGAACTAAAACCCTCTCCAAAAAAGTGAACCTTACAAACCTAACCCAAACTCACATTAATCATATCATTAATTATTTGATTTATTTCCATCACATCACATTATTATTTGACAAAGTGCTGATTAGATTAGAGAGGCAATGGAAACACAAGATTTTAGCTTCCCCAAAATTAATGAAACTTGCATACACATCATTGATTCACCTCCTCTATGGAATCTATCACAACAAGAAAGAGATGAAAAAGAGTGGTCTAAGGGTCAAAGGAAGAGCTTTTCAAGTGTCCAAGGTGGAAAAAAAGAAACAGGATTTGAAGATGAAGAGGTTTCAATGGACTTATTATGGGAGGTTTTCAATGAGGAGTTGTCTTCAAAAACAAAGTTTTCTACAACTTCTTCAAGGGAATTGGTGGAGTTCAAATGTACTACAGCTTTAACAATTGCAAACACCAACAGTGCTGCTCTTCTTCAAAGTAAGAATAGGCCTAATATGATGGTGATTGTGAGGGTCTTAAAAAAGCTTTTTTCTGTCAATAATTCTCAAGGTAATCCCACAAGGAGAATTCTGTAATTCTATAATTGTTTTTGTGGTAATTAGTGTGATTCATCTTTCTTTATCATGTGAAGCAAATTGTCTTGTTAATTTAAAGTTTAGAAGAGATTGTATTCTATGAGGGATGATATTATTAGTGGCCTAGTACTTCTGCTGCCTATTCCAATATACAATGTGTATTTTGTAAAAGTAAATGAAAGATACAGAGAATCTTTCTTTGTTTAATTCATGCAAGTTCCATTTGAATATTTTGATTAAGCAGCAACCACCAACCCTTTTTGTTTTTAGAATCTGTTAATTTCTTTTACATGAAGCAATTGATTATAAAATATATTTTTCTAGTGTAGTGATTGCTTGGATGTGGAAAAAATTTTGTTCCTAATTAAAGCATTGGGGATGAGATTAAGTGATTGTAATTTAATGTGAATAAATATTGCTTTTCTTTACACCAAAAGAAAGTCCGTGTAAAGGTGGATCAACTTATTGTTTGTTTGGAATGGGCTCTGCTCAAAGTTGAACGAATTGTTTTTTGTTGTTGAAAAAATTGAATGAATTGTTGTCTATCGTAGAGTTGTACTGCATTTAAATTATCATAATAAATGCATTTAAATAATTTGAATTAAATCACAACCATGTTGTCTAATAAGGGAAAAAAACGGGTTCATTTCTCCATTTTAATTGCATGCATGGACAGAAAAGGCTATTTCAAAAAGATGGGTGAATGAGTCAAAATCAACAATAAATGGTTTTGGATATGAATAATAGGAAGAACGAATAAGAGTGTTGTTTTGTCAAAAAATAAAGATAAAAGAATACGAATCATTTATTATAGATTAAAAAATAAGTAATTCTGTTGTTAAATAATTTAGAGATTACTAGTTTTTAGAGATTTTTAAGAAAAACCGAAGTTGTTTTGTGTTTCGGTAACATAACGAATTAATACTCCTTCCGTCTCATTCTTGAGAAAATGATTAATTGTATTGATTTCATCGATAAAATGAGTTTCATTTACTAAATACTTTTATTAATAGTAGTTAGTTGAATAGTTAAGTGACTTAAGATATAATAAATAAGAGTATATTGGTGGAAAACATTAATAAATGTTGCATTATTGGTATTCTAAAGTGATAAATAATTTGAGACACAAAATATTACAAAAGTGACAATGCAAGGAAGACCTTCGGGCTCCTTGAGTACTTACCTCACCCCAAGAGAACTAATGGGGATTTGAGCTTGGGACCTCCTGGATACAAATCATGTCATGTTCCACTAGACCAATTCTTTGAGGTTTAACCGGTCAACACAATGAGATAATAAATAAAATGCTCAATTCTTCATTGGCTGGTATTTCTATACCCCCACTCCTATGCCATATACCCCCACTTTTTTGTGTTATTCCAATTTTACCCGTCTTAAAATAAACAAATTTTAATTCAGAGTATCAATTGTTTTTTATTCTCCAGATTTACCATTTTAAATATAAATCTGGAATATTTTTTTCAAAATATTTCCAGATTTATGTTTAAAATGTAAATTTGAAATGTATTTTTATTTAATTCCAGATTTATGTTTTAAGACATATATAAATCCGTAATGTAAATTTATATTCCGGATTCACATTTTAAACATAAATCTGAAATATAAATATACATTACGTTTTTCTGTCTTAACAACATAATTCCGGAATATTAATTTACATTATGGATTTATTTCTGTTCATCGACCCTTTTAGGTCTGAAATCGCTTGAAGCCGACTAATAATGAGCATAGCTTGAATCTGACTAACTTCCACACCCATTAATTTACATTATGGATTCAAGCTATTCTCACTATCTACCCTAATGATAGTGGGCATAGCTTGAATCCGACTAACATCCACACCCATTAATAATGGTTTGGATATTAACTTTCTCGTAGAATTTATGGGATCAAATTTTTAATGGAAAATAACCTCATGAAATGGGTTAATAACTTCCAGAAGTTGATTTTCGGACAGGTGTAATTTGAGAGAGAGAATATGAGAAGGTCCTATAGAAAGTGTACTAATAAAAATGTGGTGCAAATAGTAGCCCCCAAATCTAATCACCAATATGGGTCAGCTGGCTCACAATTGGATCGTTTGGATGGTTCACATTAGATGATACCTTTCTCCAAATTATAGGAGCATATTGACATTTTTCACAAGGGAGTTCATAGTGCGGTTTGTTTTGGTTTGGTTTTGTGGCTAAAAATCATTTGAATTGCAAGGTAAAAATACACGGTTTGGTTTGGTTCGGTTGACTTCTTAAAAATTTCGAACCAAACCAAATCAAACCAACGCAGTGTGATTTGGTTCGGTTGATTCAAATTTTTTGTGAGACAAAACATAATTTAAAATATAGTAAAAATAAACTAATTCAATCCTAAATCTAAATTTTTTAGTTTTTTTTAATGTTTTAATTTCAATAGATTTTTAATTTTTAGATTATACAAAATCACAAAATTGCCCTTTTATCATAAAATCATACCGTATCTTTTAAATTAAGTATTAAAATATTTAATTTTTAATTTCTGTTTTTGTTTTTTTAATAAATATCCATGTTTTATTAGATTTCAATTTTTTTATATTTTAAAATATATTGAATATAAATCAAAAAATTCTTCCTAATCATATTGGTTTCTAAACCAGCTCATATTTAGGATAAAATTTTAACACAAGATATGGGTTTTGTTTGGATAAACAACTTAATTGAGTGGTTATGGCATAGACGCTTATCATATAAGAGCTTATGCATACACTGTTTTGATGATATAGAATAAAATAATATTAAACTATTTTTCTATAAGTTTTTTTTTTTACAATGTTTTTCAATAAGTTATAAGCTATTTTTATAAGCTATTTGAGAAGCTAATGGAAATAAGCTAAAAGCAGCTTATGAACATGTCATAAGCTATTTTCATAACGTCTCCCAAACAGTCTCACAACTCACAAGTGGATATGCCAGTAGATGACCCCAAATGGGCTCATGACAAAGTAAAAAGATCAACTTATCATATTTTGTTGACTCAACAAACACTGAGCTCATACCTGATATAATAAGCTTACCATATCATACTTAAGCGGACCTAATTTCTTTCACAAATTTAATTCTAAAGTCTAATTCATTCTTTCAACCACTTATGATTCCATGGGCGCTAACAAGGGTACTAATGCTTAAAAAAGGCAAAAGTGTACTAATTTCCTGTCAAAAAAGAACAAAGAGTGTAATAATTTCTTTGTATCACTATTAGTCAAAGATGCAAAAGGACTACAAATAAAATATTGCATTTTTTTTGACCAAAAATAAAATATTACCTTTGGATATGTCAAAACAAATATTTCAATAACGGCAAAGTCAAAGAAAACTTGAAGGGCGATATACTTTCTTTTTTGAGTAAATGCCCAAATTCTTCTCCGACAATTTTTTTGCGGGACGAATTCGTCCCTGATAATTTTTTCGAGACACATTGGTCCTTGACAATTTCAAAACGAGACATGTTAGTCCCTCCATCCATTTAACCGTTAGCAACACAGTAAACGTCTCCTACGTGGCACTATAAACGAAAATGAATCGCGTTCGTTCAATTGGTGCTTCAATTAAGACTCTTGAAGCTAAATATTTACTAAAACTATTGGTGCTTCAGTTAAGACTCTTGAAGCTACAAAGAAAGAACAAAAGGAATTAAAAAAAAACGAGTTATGATGCCATGTTTCGTTCTCTCGCAGATGAACATGAAGGCAAGGCACATTCGGTGGATGCTAATTCAAATTCAATGTTTTTTAATTAGAAAAAGAAATATTCGTGTATGGCAAGGCCCAAATTTTCTGCAATCATTAATCGTTCGTTCAGATCTGAAACTCTGAGGAATTAAGGGAATTCAAGATTAAGGGTCAAGGGAATTGGGGATTATCATGAGGTAGCAGACGATGAATACTAAAGAGGACTGATTTGTCCCTTTTTTAAATTGCCAGGGACTGATTCGTCTCTTTTTTAAATCTATCGTGACACGTGGTTAACGTGCCACGTAGGAGACGTTTACTGTGCTGCTAACGGTTAAATGGATGCAGGACTAACGTATCTCGTTTTGGAATTGTCAGGGACCAATGTGTCTCGAAAAAATTGTCAGGGACGAATTTGGGCATTTACTCTTCTTTTTTATACAAAAGGGCGATATACTCGGATCCTTTTTTGGTTGAATATATTTTGATTCTTTGTTGATTTGGCTTTTTAAATATTTTTGTGGAAAATTATAGAAATATTTCTAGCCCTTATGAAGAAAATGAAAATTAATTAAAAGTACTATAGATAAATTCAAAAGAATTTCTCAGTGAAAAAATATATATTAGTTAACAAGTCTGTGGAGATATAGTTAATATCCAAGAACGCATAGAAGAAATGGTACATGTCTCTTCTACGTTAATTTCTTTTCTCAGTTTTCGAACTTGATGGTTTAGTTTCTTTGCATAGGAAATATTCAAATTATATGACAAAAAGACATTAGTTAATGAAATACAAAATACAAATACTCTCTCTCTCTCTCTCTCTCTCTCTCTCTCTCTTGTTTGGGGGGTTGGGTGAATGTGCACACCCAGACTCGAACGTCCTCCACTATTGGGTTGTATTGACAATTTCAGTGATATATTGGCAGCTCTCGGATTCAAACTCGAGTGTGACCGTGTGATAGTGTCTAATGTAAAATAGAATGTAACTCATTAATTAGTGCTATGAGAGGTGCTATAGCATTGAACACAGTTAGCAATGTTGTAACAGTTAGTTGTAGTTAGTTGGCACTACAGAATGGGTCATTTGAGTTTCAGGGACTTGAAAGAACTGGGGAGGAAGAACATGGTGTGTGGCCTACCTCAATTGTCCTTGTCTGAGAAGATTTGTAAAGATTCTGTTGAGCACAAGGAGTGGAAGTGGTCTAATGAAAAAGGTGAAAAACCTATAGAAATGATTCCCAACCCGAATCATGCATGGAACTAATGTTGTTGGACAAAAGGAGGAAAGTGAGCTGAGAAGGTGCCAGAGAGAAAGGAAACCACCTTTCAGGTTGCAGGACTATGTTCTCATTAGTGTTGTAGCACCTGTAGGTGAAGACATTGTGCATGTTGCATTATACACAAAAGTTGAGCCTGTTAAATTTAAAGATGCAATCAATGATCCTAAATGGAGAGTGGGCATGAAGGAAGAGTCGAAGTCCAAAGAGAAGAATGAAACATGAGAATTGGTAACACTACCAGCTCAGAAAAAGAGCATTAGCATCAAATGGGTGTTTAAGGTGAAGGAGAATCCACATGGAGAAATTCTCAAATAAAAAGCCAGACTTGTGGTTAGAGGTTTTCAACAGAGTGCACACCTAGACTATGAAAAGGTGTTTTCCCCGGTAGCTATGATGGAGACAATCAGAATTGTTGTTGCTATTGCTAGCTTGAGGCAGTGGAAGATGCATCAAATGGATGTCAAATCAGTATTCCTAAATAGGCCAATTGAGGAGGAGATCTATATTGGACAGCCACATGGATTTGAAGTTGAAGAGCATAGAGAAAAGGTCTACAAGTTAAGAAAGGAACTCTTAGAATTGAAACAAGCTCCAAGAGCTTGGAACAAAAGAATTGATATCTTCCTATGTCAAATTCGCGACGGATTATTCCCAAGTCACTCTATTCTGTTAGAGTACACTTACTGTATAAATAGCCTAAGGGCGTATCAATGAAGTTACACTACAAAAAACTTGCTAATTCGCGACAGATTATTCCCTCGCTACATTCCGTCGCTAAATTGCTCCTCGCTAATGGGATTAGCGAGGGAATCTGAATCCCTCGCTAATTTGAGACGAAAATATCCCTCGCTAATTAGCGAGGGATTAAAATTCCCTCGCTAATAAAGACAACCACGTGGTTAAAATCTGACAGCCACGCGTCCAATTTCTCTCGCTAATTCCCTCGCTAATGCCCAACTGATTGAATTTTTTTTTGATAAACCTGCTTTTATACCTGTTTATTTTAATAATAAATAATAAAATCTAAAATACATAAAACAGTTTAAAATAAACAACACTTGCTCCTTAGACTGATACAACAAATCCTAAAAGCTACCGCCATCAGACTCCTCGGCCTACCCAGCGTCTCCAGACTCCCCAGACTCCTCAGCTTGCTCCTCATCTTGCTCCTCATCTTGCTGCTCATCTTGCTGCATATTCTTAAAATACCTAAACATCAGCTCCTGCCTACGGGTCACATTCGCAAAGTCTTCCTGCATCTTTTTCATAGCCTCAGTAGAGGTCCTGACCTCCTGTCGAGTATCGTGCAGCTCATGTCGAGTAGACTGCAGCTCCTGCTCCAACTGCCTAATATGCTCTGTCTCCGCAGGAGTAGAAGCTGGTCGACTGCGTCTTCTGCTGCTCCCGGCCACGGGCTGGCCCATACATGGAGCCAAGGGCCCCGTACCATATAGGTGACCCTTAGACCAACCTACTGTCTTCTCCCAATTTTTGTTTGCCAGATCTATCATCTCAGGAGTAAGTTGGCCAAGTGATTTAGGGTCCCAGCTCCCCTGAGTCAGCTGAGTCATGATCTCATTTATTTGCTCCTGTTTTGAATAACCGCAAATTAGCGCTCTATTTTGACAAAGC
The DNA here is from genome assembly GCA_039519185.1 of Astragalus membranaceus. Taxonomy (NCBI): domain Eukaryota; kingdom Viridiplantae; phylum Streptophyta; class Magnoliopsida; order Fabales; family Fabaceae; genus Astragalus; species Astragalus membranaceus. Next base: position 136,249,109 of record CM076847.1, on the reverse strand, counting down.
AACATTATATAATACAAATCAAGTTGTATATTTACCTGAGTCATCCTGGAGCGCTCATCAACATACTCGCCAGTGCCATTCCACACATGGGTGGCTCTATGTAGCTCAGGATCAGTGATAGGGCGTCCTGCCTTCTTACTCTGTAAAATGAAACACATTTTCAAAAATTGCTAACTAATTAACTAATGTAAAAAAACACATAGATTTTAAAAATAATTTACCAATCTAGAAGCATGCTGAGCCTGGTTGATGGACCCGCCGCAGTGAAGCGAACCACCCTTTGCTGAATTTCTATTATTCTTGGCTTTTGCAGCATTTTTCTTGAAAGTCTCTGTAGCCCAATGGCCCTTGAAGGCATTCCAAATTTCATCACTCATGTAGTTAGGCTTCTTATCTTTACACCGCAATATATAAAACAAATCTGATATTTGAGCGTGGGCCTTTTAAAAAAAGTCTCTGCACATTGTCATCATCTTCTATGTCCCATGTCACTTTGGTCTGTATTAAGTAAAATGAAAATATGTATTAGTAATTATATTAAATGTTATTAAACATAAAATTTAAACTAACAATATACGTAATGACAAAATAATTGACACTTACTCTAAAGAAGTCCAGCAGATCATTCCGGTCCTTTTCATCGACTTTACTCCACTTTTTATGGAACTTTTGAAAATATCTTTTGCGGATGACATGAGTGATGCTTGATGAAGCTGCCTTTGCAGGAAGAAGCCTGCATAATGAAAGATATATCAAACAATCAAATATATATAAGTCGTTGCATAATTAACTTAAAAAAAACAAACAATATAATACTTACGCGTTACCACGACTATAAATGACTTTGAATCTGACACCATTAATAACAACCACCTCCACTCTCTCGTCATCGGTCGATGAATCAAAATCAACATTACCACCACCAATATCATGCTCAATATCATCCTGGGGCTCTGGTGTAGGCATAGATAACCCAGCTGTGGGCCCATATGTCCAGATGATGAGCCTATATACCCAACTGGTGTGCCCATATGCCCAGCTGGTGTGCCCATATAACCAGCGGGCGTGCCCATATGCCATGCTGCATACGCATTTGGTGGGCCCATATAATGCCCATGTGATGGTAAATGATACCATCCGGGGCCAGATGGAGGCGGAGGTTGTGGGGCAAAAGGAGTGGTAGCTGGTGGGCCCACAAACGTATGAACCCTCATATTCCCAATATTAAGTACCACCTCACGATTACGCCTCCTCTTAGGAGGTTCATCGGTCATAGTCTTCTTCCCTTTATGAGGACGTCTCGGTGGGTCAGAACCTCGTCCTGGATCCATATCTATGAAAAAATAGAAACGAAATGTGATACTAACTACATTAATTATATATATTTATAAATAAATTAAAAAAAAAGTAAATTAACAAGAACAATATTGATATATTAATGATTCTAATAAATTTAAAGACAACATAAGGAGTCAACATAAGTAGACAACATATATAAGAAAACACAAGAACAATAATGACTCTAATAAATTTAAACACAACATAAGATTAATCAAATTATTCATCTTCATTCTCTTCTTCATCATCTTCATATTCATTCTCTTCTTCATCTTGTTCATCGTCATTCTGTTCTTCATCTTCATCAACTTCTTCAACTAGGAGTCGATCATCACATAATGAGTCAATCCGCTCAACTTCAATTACCTCATCTACTCCCGAAATTTCATCCACCTGATAAGGAACCTCAACCTCCGCATCAGTGGCTTCAATGTGACCCCGTGGTTTTGTCTTAATTGCAACACACCATCCTCTCTGAGTTGATGGATATGGAACATAATACACCTGCCTCACATTTTCTGCCATGATAAACGGATCATAAAGTTTATACCTTCCATTCATTCGAATGTCCACAGTATTACATTTTGGATTCAATTTCGTTCCTCTAACTGATGGATCAAACCATCTACAAAAAAACAAAACTATTCTCTTTTCATAGTCTAACCGTGGGTATTCAAGTTCATATATGTGTTTGATCACACCGTAGTAGTCATTCCCACCTCCTCCTGTTTCACCTTTAACATATACCCCACTATTAATTATTTTTTCCCCTCACTCCATGATTGGGTGTCAAATTTGTAACCGTTAACTAGGTACGTATGCCACTCGGTCACCTCAAGAAAAGGACCATCAGCTAAGTTTCTCAAGTGTCGGATTTGGGGAGTTGGTTCCGCTTCATAAACCTAAGTTAACAATATATGGAAAAACTAAGTCATGTCTCATATCTACTTTAAACGTGTGACATTAAAACATTAGTTTTATTTACTTACTCTAGCCTTAAACCAGGATGGAAAATTTTCATGTATACGAATAGAAGATTCTTCAGCACCTATACCCTCAATTCGTAAGAATGCACCGAAAAAGAATTATTATTACTCTTTAGATTGAAAGTTGATCAAAATCTGATTTAACTTCATACTGTATAGATTAACAACTGAATTGGAGCATAGTACTTACTCGAGATATGGTTTAACTTCAGTGCAATTGATCAAGACATGAACATGTGCTGATGTATGCTCTTTATCTGATAAGTAGTTGGTTGACTTCTTTCCCGAGGGGCGACCAGGTTTGATAAACACATATAAAGTGAGTGGGTGTCTTTCTTCATCAATCTCCATTTCGTTTCTATTATTTGTTGACAACATAATGTTGTTGAATTAATGTGAACAAAAATAAATTGTTTCACGGTGTAGGTAAGGTATACATATCGATCCTTCAACTCTAGCTTTATTCATCACCAATCGTTTATATTCACTCATTAATCTACATATGAACGAAAAACACTTCATTAAACTATTCTCTCCACCAAATGTTGAAATAAAATGTTGAAAAAGATAATTACCTCTCAAATGGATACATCCACCAAGTCTTGCTTCATACGCAAGGTGAACCGATAGATGCTTCATGGAATCAAAGAAAACGGGAGGAAATATTCTCTCCAACTTACAGATGATGAAATGAATATTCTGCTCCCTCTTAATAAGATCATCCCTTCTCAATGTTGAAGAGCACATATTTTTAAAAAATTGACTCACTTCAATAAGTGGTTCCAAAACACATTTTGGTAATGAATTAAAAGCAATTGGTAACAAACACTCCATGAATACATGACAATCATGACTTTTCATCGCATACATCTTCCCGGTGTTCACATCGGCACATCTTGCAAGGTTAGAAGAATAACCATCTGGCATCCTCAATCCTTTCAACCATCGACAAACATCTTTTGCTTCATCTGGTGTTAGACAATATTTGACTTTGGGTTTTAACATCTTCCCATTAGGCATTTCCACCAAATTCAAATCGGATCGATATTTGCTACAGTAAAGAGCAGAATCTAATCTAGCCTTATTATTGTCTTTGGTTTTTTCTTTCTTATTCATCACAATGACAAATATGTTGTCAAAGAAATTCTTCTCGATGTGCATAACATCGATATTGTGCCTCAACAGATTATCTTTCCAATATGGGAGATTCCAAAATATGTTTTTTTTTGTCCAATTGTGCACCTGTCCATAACCATCCAGACGGGTGAGTTCCCCAACCTCCGTGGCTTGTGGCAAATCCATAACTCTGCTCCAGATTTCACCTGATATCAACAAAGGTGGTGGTCCATCTGTTTCAACTACCCCTTTCTTGAAGGCCTTCTTGTTCTTTCTAAATTTATGATCTTGCGGTAAGAATCTACGATGCGAGTCAAACCAAAAACTCTTGCCTAGAGCTGTCAATGGGCCAGGCTCGGGCCGGCCTGGGCTGGCCCATCGGGCCAACAACATATACGGGCCGGGTCGAGCCGGTCCAATATTCTGATGGGCTGCAAAATTTACGGCCCGAGCCCGACCAAAACCACCCCATGGGCCAACGGGCCACAAATCTTTGACTTTTTAGAATTTTGACTATAAAAAATAGTTTTAATGTCTCGTTAAGATACGGAGCTGATACAATATATGACTTCCACGGTGTAGTTTACAATTTCTCTGTACTTTGGTGTTTGCTAACTTTAATTAACTTTTTTCCTTTATTTCATTGGACATGACAGGTACAAACGGAGAAATATTAGAGATTTACACAAAATTGCTCCATTTTCTTAAAAAAATTGCTCCATTTTTTTTACTTTTGTATTAGAGATTTCCACAAACGGAGGAATATTAGAGATTTACACAAAATTTCTTTACTTTTTTACTTAAAAAATTGCTCCATTTTCTTGTTGGACCATATTTTAAAATTAAAAAATTAAAACAAAAAAGTAACGGGCCGGCCCGAAGCCCATGGGACCGACCCGGCCCAATAATATCATCGGGCCAAAACAGATACCGTTGATTTTGGGCCACTAATTTTAGAGCCCAGGCCCAACAAAAAAATCGGGTCACTGGGCCGGCCCAGTGGGCCGGGCCCCAAATTGACAGCTCTACTCTTGCCCCCGTACTTTAGGGTAAACGCCTTTGTGTGTTCCATGAAGTGGGGACATGCCAATTTGCCGTGAGTCCCCCAACCAGACAACATACCATAAGCAGGAAAGTCGTTAATTGTCCACATCAATGCGGCTCTCATCATAAAATTCTTTTTTCGTGCTGCATCATATGTCAAAACACCACCCCACAATCTCTTAAGATAATCAATCAGAGGTTCCAAAAAGATATCAGTGTTAGCTTTTGGATTGGATGGACCAGGTATCAGACAAGTAAAAAACATATACGGTTTAGTCATGCACATCTCAGGAGGAAGATTGTAAGGGGTAACGATGACTGGCCAACAAGAGTAGGGTGACACCGATGCTTGGATATATGGAGTAAATCCATCAGAGCACAAGCCAAGCCGAACATTCTGTTATTCTGAGGCAAAATCTGAATGCACTTGATCAAAGTGCTTCCACACTTCACCGTCAGATGGGTGGCGTAAAATGTCGTCTTAGGTACGCCTATTGTCATAATGCCAAGTCATTTTCTGCGCAATTTCGGTCGATGCAAGCATTCTTTGCAACCTTGGAACTATAGGCAAATAGAACATCGACTTTACATGGATAGATTTATAATTATGTTTTGCCCCTTTACGATCATGATACCTTGGGTTTCCACAGAATTTGCATTCAAGTAGCTCACCATCATTCTTACCAAATTCGTTGTTGTAAAACAACATGTTCCCTTTCTCACAACAATCAATCTTCTTAAATTTCAATCCCAGCTTTGTAACTAACATCTTTGCTTCATAATAACTTTTTGGCAAATTATCCTTATTAGGTGTCGCTTCTAACATCATTTCAGTCACATAGTCTAAACCCACCTCAGAAATATTACGCATTGACTTGAGAGCTAAAAGTTTCGCACACATAGATAATTTTGACTGTGGCGAGCCTTCAAACAACGGTTTGTTTGAATCTCTTAACAAATTATAAATTTTTTGTGCTTCTTCATTTGGAAGTTCATCATGATCGTCATATTGAGGCTCATCAAATGACACATTCACCCTGAGACCATCACAAATCATGTTTTCCATCGACTCAAAAATTTCATTACGTGGAACACCAACACCAGAACTGCTTGAAGCCCCTATTAATTCACGAATATAACTTATCATACACCCAATCACGATTAAATTCATACAAATTCATCTACACGCACTTAAGAAAACGTGTTAGATTCCCTTAACATTCCCAATAATCTATCAAGTTAGTGGCATCGATATGATCTCAGTGGAGATGATTTCGAGCCGAATATGGGGGTTAAGGACAGATCAGACAAAACCCTTTTCTATATAAGTAGTGAAGGAAGTTATTTCTAACTCCCAACCTTAAAATTGTTAGTATCGTCTTGCAATTATCTCAATGGAGATGATTTCGAGCAAAATATGGGGGTGAGGGACGACATCACCTCACCCTTTTTCCATCAACAACACACAGTCATCTAACCTAGGGTTCATCAAAACAACAATTAAACACTTTTCAATTAACAACTCTAAAATGATACACTTTTCAATAACACATTTCAATAAAACCATTTCAATTTCAAGCAAAAAACATAAATCAATTCACTATTAATTTCAATTTCAATAAAACAACTTCAATTTCAACAAACAATTTCAATTTCAACTTCAAATTTTTATTCTACACAATTTCTACAAATCCTAATCCCATTTTGTTCTTCTAAAACCCTACCCAAACCACAATCAACAATATCACAAAACCTAATCCTATTTTCTTCTTTCAAAACAACAATATCACAAAACTAAATTCACTAAAAGTACCAAACAACAATATCACAAAACTAATTTTACAAATCCTAACAAAACAATATCATAAAAAATAAAAATCAAAACAACATCATAAAAAGTAAAAATCAAAACCTCCAAAGGTAGAGCTCTGGTGGTGAAGAGTGAGAACTCCGGTGGTGGTGAAGAGGACGAGCTCCGGTGGTGGTGAAAAGGGAGAGCTTCGGTGAGAGAGAGAGAGAAAGGAGAGAGGGCGACGTTCACGTAGGAGAGAGAGAGAGAGAGAGAGAGAGAGAGAGAAGAGAGTTGGGGTTCGTGAGAGAGAAGAGTGAGGGAATGAAGTGAAGAGTAAACAGTGAGAGATAAATGTGGGATCAGATACAATTTAAGTGGGGTTAGCGACGGAATTTGCGAGGGACCATTCCATCGCTAATCCCTTCACGCTAACCAAGACTGGAACTGTCAAAATAATTAGCGAGGGACCCTTATTTTCGTCGCTAATCCCTTCAGTTTCCGTGCTGTTTTAATTTCAGATTCCCTCCCAACAGTTAGCGACGGACTGTCCGTCGCTAATGCCCAAAATTCCGTCGCTAATGTTCAAAACAAACGAGGGCCCTTATTCCCTCGCAAATTCCATCGCTAATGTCAATTTTAGCGAGGGAACAGTATTCACTCCCTAATGTCCCTCGCAAATAACCTGTTTTTTTGTAGTGTTAGTCTATTGAATTTTCCCCAAATCATATGTGCAATCATTCATTTTATCTTTCATTGTTCTAAACTTTCACATTCTTGTTCCTACATCTAAGTGGTGTTTATTTATCATTTTGTCTAAACTGATCAGAAAAGAATACCCAGACTTGAACTTAAGTTCCCCCTTAAGACAATTATATATTTGTATTATTATTGATGAAGAAATAATAAACTTCAAATTTTTCAGCACAGTTTAAATAACACAAATTCGATTACACAATTTAAAAAGTATCAATACAATTATTATAAATATTGAGTAAAAATTGAGTAAAAAAATTGAGTAAAAATACGTTAAGATAACACAATATTTTATTTTTTAAATTAATTATTATTACGATATCTTTTAACGTTACATTACATATTTTACATTTAGTCACCAAAGTTCAATAAATCTATTATTGGAGAATATCATTTTAAAAAAAATATTGTAGAAAATTCATTATGAGAAATTGTGAACATACAAATAGGGAAGAGAGTGTGCAAGAAAAGGGGAAGAGGTGAGAAAATATAAATTTAGAGAAGAGCAATGCTATGTGTGAGAGCGTCTCTCCGTTTGTGTGAGAGTTTTAGGGTTTTCATATATTTCTCTTTAGAGTGTGAGAGTGTTATCTTCCTGGTGTGAGAATTTTAAGGTCTGAAATTTCCGTTTTACCATTGTCTTGAGTAGCAAAAGGTTTCTGTATCATCCATGGACAGACTAACTTTAGGTGAAGATGTGGAGGAAGAGGTTGTTGTGGAAGGGGAAGAGCAAGTGGAAGCTGAACAACCGTTACGCTTAGTTGGGCGATTCCTTACCGACAAAAGTCTGAGGGTTCAAACTATGAAGGATCGTATGGCTGATGTGTGGAGGCCAGGAAATGGTGTGGTGATCGAGGAGGTGGAACCAGGTTTGTTTGTCTTTGAATTTTTTGATCAGTTAGACATTCAGAGAATTTTGAAGCAGGCACTACAAAAAAACAGCGTATTAGCGACGGATTTTTCCCTCGCTAATGCCTGTTTTTCCCTCGCTACTGACTGTTAGCGACGGAATTAGCGACAGACCAATTCCGTCGCTAATGGTTAGCGAGGGAATAAAATCCGTCGCTAAAATTAGCGACGGAAAATCCGTCGCTAAAAACACTGTGCCACTGACCGTTGCAGTTGATTTGACACTGACACTGACCAAAGTTAGCGACGGATTTCCGTCGCTAAAATCCGTCGCTAACCTCTTTTTTTTTTTTTTAAAAAGCTATTCTCAGATAGAGAGAGGGAGAGATTAGGGGTTGGGGAGATAAGGGAAGAAAAAAATGGTGTGGTGGTTGTGTGGTGTTGAAGGGAGAAGATAATGGTGGTGGTGATGGTAAGAAAAAATGAAAGAGGAAGAGGAAAATGGAGAAGGAAAAGAAATGAAAGAGGATGGTGTGGTGATAGTGGTGGTGGTGTGGTGTTGAAGGGAGAAGATAATGGTGGTGGTGGTGGTAAGAAAAAATGAAAGAGGAAGAGGAAAATGGAGAAGGAAAAAAAATGAAAGAAGATGGGGTGTTGGTGGTGGTGGTGGTGTGGTGTTGAAGGGAGAAGATGATGATGGTGGTGGTAAGAAGAAATGAAAGAGGAAGAGGAAGAAATGAAAGAGGAAGAGGAAAATGGAGAAGGAAAAGAAATGAAAGAGGAAGAGGAAGAAATGAAAGGGGATGGTGTGGTGTTGAAGGGAGAAGATGATGGTGGTGGTGGTGGTGGTAAGAAGAAATGAAAGAGGAAGAAATGAAAGAGGAAGAGGAAAAAACGGAGAAGAGGAAGAAATGAAAGAGGAAGAGGAAGAAATGAAAGAGGAAAGAAAGGATTCGGGTTTATAAAAAAAAATTAACAATTAGCGACGGATTTCCCTCGCTAACTCTGGTCACGTGTCAAATCAACTGCAACGGTCAGTGGCACAATTTTCCAAATATTAGCGACGGATTTCCCTCGCTAATTCAATTTTTTTTTTTCAATTTTCGCGCCATGTTAAATCCGTCGCTAATGTAGCCAATTTCCGTCGCTAAATACCTTGTTTTTCAATCCGTCGCTAAGTTTGTGCATTTCCGTCGCTAATTTTGATTTTAGCGACGGACTTCCAATCTGTCGCTAAAATCCGTTGCTAATCCATGTTTTTTTTTGTAGTGAGGGACCATGGTCGTTTGATAGACACCTACTCATATTGGGGGTGTTACCATTGGGGGTGAGACCAAGAGATGTTCCACTTTTCAACGTTCCGTTCTGGGTCCAGGTGCATGATGTCCCAACTGGCTTCATGTCGGAGTCAGTAGGGAGGAGTTTGGGGAATTTTGTTGGAGAATTTCTGGAGTATGATTTAAATAACAGTCCAAATTTCTGGAGGATGGTTATGAGAATTCAGGTGTTGGTGGATGTCCTCCGATTGCCGTTGAAGTGGTTAAAAAAAATTAAAAAACATGGAGGAGAAGCAAAAACTGTTACTTTCAAGTATAAGCACCTGGATGTTTTTTGCTACTTATGTGGGTGTCTCGGGCATTTAGAAGGCTATTGTTCTCAATTGTTTAATATGGGGTCGGATGATGGAAGTCGTGGGTGGGGACGGAGTTGGAAGCTGATGTACGACGCAACAATGGTGGTACGAGATCGAAATGGTTGAGAGAGAAAGGCCAGACAGATTGGAACGGTCCCATTAATTCCATTAGCGTGAGTTTGGTTGGCGTGAAAAAGGCTGGAAAAGAAATGAAAGGATTGAAAACACGTTCTCCAAAATGTTTTCAACAGTTTGGTTTAGCCATGAAAAATGAAAGAATGAAGCATCTCACGTTTACCGAGGCAAAAACCTTTTCTTCTCAATTTGAGAAGAAACAAAGTGAAAAGTCGTAGTTACCAAAAACACCCTAAATGGGTTTGACATGAATATCCAATTAATGTATTGTTGCATCTCATTTTTCTATAGTAAAAATAAAAATAAAAACAATTATTTATATTTCTGTATATATAATAGAAATGTATTAAAAACATAAATTAAATTTAATAAATTAAGTGAAGAATTTAATTTAGTTACTATTTTTACATTAGGGGTATTTATGTCATTTTCTAAATATATATATTTCTTTCTTCTCACTTTCTATTCACTTTCACCTCTACCAAACAACCTAAAAATCATCTTATTTTCTACTCACTTTCTACTCTTTTTCATTCCTTCAACATTCTTTCCTCTTACTTTCTTTCCTTCAACTTTTTTTTTCATCCAAACACAGACTTAATATGTGGAGCATGAATTACGGCGGTACAGTTGCCAATCATGGCAACAAGTGCTGAGGACAACAAGACCCGTGCAGAGCACGAGTGAGAGTCTAGTTTAGTAGTATAGCTGGAAAATGTACACAACTTTTAGTATTATTCTTTTTTTTGGTGAATCTTAGTATTATTCTTTTTCTCTTAATTTTATTTATTTATTTATGAAATTAATACTCCGTACAAGTTTCTAACTCCACTTAATTAGGTGGATGTTCCTTATTTCTGCAATTTATTTTGTTCTTTCGATAAAAGTATATTAATGGCCCAATTTTTAAAACTTGAACAAGGCCTCCAAATTGTTTGGGACGGCCCTGATGACGTGTTTTATTAAGTCCTCTGGTCCAAAGCAAAAGTTCAAAGAGAAAGTTGTTTTTAATTTATATTTATATATATTTATAAGCGAAGATGTACCAATTAAAGATGAACCGTGCAATATATGAACACAATTAGCATCCACCACAACTGACCAAGTACAACTATATATGTGAGACAAGCAACAACCAAAAACTGAAAACAATACCCAACCAAACAAAAAACAACCTATGATTATTTTCAAAACAAGAATGCAATTACAAACACAACCATTTCTTCCAAACAGAACATTGCAGCAATTCAAATAGCCATATAAAAGAAACATTGCAGCACTTCAAGGCAGAAAGTCCCTTCGGTGAACATCAAACCGTAGCACTTATTTGTGAAATTCCATTACTCCCAAACTGGAGAAAGCACGACAAGCAACTTGAAATTTGGAAAATCCAGAGAGTTTGCTCAGATTCTCATATTGTTTCGCAGTTCTTTCCCTCCCACCAACTGTGATAAACATGAGATTGTCTAGAGTTGAAACAATTTGAGATTCTTCTGTTGGTTTTGGATCTTCTGGCAAAATGAATTCCACAACTATCACCTTCCCATTTGGTGACAATGCTTTGTGACATTTGCTTAAAAATTCTAAGCACTTTTCGTCTGACCAGTTATGGCACACAGCCTACAGTATATATGTGACCAAGGTTAAAAAGAGGAGTGATTGATTAGCATGTTACGACTTATGAATGAATAATCAATTACATAAATAAGTACCATTTATTATGTAGTTATATATATTTACCTTCAGAATTATGGCATCACCCTGTGGAACACTTGCAAACATATCTCCTCCAACATGCTCAATCCCTTAACAAAAATTGGTACTTTGCTAATTAATAATTAATCTCGCAACATAAAAGTAAGTACCGAGTAGAAAGAAGTATTCTTTTTATTATATGTAAAGTTACCTGGAATTGGTGGCGCATTTTCAATCACCTGGGGCAGGTCAAAATTAATTCCTTTTATAGATGGGTATTTTGATATTATCAATTTGAGATTTCGCCCATGTCCACCTCCCACGTCAACCAATGTTGTGATTCCCTCAAAACCAGTATATATTTCAACTATTCTTTTCATCTCTGTTGCACACACATCTGTCATCGACTTGTTAAATATTTGGTTCATTTTTTTATCCTTTTGCATGTACTCATACTTTGTCACTCCATGAAACTTCTTGAACAAGTCAATGTCCGGATCAACCACTACATCCTTGAAGTTCATCCTGAAAAGTAATTAAAACTTAGTTATTTTGAAAACATTTCGTTCATAAAGATTAATTTGCTAAAGATATTTTTAAAGAATATTTGGTTCGTGAAATTATTTCTAATACTTTTACTTCAACGCCCTCTCGATTTTTGTGTAAGTTCCACTATATAATTTAGTGGATTTCATTTTCAAATTAAGTTGTAGACCTCACGTGAATTTCATCCAATCTATAAGAGAATAATGGTGGGAGAGAGAAAAGAGAGTGTTACTTACTAACGGTACACGATAAAGAAAACACAAGCACTTACCAAACTGGTAGGAGTGCGGGGTAGCAAAGGAAAGTAGTGAAGGAAGCTAAGTAGCCCCTGGTTTCATCAGGGACTAAGTATTTTCCAACTTGTGTGAGCCCGTAAATTCTTTCGGTGGTGCCATCACCATTATGGGTGGTGCGAGTAGAAGTAGTAAGAAGAGAATAACTGGTTAGCAAGCGAAGCATGCGATCAAGCCTATTGGGCAAGTCAGAGTGTTGGGAAGATGGTGGCAACTTAGAAGCAATTTCAGAAGGTGACATGAAAGCACCAGGTGGTGTTGCTTTTGCTATGATCTCAAACAAGTTGAGGTCAATAGCAGCATTAAGCACAGCTGGGTATACCAGACTTGTGCTAAGCACCATTGCTGATAAGCATGCACTGTCTTCTGTTTGTTCATAGGACAGCTCATCCTTAGTGGCATAGATATCCCCCATAATTATTATATATTTGCTTCTTTTGGTTCTAAATGTGTTTTTGTGTTTGCTTGCTTGTTGTCTATATCTTTAGCGTGCTCTTTTTATAGGCAAAAAACTTGAGTGACATTGTGCTTCTTTGGTATACCTACACCGGTACCCCACTCCTTTTGAACATACTTATTTTTTATATTTTTCATGGTTGAGTTGTGTGTTGAATCGTATCAAGTTGTAGCCACTAGTCGATGACCGGGTCTTGGTTTCCTGTGATTTTTAATATTTATATAATGTGCTAGTCATTGCATTCTTATCAATTGGGGTTATAAAAATTATTCTAGTTTGAATAATTTGAATTGCTGATGAAAAGTCCAAGTAAGCATAATTTTTTTATCATTTTATTTTATTTGGTTTAATACTTTGTAGGTTCCTTAAATTATTTAAAAATGTAAAAATTACAATCCTCAATGCTGTAGACATTGTTGGACTCCATCGCTATGATAAACACCATTCACCCCTAACCAAGCTGTCCAAGCATACAGCTCCTCACACATTATAAGCAAAAGGCCATTAGAAAATAAAACATTACAATCCTCAATATGATTAAACCAAAAAACGCAAGACATTTCATGAATTGAGTAAATAATATTTCTTTCTCGGAATATCCACCTTGTAGTTGTAGGTAACCCTTTCTGTAGGGTTTCCATGCAAAAACCAACACCTAGGATGGCATATGTTTGGGGACCCAAATACAATTTAAAGTTCAGAAACCTACTTCAAAATTTGTATAAAGTTTAAGGACTAAGAGCGTATAATTAAACATTTTTCTTAGAAAATAACTTGATTTATATGTTAAAAAATTGAACTATTTATCTCTTTTTTTAGTTTTTTTTAATGTTTTAATTTCAATAGATTTTTAATTTTTAGATTATACAAAATCACAAAATTTCCCTTCTATCATAAAATCATACCGTATCTTTTAAATTAAGTATTAAAATATTTAATTTTTAATTTCTGTTTTTGTTTTTGTTTTTTTAATAAATATCCATGTTAATTTATTAGATTTCAATTTTTTTATATTTTAAAATATATTGAATATAAATCAAGAAAATCTTCCTAATCATATTGGTTTCTAAACCAGCTCATATTTAGGATAAGATTTTAAGACAAGATATGAGTTTTGTTTGGATAAACAACTTAATTGAGTGCTTATGGCATAGACGCTTATCATATAGGAGCTTATGCATACACTGTTTTTATGATAAAGAATAAAATAATATTAAACTATTTTTCTATAAGTTTTTTTTAACAATGTTTTTCTATAAGTTATAAGTTATAAGCCATTTTTATAGCTATTTGAGAAGCTAATGGAAATAAGCTAAAAGTAGCTTATGAACATGTCATGAGCTATTTTTATAACGTCTCCCAAACAGTCTCACAACTCACAAGTGGATATACCAGTAGATGACCCCAAATAAGCCGATCCAAATGGGCTCATGATAAAGTAACAAGAACAACTTATCATATTTTGTTGACTCAACAAACACTGAACTCATACCTGATATAATAAGCTTACCATATCATACTTAAACGGACCTAATTTCCTTCACAAATTTAGTTCTAAAGTCTAATTCATTCTTTCAACCACTTATGATTCCATGGGCGCTAACAAGGGTACTAATGCTTAAAAAAAGCAAAAGTGTACTAATTTCCAGTCAAAAAAGAACAGAGAGTGTAATAATTTCTTTGTATCACTATTAGTCAAAGATGCAAAAGGACTACAAATAAAATATTGCATTTTTTTTTGACCAAAAATAAAATATTACCTTTGGATATGTCAAAACAAATATTTCAATAACAGCAAAGTCAAAGAAAACTTGAAGGGCGATATACTTTCTTTGTTATACGAAAGGGCGATATACTCTGATCCTTTTTTGGTTGAATATATTTTGATTCTTTGTTGATATGGCTTTTTAAATATTTTTGTGGCAAATTATAGAAATATTTCTAGCCCTTATGAAGAAAATGAAAATTAATTAAAAGTACTATAGATAAATTCAAAAGAATTTCTCAGTGAAAAAATATATATTAGTTAACAAGTCTGTGGAGATATAGTTAATATCCAAGAACGCACAGAAGAAATGGTACATGTCTCTTCTACGTTAATTTCTTTTCTCAGTTTTCGAACTTGATGGTTTAGTTTCTTTGCATAGGAAATATTCAAATTATATGACAAAAAGACATTAGTTAATATACAAATACTCTCTCTCTCCCTCCCTCCCTCTCTCTCTCTCTCTCTCTCTCTCTCTCTCTCTCTCTCTCTCTCTCTCTCTCTCTCTCTCTCTCTCTCTCTCTCTCTCTCTCTCTCTCTCTCTCTCGTTTGAGGGGTTGGTTGAATGTGCACACCCAGACTCGAACGTCCTCCACTATTGGGTTGTATTGGCAATTTCAGTGATATATTGGCAGCTCTCGGATTCAAACTCGAGTGTGACCGTGTGATAGTGTAATGTAAAATAGAATGTAACTCATTAATTAGTGCTATGAGTGGTGCTATAGCATTGAACACGGTTAGCAATGTTGTAACAGTTAGTTGTAGTTAGTTGGCACTACAGAATGGGGCATTTGAGTTTCAGGGACTTGAAAGAACTGAGGAGGAAGCACATGGTTTGTGGCCTGCCTCAATTGTCCTTGTCTGAAGAGATTTGTAAAGATTCTGTTGAGCACAAGGAGTGGAAGTGGTCTAATGAAAAAGGCGAAAAACCTATAGAAATGATTCCCAACCTGAATCATGCATGGAACTAATGTTTTTGGACAAAAGGAGGAAAGTGAGCTGAGAAGGTGCCAGAGAGAAAGGAAACCACCTGTCAGGTTGCAGGACTATGTTCTCATTGGTGTTGTAGCACCTGTAGGTGAAGACATTGTGCATGTTGCATTATACACAGAAGTTGAGCCTGTTAAATTTAAAGATGCAATCAAAGATCCTAAATGGATAGTGGCCATGAAGGAAGAGTCGAAGTCCATAGAGAAGAATGAAACATGAGAATTGGTAACACTACCAGCTCAGAAAAAGAGCATTAGCATCAAATGGGTGTTTAAGGTGAAGGAGAATCCACATGGAGAAATTCTCAAATAAAAAGCCAGACTTGTGGTAAGAGGTTTTCAACAGAGTGCACACCTAGACTATGAAAAGGTGTTTTCCCCAGTAGTTGGGATGGAGACAATCAGAATTGTTGTTGCTATTGCTAGCTTGAGGCAGTGGAAGATGCATCAAATGGATGTCAAATCAGTATTCCTAAATGGGCCAATTGAGGAGGAGATCTATATTGGAAAGCCACCTGGATTTGAAGTTGAAGGGCATAGAGAAAAGGTCTACAAGTTAAGCAAGGAACTCTTAGAATTGAAACAAGCTCCAAGAGCTTGGAACAAAAGAATTGATAGCTTCCTATGTCAAATTGGTTTCCAAAAAGATGCACAAGTGAACATGGAGTGTACATGAAGAATGATACTACTGCTGATATGCTTATTATATGTCTTTATGTTGATGATCTTCTGGTTGCCGGAAGCAAAGAGGCAAGCATCTCAAATTTCAAGTTCCAAATGATGCAGGAAGTTGAGACGACTGACCTAGGGGAATTGTCATATTTCCTAGGAATTGAAATATTCAAAATAATTATTGAAGAGATAGTTATGCATCAAAACAAGTATTCCACTGACATGTTAAAGAGGTTTGAAATACTGAATTGCAGGGCTACAAGAACTCCTGCTGAAACAGGTTTGAAGCTTGAAAAAGGTGGTCCTGAAGAGCTGGTTGATGACACCAAATATAGACATATTGTGGGATCTCTCAGGTACTTATTCAACACAAGACCTGAGTTGATGTATTCTGTTGGATTGATAAGTAGATACATGGAGAAACCTCAAGTCTCACATCTCTTGGCAGCAAAGAGAATTATGAGGTACATCAAAGGAACTTTGAATTGGGGAATTCAGCTTCCTAGTGCTGCGAACAGTGAAAGTGCTAGCATTCTAGGTTATTTTGACTCGGATTGAAGTCGAGATAAAGATGATCAGAAAAGCACGGCTGGTTCAGTTGGGGAAAACACAAATTTCTTAGTGTTCTAAGAAGGAATCAATAGTGGCATTCTCCTCATGTGAGGCAGAATATGTTGCTGCAGCAATGGCTGCTTGTCAAGCCGCATGGCTTGACACATTGCTGCAAGAATTGAAGCTTGAGATCGGGGATGAAATTGTGACTTTGTAAGTAGAAAATAAGTCAGCAATTAATCTAGCCAATCACCCTGTCACACATGGAAGGAGTAAACACATTGAGGCACGCTTTCACTTCCTAAGAGATCAAGTAAAAAAACAGAAACTCAAGGTTGGATACTGCAGCACAAAGCTTCAAGTGACAAACATTCTAACCAAGCCTCTCAAATGTGAAGTGTTTTGCGAGGAAAGTTGGAAATGATAGATTTTGTAAACAAGAATTAGGGAAGTGTGTTAAATAGAATGTAATTCATTTTAGTGCTATGAGAGGTGCTATAGCACTGAACAATGTTAGCAGTTTGTATCATTGCAGATTCTGTAACAATTAGTTGCAGTTAGTTGACAGTTATGATTTCTGTTGCAAGTCACTCTATTCTGTTAGAGTACACTTACTGTATAAATAGCCTAAGGGCGTATCAATGAAGTTATACTACAAAAAACTTGCTGATTCGCGACGGATTATTCCCTCGCTACATGCCCAAAATCAGTCGCTAATTCCCATTAGCGAGGGACATGTTCCGTCGTTAAATTGCTCCTCGCTAATGGGATTAGCGAGGAAATCTAAATCCCTCGCTAATTAGCGACGAAAACATCCGTCGCTAATTAGTGAGGGATTAAAATTCCCTCGCTAATAAAGACAGCCACGTGGTTAAAGTCTGACAGCCACGCGTCCAATTTCCCTCGCTAATTCCCTCGCTAATGCCCAACTGATTGAATTTTTTTTTTGATAAACCTGCTTTTATACCTGTTTATTTTAATAATAAGTAATAAAATCTAAAATACATAAAACAGTTTAAAATAAAAATT
Organism: Astragalus membranaceus; assembly: GCA_039519185.1. Lineage (NCBI taxonomy): Eukaryota > Viridiplantae > Streptophyta > Magnoliopsida > Fabales > Fabaceae > Astragalus > Astragalus membranaceus. The sequence goes on along the minus strand of CM076847.1, from coordinate 136,231,465 downwards.
CCGAGAATAAAATTCTTCAATAACATAAAATTCGAATCAACAACACTTAATCTGAAATGTTATAACAAAATATTGAAATGTCAAACTGATACAACAAATCCAAAAAGCTGCCGCCATCAGACTCCTCGGCCTCCCCAGCCTCTCCAGACTCCTCATCTTGCTCCTCATCTTGCTGCTCATCTTGCTGCATATTCTTAAAATACCTAAACATTAGCTCCTACCTACGGGTCACCTTCGCAAAGTCTTCTTGCATTTTTTTCATAGCCTCAGTAGAGGTCCTGACTTCCCGTCGAGTATCCTGCAGCTCATGTCGAGTAGACTGCAACTCTTACTCCAGCTGCCTAATATGCTCTGTCTCCGCAAGAGTAGAAGCTGGTCGACTGCGTCCTCTGCTGCTCCCGGCCACAGACTGCCCCATACTTGGAGCCAAGGGCCCTGTACCATACAGGTGACCCTTAGACAAACCTACTGTCTTCTCCCAATTTTTGTTTGCCAGATCTATCATCTCAGGAGTAAGTTGGCCAAGTGATTCAGGGTCCCAGCTCCCCTGAGTCAGCTGAGTCATGATCTCATTTATTTGCTCCTGTTTTGATTAACCGCAAATTAGCGCTCCATTTTGACAAAGCAACATTATATAATACAAATCCAGTTGTATATTTACCTGAGTCATCCTGGAGCGCTCATCAACATACTCGTCAGTGCCTTTCCTCACATGGGTGGCTCTATGCAGCTCAAGAGCAGTGATAGGGCGTCCTGCCTTCTTACTCTGTAACATGAAACACATTTTCAAAAATTGCTAACTAATTAACTAATGTAAAAAAACACACCGATTTTAAAAATAATTTACCAATCTAGAAGCATGTTGAGCCTAGTTGATGGACCCGCCGCAGTGAAGCGAGCCACCCTTTTCTGAGTTTCTATTATTCTTGGCTTTTGCAGCATTTTTCTTTAAAGTCTCTGTAGTCCAATGGCCCTTGAAGGCATTCCAAATTTCATCACTCATGTAGTTAGGCTTCTTATCTTTACAGCGCAACTTATAAAGCAAATCTGATATTTGAGCGTGGGCCTTTTAAAAAAAAGTCTCTGCACATTGTCATCATCTTCTATGTCCCATGTCACTTTGGTCTGTATTAAGTAAAATGAAAATATGTATTAGTAATTATATTAAACGTCATTAACCATAAAATTTAAACTAACAATATAAGTAATGACAAAATAATTGACACTTACCCTAAAGAAGTCCAGCAGATCATTCATGTCCTTTTCATCGACTTTACTCCACTTTTTATGGAACTTTTGAAAATATCTTTTGCGGATGACATGAGTGATGCTTGATGAAACTGCCTTTGGAGAAAGAAGCCTGCATAATGAAAGATATATCAAACAATCAAATATATATATAAGTCGTTGCATAATTCATTTAAAAAAAACAAACAATATAATACTTACACGTTACCACGATTATAAATGACTTTGAATCTGACACCATTAATAACAACCACCTCCACTCTCTCGTCATCGGTCGATGAATCAAAATCAACATTACCACCACCAATATCATGCTCAATATCATCCTGGGGCTCTGGTGTAGGCATAGATAACCCAGCTGTGGGGCCCATATGTCCAGATGATGAGCCTATATGCCTAGCTGGTGTGCCCATATGCCCAGCTGGTGTGCCCATATATGCAGCTGGTGTGCCCATATGCCATGCTGCATACGCATTTGGTGGGCCCATATAATGTCCATGTGATTGTAAATGATATCATCCGGGGCCAGATGGAGCCGGAGGTTGTGGGGCAATCAGAATGGTAGCCGGTGGGCCCACAAACGTATGACCCCTCATATTCCCAATATTAAGTACCACCTCATCGGCCATAGTCTTCTTCCCTTTATGAGGATGTCTCGGTGGGTCGGAACCTCCTCCTGGATCCATATCTATGAAAAAATAGAAACGAAATGTGATACTAACAACATTAATTATATATATTTATAAATAAATTAAAGAAAGTAAATTAACAAGAGCAATATTGATATATTAATGATTCTAATAAATTTAAAGACAACATAAGGAGTCAACATAAGTAGACAACATATATAAGAAAACACAAGAACAATAATGACTCTAATAAATTTAAATACAACATAAGATTAATCAAATTATTCATCTTCATTCTCTTATTCATCATCTTCATATTCATTCTCTTCTTCATCTTGTTCATCTTCATTCTGTTCTTCATCTTCATCAACTTCTTCAACTAGGAGTCGATCATCACATAAGGAGTCAATCGGTTCAACTTCAATTACCTCATCTACTCCCGAAATTTCATCCACCTGATAAGGAACCTCAACCTCCGCATCAGTGGCTTCAATGCGACCCCATGGTTTTGTCTTAATTGCAACACACCATCCTCTCTGAGTTGATGGATATGGAACATAATACACCTGCCTCACATTTTCTGCCATGATAAACAGATCATAAAGTTTATACCTTCCATTCATTCGAATGTCCACGGTATTATATTTTGGATTCAATTTCTTTCCTCTAACTGATGGATCAAACCATCTACAAAAAAACAAAACTATTCTCTTTTCATAGTCTAACCGTGGGTATTCAAGTTCATATATGTGTTCGATCACACCGTAGTAGTCATTTTCACCTCCTCCTATTTCACCTTTAACATATACCCCACTATTATGTTTTTTTCCCCTCACTCCATGATTGGGTGTCAAATTTGTAACTGTTAACTAGATACTTGTGCCACTCGGTCACCTCAAGAAAAGGACCATCGGCTAAGTTTCTCAAGTGTCGGATTTGGGGAGTTGGTTCCGCTTCATAAACCTAAGTAAACAACATATGGAAAAACTAAGTCATGTCTCATATCTACTTTAAACGTGTGACATTAAAACATTAGTTTTATTTACTTACTCTAGCCTTAAACCAGGATGAAAAATTTTCATGTATACGAATAGAAGATTCTTCAGCACCTATACCCTCAATTCGTAAGAATGCACTGAAAAAGAATTATTATTACTCTTTAGATTGAAAGTTGATCAAAATCTTATTTAACTTCATATTGTATAGATTAACAACTGAATTGGAGCATAGTACTTACTCAAGATATGATTTAACTTCAGTGCAATTGATCAAGACATGAGCATGTGCTGATGTATGCTCTTTATCTGATAAGTAGTTGGTTGACTTCTTTCCCGAGGGGCGACCAGGTTTGATAAACACAGATAAAGTGAGCGGGTGTCTTTCTTCATCACATTTCGTTTCTATTATTTGTTGACAACATAATGTTGTTGAAATAATGTGAACAAAAATAAATTGTTTCACGGTGTAGGTAAGCTGTACAGATCGATCCTTCAACTCTAGCTTTATTCTTCACCAATCGTTTATAATCACCCATTAATCTACATATGAACGAAAAACACTTCATTAAACTATTCTCTCCACCAAATGTTGAAATAAAATGTTGAAAAAGTTAATTACCTCTCAAATGGATACATCCACCTATAATGAACTGGTCCACCAAGTCTTGCTTCATACGCAAGGTGAACCGATAGATGCTCCATGGAATCAAAGAAACCGGGATGAAATATTCTCTCCAACTTACAGATGATGAAAGGAATATTCTGCTCAATCTTAATAATATCATCCCTTCTCAACGTTGAAGAGCACATATTTTTAAAAAATTGACTCACTTCAATAAGTGGTTCCAAAACACACTTTGGTAATGAATTAAAAGCAATTGGTAACAAACACTCCATGAATACATGACAATCATGACTTTTCATCGCATACATCTTCCCGGTGTTCACATCGGCACATCTTGCAAGGTTAGAAGAATAACCATCTGGCATCCTCAATCCTTTCAACCATCGACAAACATCTTTTTCTTTATCTGGTGTTAGACAATATTTGGCTTTTGGGTTTTAACATCTTCCCATTAGGCATTTCCACCAAATTCAAATCGGATCGATGTTTGCTACAGTAAAGAGCAGAATCCAATCTAGCCTTATTATTGTCTTTGGTTTTATATCTTTCACATTCATCACAATGACAAATATGTTGTCAAAGAAATTCTTCTCGATGTGCATAACATCGAGATTGTGCCTCAACAGATTATCTTTCCAATATGGGAGATTCCAAAATATGTTTTTTTTGTCCAATTGTGCACCTGTCCATAACCATCCAGACGGGTGAGTTCCCCTACCTCCGCGGCTTGTGGCAAATCCATAACTCTGCTCCAGATTTAACCTGATGTCAACAAAGGTGGTGGTCCATCTGTTTCAACTACCCCTTTCTTGAAGGCCTTCTTGTTCTTTCTTAATTTATGATCTTGCGGTAAGAATCTACGATGCGAGTCAAACCAAGAACTCTTGCCCCCGTACTTTAGGGTAAACGCCTTTGTGTGTTCCATGCAGTGGAGACATGCCAATTTACCGTGAGTCCCCCAACCAGACAACATACCATAAGCAGCAAAGTCGTTAATTGTCCACATCAATGCGGCTCTCATCATAAAATTCTTTTTTCGTGTTGCATCATGTGTCAAAACACAACCCCACAATCTCTTAAGATAACCAATCAGAGGTTCCAAAAAGATATCAATGTTAGCTTTTGGATTGGATGAACCAGGTATCAGACAAGTCAAAAACATATACGATTTAGTCATGCACATCTCAGGAGGAAGATTGTAAGGGGTAACAATGACTGGCCAACAAGAGTAGGGTGACTGTTGTGCGAAAAGTAGTTTGTGCAAGTATACACAATCGCAATAAGTAATACAATGATAAGTAAAGATCGTTCCCACGGAGATTGTTGAGTTTACTTCTATATTTAAATTAGTAATTTAACTAGTGAGAAAAACAAGTAACAAATACAAGTAGTCAACAAGTATTGTCATTGTGAATAACATAAATGTAAATAAACAAGTAAAGAAAGTTCAGGAGTAAGATAAAGTGAGTTGGACTGCTCTTTGCTAAGTAATTTCTCAGTAGTGAAGCGCTATAGCATTAGACGCTGTAGCGGTATGGAAGCGTGCCTTTCAGTCACTGTCGCCAGAGTTATGTTACAAGACTCCTATGCCTAGGCTCTAAATAAGTTTTACCCATGTATAATAAAGATCTTACAGCATTTACCTTATGAACTATTGCTCCCCTATGTCTAGAGTTAAGCACAAATTGTCTAAATGTCTTTAAACAACCTTTCATTCATATCAACCCTTGAGTTCTATTCGTAGACCATGTCTGTACCTACGAATCTACTTATTTCAGTTGGCCATTCCTGTAACACCCCGTTTCTACCCCTTTAATTTGTACGTCATTATCAGAGTGCTTTCGTTTTCAAAAGTAATTATAATATTAGTAGAAAAGAAATGTCACAACTTCATTGATGAAACTCATCGACTACACCATTAACATTCGTGTAGAAACACATTCGTCTCAAAAATCGAACTTCAAAATTAAATCTCATCACAGCGGAAATAATAGCTCACCAAAAGAAAATCGCTCAAACACGTCTCACACATCAATAAAATTATTTAAACAGTTAATTAAGTAAGTCATCAACTTTAACCCCGCCCCCTAGGTGTTACAATATCAGAGAGCGACTCGAACATCTCAACAGCTAAGAAAGGAAGGCAGCATGTCCTTCAATCGGAGTCACCTGCAGCGTTGCCACAATGGAGCAACATTCCAAGCAGAAGGGGTGAGAATTTTCAACAAAATATAATTAAGCATACAGCAGAGTAATATGAGCAAACCATCACACAACATCGTCACTAAAAACAACTTCATCATCGTTACACACAACACCAAACAAAATCACAATTCACATCACCCGTTATAAACAAAATGAATGCGCATGAAGATGCAACCCACACCTGGGCATATGCATGATGGTACCATATTCGTCATAATAAGCCACTATGGGCACACCGTCACTGTTTTCTCGTCATAAATAAGCCACTATGGGCACACCGTCACTAAGAGGCCGAAGCCTATTCGTCATAAGATGCACATGCTATGAGACACAATGGACACATGTGCAATCACCAAAATTTACTCACCCGGAGTACTCATCATCACCACCATAAGACACTCATAGAGTGTATTCATCATAGTCATCATAATAATAATATCACACCTCTTCATAACAATCACATTCCAAATAATGTAACAACATAATTAAAATTATGGAATAAACATTTCGCTTTACATTTTGAAAATTATGGAATAACCTTTCACTTTCGTACTTAGGAAGCGCCACAATTAAATTCGGGAAGAACATCTCATTTTCCAAGTGGAAGAAAAACTCACATTCTTTGACTCCAAATCAAAACTGAAAATAGTGGCCATCATTGCGCAGAACAGTGGGAATTTTTCATCCAAATCGAAACTGAAACAGTGGCTATTTATTTCGCAAAAACAGTAGCAATTTTACATCGAATCGGAATTGAAACAGTGGCTATTTATTTCGCAAAAACAGTAGCAAATTTACATCAAATTGAAGCTGAAAAAGTAGCCATTTATTTTCGCAAAACAGTCAACAAAAACAGCAACTTTGATTTGCAACACAGCAGCATTTTAATTGGTAAAAACAGCAACCACAACATACAATTGACAGCAAACAGCACTAAATAAATACAGCAACAGCACTACAAATAAATTCTGCACAGCAGCATTGTTTTTTTTGTAAAAACAGCAACAACAATATACAATTGACAGCAAACAGCACTAAATAAATACAGCAACAGCACTACAAATAAATTCTGCACAGCAGCATTGTTTTTTTTTGTAAAAACAGCAACAACAATATACAATTGACAGCAAACAGCACTAAATAAATACAGCAACAGCACTACAAATAAATTCTGCACAGCAGCATTGTTTTTTGTAAAAACAGCAACAACAATATACAATTGACAGCAACACCAAATTTTCTGCATAACAGCAACATATATATATAAAACATCAACTATTCAACTCCTCGCATCATGGGGTAATTCGCACATCAACATAACAATTCGATTCATTACTTCTATCGATATATATATATAAGTTGCGAAATTCACTACTCCCACAAACCCACAAACCCTCCATATTACTCAATTATATTAAATTGAAAACCGCTCACCCTTACCTCGAATTTTATATGCCCGAAACCACGATTTATGCGTCACGTGCAAAACTCCGCAACCCGACGAGCCACGGTCACTAAAAATTCGCAGCAGCCCCCTTCCTCCTCTCTAAGCCAAGATGAAGACAAATTCCTCTCCTCCTCTAAGCCTTGAAGTCGCGCCCCACCTCCCTTTTTCTCTCTCAGATTGCGCTGAATTCTTCTCCTTGTTTAACCTCGCGATTCCTCTCCCTCTTCTCTCCAAAAATACGAACAGCAAGGGTAAGGGATGAGGGATGGAGAATCGAAAACTAGAAAGAAAAGGAGAAGAATGGAGAAGGAGGGCTAAATCGAATTACCTATGGAAGATTTGAGAGGAAACTCTTCTTTCTTTTTCTCCTTAGAATTGCGCACTCCCTCTTCTCTTTTCTCCAATCTCACGGCTCTCTCTCAATTTTCACTAAGCACCAAATGGCCAACCAAAACTCTAACCCCAACTCACTTAAGCTCTACTTCATGGATCATGGGCCTCCAACACAACTTAAGCCCTATTTAAATAGCAACACCACTCCCTAATCCAAATACAACACCCTTAATATAACACCACCTCCTAATTAAATCTCTCATATTTAATTATATCAATAAATAATTATTTCCAATATTAAAATAAACCCTTATAAATTAATAATTATCATTCTTACCACATAGGCCCTATTTAATTAATTATATAACTAACCACATATTTTTGGGGTGTTACAATTCCCAAAACAAGTTTGAAAGCATTAAAGAACAAGGGTTGAAACACAAAACATCATAACGTTATATTGCTAATACTAAAGAGTCATTACAAAGCTTAAAACAATCCAACTACTAAGTGTTTAGCTCATGATGAGCATCATCAACATAATACAAACCAAAAAGCTCATATTACCGAAAATGAAAAGAAGAAGCAAGGTTGCAAAAGATGCACGTAGTGGCCTCCTTCTCATGTGACGAGTTGCTGACGCTACAGCACAGCTTCACAACGCTGGAAATGATGATCTTCTCTTGAAAAATAAAAGATTGAAGTGGAGGATCAATGGAGGAGAAAGGTGTCAAGTTTTCCTCTCCAAAAACTCTCCTTATTTCGAAATCTAAGTTGTGAGGAAGAAGAAGTGAGATAGATATTATCCACATCTCATAAAGTGGCTTTACAAAAAGGGTAAAGTGGCTTTACAAAAAGGGAAATGATGAAACTCATCACCAACTATCACTTAAGCTTCAATTATGAGGCGCCAAGTGTCCTATTGAATCCACTTGGAGGCTCCTATGTCAGGCTGAGCAGAAGAGGATTAGCATGATGACTCATCAAGTAGCAAGTGGCTTCATAAATATCCAAGTGGCCAACCATCATATAGCGCTATAGCGCTTACCGCTGCATAGCGCCTACCCCTGCAACACTCAGGCAAAACATTAAAATACACAAAGGCACCAAATGTGTCAAATGATAACAAATCATCTCCTAACCCTTCTTTTACACTTTTTAGCACATATTTACATATTTAACCACATAATTACTTAAGAACTCACATTAACTTAAGCCTAAAGAATATAAATAACTCATGTAAATATGAGTTATCAGTGATAGGTCGATGCAAACATTCTTTGCAACCTTGGAACTATAGGCAAATAGAACATCGACTTTACAGGGATAGGTTTATAATTATGTTTTTCCCCTTTACGATCATGATACCTTGGGTTTCCACAGAATTTGCATTCAAGTAGCTCACCATCATTTTTGCCAAATTCGTTGTTGTAAAACAACATGTGCCCTTTCTCACAACAATCAATCTTCTTAAATTTCAATCCCAGCTTCGAAACTAACACCTTTGCTTCATAATAACTCTTTGGCAAACTATCCTTATTAGGTGTTGTTGCGTTAAAAACACACTTAGAGCAAGTGTACTCTACCGCAGAAGTAGTATAAAAGATTATCGTGTCCACAGAGATTAATTAGCAAGTACCAAACTAATCGAGATTATTTATTATTTAGACGAACAAATATTTGAATTGTAATGGAACAAATAAAAAAAGAAATAAATAACAATAATAAAATGCAAGAATTAATTCAATGGAGAGAGGCCTAGGATCACGGTTTCACTTGCAAGCTTCGATTCCCCCTATGTCTAATCCTACCCGAATTCCCTTATTTTACTTAATTACCAATCCCTTTACTAAAACTATTAATCCGTTTGGTCATTCGCGATTAATATTTTTTTTCCTAAATTAACCCTCGTTTGGTCATGCAAGAATTTAAATTCAGGAAAAGCATAAAGAGCAAAAAGGTTGAATGATTGGAAGACTAAATTATGGTTTGGTCATGCCCTAATTATAGCCCCAATTATCCTATAGGTCCACCAACTAATTGCAGTACGGTCGCTGATCAACTAATTGATTATAAACATGCAAAGGGTAGCTAATCCTAATCATGTGATAAAAACAATAGGACAATATTAATTAAAATAAAAACAGGAATTCAAACCAGAAATTAGAACATAAAAAGGTCTCTAATCAAACAAGATCCACCTAGACCCTAGAAAAGGATTTAGCTATCCAAAATCATAAAGAACAATAAAATAGAAATTAGAGTCATGAATTACAGAGATAAAAATAACCCGGAAATTAGATAAATTATTATTCTAAGTCTCCAGTCTCCTTTTTCTGCTCTAAAGCTCTCTCACGGTGTCAAAAACGGGTACCCAAAACCTGATCCTCACTCTCATGTGCGTCGCCGGCGCTACTGTTTTTCTCCTGATGTTGTTCGGCACTTTCTTTATATTGTGCGGCACAGTGTGTTTGTCAATTGCCGTGTCCCATTTCCAATTGACAAGCCAATCCCTTTTTATATTGTAAATTCACCTAGGTTCTTCCGTACTCACCAAGTTCTAAAGTTGATTACTTTTTTTTTCTTTTGGCTCACGTGTGCTGTTTTCTTTCATTCCTTAAGTTCGCATCTTTGTTTTTTTCTTACTCTTTCAATTGGCCATGGGCCATTCATTTTCAATTCCAATATGGCCATGCGCCCTTTTCTTTCTTCTTTTGCCAGGGCCATTTTGTAGTGCAAGCCCATATAATATATATATGCCTCTAAATTAGAATATTAGTCCTTTTTTTCATTTTTTTTCTCTTTTCTGCAAAATATAGAGCAAAGTAAGTCATTATATATTTAATTGGTAATATTTGCTCTAAAAATGATCTAAAAGTATCTCTAAAAAATGCATTAAATTGGAGTTTATCAACTCCCCCACACTTAACCTTTGCTTGTCCTCAAGCAAATTTCCTGGCTCAATAAAATTTTCAAACAAGTAATAGAGACAGCCAAATAAGAAACCCAAAATTTGAAGCACAATGACAGACAATAGACAATATAACACATATGAGGTGCCAAAAGGTTGCCCAATTAGAGGCTCATGTCCCTGAGGAATACATTTTTGTGAACAAAGGCACTCGCTCACAATCTCTCTAAGTGTTTAGGGACTAGGAAAATATCCACTCAAGTTTCAACAAAATACACATTACCATATGTTTGTAATTTGACCAAATCTCCACTAATTAGTTCACATGCATGCAAAAGATGGGGTTTCATGGGTTGTAATGGGGCCAGGGTGAATTCATGCAGGGTAGGAATTAAGAAGCAGGGGATAATCAAAGGGCTAAAAACAATAAACAAATAGTAACATTTGAAACCAAACATGGAGCTCCTATTTATTTTACAAATTTTGTCCAAACTCCAAGTTAATTTCAGTTTCATTCTTCGCTCTTCTTTTTTCTATTAAGTCGACTCTTTTTGATTTGCTTTTTCTCTTGAGTAGACTCTTTTGTTCTTTTTTTTTGGATTTGCCCTTTGGCTCTTTCATTCTTTTGATGTGCCTTTTTCTCCTTTTTTCTTTCCTTTTTTTTTCTCACCATTTTTTTTTGGAGGGAAAGGTAAGTGCATGAAAACTCATATTTTGATTCCTTGTAGGAGAATGTTCTTGTAAGCACGTTATTCACTCTTTTTTTTTTCTGACAAGATAGACAACTAAAGTATAGGACAAAATTTCAGTCCTAACAGTATAGACAACTAAAAATATAGGCCGAAATTGTAATTTTCAATAGTTGCTCCACATTTAATTCCAAATGGTTACCACAAACAAAAAAAAGAAAAGTTATATCTGGGTACCAAAGAAAAAAAAATATAACAATTAAGCTCAAATGGGCCAACTAAGGGATAAATTCAACAAACAACTTCAAAGGCCAGAAAAAATACCTAAATTCCCCAAATCTTTTTACATGATGCAAATCAATTTTCGCCTTGAAATGGTCAAAAAACAAATTCTAGAATGTAGCAATTTGGGAAACACACTCATAGAAAGAAAAGGGGTAAAAATTTATGATTAAGTATCAATCCCCTTATGAAGGCTCAAATCTCACATTTAGAAGCTAGTTCACAAAAAGTACTCAAGAGGGACAAATGCTAATTATCAGCTTCCTAAGGACGTCCTCACAGTTACAATTAAGCATAAGTCTGTCAAGTAAATTAATTATGGGATCCCCTAAAGGCAAAATCTCTATTTTTTTTTCAACTCGAAGCATAAGTCATTCAAAACAAGCCAGAAAAAAATGCTATCAACATATACGGTGGGTATGTGCATTAATAAAAATCAAGTGACAAAATAACTCTCCTCCCCCACACTAGCATGAAGCAAGGTCCTCAATGCAAAATATCAAATAGAAACTAAGAGAAATAAATGAGAGAGAGAGAGAGAGAGTAAGAGTGACTTCCCTGAGAGAGTTTGTAGTCCGAGCTTATTCCTAAAAACAAAATGAAACAAATTAAAAGTAAAAATAACTGAAAATAAAACACAGGTTGCCTCCTGCGAAGCGCTTGTTTAACGTCGTGAGCCTGACTATAGTTGGTGCTTAATCAGGGGGCTCTCCAAGAGAAAATTTAACATCTAACGCAGTACACCTTCTTAGCTTCCTAACAATGTGGTTCACATTATTTTTTCTTTTTCCACGTGGTGGATGATCTTCAAAGGATGGTGAAATTTTTATTTTATCTCCATCCACCATTATGCTAGGATCCTGCAAAATAAATTTTTTCCAATAGGTCCTGCATCTTTAATTCACTAAAAATGTTAGTTTCTACCACATCATCAAAATAAGGAGAAGTTAAAGAAGAAAAAATTTCATTGAGGCTTTAATAACATCATCTTCTTTACCACTCCTTAAAGTTACCTTTCCCCGGTGAACCTCAATCACAGCATCACCAATGGTTAAAACAATTTGCCCAAAAATGGACGCTTTCTCCTCTTTCTCCAAATCCAGAACCATGGGATCTTTCTCACTGTCCTCACAAATGCTCCATTTAGTAGGATCTTTTGTTTCAATATGACTCCCTTCAGTAGGAGCTATTATTTTGATTTGACTCCCTTCAGTAGGAGTCTCCTCATCTTTCTTGAGAGCTTCTTCCTCCAGATTATATTCCATGGAGACACCTTCATCTCTCGTAGGAATACTTTCTTTGTATTGCTCACCTTCTTCATTTTGGGTAGACTTAGTTTGTGAAGAAGTTTCTTGGGCCTCTTGAGATAACAAAGCAATGAGACTTGAGATTTGATACTTCAAGCTTTCAAAATTTTCATTTGTCTGCTGCATAAACTTTGCCAATACCTGCACTTGTAGTGACTCATAATTATCCCAGTGGGAGGAATAAGGAGGTGGCTCATAGTTATCTCAATAGTCTGAATAAGGTTCATAAGGAGGAGGAGAAATTTGAATCTGGCATTGAGACATATACCAATATGACTTCTCTAAATTTCTTTGTGCCGCTGCCTCTCTAATGTAGTCTCCAATTGTCTTAACCATGATTTAAACTTTTATCTGCAAAAAAGGTGAACTGCTGCGGTCTCTTGGGAAAGTATTAGCAGCTTTTTTTTTGTATTTAATTTTTTGATAAGATAAAAAAAAATTAAAGCAAAAAAAATGTCTAAAGCAATAAAAATCTCTTTCGTTTAATATTGCTAAATTAATCCCCGACAACGGCGCCAAAAACTTGTTGCGTTAAAAACACACTTAGAGCAAGTGTACTCTACCGCAGAAGTAGTATAAAAGATTATCGTGTCCACAGAGATTAATTAGCAAGTACCAAACTAATCGAGATTATTTATTATTTAGACGAACAAATATTTGAATTGTAATGGAACAAATAAAAAAAGAAATAAATAACAATAATAAAATGCAAGAATTAATTCAGTGGAGAGAGGCCTAGGATCACGGTTTCACTTGCAAGCTTCGATTCCCCCTATGTCTAATCCTACCTGAATTCCCTTATTTTACTTAATTACCAATCCCTTTACTAAAACTATTAATTCGTTTGGTCATTCGCGATTAATATTCTTTTTCCTAAATTAACCCTCGTTTGGTCATGCAAGAATTTAAATTCAGGAAAAGCATAAAGAGCAAAAATGTTGAATGATTGGAAGACTAAATTATGGTTTGGTCATGCCCTAATTATAGCCCCAATTATCCTATAGGTCTACCAACTAATTGCAGTACGGTCGCTGATCAACTAATTGATTATAAACATGCAAAGGGTAGCTAATCCTAATCATGTGATAAAAACAATAGGACAATATTAATTAAAATAAAAACAGGAATTCAAACCAGAAATTAGAACATAAAAAGGTCTCTAATCAAGCAAGATCCACCTAGACCCTAGAAAAAGATTTAGCTATCCATAATCATAAAGAACAATAAAATAGAAATTAGAGTCGTGAATTACAGAGATAAAAATAACCCGGAAATTAGATAAATTATTATTCTGAGTCTCCAGTCTCCTTTTTCTGCTGCATAGCTCTCTCACGGTGTCAAAAACGGGTACCCAAAACCTGATCTCACTCTCATGTGCGTCGCCGGCGCTACTGTTTTTCTCCTGATGTTGTTCGGCACTTTCTTTATATTGTGCGACACAGTGTGTTTGTCAATTGCCGTGTCCCATTTCCAATTGACAAGCCAATCCCTTTTTATATTGTAAATTCACCTAGGTTCTTCCGTACTCACCAAGTTCTAAAGTTGATTACTTTTTTTTTTCTTTTGGCTCACGTGTGCTGTTTTCTTTCATTCCTTAAGTTCGCATCTTTGTTTTTTTTCTTACTCTTTCAATTGGCCATGGACCATTCATTTTCAATTCCAATTGGGCCATGCGCCCTTTTCTTTCTTCTTTTGCCAGGGCCATTTTGTAGTGTAAGCCCATATAATATATATATATATATATATATATATATATATATATATATATATATATGCCTCTAAATTAGAATATTAGTCCTTTTTTTCATTTTTTTCTCTTTTCTGCAAAATATAGAGCAAAGTAAGTCATTATATATTTAATTGGTAATATTTGCTCTAAAAATGATCCAAAAGTATCTCTAAAAAATGCATTATATTGGAGTTTATCAGGTGTCGCTTCCAACATCATTTCAGTCACATAGTCTAAACCCACCTCAGAAATATTTCTTGTGGACTTGAGAGCTAAAAGTTTCGCACACATAGATAATTTTGACTGTGGCGAGCCTTCAAACAACGGTTTGTTTGAATCTCTTAACAAATTATAAAATTTTTGTGTTTCTTCATTTGGAAGTTCATCATGATCGTCATATTGAGGCTCATCAAATGGCACATTCACCCTGAGACCATCACAAATCATGTTTTCCATCGACTCAAAAAATTTATTACGTGGAACACCGACACCAGAACTGCTTGAAGCCCCTACCTCAAAATTTTGACGTCGTTGTTCTCCATGGTCCACCCAAATCCAATAATTAGGCCTAAACCCCCAATGATACAAGTGCTCCCTGATTTCATTATCGGTCCTAATATGTACACCGTCGCAATTTAAGCATGGACATCTAACCCCCTTTTCTCGTTTAGCCAATTCATGTCGCCACGCTACCATAAGAAACTGTTCAACCCCAATTACAAAAGATTCCTTCAAACCGCTCTTCTCGGATATAACCGATCATACACCCAATCACGATTAAATTCATACAAATTCATCTACACGCATTTAAGAAAATGTGTTGGATTCCCTTAACATTCCCAATAATCTATCAAGTTAGTGGCACCGATATGATCTCAGTGGAGATGATTTCGAGCCGAATATGGGGGTTAAGGATAGATCAGACAAAACCCTTTTCCATATAAGTAGTGAAGGAAGTTATTTCTAACTCCCAGCCTTAAAATTGTTAGTATCGTCTTGCAATTATCTCAATGGAGATGATTTCGAGCAAAATATGGGGGTGAGGGACGACATCACCTCACCCTTTTCCATCAACAACACACAGTCATCTAACCTAGGGTTCATCCAAACAATAATTAAACACTTTTCAATTAACAACTCTAAAATGATACACTTTTCAATAACACATTTCAATAAAACCATTTCAATTTCAAGCAAAAACATAAATCAATTCACTATTAATTTCAATTTCAATAAAACAACTTCAATTTCAACAAACAATTTCAATTTCAACTTCAAATTTTTATCCTACACAATTTCTACAAATCCTAATCCCATTTTGTTCTTCTAAAACCCTACCCAAACCTAAAACCCTACCCAATCCACAATCAACAATATCACAAAACCTAATCCTATTTTCTTCTTTCAAAACAACAAGATCACAAAACTAAATTCACTAAAAGTACCAAACAACAATAACGCAAAACTAATTTTACAAATCCTAACAAAACAATATCATAAAAAATAAAAATCAAAACAACATCCTAAAAGTTAAAAATCAAAACCTCCAAAGGTAGAGCTCTGGTGGTGAAGAGGGAGAACTCCGGTGGTGGTGAAGAGGACGAGCTCCGGTGGTGGTGAAAAGGGAGAGCTCCGGTGAGAGAGAGAGAGAGAGATTCGCGTGGAGAGAGGGCGACAGTTGGTTGTGATGGTGTGGTGGTGGTGGAAATGAGAGAAGAGAGTTGGGGTTCGTGAGAGAGAAGAGTGAGGGAGTGAAGTGAAGAGTAAACAGTGAGAGATAAATGAGGGATCAAATACAATTTAAGTGGGGTTAGGGACGGAATTTGCGAGGGACCATTCCATCGCTAATCCCTTCACGCTAACCAAGACTGGAACAGTCAAAATAATTAGCGAGGGACCCTTATTTCCGTCGCTAATCCCTTCAGTTTTCGTGTTGTTTTAATTTCAGATTCCCTCCCAACAGTTAGCGACGGACTGTCCGTCGCTAATGCCCAAAATTCTGTCGCTAATGTTCAAAACAAACGAGGGCCCTTATTCCCTCTCAAATTCCGTCGCTAATGTCATTTTTAGCGAGGGAACAGCATTCCCTCGCTAATGTCCCTCGCAAATAACCTGTTTTTTGTAGTGTTAGTCTATTGATTTTCCCCAAATCATATGTGCAATCATTCATTTTATCTTTCATTGTTCTAATCTTTCACACTCTTGTTCCTACATCTAAGTGGTGTTTATTTATCATTTTGTCTAAACTGACCAGAAAAGAATACCTAGACTTGAACTTAAGTTCCCCCCTAAGACAATTATATATTTGTATTATTATTGATGAAGAAATAATAAACTTCAAATTTTTCAGCACAGTTTAAATAACACAAATTCGATTACACAATTTAAAAAGTATCAATACAATTATTATAAATATTGAGTAAAAATTGAGTAAAAATACTTTAAGATAACACAATATTTTATTTTTTAAATAAATTATTATTACGATATCTTTTAACGTTACATTACATATTTTACATTTAGTCACCAAAGTTCAATAAATCTATTATTGGAGAATATCATTTAAAAAAAATATTGTAGAAAATTAATTACGAGAAATTGTAAACATACAAATAGGGAGAGAGTGTGTGAGAAAAGGGGAAGAGGCAATAAAATATAAATTTAGAGAAGAGCAATGCTATGTGTGAGAGCGTCTCTCCCTTTGTGTGAGAGTTTTAGGGTTTTCATATATTTCTCTTTAGAGTGTGAGAGTGTTATCTTCCTGGTGTGAGAATTTTAAGGTCTGAAATTTCCGTTTTACCATTGTCTTGAGTAGCAAAAGGTTTCTGTATCATCCATGGACAGACTAACTTTAGGTGAAGATGTGGAGGAAGAGGTCGTTGTGGAAGGGGAAGAGCAAGTGGAAGCTGAACAACCGTTACGCTTAGTAGGGTGATTCCTTACCGACAAAAGTCAGAGGGTTCAAACTATGAAGGATCTTATGGCTGATGTGTGGAGGCCGGGAAAGGGTGTGGTGATCGAGGAGGTGGAACCAGGTTTGTTTGTCTTTGAATTTTTTCATCAGTTAGACATTCAGAGAATTTTGAAGTAGGGACCATGGACGTTTGATAGACACTTACTCATATTGGGGGTGTTACCATTGGGGGTGAGACCAAGAGATGTTCCACTTTTCAACGTTCCATTCTGGGTCCAGGTGCATGATGTCCCAACTGGCTTCATGTCGGAGTCAGTAGGGAGGAGTTTGGTGAATTTTGTTGGAGAATTTTTGGAGTATGATTTAAATAACAGTCCAAATTTCTGGAGGATGGTTATAAGAATTCGGGTGTTGGTGGATGTCCTCCGATTGCCGTTGAAGCGGTTCAAAAAAATTAAAAAGCAAGGAGGAGAAGCAAAAATTGTTACTTTCAAGTATGAGCGTCTGGATGTTTTTTGCTGCTTATGTGGGTGTCTCGGGCATTTAGAAGGCTATTGTTCTCAATTGTTTAATATGGGGTCGGATGATGGAAGTCGTGGGTAGGGACGGAGTTGAAAGCTGATGTACGGCGCAACAATGGTGGTACGAGATCGAAATGGTTGAGAGAGAAAGGCCAGACAGATTGGAACGGTCCCATTAATTCCATTAGTGTGAGTTTGGTTGGGGTGAAAAAGGCTGAAAAAGAAAGGAAAGGATTGAAAACACGTTCTCCAAAATGTTTTCAACAGTTTGGTTTAGCCATGAAAAATGAAGGAATGAAGCATCTCACGTTTACCGAGGCAAAAACCTTTTCTTCTCAATTTGAGAAGAAACAAAGTGAAAAGTCGTAGTTACCAAAAACACCCTTGATGGGTTTGACATGAATATCCAATTAATGTATTGTAGCATCTCATTTTTCTATAGTAAAAATAAAAATAAAAACAATTATTTATATTTCTGTATATATAATAGAAATGTATTAAAAACATAAATTAAGTGAAGAATTTAATTTAGTTACTATTTTTACATTAGGGGTATTTATGTCATTTTCTAAATATATATCTTTCTTTCTTCTCACTTTCTATTCACTTTCGGTTCTCCAAACAACCTAAAAATCATCTTATTTTCTACTCACTTTCTACTCTTTTTCATTTCTCCAACATTCTTTCCTCTTACTTTCTTTCCTTCAACTTTCTTTTTTCATCCAAACACATCCAAACACAGACTTAATGTGTGGAGCATGAATTACGGAGGTACAGTTGCCAATCATGGTAATACTGGTACACGTTTTTCAAAAAGCGGAACAGGTGGGTCCAGTGGTAGTAATGAGGAATCTCAAGCAGACAAAACTGTAAGTGGTGTAGAGTTTTTTCGGGGATCCGGGTTTATTCTTTCCATCAAATTCAAAGTGTCAAGGTTGTAGAAGGGGGGTCCACGTTTGGGATTCGGTTTGTCTCCAGTCATTAATCTCTCCAGTCACCTCCAGTCACTTAATCTACACCCTTGGATTCATCTAGTGGTTAATATTATTTCTCCTAAATCATCTAATCCCAAATCCCTAAAATGAGAAATAGAAAACTGCTGCAACAGCTCACCCGCCGACAGGTCTCATCTCACCACCGCATAGCAGATCGTGTCACCGCCACACCATTGATTGTCGCACTGCCGCACCGCCGCACCGCCGAACCGCCCCGATTTCTATTGCCTCATCACAGTGATGCTGACTGTCTCACTGCTGCGACGCTTATGTCTCACCGCGGCGATGTCTCACCACCACGACTTCTCACCACCACTTATCTTCTTCATTTCAGTTTTCCCTTCATTTCAGTCTTCCACGGTAATATGCTTATTGTGTAATCTGCAATATGCTAGTATTATTGCTTATGGTTACAGACTCCAAGTTTCATTCTCCTCCACCTCTCTACTGTTTTTACCAAGTTCATTCTAATTCATTTCCTTTTGTTACATTGCAGGTGGAATCAAGCTCCAAATTACCTAATATGAATCGAGCTGCATTAGAAGTGGAACTAAGTAACACAAATCCTATGAAGAATATGATTTTTCTTGTGAGACTTGGGAATTTTGAAGCCTTTTTGAGACTTGGAATTTTGGGATTGTTATAGGTGGAATCAAGCTGCACATTGCTTAATATTTATAAGGTTACAAAGTCTTGGAATTAGAGATGGAGCTGAGAACACATTTCACTGATGTGAAGAATCTGATTTTTTAGTATATTGCAGCTACTAAGACTTCGAATTTTGGGACTTTTGTAGTGTACAATTGAACAATTTTGGCACTTTGTACACAAAACTTGTAACTATTTTTGATCAAAAAAACTTGTAACTATTTGAAGAAATAATATAATAATGGGTTACCATATTTTGATCTATAGTGACTTCCTTGTACATAAATATGAATTGATAATTAAACTTGTGCCAAGGCTAGAAGAGATTCTTACACAGTTGCAAATTGCAAAGGAAAAACTTGACAAATCAGTTCATCTTTAACAAAACAAAACCCCAGCAGCAAACTCATGAGTGGTGCACCAAAACAAATTTCTGCTGCATAATTCACAAGTGGTGCACTAATACAAAAGCAACCATTATCAGCTTAATAAGTTTTTGCTGCATAATTCATGAGGGTTGCATAATACTATCTTGATAACAAAATAACGGTCTTGACAATAAAAGAAACACTGTTTTGAGCAAAATTAATAACCAGTCTTTGCTACCAAAATAACATGTCTTGGCAACCAAAACAAAAAACATCTCCATTCTTGACTGAGCTTCATTCATCCGTAAGTGGTTCCTACATTACAAAAAGTAGAAGACACACAATATCATTACAAGCTAAAAATAAGGACCTATTTATTATACAAACTAAGAGATTTTACCATCAATAAACTAGTGTAAAATCCATTTCCAATCGTCTGAGATAAGTCATACACCGGTTGTGTCAAACTGGATGTTCCAAAGTCCACACGACTCGACATCCTTCAATAAATGTGAAATTAACACAAGATAATCACAAGTAAAATAATAGAAACTTCTCTACAAATTTAAATTTATATACCCCATTTTGTTGACTTGGTGAAGACTTTGTAGTTGGATGTCTTCTTCTTTTTTTGGACTGAAGTTCAATCCCACTCTTAATTCGTTTAGTTGTCCTTAACCCTTGTCGACGCTTATATCCCTTTGCTTGAGTCACAACTTCTTTACTTGGTATTGGATCATTACCTTCATCATTGACCATTGCATTTTCCTGTATTCGAACCTCCATAACCCGTTTACACAAGTCATGCACTCCATCTTCTACAAGTTGGTGTAATCTTTCAGAAGTGGACACATCGGCCGCCAATCTAATTAGCTTGGAGCAAAGTTGCTTATATCGTTGTGTGCTAGATAGCTTGGGATCTTCCACAACTTCATTTCTCTTTATATCATGTATGATACCATTGCGTGCATCCCTTGTCCACCTCTTTAAGATGTATTGCTCCGGGACAATTTTAACATCATTTGCCTCAAAGACTTTTAGTACATGACAACAAAGTATTCCGAAGGTCTCAAACTTTCTACAACTGCATGATATATATGATTGTTCAAGATCAAATAACACTCTCCATTCTCTTTCCCCACTGACCAAAGTGATGATATATTCAAATGGAAGCTGGGATATATTTCTTTCTCATATACAAGTAGCTAAAAATAAATAAAACTCTTCATTGACCGTGTTAAAAATAGGGAGTGTGTAAACTTGTGCGAGTTGCTTCAGAATTGGTGAATGATTATATTTAAGTTGTGGAAGTTTTTGCCGAGACTCATATTCACAAATCAACTCACTGTACCGTTTATCCTCGACAACATTCTCAAAGTGTTTGAAGAATTTTATGACATTGACATTTGGTCCCATGCAAGCTTTAAAATCTGAATTTAAACTCTCAATAAGTTGAGTGCTTCGCATTCCCATAGTGATTGCTTCCTTCATATGACATGCTGCCCATTTTTGTTTGATAGCATACATTGACTTCACCCAATTGTTATCACTCAAATTAAAATCTGCAACCAACTTGCTCCATGCTTCCTCAAACTTCACCCGCTGGTCAAAATCATACATTCACCTCTTAAAGTCGGTCAGGAAATGACTTCCTTTTTTCATCAAGTTACCAAGGTGTTTGATCCCATTCTGCATCAAGTGCCATGTACACAATCCATGTCGAGTCTCTGGCATCACCTCAGCTAGTGCTTTAGACATTGATGGGCATTGGTCAGTGAACAAAGTTTGGGGCTTTTTATTTCCATGCGCTTCAAGAAATGTTTCAAATAACCATTTGAATGATTCACCCGTTTCATCATATAATAGTGCAGCCCCAAAAATGACAGTACCTCTATAATGGTTGAAGCCCGAAAACAATGCCAACGGCCTATTAGCATGATTAGTGCAATATGTTGTGTCCAAAGAAACCACCTCACCAAAATATCCATAGTCCAATATCATTTTTGCATCGGCCCAAAATACATTTGTGATTTGTTCATCATAATCCATTTGATATGCATGATAAAATGATGGATTCTCCAATAGCTGAAGTTGAAAATACTGCATTAGACTACCAATTTCCCCATAGACCATGCTACATTGTCTTCGTGCTTTGAGATAGTTTTTGACATCCATTCGTATATCACTAGTGCAAAATCAGGAAAAGAATTGGACATTTAAAGTCAGGCGCTCAGATGCCTGACTTTATATGTTGAGGCGGTGGCAAACTTGTAATTAAGAGGCAAAACTCGCGAATTTTAAAGTCAGGCGAATACACGCCTGACTTCTAAAGTGAAGAAACAGGGAAAAAATAAGACTTTAGAAGTCAGGCGTGTATTCGCCTGACTACATAAGTGACACGGTGGCAAACTTGTAATTAGGGGTGAATTTTTTTTCTTTCTATTCTAATACTTTAGAAGTCAGGCGTCTATTCTCGCCTGACCTCTAAAGTCCAAAAATAGAAAAAAATATTCAATCACTTACGAATTCGAAGCGTCTCACTCTCTCACAACCCTAATCTAATCTGTCTTTACGAATTACGAATCTCACTCTCAGTCACTCTCCCCTTCACTCTCAGTATCTCACTCTCAGTCACTCTCCCCACCACACGAACCACGAACCCTAGCTTCCTTCCTTTTCCGTTTCTCTCTGAGCTCTCTCCTCTTCGCTGGTCGAAGCTTCTCCCTGGATTGCTTCTTCTTCTACCACGAACGACGAACGACGAACGACGAACCACGAACGACGAACCACGAACCACGAACCGTAGATTCTTCTTCTGGAACGATTCCTTTTCCGTTTCTCTCTTCGCTGGTCCAAGCTTCTCCCTGGATCGCTTCTTCTTCTCACTGGTCCAAGCACGATTTGAACCCTAACCCAGGTACGATTTGAAATGTCTCACTACTTCTCACTGCGTTTTCGTTTTCCTTCATCATTCCCAGATTTAGGGTTTTAAAACATAATTTGGGTTCTATCGTTTTTTCTTACTTTTCTCTTCTTCTCCTATTTCTTACTTTTCTTCTCTGTATTAGGGTTTTTGTTTTAATCCTTTTTTCTTACTTTTCTCTTCTTCTCGTATTATCGTTTTTGAGACTTCTAAAACCTTAAATTTTTGTTTGTGATATTCTGGGATTTTGTGGTTCTGGTGCTAATTTTTGATTTCTACCATTCTCAATTTTCTGGTTGGCTTTCTTTAAGTTTTCTCTTTTGTTCTGGAAAACCTAATTTTTATGAGTGATTTGCCCTATGCATTCCTCACCTAATGTTCTGATCGCAGTTTTTTGTTTTTGTTTTTTTTAAACACAATAATCTAAACCGAAAAGCTAAACTAATGACAACCAAAAATTAGCCTAACTCATTCCCAGCAACTTGATCACACATAGACCTAGAGGTACGTGTAAATAAATAAGAACAAATAGTTGATACCACTCCAGCCTCTGAGGTGCCTCTTTCGCTTATGTTTCGCTGCTACTGTTATTGTTGTCTTGCTGCTGACTGCTGCTGTTTCTGAATCATTTGATGCTTTGTTGCTGTCCCTCCTTTTTTAGAGTTTCGGTGATTAGGGTTTCAAAAGAGAAGAAGAGAAAACCTAATTTTCTCTTCTTCTCTGTATTAGGGATTAGACAAAAAAGGATTAGAGAAAACCTAATTGCCTTTTGCTATTCTGGTTTTTGCTAATTACTACGATTTTGGTATTTGATTTGGCTATTAACAAAATTATTTGTTTTTAGAAGTCTCAAAAACGATAACATTTAACGTTTTTGCTAATTACATACATATTGCAAATCATCTTAAGGTAGTATCTGTTTGTTTTTGCCATGTTAGAACTTTTGCACTTGATTGATTGTTTGAGTCATCTCCATGTCAAAACATAGAGCCACAGTCCTTTAAGTTATCATTCTGCACACAATCTTTCAGACGACTGACAACCTTTGAACCTTTTTTCTGCATTTCTTTTGCTCACAGTAGAAAATATGCTCCTATTATTTTTTATTTTTTTAGGATTAGCTTTGTACCTGTGTTAGGGTCTAGGAGGCTTAATATTTAAATTTCTTGTTTAGGTTAAGCACTACAATATAATAAGTATGAAAACAATTTGATCATTTTCTGCATCAAAAAAGCTATCATAAAAGTTGCAATAGGCCAGACTTCCAATGTAAGTATATTATTAATCTAATTGTCATAGCCTCAGTTCAAACATGAAAAGTATATAGATCTAGTAATAAATTAGAGGTAAACGTAGTATGATGGTATAACATCCCATATATCATCACTTTAGTTCATATAAAATCTATAGCTGCATTACTCCATCCTCTCTCTCATATTGGCGATCCAGTGAGAAAACGCTTATAAAAATCCAATGCCTCTCGGGGTTTATATTCTGGAACAGTATGCCCAGCTCCCTGTACCAATACAATCAAATATTATCAAGACCAAACCAACTTACTTAAGATGATTTGCAATATGTATGTTATAATGAATCAAAAATACCTTATTTATTTTGGGTTATCTGTTTGTTTTTGCTAATTACACAAGTCATTTTCATTCCCATAACATTTAACGATACCCCTGCAAATTTACTTTGGTTCACACATAAAAACAAACAGATACTAGCTATTATAATATATATCTGGCATGTGGCAAACAAAGACAAAAGACCACAAATTGCAAGTACCCTTCTTACTCCTAACTTGTTTGGATGCCCTATAAGCTTCTTTGGATTACCTGCCTATGAAATAACTTCTAATTTGTCTTCTTTTATCAGTTCTTAGTATTGTGTTCATAAATGGTTTTTATAGGGGAATCTCAGTCATATAGAACTTTGATCCTTATTATAGGGATGCCACAGTTTTTGTTCTTTTCTAATCCTATTCCTTTTTTAACACTCTTTCCATCTGTTTTTTTCGATAATTACATGGACCTAGGAAGCATGTCTGTCAGATTCATTTGAAAATTTGATACCTTCAATTGATCTGAAACTATATATTACACATTTCTTCTGTTATATAGTGTTTTTTTGGCATTGATAATCGTCATTCTGTCTTATTTGCAGTTTCTATATTTAATAAGATAAAATAGAAGTTTCATTAGCACAAGAAGCCAAAATGAACACATTGCAAAATGAATAGAAGAAACCAGAATTAAATTTCACGCAAATAGAAGTATAAATCTGAAACAATCAAAAGCATAGGCATAAAGACAAGGGAAATTTTGTTCAACAAACAATTTAGAGAAAGAGGGATGAAACTTTTACTTAAATCGTAACCTACCATCTGATTTCTACCCAGAAAATTGGAAAGTAGTTGGAAAATGTGTTCATACTTGATAGTGTCTTGTAATTTAGATAGTTCAAAATGTGAAGTGAAGTGAAGTGACATACACATGCAGCCTAACACAGTTTACACTAACTGACTTAAAGTCAGTTTTCCCTAACACAGTTTACCCTAACTGTTAATCAGTATTTAAC
This sequence comes from Astragalus membranaceus, assembly GCA_039519185.1. NCBI lineage: Eukaryota > Viridiplantae > Streptophyta > Magnoliopsida > Fabales > Fabaceae > Astragalus > Astragalus membranaceus. Next base: position 136,206,113 of record CM076847.1, on the reverse strand, counting down.
ACAGTTTACCCTATCTGACTTGAAGTCAATTTTCCCTAACACAGTTTACCCTAACACAGTTTACACTAACTGACTTAAAGTCAGTTTTCCCTAACAGTTTACCCTAACTGTTAATCAGTATTTAACACTTTTAATGAATGGAACTACACCAGTTGTACAGCTAATGTATAGGAAACTATTGTACAGTTTACCCTAACTGTTATTTTTTATTTTTCGAGCGTAGCTACATGGATCGTAGTTGGATGCAAACTAGCAAGTTGAGTGACGAGTATGCGAAAGGGGTGGAAGAATTTCTAGAGTTTGCTCAAACAAAGCTTGAAGGTTGTGGTGGAATTTTTGACTGTCCTTGTGTTAATTGTGTGAACCGGATACCACAACTAGTTGCCACAATAAGAGATCATCTTCTAGTTGATGGGATTTGTCGTAGTTATACAACTTGGATATGGCACGGTGAAAAGTTAGATATCCCAAGTGTGTCCGGAAGAGATAATTTCCCAGATTCAAATATGGATGATCGAATGGAAGACATGATACGTGATATTGGGCCGGAGTAAGTATTTAATACATTAATTTTTATTTTCATTTTATACTAGTTACCGTAAATTATATTCAATTTTGATATTTGATATTCATTTATAGGGACCGAAACAAATTGATAGTTATTCTTGTGGCCACTATGTGATGATAAATATGATGACCATTGTCTCCGCAACTATCACCAATAATTGGAAGAAGGTAATATAAATTTTCAACTTTTATAGGGTGATTATGTTAGAAGCTGTTAAGTAAACGTAATCAGTATTTTAGAAGCTGTATAGGGTGATTATGTTAGAAGCTGTTTGGTTATATTAGAAGCTGTTTGGTTGTGTTAGAAGCTGTTTGATTATGTTAGAAGCTGTTTGGTTATATTAGAAGCTGTTTGGTTGTGTTAGAAGCTGTTTGATTATGTTAGAAGCTGTATAGGGTGATTATGTTAGAAGCTGTTTGGTTATATTAGAAGCTGTTTGGTTGTGTTAGAAGCTGTTTGATTATGTTAGAAGCTGTTTGGTTATATTAGAAGCTGTTTGGTTGTGTTAGAAGCTGTTTGATTATGTTAGAAGCTGTATAGGGTGATTATGTTAGAAGCTGTTTGGTTATATTAGAAGCTGTTTGGTTGTGTTAGAAGCTGTTTGATTATGTTAGAAGCTGTTTGGTTATATTAGAAGCTGTTTGGTTGTGTTAGAAGCTGTTTGATTATGTTAGAAGCTGTATAGGGTGATTATGTTAGAAGTTGTTTGGTTATATTAGAAGCTGTTTGGTTGTGTTAGAAGCTGTTTGATTATGTTAGAAGCTGTATAGGGTGATTATGTTAGAAGCTGTTTGGTTAAGTATTGAGATCAGTTATATTAGAAGCTGTATAGGATAATTTAAATTGTTTTTGTAGATGTTTGATTGTGAGTTTTGCATGATGTTTGATTAGAAGCTGTATAGGGTAAGTATAGAGATCAGTTATATTAGAAGCTGTATATTAGAAGCTGTTTGATTGTTTTTGTAGATGTTTGATCAGTTATCCTACATTTTAATAGCTGTATGTTAGATCAGTTATCCTGCATTTTAATAGCTGTATTATCAAGTTATCCTGCATTTTTGTAGATGTTTGATCAGTTATCCTGCATTTTAATAGCTGTATGTTAGATCAGTTATCCTGCATTTATTATCCAATCTGCTTTATTATCTAATTTAAATTGTTTTTGTAGATGTTTAATTCGAGTTCTCCGTTCACGCATGACGACTTGACACACGTCAGAGAAGTTTGGGCAGAGTTTTTTATAAAGCTGTATGCAGAGCGTAAACCCACTTCAAAGGAAGAACGAAGAAAACAACTTAAGTGATTTTATGTAGAATGTAAGTGACTGTGAGACTAGAATGTATTTTTTTGTACTTAAACTGATGAATGTAAGTGACTGGCTGTAAATGTATTTTGTACTTAAACTGATGAATCTTGACTGATGAATGTAGAAACTGACCAATTATAGTTGAAATGTTTGTTTTGTTGGCCATATTCCAAGTTACAGATGATGAATGTTTGATTAATTAGAGTGATGAATTTAGTATAACCAGGGTGATGAATTATAGTTGAAATGTTCGTACCAGTTCAGACCCAATCCATTTAAACTGATGAATGTATGTGGCTGCATGTAAATGTTTGATTTAGAGTGATGAATTTAGTATAACCAGGGTGTAACAAAAATTTAAAAAAAAAAACTTTTAAGGTCAGGCGCAATAATGCTTGACCTTAAATCACACATACGAAGTCAAGCAATAATAAAAGCTTGACTTTAAATCATACTTACGAAGTCAGGCAAGAATTAATGCTTGACTTCGTAAGTATGATTTAAAGTCAAGCATTTATTCTTGCTTGACTTTGTAAGTATGATTTAAAGTCAAGCAATAATAAAAGCTTGACCTTAAATCATACATACGAAGTCAGGCAAGAATAAATGCTTGACTTTAAATCATACATACGAAGTCAGGCAAAAATAAATGCTTGACTTTAAATCATACATACGAAGTCAGGCAAAAATAAATGCTTGACTTTAAATCATACATACGAAGTCAGGCAAAAATAAATGCTTGACTTTAAATCATACATACGAAGTCAGGCAAGAATAAATGCTTGACTTTAAAACATACTTACGAAGTCAGGCGCAATAAATGTTTGACTTTAAAACATACTTACGAAGTCAGGCGCAATAAATGTTTGACTTTAAAACATACTTACGAAGTCAGGCTATCGCTTGACTTTAAAACTCCAGACATACAAAGTCGACTTAATAAAAGTCAAGCGCCCGCCTGACTTTAAATCCCCTTTTCGCCTGACTTTAAATCCCTTTTTTGCACTAGTGTATATCCAAGATTAGTTCTACCTCCTGCGTGTGTACTCATAAGCTGAAATGTAGACTTTTGCCCCAATCCAGAGTCCTCAGCCATTTCAATCTCATATGCCTGAACTTCAGATATTTTACGATGTGATGCTAACATGTGTGTTGTTTCTGCAAGTTGTAAAGGATGATTATGGTCCTCTACAAACTCATGGATTACAAACCTCCCATTTTTTTCACTAAAGCCAATTCCTGCATCACAACCAGTTCTTGTCTCAGCCCTTGGCTTCTTAATCGAAAATGACCTTTTATCAACCACTCGATGGCCCTCCTTGCAACAAACAAATCTACCTGATCTAATAGAGCCATCTTTTTTCTCTTGTTGAAGTATTCTTTTCTAACTCCAAAACCAATTTTTCTACCATATTCAACCCAAAATTGCCAAGCTTCATCTACACTATCAAATTCCATGCCAACACTAGGTGTTGTAGTGACCGTCATTTGTAGGCCAAATCTGTCAATTTCAACACAAACATCTTTATATTTCAACATAAAAGTATAATTTTATAACTTAAGAACTAGACTTTTGTACAAACCTAAGGGTAAAATATCATTTATTCTAATTTTAAATGGCATAAATAGTTGAAACACCAAAGAAGGGTAAAATATACTACTTTATAAGGATACAATATCATTTATTCTTCCATAGTTAATTTTTTTTACACATTTGAGAAGAGCAAACTAAAGCAAAGTAAAAAAACTAGAAGTAATCCATTTAAATGGAGTTATGAAAGTTGAATAAATGATGGCAAAAAATTACCTTGAAGAACAATAGATGGCTGCAAATGGAGTTACTTGAAGAAGAAGGGAGAAGAAAGAGATAAATGGGTTTTAGAAAGTTGCTGGAGGTGGGAATGAAATGGGTGGTGAATGGTGATGATATCAAGGGCTTTATTTTTACTAGTGTTTTGACCCGTGCGATGCACGGGGCCAATGCTTTAGTTAACACAAAATTATCGGGATACCAAAATTTGTCGTTTAGATTACAATATGAAAGAAGTTTTGAAAAAATACAAAAAAAATTAAAAGGACCTTTTGAAATGTATCTTAAAGCGACCATTTGAACATATGTGTTAAGGTTGGTATCTTGAGGAATTTTAAGATTAATTGAACCAGATTATTTAATGGAACAATAGTTAGAGATATAAGGAAAAATTGTTTATTGACAACAATGATTTGATCATTCAAGTTGATTACATAGAAATACTTGGCAATTATAAAGAATATTACACATACATACATAGATAAAATCACATGATAATAGTCATGGTATCCTACTATGAAGCTGAACCAAGTACCAACAACCACATCTTATATTGTTGAAAGCCCCCATCTAGAAATTGCTGTCAACAATTCCATTTAACTAAGGACACTCCATTGGGTATCATTAAGTCTTGTTTGTCTTATGATTGTTCAAATCATGAAATCGATCACCCGCTCAAACATAGTTTCTTGATAGGAACATTGTTACACCTAGATAGCACAAATTTGTGATAGGAGCATTGTTCTTGATGCTACTGTTGTTGGGATAAGCTACATGCCAACATCAATTTACACCAAAATCATAGTCATGAAGCATTACATAGGCAAGGAACATATGGCTTGTTACAAAAAAAATTGTTAATTCTAATTGGTCATATGTTGTGGATGAACTTCACATATAGCAAGTCGAGATGTTGCTACTTCAACATCCTGCACTGCTGGTAAAACTAAGCAAACTGATATTGGCTTCTTCACAATCTTTATTCTCACCTTGTGGGTCATCTTCACTCCCACAACAACATCAAATGCCCTAGTATTCACCCTTGGCTCTACACTGGAATATTGTGTAACACCCCTTTTCTACCCGTTAATTGTTTGTAAAAATCAGAGTTTCAAAATTTCTTTCATCGCAAGGAATGTTACACATACTTCGAATAAAACATCGTACTTCAATAAGACAGTTCAACGTCAATAAGTGTGCAATACGTAACACGTCCCCAATGGGGAAGAACTCAAGCATCAGTCATCGTCACCACAACCGTGACATCAATAAAACCAACTACGCAGCGGAAAGTATAAATAAGAGAAAACCATCAAATAACATATAACAACCAAAATAGTCTTAAAACATCGAGTTCGTTTCCCCCTGAGTGCTACGTATCAGAGCATGATGACCCGACTCAAAATTAGTGAAGATACCTAGGTCTTCACTCGTGATCACCTGCACGTTACCGCATAGGGGTAACATTCAAACAGAAGGGTGAGTTCAATTCAATCCATATAATAAATCATATGATAAGCAATAAGTCAAGTCACAGCACTAGAGTAACCACATCACAAATCATCAATTACGTCATTACAACAACTCATCACGATGTCATGTGACTATATGAAATGCAACCCACTCGCGGGCATATGCATGAGGTACCTTTCATCATCGTCGCTTAGCCTTTATGGCCTCATCGTCGCTGGGTTCATGCACATGGAATACATGAGACACTATGACATGCACCACACACAAAACACACAATCACGGTCAACGTCACTTACCAATTTGCCAAATAAGAGGCACAGCACCTGTCAATTTATAATTACACACAACAACGTCGCTATATTTCATCGTCGCTTATTATCACCGTCACTTATTATCATCTTCGCTTATACACAAACGTCATCAATCAAACAATAGCCACTAAGGGCAAAAACGTCATTTAACTAGCCACTAAGGGCATCATCGTCATTTACACATCATCATCAACAATATTGGTCACTAAGGGAAAAAACGTCATTTAACTAGCCACTTGGGCATCATCGTCATTTACACATCATCATCAACAATATTGGCCACTAAGGGCAAAAACGTCATTTAACTAGCCACTTGGGGCACCCAGAAACCACCAGAAAATAATGAGTTTTTATTTTAAAAATAAGAGGCACAGGTAGACAACCGAAAAAGCTTCCCAACACTTTTTGAAACGTTTAAAACGGATGCCTGAGTCAAAAGATATAGCGAAAACAGTTTTTATAAAAACATTGGGAACATCCTGAAAATGGCGCCCTTGGCGCCCAGCGCCCAGCAACACGCAACACACACACACGCACTGGCGCCTTTGGCGCCCAGCGCCTGGCAACAGGCAACACGCGCACACACACGCTGGCGCACATAAGCAACACCCACCAAGACAACTCCAAAATGACACGTGCAAAAATAAAACCACTCGAGCCAAAATGTTTAAAATTGAATTTGGGCACGCAAATACAAAAGATGGCACGGTAAAATATACCCAGAATTCGAAGTTCCACCCAAAACACCCCATATGCGCACACAAGCAACACCCACCGAGACAACTCCAAAATGACACGTGCAAAAATAAAACCACTGGAGCCAAAATGTTTAAAATTGAATTTGGGCACGCAAATACAAAAGATGGCACGGTAAAATATGCCCAGAATTCGAAGTTTCACCCAAAACACCCCATATGCGCACACAACACACACGCAACACACGCACACAGCCCATATGCGCACACAACACACACGCCCTTGGCGCCTGGCGCCCAGCGCCCAGCACGCTTGCAGCAACCAAAAATCCAGCAACAATTCCAGCAACACAAAATCAAACATATGGCGCCCTAGGCGCCCATAACATCAACCAAAGAAATTTTTCAGCCATCAATCATGAAGATCACATATATATATCACTACGCAAACATGAAATTACACACAATCAAGAACATGGATAGATCTAGGCTAACCCTAACTTACAACCTATCATGCCACTTATTATATAAATCGAATGAAACTCCCCTTACCTTGGATTTGAAGAACGAAAGCCCTAGAGACAGTCACGAACAGAACCACAGCAACAGATCACGTCCCTTAGCTCCTTAAACTTCGCGACCTCTTCTCCTCCTCTCTTCTCCACGGCGCTCTCACTCTCTCTATTCTCCTCTCTCAATTCGCAAATGCTAGCCAAAACCCTAACCTCACAAGACTTAACAACTTCGCATATCACATGGATCATGGGCTTGGGCTTTTCACTTAAGCCCAAGTTCATCTAATTGGCGCCTCCACCTTCTAATACCACCTACACCATTTTAACATAATTTCAATTAATTAAATGATATCCAATTAATTAAAATAAATTCCTAAATACTTAATTAAATAAATTAATTAAATATTTAGGGTGTTACATATTGCACCTTTTCTTTTGCATTCCATCCCTGCTGAGACTTAAGAGTTCATAAGAGGCAACCATATTCCATTTCGTGGCCATCCTGGTTGCAACATACCCTACCTCAGTTTCCAAGTCAAAACATCACCAAGGGACTCGTGGGAGCAAGCACCACATAGGAGCATCACACTTCCTTTTTGAATTATCACAAAAAGAATGCACAATTCTTTTAAATTCTACCTAAAACACCAGCTCACAGCAACATGTAGATTTTTACAGCATGCAACTTTGACACAGAAAAAATGGAGAGCAAAAGGAAGAAAAACTGAAATAGAAACTACGCTCCAAAAAGTGGCAAAAACTTTATTATGAGAACCAAACTTCATTCCACCTTGACATTCCAGTTTGTAAGGATGCAATTCACTTGAAACCAAAGTTTCATAAAGATGAAAGACAAATTTATGACTAAATCACATTTAAAAGACACCCAATACAAAATCTTTATTTGGATAAGCAACATATGCTCAGAATGCAGTTAAAGAAACCCGTGAATAAGACTTTGTGAAAGCATCCTCTTCTCTATCAAGCCCAATCAATAAGTGATAATGAGGCATATCTAATCCAAAGAAAGAAGAATTAAAAACAATACAAATGATAATTAACAGAAAATAAATTATAACAAACTCAATAAGTCAGGGCATATGAAATATATAATAGCAAGCAAATGAAATATCAATTAAACACAATTAGATTAAGAAAACAAAGCCTTGATGCACATGTTGGCAAAAGAATATTGAACCATATTGCATGAAAGAACTGATCAAAAGAGGGGTGTTAAGGTTGAAATAACTTGACAAAGCCTTACACCATACCTTTCTTGGTCTTTAGAGAGAAAGAACTATCAGCTGCCTTTGTGATAGACATGTGTTGCACCAAAATCTAAAACCTGCAGAATCAGAAAATAAATTAAAACAAAGTTGATAGTGCAAAATGGTAAATAAAAGAGGAAGATTAGAGTTAGAAAACAAATTAGGAAAACATAATAGTGAATAGTGGTTGGGAGATTGCATAATTCATGTAGTGGCGTCTATATTATAGACAAAATAAAATGAAACCAACATTAACAAAAGTTATTGTTTGGGCATTTTTGGGTGAATCGGAAATATGTCTCTGCTAGGGCAAGCCGCTCTGCTAGGGCAAACCTCCGGTGCGCATGAAATCACGACGGAAGAAGATGATCAGAAGGAACGAAGCTCCAAGAAAGTCAAAGGAGGCGACCAACGCTTCTCTACTGAGTCCTCTCACCCTGTGAGCTATGCTGATCTTGTGGAAGATTCCTCTTCATCGGGTGCAACTCTACAGAAACAAACCTTCAAGGACAAGGTCCTAGGAAATAAAGGCGAGAATAGTAACAAGGAATCTGAGCTGAAGGAAACTGCAGAAGAGTATAGTGATGCTGCTATGGAGAGTCGAATTGTTGTTGAAGAGAAAACATGGGGATCCAAAAAGTGTCCTTCTTTCGTTCTTTCCAAAGAGGAGGAAGAAAGGATACAAAAGCCTTGGAGGAAGGGTCTTATTGTGAAGTTGCTGGGAAGACGAATAGGCTACAGAGCTCTTGAGAATAGGCTGAGGCAATTATGGTTGTTAAATGGTATCTTGACCATTATTGATATTGGTAATGATTTCTACCTTGTGACCTTCAGTGATGATGCGGATAGAGATTATGCACTTGAGAATGGGCCATGGCTAATATATGATCACTATCTCATAGTTAGAGAGTGGTCTCCTGATTTTGATCCAGCTAGAGCGTCCATTGATTCTGTGGCAGCATGGGTTCGTTTCTCTGGGCTCCCTATTGAGTACTATGACTTTTCCTTTTTGATGTTTGTGGGGAATCGCATCGGACGCACAGTGAAAGTCGACAAAAACACTTTATCTCAGGCGCGAGGTAAGTATGCACGGATTTGTGTTGAGGTGGATTTGACCAAGCCGTTACTACCAGTTTTTGAACTTAAAGGTAAGATCTATAGAGTGGAATATGAAGGGCTCCATCTCTTATGTCTCTCATGTGGCAAATTTGGACATTATAGAGAAGGCTGCCCTCACACAGTTCATGGTGAACCTACGGTGACAGAGGCTGCCGCTGCTACACATGATGGAACAACGGAGGAACAGATTTGGACGGTTGTCCAGAAGCAAAGGAGAGGGCGTAAAGGGAAGGATAAAGATGCCACCGGCGGAGACATGGCTGGCCGGCGTGACAAGGCAGCTTCAGGCTCTAGGTTTGAGGCATTAATTACTAATAATGACAATATTGAAAGCCAGCATCATGATTCCGCAATTGTAGGAATTTTAATTCCTAACGTTACAAATCAGAATAACAAACCTGTGCATGATTCTAGGAGAGAGAAACGTGATGGCAAGCAAAGAGGGAAAGGTATTAATGAGAATATTAATGGGAATAATAAGGAGCATATTCCTTTGGAGAATAGTACTCAAAGTCATACCCAAGTCAGCCACACAAAAAGGAGCAATAATGAGGTAATTATTCCAAGATTAAATGAGAATATAAATGCAGGCAATTTACAAGATGGAGTAGTGATTCTCCAACGTGGAATGACTTTGGAAACACATATTGCTAATAATGCTACATCATTGGAAGAAAATGGCTCTATTAGACGGGTTGTTGATAAGGCCCCGGAGACTGGGCCAACTGTAGCCCATAATGCCAGACCGCCTGATTTAGTTGGCGTACCCCCCCTTGTTACTAATACACATCCGATGAGTGATGGCCGTGTAGAGGGGGACGTATTTCTTGATGCTCGAGACCAAAACCCTTCTGGCACTGAGGCCTCTGATGTGGACATGGTAGAGGAGACTCCTGGAATGGGACGAGATAATGAAGGGGCCCTTATGCATATTGATTAATTTTCTAATGTTTATTCACCCTAAAATTTTTGCGTGGAATGTCCGTGGCGCTGCAAATACGGACCTTTATGGTAATGTTAAACAATTTGTTGACATGCACAAGCCTGACATCTTGCTAATTATGGAGACTAGAGTTGATCCAGGTAAGTTGAAAAGAACCTTTGGTTTTCTTGGTTATAGTGGTTATTGCTACTCAGATGTTCGAGGCTATGCTGGGGGTATTTTGTTGGCTTGGAAGGAGAACAGTGTTGAATTGCGTGTGGTCCAAACCACTTTTCAATTTATTCATGTTCAGGTTCGAGTTCATGGAGAGCGCATGTGGTTTCTCACAGCAGTTTATGCTAGCCCTTGCGATGAAAATAGGAAGCACATGTGGGAAGATTTGAGACTTATAGCTAATGGTATGAATGACGATTGGTTATTAGCTGGAGATTTCAATGATATTGCTTGCTCGTCTGAAAAGAGAGGCGGGGGAGCCACTCCTTTTGCTAAAATTGATAAATTTGTGGAAAGAATAAACTTGTGTGGGTTGATGGATTTGGGTGCAGTGGGAACCAAGTTCACATGGAAAGGAGCTCTTTATCATGATGGTAATCATATCTTTAAGAGATTAGATCGTGCTATGTGTAATGATCATTGGCGTCTTCGGTTTCCTGATGCTATTGTTCGTGTGTTGCCTAGAGTGGAGTACTCGGATCATCACCCTATTCTAGTCTGCCCTCATGGTAGCAATCTTGTACTGCCTATTCGAAAATTCAGGTTTGAGAGTGCCTGGTTCACTGATGATTCTTGTCTTGATATGGTCTCTAATATGTGGAATCATGATAAGCAGATGGAGGCAAATCTTAATGATTTAGAGCATATGTTTACGCATTGGAAAGCAAATTCCTTTGCTAAAGTCAAGCAACAAAAGCGTCAGTTATTAGCCAGGTTAAATGGCATTCAGCGTTGTATTCATGAAGGGAGAGGTAATGGATATCTTCTTTGGTTGGAGTCTAAGCTTCATAAAGAATTATCTCTCATTACTTATCAAGAAGAGTTGATGTGGTTTCAAAGATCAAGGGCCAAGTGGCTCATGGATGGAGATAGGAATACTAGATACTACCATCTTAAAGCAGTGACAAGAAAAAGAAAAAATCAGATTGTCATGCTTAGGGGAGCTAATGGTGAATGGATTGAGAACAGTAATGAAGTCAAAAAAATGGTCAATGATTATTATCAACTTCTCTTTCAACAACCACCTGGTGATGGCGTGTGGTTTCAAACTAGCCTCTCTTATCCTTCTATTGATCCCCAGAAGCTGCATGCTTTAGATGAAGAGGTGGGGGATGATGAAGTGAAGCAAGCTGTTTTTAACATGGGCTCGTGGAAAGCTCCTGGTCCTGATGGTTTTCCTGCAGGTTTCTATCAGCAAGCATGGAGTGTTGTTGGCCCAAGTGTGTGTGATTTTGTCCGGAATGCTTGGTTGGATCCTACTTTGCTAGAGGAATTCAATCGAACGGATATTTGCCTCATTCCCAAGGTGGACAAGCCCGAGTTTGTTGATCAATTTCGGCCCATCTCTCTTTGTAATACAATCTACAAGGTTGTGAGTAAAGTGGTGGTTAATAGGTTGAAGGAAGTTATTCCACAGGTGGTCTCTCCTTTTCAAACTGGCTTTATTCCTGGCCGTAGTATTCATGAGAACATCGTTATTGCTCAGGAAATGGCTCATAGTATGAAGAAGATGAAGGGGAAGAATGGTTTTTTTGTTATCAAGGTTGATCTCTCCAAAGCTTATGATAAACTCAATTGGGCTTTCATTCATGACATTATTACTGAGATTGGGCTTCCGGTCCATATGCGTAATGTTATTATGGCTTCAATCACTAGTGTGAGATCTAATGTAAATTGGAATGGTACCCGTGCTGAGTATTTTTGCCCGCAAAGAGGGATTCGACAAGGGGATCCCATCTCTCCTTATATATTTGTCTTGTGTATGGACAAGTTATCACATTTGATTTCTGAGAGAGTCCAGTTGGGTGAATGGAAGGGTTTGCAAGCTGGTCGTGGTGGACCTACAGTTAGTCATTTGATGTTTGCTGATGATCTTTTGTTGTTTGGTCACGCCTCTGATGGTACCATGGAGTGTGTGATGAATGTTCTTCATACTTTTTGTAATATGTCAGGTCAGCAGGTGAGTGCAGAGAAAACGAGTATTATGTTTTCCAAGAATGTGGGGATGGCTACTAGGCAGCACCTTACTACGCTTTCTGGTTTCAGAGAGGCCCATGATCTTGGTAAGTACCTTGGGGTTCCTCTTCTTGGTAGAGCTCCCAAGAAATCAGATTATCAATATCTTCTTGATCAAATTAAATCTAAGCTGAGTAACTGGAAGGCGAAGCAATTATCCATGGCAGGTAGAGTGACATTGGCTAAGTCGGTCATTGAAGCTATGCCTATTTATCCCATGATGACAGCTGCTATCCCTAAAGGGGTTCTTTTAGACATTCAGAAGCTTCAGCGTGCCTTTGTGTGGGGAGATGATGAAAATGGTCGAAGGCATCATGCTGTCTGTTGGGATATTGTTACTCGCCCCAAAGTTATGGGGGGACTTGGATTGCGTAGACTGCATGTTATGAATAACGCATGCTTAATGAAGTTGGGTTGGGATGTTCATTGTGGTGCTAATAATCTATGGGTTTCGGTGCTTCAAGGAAAATATGGGCGGAATCTCCCCATTGAGCAAAGATGGACTGCGAAGGGCCCTGACTCTAGTTTATGGAAGGCGTTGTGTAAACTTGGGCCAAATTTTGACAATTTCAGCAGTTGGGCCATTGGTGATGGGTGTACTATTAGAGCTTGGGATCACAGGTGGATTGATTCTAATATTAGAGTGGCTGACTTGAATGTTTCTATTCCATCAAATATTCGGAACTGGTCTGTTTCCAATCTCGTGAATCATAATGGAGAGTGGTGCTTCGATGTATTGCGTGACTGGCTGCCTGAGATCATTTTAAATAAAATTGCAGCGTTGGTTCCTCCGGAAGCAGAAGCTGGCCGTGATGTTTGTCTGTGGCCCAGGGATCCTCAAGGTAAATTTTCGGTTTCCATCACTTATAACTTGTTGTGTGGTTTTTCAAATTTTCTGCTGCAAGATATTTGGCGTCTCATTTGGAAGTTAGCTGTCAAAGAACGAACCCGCATGTTCATTTGGTTAGCTTGTCATGGGCGAATTCTCACTAATGAGAGACTTTCTAAAATGTCTCTTGGTGCCCCCTATTGTTCCCTTTGCCCTACTGTGATTGAATCTATTCTCCATGTTCTGAGAGATTGCCCTAAAGCTCTTGCTGTGTGGATGAATCTTGTGAACTTGGATGACAGGGAGGATTTCTTTAACTATGATTTCACTAGTTGGATTGAGGCTAATATCAAGAGTAAGTCAATCCATGCTAGTGGAGTGCCGTGGAGCGCTATATGGGCTAATGCTTGTCATAGTATTTGGCTTTGGCGAAATAAGGAGCAGCATGATGAGGATTACCATCGTCCTATGCATCCTTGGAAAGCGATTGTTGCGTTGTCTAAGGAGTATGAGAGGATTGCTTTGAGTATCCATGTGCAGAGTGCAAGGCCTAAAATCACTTCTCATATCAAATGGATCCCTCCGAATGTGGGTTGGGTGAAGCTTAATACAGATGGTGCTAGCAAAAGTGGTGTCGCCGTGGCAGGTTGTGGGGGTCTTATCCGTAGAAATGACGGCAGCTGGATTTGTGGTTTTTCAAAAAAGCTTGGGTCTTGTAGTGCTTATGTTGCGGAACTCTGGGGAGTGCTTGAAGGGCTCCAGATAGCGCTCCAAATGGGATTCACACATGTTGTGGTTAATGTTGATTCAGAGCTTGTTGTAAATAGCATTAACAAAGGTAATTTGGGGAGTGCTGCTGGTTGGGGTCTCTTACGCAAGATCCATAGACTTATTCAAAATGACTGGGAACTTGAGTTTTGTCATAGCTATCGTGAGGCAAACATTTGTGCTGATGCTCTAGCAAACATGGCTTGTGGTCAAGATAACATTTTTAGCTTACATACTGCTATTCCACCTCAGTTGGAACCTCTAGTGTTGGCTGATATTATTGGAGTCTCTACTCCGCGTGTAATTCCGTTGTAATTTCCCTTCGGGCTTCGGCCCTCTTTTCAATCAAAAAAAAAAAAAATAAAATGAAACCAAGTATGCAAGCAAAATATTGACTCCAAGTTCTGAAAATTTCATTCAAACTAAGATCTTTCAAAGAAGGTCAATATATCCACCAGCTCTTCAAATTTCAAAATTTGCAAGACCTTTGGGTATATACATCTGCAAATAGGAGTGCAACAAAATGAGAGACACAACAATGATGCTTCATGTCTAGCCACAATAATGTTATATACCACAACAGTGAAGCAAATTAAGGACTAAACACATAAGAAGTTTGTAAATGACATTGCAGATAAGAAGACAGCTAATTAAAGATAGGTTAACAAATGCAAAATGCTTTAAACAGCAGATTTTCAAATATAATACAATCAACAATCACAACGAAGAAATAGAAAACTCAAACTAAAAAGTAGGAACATGCCACTAAAGTGAATCCCCGTCGCAATCACTGCAATTTCCGCTCTCTGTCGCCTCAAAATAATATGAAGTATTATTTGAATCACTATTATATGAAATCTATCAGACAGATTTGCAACAAAACCAATATTGAAAGGAAATGGGAAAGAGCAAAACCAACATGTCACACCTTTACTTGTTACACAGCTTCAAGCAAATAAAAATATAAGAAGTTAACAAAAAGCATTATGACCAATGACTTTCAGTTAGCCGATACACTCTTACACATATATGTCCAAAAAAGGAGGAAAAAAGTTAAGTAAAACTTCAAAGAGAGTAAGATACACTCTTACACATATGTGTAGAAGGCCATAGTGTAATGTTTGAGTCATTGCCTCAAAAATTCATCTTTGAAAATTAATCCTAATAGGATTGTGAGAACCATAAGGAAGGCTCTAGTTTTGCTACTCAAATCTGTTTTATTTTTGCTTGGCTCAAGGTCTGCCATTCTCTATGGCCTTTTTTCTTTCTTTCTTCTTTGATCACAAAGAGAGATACACACTAGTGCAAAAAATGGATTTAAAGTCAGGCGAAAAGGGGATTTAAAGTCAGGCGGGCGCTTGACTTTTATTAAGTCGACTTTGTATGTCAGGAGTTTTAAAGTCAAGCGATAGCCTGACTTCGTAAGTCTGATTTAAAGTCAAGCATTTATTCTTGCCTGACTTCGTAAGTATGATTTAAAGTCAAGCATTTTTTCTTGCCTGACTTCGTAAGTCTGTTTTAAAGTCAAGCATTTATTCTTGCCTGACTTCGTAAGTATGATTTAAAGTCAAGCGTTTATTCTTGCCTGACTTTAAAAGTTTTTTTTTTCTTCAAATTTTGGTTTAATCTATACCCTGGTTATACAAATTTTTGTTCCGTAGAAGCGACTCCACTGGGGATCGAACCCAGATCTCTGGTTCCGTAGACCAGCGCCTTATCCATTGGGCCATGGAGTCATATATCATTGCTTAGTTCATAAATAATACTCACAGTTAATAAGTTCATAAGTTCAAAGTAAACTACTTCACAATTAATTTTATGGCTCAAAGTAAACTACTTCACAACACTGAACCAATGGCAGACACAATTAGGACAAGATTCCATGGGAATTAGTGCTAACAATCAGCTTTAAGTATCAACATATTCAAACAAAATCAAGGACAAAAATAGTAAGAACATCATTACTTGACTCTCCTATGGGCCTAATATCCTTCTGCTGCTTCCTCTTGTGTGCCTGAATTTAGTTCAAGGACAAAAATAATTAGAACGAGGTCAGGATCCCTTTCTCCTGAACATCGGAACGAGGTCAAAGACATGAGAGATAAATACATGCTAAATTAAAAAGTGTGAATTCTTTCATAGAAATATATATATATATATATATATATATATATATATATATATATATATATATCATTTCTTGGAAGAACTTACTGAATGTGCCAAAGATAGAGGTCTCTATTTCCTGCAACTCTGCCAATCCTTGCTTGCCATCTACCATGTTGATGGTGCCTACATAACAGATCCAAAACTAAATTTAGATATCTAATTAAACCCCAAATTAATGTCTCCATTATAATTTAGAGGAAAAAGAAGCAATAAAATAGCATTAAAAACCTTGTCACTCCTCTGTACTGTGAAGCACCCCTTGAAAACCCACTACTCTTTCTACAGAAGAACCAAAAACTTAATATCAACATATCATTATTCACAACAATAGTTATTAATAGCACTAAATCCTAATTAGTAGATTTTGTACCTTCTCAAGTGTGCAACATATTCTTGCCTAGTCATGTTCTTCATTACTTCAAGTTCAGTTTGGTAAATTTCTAGCTGCCAAAAGAGAACAGCAGAAAGAATGGGAGTTTAATGAATCTAAGATTGAGATTTTGTAGTGAAAATTGGTCCTTAATTAGTTGAAACATACAGTGAAGTTTATATGTGTTGAAGGTCCCCAATACTTTAGAGCAGCTAGATCATATGCTTTTGCAGCTTTCACTTCCATATCATAACCACCTTAAATAATTCAATAAACAAAAATTTATCACATATCAGTTTCAGTTACACTACCAAAGGGTGTTTCACAATACAGCTCTTTAGCAAAGGCTTTTAAGTACTTACCCAAATAAACTGTGACATGCAATATTTTGTTGATTCATCATCATCCACAATGTTAAGATATAGCATGAAAATGTTAGTGAACACAGACAAAAATTTGCAGAAGGATATTGCAATATTAAGTAAGAACATCATTACTTGACTCTCCTGTTGGGCCCATTAGAAGGATATTGCTTTTCTCAAGTTCAACTCTATCATCATCAACTAACTCGACTTTACCATCATTACTTGACTCTCCTGCAGGCCTAACATTCAAAATAGTAAGAACATGGAAAAGCAGCATCTAAACGCACAGAGTTAACAGAAACAAATCCCATTGCTTAACAGCAGTAATAAAAACTAACTACAGAAAAGCAAATAAAAGAAAGGCTAACAAGCTGAAGTAATATACCAACCACTTGGACTTGGATGAAGACTCATGAAATATTCTCTGATAGTGATTATAAACTGCCACAGAAAGAACCTGCAAATACAATTAAGGTAACATTAATCACCAATCTCTCGAGTTCACTGCAAATCACAAAATCATTGAAAAATAGTCACGCACATACCTTCTTAGCCCTCTCTTGTCCAATTACGAATTTATCAAGTCCCTTACATAGCTCCTTCGGCGTTGGGAACCCACCAGTGCTAGTGCTAACAGCTCCAGCAACATCACATGCATAGACTCCAGCAACTGACATAACATAAAATCAATCAATTAATTAAGCAAGCAAGCCACATGGAAATGAAATTATTATGGAAAAACATATAAGAGATTCTTGAAGTAACTAACCAGTTATGAGAAGACAAGTGAGTAATGCTCTTCTTCCTTCAATCTGTAAAGACACTATCACTGGCTCTGCAGCAGCTAAATCACTATCACACTGAAAATTGAAACTACTACACAACCATAAGTACATACAGATACACCTGAGAGTTGAGAAGGTAGGCTAAAAACTAAAAACTGGTTTACCTGATCCTGTTGGGCCCATTAGAAGGATATTGCTTTTCTCAAGTTCAACTCTATCATCATCAACTAACTCGGCTTTACCATCATTACTTGACTCTCCTGCAGGCCTAACATTCAAAATAGTAAGAACATGGAAAAGCAGCATCTAAACGCACAGAGTTAACAGAAACAAATCCCATTGCTTAACAGCAGTAATAAAAAATAACTACAGAAAAGCACATTGAATACAAGGTTCAAACAACATTGACGACAAAAAGCCCATCCGCACTAGGTGGGGTTGGCTATACAAATCAAACAACGCTATCATAAATCATGTGTCACATAGCAAGTTGAAAAAGGGAAAAGAAAAAAAAGGTGAAGGACACCGGAAAATCATCCAACAGCATTTCACATAGAGTGGAAGGGAACAAAACCTATTAGAGAGATAGTGAGAGACCGGAAAGGAGATAATGCAATTGTAAAACAGACATTTAGAAAATATTAAGGTTTTTGATGACACTAAATTTCATCAACTGCTAATGTAAAACTGTTCCATTATCAGCACATAAGAAAGTGCCGCCTCATAGTAACTAAGTTCTTCACTTCCAAGAAAAGCTTTTGAAGTTTGAACTGCTTTTTGAACAGGTGGCATCATATATAGTGTAGAACTTTTTACACATCAACATGAAATCTTAAAAAAATATTGCAAATTGCAAATGTTGGCATCACCATGGTGTAAACACTGGCATGATAAAAGCACTTATATTATAAGTGATTATGTTATAAGAACTTAATTAAGTTGTTTATCAAAAGAAAAGGTCTTAATTCGATAGTTGGAAAAAGGGAATAGACTTACAAGATAGGGAAAAATCTTTTCAGCAGCGCGACGAAGAACAGAGAAACCACCATGAGTACTAGTATCACTTGCAGTGAGTTGTTTAAAGAAAAATTCAGGTTGTGGCTTATTTGACTTACGAGCAAGATCTGATCTCACTAAAGTATCCTTGTCAAACTACACGGTAAAAGTAATCAGAAAAAAAATATCCACATGCCAGTCAGCTTAACCTTATTATGGTTAACCGTGAACTTTGAGATTGAGTAAAGGTATGAACTTTGAGATTGAGTGAGGAGTTGCAAACCTTTCATCAACAGCATTAGGCAATTGGCTAAGTACCATTAAGGACTTCACCCATTCAATTAGCCCTGCCTTATTTTCTTCAATAGGTCTTCTTCCACAAATTATTTCCAATACCAATATTCCAAAGCCAAAGACATTGTTGATGTTGTTCCTGTTCGAACTACTTCTGGAGCAATGTATCCTACTGTCCCTAGTACTCTTGTTGTGTTGGCCACTTTTCCATGACGATCATGCATACGAGCCAACCCAAACGGATCTGGACTAGATTGTGCAATTTGCATAGACTTCATGCCATGATCCCTAAAAGACTGATTTACTGCTTGCATTCTCCATTTCAATGTGCTCAAGCTCCATTCTCGGTCTTAGCTTCAAATACAAACTTTGATTCACCAACCTGCACAAAATACAACAATCAGCACATGCAAGATAAACACATTTGCTTTACACAATCATCAAGCATTAAAAAAACAAGTTCCTACCTGCAAATCAAGAGTAAGAGGAACATCAGTCTCTTCTACTTTTGCTGCCAAAGATAAACAAGATACAGCCAATAGTTGCATTGTCCAAGCTCTTCCCTTCTGAAAGTGGAAACATTGATTAGATCTAAATTAACCAATAAAGCATAAAATGGCCAATTTATTTTAATAAACATCTCTTCATTCATTGACTTACTGGTAATTCATATGCAGAAAGAAATCGGTCCAAATAATTTATGGATAGATATTCACATAGAGGACCAAAACCAAAATGCGCTCCAACCTATAAAACATTACACACAGCAACAAAGGGCAATTAGATAAATATAAAGATAAAGCCATCATCTGATCAAGATAAATCCAGATTGTGCATCATAATACATGAACAAATAAGTTTCATTCAATAAAATCCAAGAGTTTCCAATAGAATCATCATCACACACAGAAGCTATTCCAATCAAAGAATTGTTATGATATTGATGAGTTCATTAAATTGAAAGTCAAACAAAAGTCATGATTCAGATTTCATTTCAGACTCATCAAATTCAAACAGGAAGATTTCCATTTCAACAACATGCCTATACTCATAAGCATCATCAAACTGACCCATGTTCAAATCAAAAAAACTAGGGTTTGCGACTTCTGGATCTGACCCGTGTTCAAATAAAAAAAAACTAGGGTTTGCAACACACATGTTTCCAACTGAGAAATTAGGAATTAGATAGGAGCTGTGCAACACGCTCGTTGCAATAGGGGATTCAGAACAGTATCAAAAAAACCTAGAAAGAGAGGCAGAGAGAGCGACAGAGAGAGAGAGACACAGGGAGAGGGAGAGGGAGAGAGAGAGGGAGACTTGCCTGGAAAATGGAAGAGGAGTTTAGCGTGAAACTCAGAAGCAGAGGGCGTGAGCGTGAGCGTTGAGCGTGAAACTGAAGTGGAGAGAGCAACGGAAAAGACGCGCGCCGGAGGGTGGAGTGGTGCACGGCGAGGCGAGGCGAGGCGAGGCGGAGGGCGGCGTTCTCGGAGTGAGGCGTGAGGACGCGAAAGGACGGCTTGAGAATGGCGTGAATGGCGTGGAGAGTGTTCTGATTTTCACGGTGAGGGGGGTGAGGGAGTGAGGGAGTGAGGGTGACGGTGAGGGAGTGTGGGTGACGGTGAGGGGGTGAGGGGGCGAGGGAGTGAAGAAGAAGGATTAGAGAAGAAGAAGGATTAGGGTTCGCGTGAGAGTGAGAATGGAGAGGAGAGAGTGTTCTGATTTGAGGGTGAATTTTTTATTTTATTTTAGTACTTTAGAGGTCAGGCGTGTATATGCCTGACTTCTAAAGTACTTTAGAGGTCAAGCGAGAATAGACGCATGACGTCTAAAGTATTAGAACAGAAACAAAAAAATCCACTCCTAATTACAAGTTTGCCACCGTGTCACTTATGTAGTCAGGCGCATACATGCCTGACTTCTAAAGTCTTATTTTTTCTCTATTTCTTCACTTTAGAAGTCAGGCGTGTATCCGCTTGACCTTAATACTCGCGAGTTTTGCCACTTATTTACAAGTTTGCCACCGTGTCTACCTATGTAGTCAGGCATCTGGGCGCCTGACTTTAAATGTCTAATTCTAATGTCATTTTTGCACTAGTGACAGTTCCTGCGGAAAAACAGAAGATTAGGGAATGGAGTTTCAAGTTCTAAAAGGATGACGAAATGGCTTGAACAACAAAATGAAAATTATTGCAATAGTTATATCATTTACAAATGTGACAACCAAATGATATCTACAAAACATTCATTATGTTGTAGTATCACTGTGTGTTGATCAAAATAAGTGAAGAATTTCTAAACTTTCAAACTTGAAGATAAAACCAAGACTCATTAAAAAGTTAAAAAGCAAATAAAGAAACCAAACCATTACATTAGTTATGATTTGATTTAGTTTGTAATTCTATAAAAAAGGTGGACATAAAAATCGGAGGAAACCTAAGTCAGATTAATCTATTTATCAGTAATCAATATAATAAAATTTGAATTTTAGAAATCAAAAGAAATATTAATCAAGGCCATAAAATTCTGGTCAAAATTCAGTTGTGAATGAAAGGTGTTGTGTTAATTTGTTGTGTTTCTTGTAAAGCATATGGTCAAAGTCAGAATCTAGCCTAAGAAAAACACAGTTATATTTTATTGATAGAGAATAGTGATTTTGGAATCTTTATAAGGTAACTAAAGTGGAATTATGTGTAATCACAAGATCACTTTCAATCTCCATAACAGATTTTGGATCCTAACTCAAATAAATAAAAAGCATAATACACAATTCAAGCCAATTGAATCGAATTGAAAAACCCCAATTGAAAGACAAAACAATCTAAAAACAAATATCACACTAACCTTGTTAGTAACAGATTGGAAATTTGTGATACATACTTAAGGTCAAACTAGATCTTTAGCAACCCTCATGCAACTGTTTCTAGCATGGATGCTACTGCATCAAACACTACATCTGGTCCAAATGGTGCTGACTTACATGATGGAAGAGGAAGTGAGTTACTTTTGCTTATTATGATTGTTAGTGTTGTACAAAGTAGTTTGTGAAAGAGTAAAAACTATACGTGATGATTAGAATAAAAACTAACATGCAATCAAATAATTAACTCCAAGCAATCATTAAATTAGCTTATCCCAATTAAAAAAATTCACCATATTCTATCAATCATATATCAGATTCAAAAACATATAATACAAAAGACCAATGTATAGACTTTGGCTACCTTTTGACATTAAACTACTTGGCAACCATTAAGGCATTTACTCAAAATTTGAAGTAGTGTGTATTATGCCTCTGGCAAGCTTTTTAACTTTCCAGAATTTTCAGAATATCCCAAGCACAGTGGCATACCAATGTGAATAAAGAATACATATCCAAAGGGAAAAGAAATCAATGCACAAAGCTAGAAATCACTATAATAAAGCAATTGACAACCCCCAAATAGTTAAGATCACAATTATAATTGGAGACAAAAGCAAGCACTAACCGATGATCATAACTTTGCTAATAGACTTTTAGATATCAGACAGAAGTTGTGTGAATTGCTCAACATCAATTCAACTGAGTTTAGCTCAAGATAATGCATGTTAATTCAACAGCTAGGTAAAAAAGGCAAATCAATTATTCATCTTGGACAACAGATGTGATCATATATGAAAATAGGATACTCTAAACATACTAATAGGAATCAATGGCTTATGTCATCCAAGTTCCATAGCTAGCTAGAACACAAAATTTGTAGGCATGCAATTTGAGCCTCATATTCACTACTTACAACTGATATGTTTCCTCCTATAGACTTCATTGACCAACTTCCTTTGGTTTGTAGAAGAAAAAGCTAATGAATCAGTGCCAGGTATTTTCTACACTAATCAGATTGTTACTTCTGTCCATGGCTTTCTCATGTAGGTTCCCTATTCATAGAACAAATATACCCATGTACCTTTGCAGCAACCAATTTTCTTTCACCACATTTCACATAAATAAATCAGACTCATCAAAATACAGTGTACATGGAAAAATGACTTAAAATATCAACTGCTATCCATAAAGAAACAAAATAACTCAAGGTAACATATGTCCCAGCAAAAAATAATGCAGGACCAAAAAATTAACAAAAATATAATGGAGTGAATGTGTCAAGTTTAAAGGATAAGATACAAAAAAAAAAACTATAGAAATTTAGAAATTAAAAAGGCTAGAAGTAAATGACACATTTACTGAAAGAGACCTAGGATTGGCTTCTATTAGCTTTCAACATGGCATCCAACCTACTTCTTCTCATTATTGATTTCAAATCAACTGAAAATGATAATACTCTATCTTCTCTTAGGGATAATTAGAAAATAAAAGTAAAATACAATGAAATCTAAAATCATTTCCACAATATCACCCTCACCTCCAAACCCACTTGTATCCACCATAAAGATGATAGCAGAAGAAACCCCAAAAACATGAAAATGCAAATATCAGAGTTTCAAAGAGAAAAGATAACTAAAGTGAGAAAGATTGAATCTCAGGGAGTAAGTAGCACTATAGTTGTTATGTTTGTAATTATAGATAGTTACTGAATGTCAGTTTGCATAAACAATTTATATTAGATTATGAGACACACATTATGCTAACAAAAACGTAGATAAACTCTTGAAAAACGAAATCAAACATAATAAGTGCAAAATGGTGAAAATTTCAGAAAATGCAAGTTAAGTAGAAATCAGAATAGCTATTAAGAAAAGAAAGTAACAAAATATTGCAAGAGAAGACGAAGAAACCTACCTCCCAAAAAGCAGAGGAAGAGCAAAACCGAAGGAATAGGCTGCGAAAAAACGAAAAGAACAATGTGAGAATGTTAGAAATAAGAAAGGAAGAGAAAACAAAGGAGGTGAAGCGAAAGCCACACAGTGAAAGATGCGAAGACCAGCGATAAGGCAAATGCAGCGACAGTGGAGATTATAAAGACCATGAGCATCGAAAAAAGGGAATTCATGATTACAAACAAACGGCACGGAGAGGGTTCGCTTGGAGAAGCACACAAATAAGTGTTGGGAAACGGAGATTTACACAGTGAAGGAAGAGTGTGAGTGTAGAGAAGACTTGAAAACGCATACACGTGGCAAAAACGGCGGAGTTAAGAAAGAAGAAGAGATAAAATTCTCCAAAAAAAGAAGAACAACCTGAAAGAAGTAACCACGTGTATGAAGAAGACTGATATCCCATCTTTACCTCTTTACGGATGAAAATCTGCCGATGCAAAGAGATCTGCTGCCACCCGATTCTTCGCTGACACCACCACACTACCTTCGATTTGTTTCATTTCTTCGACGACTCTTGCATTCTCTGGTTGACCAAATCCTAGTTGGCAACAGCAAATCAATGGGAGCTAACGAAGCCCACATGCCGGTGTCACACTGGTGGTTGGCAACAGCAAATCAATGGCAGCCAAGGAAGACCAAATGTCGGCGACACACTGGTGGGAAATTGGCGGGGCTTGGCAGAAAAATTGGCGCCAAGCTGAGGTGGACATCCTACGTGGAGAAGACCACAAGATGTAAATGAAGAGATTCCCACCAAATAATAGAAACAGTTCCTTTAGTTTTATTTTTTATTTTTAACTTTGGTTTTAATAATAGGTGGCTGATTATGGAGCATTAGATTTAATCAAGGGCTTAGATTTTGTTGACAGGATGACTGGAGGTTAAAGTGATGGGAGAGAAACCAAATCCCCACGTTTGATAGCAAAAAGGTTGATTTGATGGAATAGGAAATTTTAGTGGATGGAGATAGAAAGAGACGGATCTGGATCCTCTCCAGTCAGGATCCTCTCCTGTCACTCCAGTCACCCCAACCCCCTCCATTGGATCATCATTATACTCAATCTCAACCCTTGAATTATTTTATATTAAAAAAATTAAAAAAAATGCAAGTAGAGAGAGATAGAGAGAGGTGACAGGAGAGGATCCTGTTCCGAAAGAGACCATGTGGAGCTAGTGAAGTTTTTGCGGAAGAGCGAAATTTTAATAGTGTTAATGTTTCAACATCAGTGCAGGAAATTCCAGTGGTTTAAGAAAATATTACTGATCCTTTGTTATCGGCATGTCTGTCGGGAGCAATGAGTTTTATCAGTTGGAACTGTTGGGGCTTGGGTAATCCGAATGCATTTCTTTCTCTTAGAGACCTCGTTCGGACGTACCAACCGGGCGTTATTTTTCTTTGTGAAACTTTGGTGCAATAAGCAAATAAAATAGAGGAGTTCAGAGTGCGATTGGGTTTTGATGCGGCTTTTGCAGTTGACCGGAATGGTAGAAGTGGGGGGTTTAGCCCTGTTGTGGAAGCATCCGTTCGCTTGTAATATCCTAGAATATTCTAGGAATTTTATCACAGCTGAAGTTACTATGGTAGGAGGTCCGGTGTGGAAATTGACTAGTTTTTATGTTTATCCGGAGTCAGAGAGGAGGAGGGAATCGTGGAATCTTTTGAGGACACTGGCTAGAGACAATGATCTACCTTGGGCGGTTATGGGGGATTTTTATGATATTTTGTCTAATGAGGATAAGCGGGGACGATCACTTAGACCACCTTGGCTGATTAGAGGTTTCCGGGAAGCAGTGCAAGCAGTGCAGGAGAGTAACTTACATAACTTGCCTATGGAGGGATATCAGTTTACTTAGACTAAGGGTTTAGGTACGGATGCTAGTAAGGAGGAGAGGTTGGATAGGATTCTTGTGAATCAAAGTTGGCTTGATTTGTTTTCGGCTTTCAGATTCATTAATGGAATCTCAAATAAGTCTGACCATTCCCCATTGTGGCTTAGACTTTTTGAGCGTAGTCGGAAAGGTACTCAGGGTTTTAAATTTGAGAATTCATGGCTAGAGGAACAAGAGCTGCCTACAATTGTGGAAGGAAGTTGGAGAATGAGTGAAGGCAATGATTTTCTTTCAAAAATTCAACATTGTACAGCAGCCATTGATGACTGGGGGAGGAAGCTTAGGATGAGGTATAGAGAAGCGATTAATATTTGTAGGAGGGAGGTTGAGCATTTAAGGGGGGGGGGAAGATTTGGATTCGGTCCAGAAATTAAAGATGACTAAGGAGCGATTGGGTACATTACTATTTCAGGAAGAAACTTTTTGGAAGCAGAGAGCTAAAGTTCATTGGCTTAGAGATGGAGACACTAATTCAAAATTCTTTCATGCAATGGCCAATGCGCGTAAGAGGAGAAATACAATTACAAGCCTTATCCATAGTGATGGGACGGCAGTGATAGTGCAGAAGGAGTTGGAGGAGGTAGCAAAGAATTATTTTGTTGATTTATTTAGAGGTGAGCATGGTAACTATGAGCATATTATCTGTCATGTGTCGAGCAGGGTGAACCAAGCTGATAATGATATGCTTATTAGACCTCTAGAGGTGGAGGAGTTTAAGCAGGCTTTGTTTCAAATGCACTCCGATAAGGCTCCGGGGCCGGATGGTTTGAATCCAGTTTTTTTCAAAAGATTTTGGAACTTATGTGGGGTGGAGCTGCTCCATACTGGACAAACTTGGCTTGATACTGGTGAGTTTCCACCTAACCTAAATGATGCTAATATTGTGTTGATTCCCAAGGTGGAAAATCCGAATTCAATGAAGGATCTAAGACCAATTTCTTTATGCAACGTAATTTATAAAGTGGTCTCTAAGGTGCTTGCAAATAGGATGAAGCCTCTATTGAGTAAGTGCATCTCTCTTGAACAATTAGCTTTTGGGGAGAATAGGTCGATTCTTGATAATGTTTTAGTTGCTATCGAAACGTACATCATCTCAAATGCAAATCAAGTGGCAAGGTGGGGGAAATGGCTCTTAAAATTGACATAAGTAAAGCATATGATAGGCCGTGGACTGGAGTTACTTAAAAGGTATGATGCTGAAGTTGGGATTTGGTGAAAAATGGGTGAGTTGAATGTCCATGTGTATGGAAACTGTTAGCTACTTGATAATGGTGAATAGTGAAAAAGTGGGACCTATAACACCAGGGAGAGGACTTAGACAGGGTGACCCACTATAACCTTATCTTTTTCTTGTATGTGCGGAGGGACTTACTACCTTACTAAAGATAGCTGAGGCGAGAGGAGAGATTCATGGAGTGAAAGTGTGTAGAGGGGCTCCTTCCCTCTCACACCTCTTATTTGCTGATGACTGTTTTTTGTTTTGCAGGGCTAATGAGCAAGAAGGCAGAAAATTAAAGGAGATTCTCTCTGATTATGAGGCTGCATCGGGTCAGGCAATTAACATGACAAAATCTGAGATATTCTTCAGTAGGAACACATCACAGGAGGTCCGAGAGATTGTTACTAGTTTGCTTGGTGTCACGGAGTGTCTAGGCACTGGCAAGTACTTGGGGCTCCCATCCATGATTGTGAGGAGTAAAAAGCAGATGTTTGGTTACCTTCGGGACAGGATGTGGAGGAGGATTCATAACTGTTCTGGGAGGCATTTGTCCAAAGCTGGAAAAGAAGTGTTGGTGAAGTCGGTGGCTCAAGCTATTCCCACATATTGCATGAGTGCTTTCTTAATTCCAACAACATTGGGAGAAGATCTGGAGAGGATGATCAACTCTTTTTGGTAGGGGAGCAACAGAAGTAATGGGAGAGGTATTAATTGGCTTAGTTGGGAGAAACTCACGATGCGGAAGGAGTATGGAGGTATGGGTTTCCGTCATTTTCATGGTTTTAATTTAGCTTTGCTAGGGAAGCAGGTGTGGAATATTGCAAACCACGCGGATACTGTTGTTGGAAAGGTGTTCAAAGCAAAAAAAAAATTGAATAGTGATTTTATGGGGGCTCGCTTGAGCCATAATCCCAGTTATGTATGGCGTAGTATCCATACTTCCCAGGTGATTGTTAAGCTGCGCTTGAGATGGCGCATAGGGGATGGAAGGAGAGTGTCGAGTTGGAATGATCGGTGGCTTAGAGAGGCTAGGAATCCCTACGTGAGAACGCAAGTAGTGCCGGGGATGGAAAATATGTATGTTAGAATCTTTGGCAACATAACCACTGTGATTGGGATTGTGAATTGGTGAATGCTTTATTTTCTTCTCATGATGCAACAAGAATTACACAAGTACCTATTCTTGATCCGATATGTAACATCCCCAAAATAATTAATCGAATTATTTGGATGTAAACCCAATTGAATTAATTTGGTACTTAATTGGTAAAATTATTGAGTGCTAAAATTAATTATTGGCTGTCACAGGGTCGTTGACCGAATAATACGGACCAAGGAAGTTTTGGAATCGAAATAAGGAATTTGGGTCAATATGGTAATTGGACCACGCCACCACTTATTTATTAATTAAATAAATATGTGTGTGTGTGTTAAATAAAAGAAAAAGAAAGGAAAGAAAGAAAAGAGAAAGGAAGCGCTGAAACAGAGAAAGGAAGAAGAGAAAAGAAGAAGGAAAAGAAGAAGGAAAAAGGGAAGAGAAGAAGAAGAATCCTCAACCTCCAAGCTCCAAACTCCATCATCTTCATCACCTCCCCTCCCTCATCAAAACCCATAACTTTGGTAAGCCTCCCTTCCATTTTTTCCCCTTCTATTTGACTTCGAAAATTGAGGGTTTGTGGGGAGAATTTGTTGAAATCAAGGATTAATAGGTTGTGTTGGTGATTGGGTTATGCTTAGGATCGAAGCTAGGAGCGGATTGAACGCGATTGGAAGCTCGGAACGAAGTTAGGAGCGATTCGTTGTTGTTTGGGTTCGATTCGGTGATTTCGACGTCTCGGCAAATTCGGTTCGATATCGGCTCTCGCTTCAAGGGTGAGTTTTACTCACGCTTAGGATATTTTTGTGTCTCACTAGTTTTTACGTTAATTGGTTTCGAGAGATTTTTGGAACGAAAACCGTTATTTGAAAATATGTCGCATTTTAATACAATTCGTTTTGATTAAGTTTTTGATTGGATTGATTGATTTTGTGGTTTGAATTGGACTCATTTTACTGGTTGTCAAATCTGTTTTTGATCGGAACAAAGATCGGAATTGAGCGGAATAGCGGATTTCGCGAAAATCGCAAAATCTGTCTTAACAGACCCTCCGTTCTGCCTGTTCGCGCCTCACCTGCGCTCTAGGCGCGACTTCAGCGCAATTGGACAGAACTTTCTGCCAGTTCGCGCGTAACTCGCGCGCCAGGCGCGACTTCAGTGCAGTTTGACAGAATTTCAACAGTTTTTCACTGTTTTTTGTTTCGCGATAACTTTTGATCCGGGAACCCGATTGAGGTGTTCTAAGATGCGTTGGAAAGCTTATTCAGAGGCCTAACTGAATATTCTAGTTTTAAGGCAAAATGAACTGTTTTTGATATTGAAAATTGTGTCAAAAAGTGGTCAACTAGAGTGCGAGTGTGAACTTCGAATTTATAAAATTGTGGATTAAAGTGTGTCATGGATTGTCTGATTTGATGGACCGTGGGTTCATAGTACTGTAGATATATATGTTTATATGTATATCGAGTTGGGTGACGACCCATGTTTTGACATACTAGGCGGGGCAGTCATGCTCCCCCAACCTAGGCTCTGTGCCAATAGGAGAATGTACTATTGGTAAGGGGGTTCACCGGGATTAGCACTGGATTTGCAGTCGGTGTTATGTCATGAGTTTGTTGTACGTACACCGGGATTAGCACTGGATTTGCAGTCGGTGTCGTACTGTGCGATACACCGGGATTAGCAATGGATTTGCAGTCGGTGCCGCACTTTGTTTGTTCACGTTCACCGGGATTAGCACTGGATTTGCAGTCGGTGTCGTGTTGGTTTTAAAAAGGATTATTAATTGAACCGAGAGAGTTAGTAGGGGTCTCGGTAGAACTCACTGAGATTGTATCTCACTGTTTAAATGTTGTTGTTTTACAGATAAACAGGGACAGAAGAAACCTCAGAGGCACGAGTAGGTGGCCCCGAGTGATGGATGATGACTTAGTTTTACGTTTAAGTTTATTTCCCTTCTGTTGTCTGTGTATCACAATGCTATGGCATTAGTATTATGTTATCTTTCATTCCGCTTTCTTGTATGACTCTGACTACCATAGTTGCTGACAGGTTATGGTCTTGTTTGTATATAAGACTGTTTTGTTTTATTCAGCGAAAAATTTTTAATGGTATTCAGTGTCTGAACAGGAAATAATATCTCTGATGTATGTTTAATGTGCACTTGGGTGTTTTTAACAAATAAAAATACCAGGGTGTTACAGTTGGTATCAGAGCGGTTCGACCTAGTCGGACTTAGCTTATAGGGTCTTTGCTTTTTCCAGTTGTGATTTTCTTAGTATGCTATTAGACATTGAGCTTGATCAACTTAATACTTTGTGCATATTTCGCAGAATCATGGCCAGAAGAGGTAGAGGCGTTCCTCCTCCTGTTGATCCAAATTTTGAGTGGATGCAGAATGTAATTGAGAACCAGCAGAAAATGATGCAAGACATGATGCTTATGCATCAGCAGCAACAAATCCTACAGCAGAATGCTCAGCAGCATCAAGCTCCAGAGCCACAAGTGAACCCAAGGAGAATTTTCACAGAGTTCCTGAAAATGAAACCCTCCGAGTTTAGAGGTGGGCCGGATGTCATGAGAGCACAACATTGGCTGGATGACATTGAAAAGATCTGTGTAACAATGCAAGTGACCAATGGAAAACTGACAGGTACAAATATGGGTTGAGAGAAGATATTGCTCAAAGTCTTAGTTCTTTTCCGAGAACCAACTATGCAGCCATGGTACAACAAGCTTATATCGCCGAAAGTGATTTGTCAAGGTTGTATGCAAGCAGAAAGGCATTCCATCAGAGCAAGAGGAACACTGGATCATCTAGTTCTCAGATGGGTCCCAGGCATGACTCGGTGAAAGGAGGTAAGTACAAAGGGAAGCAGGTGCAATCGTCTGACTCTGCACAATTCAGGAATTGTAGACTTTGTGGAAGACATCACCGCGGAGAGTGTCCGCCAAGGCCCGATCGGTGCTATGTTTGCAATGAAGAGGGGCACTATGCAAATAAGTGCCCAACAAAGAAGAATCCGCAAAGAGCACCAAATGCTCCTGGTCAGGGGCGAATCAACACATTAGATGCTCGAACCATCACTCCTTCTGATAATCTTCTGAGGGGTACGGGATCTCTTTTTAATAATTCAGTCAATATTTTATATGATTCTGGTGCAACTCACTGTTTTATCTCGCAAGCATGTGTGGATCGGTTGGGACTAGCATTGTCTGAGCTATCCGAACCGATAACTATTTTAACTGCTGCCAAGGGTCGTGTCCAGACCCAATCATTATGTGAAAATTGCCTACTTGTCATAGGCGACAGACAGTTTGTTATGAAATTTATTTGCTTGCCTATGAGAAGCATGGACATTGTTCTGGGTATGAATTGGATGGCCGAAAATCATGTAACAATCAACTGTGCCGATCGAACTATTAGCTTCGCCCCCGAATCCGTAGGATTGACACAGGCAGATTCTGAAGCGACGATCTCTTACACCGAAGCAAGCCAGTCATTATTCCAAGGTGCGGAAGCTATTCTTATTATGTTGTCTGCATCTACTGAAACGGGTTTAGATTTGTCATCTGTGCAAGTGGTAAATGAATTTCTAGATGTCTTTCCAGAAGAAGTTTCATCCTTACCTCCTGACCGAGAGGTAGAATTCTCAATAGAATTGATTCCTGGTACAGGATCAATCTCTATTGCTCCTTATAGAATGTCTCCTTTAGAGTTGAAGGAACTGAAGTCTCAACTTGAGGAATTAATATCGAAGAGGTTTATCCGACCGAGTGCTTCTCCATGGGGTGCTCCGGTGTTGCTAGTCAAAAAGAAGGATGGCAGCATGAGGTTGTGCATAGATTATCGACAATTGAATAAAGTGACGATCAAGAATAAATATCCCTTGCCAAGGATAGACGATTTGCTCGACCAACTTAGAGGTGCTGTGGTATTTTCAAAAATTGATCTGAGGTCGGGCTATCATCAAATAAAGGTACGAGCCTTAGATATTCCGAAGACAGCTTTCCGTACGAGGTATGGACATTACGAGTTCGTAGTGATGCCCTTCGGTTTGACTAATGCTCCAGCGGTATTCATGGATTACATGAACCGAGTATTTCACACGTACCTTGATCAGTTTGTGGTAGTTTTTATTGATGATATCTTGGTGTACTCTAAGACCATTGAGGACCATGTTCAACATCTCCGCATTGTTCTGAACGTACTCCGAGAAAAGAAATTGTATGCCAAGCCGTCGAAGTGTGACTTCTGGATGCCGGAAGTGAAGTTTTTGGGACACGTGATTTCCCAGTCGGGAGTTGCTGTGGATCCCAGTAAAGTAGAAGCGGTGTTGAACTGGGAACGACCAACATCTGTTACAGAAATAAGAAGTTTCTTGGGTCTAGCTGGTTACTACAGGAGATTTATCCAAGGTTTTTCACAATTGGTTCTTCCACTTACTCGGTTGACTCGCAAGGGCCAACCGTTTATATGGAATGCCGATTGTGAGGAATGTTTTCAAGAGTTGAAGGTTAGGTTGACTTCTGCTCCAATCCTAATTCTTCCAGATCCGTCTTTGGATTTTCAAATTTACAGCGATGCTTCTGGGAAGGGTTTGGGGTGTGTTCTCATGCAGAACCAACAAGTTGTAGCTTATGCCTCCAGACAGTTGAAGACTCATGAAGAGAATTATCCAACCCATGATTTGGAGTTGGCGGCTATTGTGTACGCACTGAAGATTTGGAGACATTACCTGTATGGGTCTCGTTTCGAAGTCTTTAGTGATCATAAAAGCTTGAAATATTTGTTTGACCAGAAGGAGTTGAATAACAGGCAGAGAAGATGGGTGGAGTTTCTGAAGGATTATGACTTCGAACTGAAGTATCATCCGGGAAAAGCTAATGTTGTAGCCGATGCACTAAGTAGGAAATCCATTCATATAGCAGGATTAATGATGCATGAAATGGAATTGTGGGAGTCTTTCCGGGACTTAAATGTGGATTCAAAGCCAAAAAGGAACCGGTTGGTGTTGAGCCACATGAGGATCTCTAGTTCCATAAGGGATTCTATTCGCTTAGCACAGGAAGTTGATGTGAAACTACAATCACAGAAAGTGATGCCAGACTTTACCGAAGATAGTGATGGAGTTATTTGTTTCAACGGTAGGATCTGTGTGCCTGATAATGAAGATATTAAAAAGCAAGTGCTTGAAGAAGCACACCGAAGTTTATTTTCTGTACATCCTGGATCCACCAAGATGTATAGAGATTTAAAACAAATGTATTGGTGGCCGGGAATGAAGTTAGAAATTGCTGAATTCGTATCACAATGCTTAACTTGTCAAAAAGTTAAGATAGAACATCAGAAGCCTGCTGGTCTGCTACGGTCACTAGACGTGCCAGTGTGGAAATGGGAAGACATTTCTATGGATTTTGTAATGGCATTGCCAAGGTCTCAAGCCGGGTAACGACTCCATTTGGGTAGTTGTGGATCGGTTAACTAAATCAGCTCATTTTATTCCAGTCCGTTCGAGCAGTAAAGTATCCAAGTTAGCTGAAGTGTATTTGAAGAACATAGTAAGGTTACATGGGGTTCCTACCAGTATAGTGTCGGATCGAGATCCGAAATTCACTTCTCGATTTTGGAAAGCTATGAATGAAGCAATGGGGACTAAAGTACTTCTTAGTACCGCTTATCACCCACAAACAGATGGTCAAACCGAGAGAACTATCCAGACATTAGAGGATATGCTTAGAGCTTCGGTACTTGATAACGGAAAGAAATGAGAGGATCATCTTCCATTGGTGGAATTCTCATATAACAACAGTTATCATTCCAGTATCGGAATGGCACCTTATGAAGCCTTGTATGGTAGGAAATGCAGGACTCCATTGTGTTGGTGGGAAGTAGGTGAGAACCGATTGTTAGGACCCGAGGTGATTCAAGACACTACTGAAAAGATCCGCCAGATCAGGGAAAGAATGAAAGCCGCTCAAAGTAGGCAAAAGAGCTATGCTGATAAAAGAAGAAGGCCGTTGGAATTTGAGTCGGGCGATCATGTGTTTTTGAGATTATCACCAACAATTGGCACAGGTAGGGCATTACGGGTGAAGAAACTCAGTCCTCGGTATATTGGACCTTTCCAGATAATCGAGCGAATAGGGCCTCTTGCATACCGTATTGCTTTGCCTCCACCATTGTCAAATCTGCATGATGTATTCCATGTGTCTCAGCTGCGGAAGTACATTCCCGATCCAAGTCAACCGTTAGATTTTGAAACGATTGATCTTCGACCGGACTTGTCCTTCCAACCTAATCCGAATTACATCATGGAACGTGGCGAGAGGACGCTACGGACAAAGTCAATTCCCATTGTCAAGGTGGTATGGGATGGTTTTTCCGCCGAGGAAGCTACTTGGGAGTTGGAGGACGATATGCGGACTCGGTATCCGTATTTGTTCTCTTGAGGTATGTTGTGTCTAATTTTGTGGACAAAATTCTTTCAAGTTGGGGAGAATGTAACATCCCCAAAATAATTAATCGAATTATTTGGATGTAAACCCAATTGAATTAATTTGGTACTTAATTGGTAAAATTATTGAGTGCTAAAATTAATTATTGGCTGTCACAGGGTCGTTGACCGAATAATACGGACCAAGGAAGTTTTGGAATCGAAATAAGGAATTTGGGTCAATATGGTAATTGGACCACGCCACCACTTATTTATTAATTAAATAAATATGTGTGTGTGTGTTAAATAAAAGAAAAAGAAAGGAAAGAAAGAAAAGAGAAAGGAAGCGCTGAAACAGAGAAAGGAAGAAGAGAAAAGAAGAAGGAAAAGAAGAAGGAAAAAGGGAAGAGAAGAAGAAGAAGAATCCTCAACCTCCAAGCTCCAAACTCCATCATCTTCATCACCTCCCCTCCCTCATCAAAACCCATAACTTTGGTAAGCCTCCCTTCCATTTTTTCCCCTTCTATTTGACTTCGAAAATTGAGGGTTTGTGGGGAGAATTTGTTGAAATCAAGGATTAATAGGTTGTGTTGGTGATTGGGTTATGCTTAGGATCGAAGCTAGGAGCGGATTGAACGCGATTGGAAGCTCGGAACGAAGTTAGGAGCGATTCGTTGTTGTTTGGGTTCGATTCGGTGATTTCGACGTCTCGGCAAATTCGGTTCGATATCGGCTCTCGCTTCAAGGGTGAGTTTTACTCACGCTTAGGATATTTTTGTGTCTCACTAGTTTTTACGTTAATTGGTTTCGAGAGATTTTTGGAACGAAAACCGTTATTTGAAAATATGTCGCATTTTAATACAATTCGTTTTGATTAAGTTTTTGATTGGATTGATTGATTTTGTGGTTTGAATTGGACTCATTTTACTGGTTGTCAAATCTGTTTTTGATCGGAACAAAGATCGGAATTGAGCGGAATAGCGGATTTCGCGAAAATCGCAAAATCTGTCTTAACAGACCCTCCGTTCTGCCTGTTCGCGCCTCACCTACGCTCTAGGCGCGACTTCAGCGCAATTGGACAGAACTTTCTGCCAGTTCGCGCGTAACTCGCGCGCCAGGCGCGACTTCAGTGCAGTTTGACAGAATTTCAACAGTTTTTCACTGTTTTTTGTTTCGCGATAACTTTTGATCCGGGAACCCGATTGAGGTGTTCTAAGATGCGTTGGAAAGCTTATTCAGAGGCCTAACTGAATATTCTAGTTTTAAGGCAAAATGAACTGTTTTTGATATTGAAAATTGTGTCAAAAAGTGGTCAACTAGAGTGCGAGTGTGAACTTCGAATTTATAAAATTGTGGATTAAAGTGTGTCATGGATTGTCTGATTTGATGGACCGTGGGTTCATAGTACTGTAGATATATATGTTTATATGTATATCGAGTTGGGTGACGACCCATGTTTTGACATACTAGGCGGGGCAGTCATGCTCCCCCAACCTAGGCTCTGTGCCAATAGGAGAATGTACTATTGGTAAGGGGGTTCACCGGGATTAGCACTGGATTTGCAGTCGGTGTTATGTCATGAGTTTGTTGTACGTACACCGGGATTAGCACTGGATTTGCAGTCGGTGTCGTACTGTGCGATACACCGGGATTAGCAATGGATTTGCAGTCGGTGCCGCACTTTGTTTGTTCACGTTCACCGGGATTAGCACTGGATTTGCAGTCGGTGTCGTGTTGGTTTTAAAAAGGATTATTAATTGAACCGAGAGAGTTAGTAGGGGTCTCGGTAGAACTCACTGAGATTGTATCTCACTGTTTAAATGTTGTTGTTTTACAGATAAACAGGGACAGAAGAAACCTCAGAGGCACGAGTAGGTGGCCCCGAGTGATGGATGATGACTTAGTTTTACGTTTAAGTTTATTTCCCTTCTGTTGTCTGTGTATCACAATGCTATGGCATTAGTATTATGTTATCTTTCATTCCGCTTTCTTGTATGACTCTGACTACCATAGTTGCTGACAGGTTATGGTCTTGTTTGTATATAAGACTGTTTTGTTTTATTCAGCGAAAATTTTTTAATGGTATTCAGTATCTGAACAGGAAATAATATCTCTGATGTATGTTTAATGTGCACTTGGGTGTTTTTAACAAATAAAAATACCAGGGTGTTACACGATAGGTAGTGATGAAATGTTTTGGTGGCGTAGTAAAAGTGGTCAATATACAGTTCGGTCCGCATATTCTGGAGCTATGGAGGAATTAATTGATAGTTCGAATCTGAGAATTGAAGGTGCATGGAGGGACTTATGGCGACTGAAAATACCGCAGAAGGTTAAAATTTTGCTATTGCGTATAACGAGGGGCTGCTTACCATCAAGAAGTAACCTTAAGAGAAGACATGTACCTTGTGAAGAACACCGTCCTATGTGTGAAAATGGTAATGAGAATGACATTCATATTTTCTTTAGTTGTACACATGCTGGTGATGTTTGGAATCAAATGGGCCTTGGTGCAGAAGTACAATCTGCCAGTTTTAATGCAGCAGGTTTAGAACAGTTTTTTCCAAATTGTTGGAGTTGTTACCAAAAAATAAGAAGAACAATTTTGCTATGATGTTTTGGGTGATATGGAAGAGGAGAAATGAGAAGCTTTGGAAGGGACTATTGAAACCATGTGCTAGCTATTGCCACTGAATTAGCGCTAGATTATTTGGCAAATTGGCAACAAGCTCGTGTAAAGGTAAATTTCGTTGCTGAAGTTAATGTACCTGCTGGCCGTGATTTCAGATGGCATAAACCAGCAGTTGGCACTTACAAATGCAACATAGATGCTGCAATTTTTGATAAGATAACAAGTATGGTGTGGGTATTTGTATTCGAGACGAGGATGGTGGTTTAGAGGAGTAAAAACAATGTGGTTTTATGGATCCCCGAGTGCTCAAGAAGCTGAAGCAATGAGTCTAGTTCAAGCAATTCATTTTTTGAATGAGAAGAATTTCACATCCGTAGTTATTGAAATGGATTGTCTGTCCGTAGTGAATGGCATTAACAATAACATATCCCTCAATAATGAAGTTGGTGCTCTCTTTTCTCCATGTAGGACTCTTATTGCACAATGTCAAAGCTATAGGATTAGCTATATTAGACGGCAAACAAATTTAGTTGCTCATTCTCTTGCTAGAGCATCTAGATTATATGCTAGCTCTCATGTTCATGATTATAGTCCAACCTGTATTTCCAATACTATTATTAATGAAATGATATAAGTTTCCTTTGATAAAAAAAAAAAGAAGAGCAATGCTATTTCTTACGAGAGATTTTTGCAAGAAAGAGAAGAATGCCTAAAAATAGGGGATTTGATCGGTCAACAACTTGCTAACAATACATGGGAGAGTGTGTAGTTACAATTTGTGAGTGTTTTCTATGCTTGTCACATAACATTATTCTCTTTCTTGCAAAAATCTCCTGTAACATCTAGCATTTTCCTTTAGAGAATTGTTCGGAACAAGAGAAAGAAAAGAAAAATAGAAAAAAGAGAAGTATTGATTATTTTTGAAACTACGAAAATATCCCTAAAAATACGGACGCATCTAATATGGACCTCTCAAAAAAACTCCACCGGTGGACCTTTACTGCTTTTAGTAAAAAATGATATTTATAATAATAAAAATAAAAAATGAAAAAGATATTTTATTAAAACTTACCAAAAATGGTAAAGGTCCACCGGTGGACCATTTTTTAGAGTCCATATCAGTTGGCAAGGAATTGGCTCATTTCCACAAGGTCATGGTTTCAACTCCCGCTGCCGATGTGAGGACCTCTAGTAGGTAATTTGTAAGTACCTCTATAAGCATTTAAAGAGCCTTGAGGTCTGTCCCGACTCAGGTGACCCCCGGAGCACAATTCACCAAAACTTTCGTTTACCAAAAGTTATGTATTTATATGTATTATTTAAGAGATTCTCATTATATTAAAAAAAACAGCCAATGAATTACATGTGTCACTGAAAAAGTCAAGATAGAGGAGTTACTAAACTAAGTTCATAATCCTAACATATATTATGTGTGTCCTACCATAGATGTAGAATTGTATGTCTGTCCTATTTTGAATTACCAAATGCTAGAAAATGCTTTTTACACGATACATATTTTTAAATTTGACTTCTAAAGGAAATTAATATTTTTATTCTAAGTTCATTCTTAAAGGAATCAACTTCTAAAAGGAATTAATAAGTTTATTCTTCATAGTAGTAGCCATAATTTTAGTCCAATTCAAATTGAAAATTTTGAATTTAAAAATTTAAATTATTCTCTGATAGTTGATCAAATTGATCAATTTTTTTAACTCAGAGCGTGGGGTTGGCGATTGGGGCTAAACCTCCATTAACAAAGGGTCGGGGGTTCGATCTCGCTTTGGGTACGGAGCAGCATTAAAACTCTGGGCCAGTTGTCCTGCCCCTCGAGGCACCTACAATGAGCGAGGGATTAGTCATTGTTGTCTGTGCGGTGGATACCCGGGTTTACCAAAAAAAATTTGATAATTTGAGTTTTTAATTTGAATTTAAAAACTTTAATTGATAAGTTGAATTTACAAATTCAAATCATTAATTCAATCGATAATTAGAATTTTATTAATATTTCAATTTAAATAACAAATTGTTATTTAAAAAGTTAGAAGATTCAAAAACAAAATCTAACTGTTTCAAGAGTA
Organism: Astragalus membranaceus; assembly: GCA_039519185.1. Classification (NCBI taxonomy): domain Eukaryota; kingdom Viridiplantae; phylum Streptophyta; class Magnoliopsida; order Fabales; family Fabaceae; genus Astragalus; species Astragalus membranaceus. Next base: position 136,167,136 of record CM076847.1, on the reverse strand, counting down.
TAATGGGCTAAGAAAGTAATACACCAAAAAGTTAGGTATAAATGCCGGTAATTGTGCCATGACTGCCATCATGTAATTTTAATTTTTTTTGTTTTTTTTATTATTCTGCTTTCAATCTTTGCTCTTTCTTTTGTTGTAGTTTCCTATATGTTTCCTCCATCAAAAGTAATCTTATTTGTCCGGGAAGGTAGCTCAGTTGGCGAGCTAAGAGACATGAAGGAATTGTAAAGTTGTAAAAAAGAGGTTTAGGGTTCAAACCTTGGAAACTAACATTCCCCCACCTCCACTATCATTTGCTTATAAAAAAAATAATCTTATTTGAGGCACTATTATCACATACTTAATATAGACTATTATTTGTCGCCTTGTGGTGGACTAGATCCAACTCTTGCCGGTAGTTTTGATCTTCACACAAAATTGACTTAAAAAAAAGAAAGAAAAAAAAAAGGCCCGACCTAAATAAGCGTGGACGGTGGACCGGCCCTAGTAATAGTATTCTTTTTGTACCGATATTAACTTATACTCGTGCTTCTTTAGTCCCATTTTATTTGACGTTTAAAGTTGTGATACACAGGACTAAAAAAAATAATTAATTGTCCAGAATTCATGATATTATCTCATACTTTCCTAATATGTCATTTGTTACTCCATCTCACTTGATAATTAAATATTGAAAACAGAAATTTACATTAATACTTCAAAGATATAAATATGAAACAAGTAGTAATACTTCATTTGTAATATTGTAAAAGGACAATTAAAATAGAATAATTTTCTAGTTAAAATATCAAAATGGGAGAGAGTAGAGTATTCTTTATATAAGCTGATTTTGTGTACTTTTTTGGGTGTGGGTAGATGGTAGGTTTTTTTAATGGTTCGTTTGTTAGGAAAAAAAGGTTTTGAATGGTTCAAAAACGATCTTATTCAACAAAATTGAAAACTTGGTAGTTACTTTTATAGTACTTTATGGATTTCGTTGAGTTTGGATCCTCTCAAGTACTTGTACATACAATATAATAACAAATGCAATATTGTTATTATTATTTTTTAGTTCAATTGGCTGACATATAGGAAAATGGGGAATGAGAGTGTCGCATACCGGGTTTGAACCCGGGAGCAACCGAAAGATGTCCCTAGCTATACACCACTGAAACTTAATATATTTTTGTTTATGTCACACTCTCTTATAATTTGTCCCACAAATATTTGTGAGAATCCAAACTCAATTTTGTCTTCTGCTTGATTTAGGACTCTAGTTACCTTGACTTGTCTATAACGGTTAATTAGCAGGAAGTTTCTTACTTTTATTAGTTAAAAAAACTTTGAATTCTGCCTACCTTCGATAAAAATAAGCTCCCATGGATGGAAAAAAATAAAAAAGAAATAAAAATAGTAATGACGGCAATTTGAATAGACGCAAGGTTCGTTTACAATAAATTAAATTTGGGCAGCATTATTTAATTAATTTAAGCCGCAATTTTATATTGATCCATTCCACCGGAGACCATAGAACAAGTCTTGACAAAATACAATATTCATATAAATAAATCGACAATTAAATAGTAACAGGAGAAAATTCAGGATTACTACTACTTACATAAATGTCAGCGATCGATATAGAAGTTAGTGTAGTAGTATAAGATTTATGGTGACATATATAGGTCGAACATATACTACTGATTATTATTTAGGCTAAATATATATTTTGGCCCTTTATCTTTGGGGTTGTGGTCACTTTGGCCCTTTATCTTTTTTTTTTCTCATTTTAGACCCTCATGTTTTTTGTGTGTGTCATTTTGGTCCAAAATATATATTTAGCCTATTATTTATTATTATTATGAACGTGGATGACATAGCAATATCGCAGTGTAATAATGGGCTGGTTTTCTTTTTTAAATGGCAAATGATGCAGCACGGTTGTTGGGGAGAGATGCGCAGAGAGAGAGAGAACACAGCGAAAAAACAGAGAAGAGAGGGGAAAACTGGGCAAAGCAATGAAACAGAATTTTAAAGATGAAAATGTATTATTCGGGGTGCACTCTATTACAGGTAGTATTCGAAGATATATATATATATATATATATATATATATACATGACAACGGCAGGCCCATGATTCGACTAGGCTCATGTTTCGACTAGGCCCATAAAGAGCTTACTTACTACACCTACTTATATTACAAGCAATTGAATTACTAGGCATGTCTCAATATTCCCTCTTAATTCACATTGCTAAGTGACATCATCCCAAGCATTGCTCTCAGTTCTTCTAATCTCCCCTTTTGCAATGGCTTGGTCATTGCATCAGCTACTTGCAGTTCCGAACAGCAGTGTTCCAGGTTCAGCTTCTCATTACTGACTTGAATACTTTGTCTTCTTGTCCCTTCAATTCAAATCCAGGTGGTTGGCAAACATAGACTTCCTCCTTCAGAGGTCCATTAAGAAAAGCTGACTTTACATCAACTTGATGTAGGGGCCAGCCTCTATGACTTGCCAATGCCACTACCAGTCTTATGGTCTCAATCCTGGCTACAGGGGAAAAGACTTCATTGAAATCCAACCCAAGTTTCTGCAGGAAACCTTTAGCTACTAATCTGGCCTTATACTTGGCCACTTCACCATTGGGTTTGACTTTGGTTTTGTAGACCTCATTTCACACCTATTGCCTTTTTTTGCTTTGGAAGTTTGACTAGCTTCCATGTGCCATTTTTCTCTATTGACTTCAACTCATCAATCATGGCTTCCTTCCACTATTTGTGATTAAGAGCTTGCTCCAGGCTCACTGGTTCTGCTTCAGCCATCAGTGCAAAGTGTGTCAGGTCTCCTTCTGTTGTGATAGCAGAGTCTGGGAATGTGTCGAATCCTTCTAACCTTATTGATCTCTGCCTTTTCCCTCTGTGACCTTCTGATAGGTTCGACAGCAACAGGTTCTGGTTCGACAGCAACAGTTTCTTCAGGTTCTGTAGCTTCAGTAGCTATATTCTGATCATCTAGATCCTGTACTTCGTCGAAGTCTAGTATTGCAGTTCTTTCACAGTCTTCCTCATTCTGATTATCCCAGTTCCAATGTTTCGACTCATCTACTATGACATCTCTGCTCTTCACTATTTTCTTCTGCACAGGATCATACAGTTTGTATGCTCCTGTCGAATGATACCCAACAAGGATCATCTGTTGTGCTCTATCATCCAGCTTGTTTCTTAGTTGTTCAGGGACATGTTTGTAACATAATGAGCCAATTATTCTGAGATGCTTAACACTTGGCTTTTTTCCTAGCCAAGCTTCTTCAGGTGTCCTCCCAATCAATCTCTTTGTGGGGCACTTGTTCAGAATGTATACTGCTGTGGCTACTAGTTCTCCCCATAAACTGTGAGGTAGCCTTTTTTCCTTCATCATACTTCTCACCATGTCGAGGATGGTTCTGTTTTTCCTCTCAGCTGTTCCATTATGCTGATCAGGTGTGTAAGGTGAAGTGACTTCATGTACTATGCCTTCGTTTTCACAGAACTTTACAAATTCATGTGAATTGTACTCACCACCTCCATCTGTTCTAAGGGTTTTGATTGCACACTCACTTTGTTTTCAATCATTACCTTGAAGTTTTTGAATACTCCCAGTACTTCACTCTTCCTTTTGATCAAGTACACCCATGTCATTCTAGTGTACTCGTCAATGAAGGTGACAAAGTACTTGTTCCCTCCTAATATGAACTGGCCTCAAAGGGACCACAAACATCAAAAAATATCACCGCTAACTTCTTCTATGGTCTGCCTGGTACTTCTGATTCGAAGGAGTTTCTTGGTTGCTTCGACTTGCAGCAACTATCACATACTTCGACAGGTTCCTTTACTGCAGGCAACCCATGAACCATCTTCTTCTCATGTAGTTGACTCAAGATTTTGAAGTTTAGGTGGCCAAATCTTTTCTGCCACTTCCAGTGCTCCTCTTCGACAGTGGTCTTGAGGCATTGCTCTTCGACTACTTGCAATTTGATCTTGAAGGTTCTGTTACTCTGCATCGACACCTTCAGGATCATTTTCTTGTTTGAATCAAACAAGCTGAGACTGTTATCATCCATCTCGACAGAAAATTTCTTCTCAATCATCTGCCCAATACTTAGCAGATTGCTCCTCATCTTTGGTACATAGAACACTTCCTGAATATAGCACCACTTTCAATCTTTCGACAGAAACTTTATGGTACCAATCCCTTCTGCAGTGACTCTGCTGTTGTCTGCAAATCTTATTCTTTTGTTTATCTGCTTCAATTCGACAAACCACTCTTTATGGCAGCACATGTGGTTTGAACATCCTGTGTCGAGATACCATTCGACAGATTTCTCTTCAGTCGAATTTGTATCTGCCTTCAGCAACAGCAATTCTGTGTCAGTAGCTGTCATGAAGGATAATTCTTCATCATCGTTGCTGGCCATGTTGGAGGCATCACCAGTGTCACCACTGCCCTGCCCCACACACATTGCACAAGTATCTTGAGCATCACAAATGTTTCCACTTTCACTAGTGTTCCCACTGTATTGCTCGCTACTTTCAGCAACTTTTACATTGAGATGAGTGTCTTCCTCAATCTCATCACCTATGACTGCCATTAGCATTAACTCTTCTGAGTCAGAATCAGAGTCTATGCCTCCATCACTTGCAAATTTGGCTTCAGCATCTTTATTCCTAGGAACCTTCTTGTTCTTACATTTGTTCCTATAATGTCCAAATTGCTGACAGTTATAGCACTGCACCTTCGACAGATCTTGCTTCTTCTTGTCGAAACTTTCTTGTTCTTCTTTCTTGCTTCCAGATTCCTTTTCTTTACCCTTCCATTTTCCTTTCTTGTTGCCTGCCTTCCAATTTTTCTTAGAGGAGTGTGATAGTAAGGCTTGTTCAGTCTCTTTCTCTGAACTTCTCTGCCTAATCCTCAATTCATGAGCCTCTAAGGAACCTTGAAGTTCATCTAACTTCATTTCATCTATGTTCTTGGATTCTTCAATGGCAGTTACAACATAGTCGAATTCTGGAGTTAAGGATCTAAGCACCTTTTCTACCTTACTTGTTTCAGATACAGTCTTACCATTGCCTTTCATTTGATTAGTTAAAGCTACGAACCTCGTAATGAATTCACCAATTGATTCTCCATCTTTCATCCTCAATGCCTCGTATTGCTTCTTGAGAGACTGCAGGCGTATCTTCTTCAGTCTATCCGCACCTCCATATGCATTCTTGAGGATATCCCATGCTTCTTTTGCTGAATCACAATCAATGATCAGGTTCAGAATGTTAGAATCAACACTTTGATGAATCAAGAACAGCCCTTTTCCATCTTTCTTTCTCAGTGCATGGTGGTTGTTCCTCACCGCTTCTGTGGCGTTTGCTGCCAATGGTGGAACACCATCATTCACGATTTCAAGTACATCTTGAAACCGAAACAATACTTTCATCTGCGCACACAGGCCACCGTTCGTAGTCCTTTCCATTGAAGATAGGGAGGTTCGCCAGAATCCCACCGTTGTCTCGCGTCGCCATTGGAAGAATCTTTAAGGATCTTTATAGCTCTGTTATACCAATTTGTTGGGGAGAGATGCGCAGGGGAGAGAGAACGCAGCGAAAAAACAGAGAAGAGAGGGGGAAATTTGGGCAAAGCAATGAAACAGAATTTTAAAGATGAAACTGTATTATTCGGGGTGCACTCTATTACATGTAGTCGAAGATATATATATATATATATATATATATATATATATATATATATATATATATATATATATATATATATATATACATGACAACGCCAGGCCCATGATTCTACTAGGCCCATGTTTCGACTAGGCCCATAAATGGCTTACTTACCGTGACGACTAGGCATATCTCAATAACTAGGCATATCTCAATAACCTGTGACGACTTGTTTTACTTATAAATTGCTATGTCACACTATTTTACAACTCATTTTTTGTTTTCTTATTTTCATTTATGGGTCTCGGTTTTTAAAAATTATAGTATTACCCTAATTATAGTTTGAATTAGAATTCTCTTTTTTTATTCCCTAATTTTTGATTTTTGCTCATCCTTGTTTGTGCAATTGCTATTTTCTTCCCATCATTCTTAACTCCACTCGGCAGACTTGTTCTTCTCATTGTTGGCAACCACACCTTAAAAAATTGCTTTGTATTAGTCTCAAAACTGCGTTGTTAACACACTTTAGGTGCAGTACCCAACTTTATTTCATGGGTACTTTGGTTATCACCTTTTTAAAATTGCATTACTCAAGCACAAGCAGTCAAGCATGGTGAACGTGCAATGTTTTCCAACAATTTTATAAATTTATAGTACAATATATAAAAAAAAATGTAAAACAAAAAGCACAAGAGGAAAACCAAGACAGAGATGCGCATCTTCACTCTCCATAATGGATTATAATAAGCAAAAATTAACTAATTCACAGTTATCAAAAAGTTACTTAATCACATTTATAAAATTTCAATTAAAAAAATTAACTCTATTGTCCAAACTACCCTTTATGACTAATAAATTGGCTAGCCAGGTTCCCAATTAGTGACCGACAAAGCCAGTAAATACTGCACACGAGTAACAAAAAAATACCAACATGTTAATATGAGAGAATTAGAGTAGTAGATTTGAACTGTAGAACAAATGAACAATACACGGATGATTCCGATTAAAACTTATTTAGCAATGCTATATAAGAAAAAACTTATTTAGCGATCACATAACCGCTTAAAAAACTCGCACGACCTCTTTGTTTTAATTTTTTAACCATTCGTGATTTACTAATAGTTTAATTAATGCTATGCAATACTTTTGGCTCTACTCACATAAACATTAATTCTAGTTCTATTTTTTTTTTATTAAAACAGGGTCAACAACAATAATTTAATCAGGAAGGTGTAACATTTTCCCGAGTGATGATGTTTCAACAGCGCGCAATTTTTATAATAAAGCTGCAACGCATGCATGGTTGAACGATGACTTTAGGCATTATCCAAGTAGTAGTAGTAGTAATAATAAATACATACAAACACAGGCTGTATGGTTGGAAATTAATCAACCAAAATATTCTTAAAATATGTAAAAAAAATATATAGTAGGTAAAGCCCCCAATTACGACTATATAATAAAAATTTTACTAAAATAGCATAACGTCATTGAGATAAGCTTACAAAGTTACACTATAAAAAGATAAGCTACTAATCGAGAAAACACAAACAATAACGAAAAGAAAGAAAGAAAATAGAAACAAAACCGTTAGAAGCAAAGATATAATTATGGGGGACACTTATGCCGCTAAGGATGAACTGTCCTATGAACAAACAGAAGACAGTGCATGCTTATCAGCAATGGTGCTTAGTACTAGTTTGGTATATCCAGCTGTGCTTAATGCTGCTATTGATCTCAATTTGTTTGAGATCATAGCAAAGGCAACACCACCCGGTGCTTTCATGTCACCTTCTGAAATTGCTTCTAAGTTGCCACCATCTTCCCAACACCCTGACTTGCCTAATAGGCTTGATCGTATGCTTCGTTTGCTAACCAGTTATTCTCTTCTTACTACTTCTACTCGCACCACCCATAATGGTGATGGTACCATCGAGAGAACTTACGGGCTCACACAAGTTGGAAAATACTTAGTCCCTGATGAAACCAGGGGCTACTTGGCTTCCTTCACTACTTTCCTTTGCTACCCCGCACTCCTACCGGTTTGGTAAGTGATTGTGTTTTTCTTTATTGTGTAGTGTTAGTAACACTCTCTTTTCACTCTCCTGCCGTTAATCTCTTATAGATTGGATGAAATTCACGTGAGTTCTACAACTTACTTTGAAAATGAAATCCACTAAATTATATAGTGGAACTTACACAGATTTTTTCTAACCATCGAGAGGGCGTTGAAGGAAAAGTATTAAAAATAATGTCACGAACCAAATATTCTTTAAAAATATCTTTAGCAAATTAATCTTTATGAACTAAATGTTTTCAAAATAACTAAGTTTTAATTAGTTTTCAGGATGAACTTCAAGGATGTAGTGGTTGATCCGGACATTGACTTGTTCAAGAAGTTTCATGGAGTGACAAAGTATGAGTACATGCAAAAGGATCAAAAAATGAACCAAATATTTAACAAGTCGATGACAGATGTGTGTGCAACAGAGATGAAAAGAATAGTTGAAATATATACTGGTTTTGAGGGAATCACAACATTGGTTGACGTGGGAGGTGGACATGGGCGAAATCTCAAATTGATAATATCAAAATACCCATCTATAAAAGGAATTAATTTTGACCTGCCCCAGGTGATTGAAAATGCGCCACCAATTCCAGGTAACTTTACATATAATAAAAAGAAGACTTCTTTCTACTCGGTACTTACTTTTATGTTGCGAGATTAATTATTAATTAGCAAAGCACCAATTTTTGTTAAGGGATTGAGCATGTTGGAGGAGATATGTTTGCAAGTGTTCCACAGGGTGATGCCATAATTCTGAAGGTAAATATAATTACTACATAATAAATGGTACTTATTTATGTAATTGATTATTCATTCATAAGTCGTAACATGCTAATTAATTAATCACTCCTCTTTTTGACCTTGGTCACATATATACTGTAGGCTGTGTGCCATAATTGGTCAGACGAAAAGTGCTTAGAATTTTTAAGCAAATGTCACAAAGCATTGTCACCAAATGGGAAGGTGATAGTTGTGGAATTCATTTTGCCAGAAGATCCAAAACCAACAGAAGAATCTCAAATTGTTTCAACTCTAGACAATCTCATGTTTATCACAGTTGGTGGAAGGGAAAGAACTGAGAAACAATACGAGAATTTGAGCAAACTCTCTGGATTTTCCAAATTTCGAGTTGCTTGTCGCGCTTTCTCCAGTCTGGGAGTAATGGAATTTTATAAATAAGTTTATAACAGCATGCAGCATATATATAGAATTTTAAAATATAAGTGTTAAGAGTGATGGGATAATAAAGACCTCTCTATACGAGATCAACCTTATAATTTTCTTGTTGAACTTTCTAGTGTGGTGGGTGTAACATATATGCAATTAATTAAAGACTTGGTATGTTATTATTTTCTTTTCTTCGAAAATTTTCTTTCATATTACTTTTTTGTTTATATCTAAAGCCGATCGGAGTTCAATTTCCTAAAAGACTGAAAATTACATAACAATCCTTTCTGAAACAATACGGTATGGTTGAATGAAAAACGAATAAGTATTGTATTGTCAAGAAAACGCTATTATATTATATTATATTATATATAATACATTTGTTTGTCCCGAACAAAGTGGGGAAAACAAATTTTTAGTTGAGTTCTACTCACTGCAAGCAGCTACTTATGTGGAAAACAAATTTTTACTCTTTTAATTATCGTAATTAAGACATAATAACTTATGTTTCCTCGTAGAGGCTCATTATTTATTTCCCATGATATATTTTATTTTAGATTAAATCATTACAATAACATTAATTTGCAGCAACATTTGTTGCCTCTCTTTAAATTAAAATCTATTAACTTCAACTGGTTTTACCCCACACGTACGCTTAGGTGAAAAGCAACACAGATCATAAATATTAAAGATGCAGTAATAATGATGTGTATGTAAAATCTAAAACAGAACCAAATATGATTATGTTGGAGGGTTTACAGATAGAGAGGCTCGCTCACACTATCTTAGAATCTGGCCAGAGAATGCTGAACTGATGAAAATCCTTTACAGGAGCAAACCAGAGACCATATATTTTCTCTCTCTGCCAAAAGCTCCTTTGGTCCCAAAAGCTCCTTTGGAGCTATATATAGGTAGGTAGGTACTCACATGATTCCTAGTGGTCCCAAAATATACTCTTCTTTTCCATGTCCTTTGGTCTTCAATATTGGTTTTGAGTGTAAATCCACCATCACTTTTATTTCTCACCCTTGATGGAATATATAGTTAAGAATGCTTCCCTTATGACCACGAACGACCTCTTCTTCCCCACCGGTCATATGGTCTCCGCCGAAATAGATTTAGCATAAACCTGTCATTGCTCTCCCGCCTCATTCCCGGAGCCTTGCCATAGCGGGTAAAATTGTTAGGTTGGACATTTTTCGTAGTTATCTGAGATTTGCACTTTTGCGATTGTTTTTTTATAGAAATGTTAATGGGGGTGTGGGAAATGTTAGTTTCTCGGGTTTGAACCCGAAATCTCTTTCTTGCACTAATTTGGTGCACTCATTCGGTATCGCGACTGTGATTTTAAGGGTGGTGTTTGTCACTCACTCTACCAATAAAAAAAAGATACATAGTCAATGAGTTATTTGTTATACCTTCATAAATCACTAATCGAACCACTTAAATTAATACTATGTTTTTATTAATTTATTTAAAAAAAAGTTATCTATTATTTTTAAAGTTGAAGGTTACATTAACTATATTATATCAGCAATACTCTTAATTATTTAATGTGGATAAACGAGCAAGTGCAATGGGCTAATAAACAGTCATAAATTTTATAGAAAAGGAATAATAATTTCTTCAAAAACAAAATGATGCTTATATATATATATATATATATATATATATATATATATATATATATATTCACCTGTAAATTTAATCTTTATATAACTTGAATTTATAATACAACTAGTAGGATACCCATGCGTATGCACGATCATTGATGTATTGACATGGATTGATGGTGCTTAAGGTCAACAAAATTAAAAACCTACAACTAGAAAACCCATAAGCCCATTTTTGAAATATATGGGCTTGTTCGATAATGGATTTCCTCTAGTCATTTTTTCTTCAGTGAAATCTCTGCCCCCATTTAATAAGACAAAAAGTGAGGAAGAAATACTAAAACAAATTGAATGGCGATGATTTAACACATGGTAAAGTCAGCGAAAAGTCTATTATATTGAATGTATCTCATCCTACTAATCCAAGTTTGATTAGCCCAAATAATTATTGAAAGTGTTGGAACACTTCGTGGGTAGCCAACAATTATCCAAACCGAAAAAAAAGTTTTTAAAAAAATCATTATTTTGACACAAGAATAAAAAAACTAAAAATAGTAATAGTCAACTATAAAAAAATAGTCAACTAAGTTAATCATATCAAAACCTTCTTATATTTAACCAACCTTCTTATATTTAACCAACACTTCGCGGTGGCTTAATCTACCCTAGGACATGGGGTCAACCCGATACTCCCGATTTCGATTTCAACAGTGGGCAAACTCAGTGTTGGCCAATACAAAATTTGATCCTAAGTACGAAGAAAGATTAATCTTTCATTGAAAACGTTTGAACACTCCATAAGTAGCCAACAATGGTCCGAACATAAAAAAAAAACCTTCTTATATTTATTACGCATCAAATCAAGCTCTGCTCTGACTTGAGCGTTAGAGTTGTTACATACTGGTATGGTAGTCACCGCCTTAACGCTCTACTATGGTCAACGTCAATCATCCAAATAAATACCTATCTATCTAGCACAGAATCTTATCCTTTTCTTCCCAATTAAACAAATTAAACAAAATACGTATGATCTATGAAGAATAGGGACAAAGGTGCAACTCGGACATACCATCAACCAAACAGTTATTCATATAAATAGGGAGAACATGAAATTTGAGGTAGGGGTTCAGTGGAAAGTGGTGCAATTCATCCATGCTAGTAAAATGTACTATATTTAAGTAATAGAATCAATGGGATAAGAATCATGAGTCAGATTTCTGACATCACCTATCAAAATTTTCTACATACAAACAATCCCAATTTAGAATTTAGAAATTGAAATATGACCAGCTGAGCTGGAGCTGTAACTGTAGTCGTGGAAGTGACTGTCTGAGGGGTTCATTCATTTGATACTTCGCTTTTCTCCCAAGGCATAAAAGAATTCTGTCACAAATGGATGGATACAAGAGATATATGATAAAAATATAACCACAAAACTATGCTCAATGGATTGCAAAGGATCAGTGTAGATTGTACTTTGAGAAACACTCCTTTCATGAGAAACACCTGTGCTGAATCATCAAATCACTGAAGCATATGGTCAGCAGAGATCATCACAACTTCAACAGATATGGAAGAGAATGGCCATGTACATTATATCAAGCCTACTATTTCGATAAAAACTTTACTAAAAACTCGCTTTATTCTGTCGCCTTTTGATGAGTATTCCTCTTCTCATCCATCCTATGCCGGAACAACTTCGCCATGTGTCTCCTTTCACAGTCCTGGACATCAAAAAGACAAGAAAATCATGAAACTTACATAGCAAGTATCTTCATCCCTACCACTATACTCTACATTATCAACTATTATAGGGGAAAGCAACTATCTGTATGAAGCTGTGTATGAGTTTCTTCACCTTGAACATATTAAGATGAAAAGGTTTGTCAGGATTCATCCTTCTCAGCTTCTGATAAGTATATGCAAAACTCAGCTGATCACGAGGAGTAAACCGGTCGACTTCGTTGAACCAAAGACAGTTGAACAAATTTGACATCGGGGTATGTGCTCTAATAATAAAAGAACCTTCTGGTACATCTGTCAATTGAAAACATACATATACCAGTAGTAGTCAGTGGTAGTACATTTAATCAGCAATTTCGGAGAATTGGCAGGAAAGAAAACTTTAAAATAACATACTGCTTGGGAGAAGTTTGTTTGGATCTGATGCATTAAATCTTTGCAGTCCATCAGCCTGGTAAAATGCAAATTGTTGATCTATAACCGTGTGATTATACTTGTTCAATCTTTTGTTTTGCGCCACCTCTTCCCACACACAATGCCGATCATAGTGATTGGATATTGCAAATTCATAACCCTTCCGCCACAAGAAGTACTCCAAGATGAGTAAAGGATCTAGCTGCAGCCTTAGTTTGCTATCCAACCAAATTGAATACCTGGTACAAATTGAATACCATGACTAAAACATCAACCAACTTAATACTGTCAAAATCAAAACAACAATACCCATGTCTAATCAGATTCAGTCTCACCTTGCAGAGGGAAAAAGTCGATGGGGCAATAACTTGGGTATTTTTCCCACTCGCCGCATATCATCATAAGGCAGATTCTTCACTATTACTAACTTCCAAAAGCCAATGAAACCCATTCTATCAGGTGCGTGACCTTCAGAAGTAAGTGTTTGTACTGTAACTTCATCAGTAAACATAACAAAGCAGACATTCTTCCTTGACAAACGAGTGATCTGAAATCACAATCATTAAGATTAGTGTACCAAAACATGCTTTATAGCAATTGTATGATAGTTGACCACGCATAAGATTCTGATAGTTTCAACTAACATTCAAAACCATAACATTCAATGCTAATAAAAAATTCAATTTTGAGAAAGATAAGTAATGATTACATTGATTGGATCAATTGGCAATATGTAAACACTGGGGAGGAATTGTCCAAATTCCAACAGGCATAAGCGTACAACAACCATACCAAAATGCACACAATTGGTATCAACCCCTAGAGACTTTTGGGCAATATTATTATGAAAATTCATGTGTAGATTTAGATCATAATAATTTAATTTGATCAAAAAAGATCATAATAATTTAATGCAGCACAAATAGTACCATCAGTTTTTATTAAATGGAAATCAGAATACAATAATATCTTATTGGAAAAATTATGTCATGTGAGTCTTAAACTCCAACCCCAGCTTATCAACAAAAAAACTCCAACCCCACAAACTGAAATGAAAGACTAAACCATTACCGTTTTTGTGGCTGGGACCCTCAAGCGATCAGAATTTCCAAATATGCATGAAATCACAGCAATGTGGCATCTGCTAATGTAACTTTCATCATCTTCTGAGAAGTCGAATCCCGTGCTGGGAGAACCTTCAGGACCTTTAACAAAACCGCATTTTATGTTCTGATCACGTGCCAAAAACGAGTTTTCTCTCTCTTCTAAGCTCTGGTGGCCTGCAAATCTTGGCACCCATTGTTCTACTCCCAGGGGCTTTTCTTCTGTCTCTGTGTATTGCAAGTTAAATCTTGCAAATTTTCGGCTTTCTAGTGGCTCTACAAGTTGTGAAGTTGAGTTTAACAACTTCATCTCACAGGATCCTGTAAAATAGGTAACAATAACATGCAAGCAGGTTAAAGAGCTTTCTTACTTTTCTTTTCATTTTATATATTTTCCGGATAAATTGGTGCCGGAGGAAATATTATCATGAGCAAAATCAATTCTAGAAGTGTTCGGTAGATATAAAAGTGGCTATAAAACAGTTTAAAATAAAACCAATTAGATATATTTGCTTAAATTTTGGAACTATTTGCGATTGTGAATTATGTTGATTTGTCTAAAAACTGGTTTAATAAAAATAAGGGTAAAAAGAAATTTGATCCATCTCTGAATGTACACCCAATGGATTATTTGATCCATATTGATGCAATGCGGCCAGATGAAGAAGACTGGCGCCTGCTAAAATAAAGGGGAGTAAATGATGAAGACTAAAAAAACGATTTAAGGTGGCATTGTCCACGGAGAAACCAGCCGTGAGAGGGTCTTTTGGCTTCCTTAGGGCCGTGTGAAGCTTAGCTTGCTTTAGCAGCCACGTGATTGATTTGCCAGATTTCAAACCGTGAGAACACATGGTCGCACCGGGAAGGAAAAAGTAAAACTAATCATATTAAACCATATCAATACAGATTTTTATGGAATAAGTTAAAACCGGGAATAGATTTAAATAACAAAAAGATTATAGTTTTAACATATTATCAAATACTTAAAAAGGTACAGAATATCTTGTTGATCTTTTGATATTATAAACATGCACTCCCTCAACAGGGGCTGTGGCGCAGTGTGTTAGTTTGTAAAACCCTGGTTACCCCTTGTACGAGTGTTCAATTCCTGATAGCACCCCAGAAGAAACATGCCGTTCTTCCCCCCAAAACATTGCAGCAGATCTAAATACAAGTGAAACTCATTTTCCATCTGAGTTCTGACCATATTTAGATAATCATCTCCAAATTGACAGACCCTAAAAGAAAGAAGTTCGATACATTTCTTAAAAAGGCATTAAAATAGAGCGTCCATTTATTTTGTCCTTCAACTTCAAAATAAATGCTGAAACTTGCAGCTTTGCCAAACATTATCAGCTTAAAGTATTTGGTTTTGGTGTTCGAATCATATGAAGTAACCAACTAACTCTCGCTGATCAGAATCACTGCATTCTTAGACACCACGAGTATATTAATCTAATACATCATAAGGTGGAGGCTAGACAAATAATAGATAAAAACCGGTATTCTCTGAATCTCTATAGCTCGCCAAATGGTGCAATAAACCGGGTAAGCAAAAATAACAGCTTTATCATTTTATATGTCTATTAATTCTTTTTGCCAGGTGAAGTTACTTTAAACAAAGCAGAAGAGTTTTGTCGAAGCACAATACAAATTACTTAAAGGTAGTAAGAAGGAATATTACAAAATATGTAAGCACTGAACCAAATAATAAGATCGCAACATGTATAACCTACCTAAATCCCCCACTCACCCAGATTTTTTAAAAAGGGAAAACATAATGCAAACCAGGAGGGACCAATCAACAAAGGAGCAATAGTTCTGACTTCTTGAATGTAGGCATTTCCATTTTTCAATCAGAATGGTTAAAGAATTACTTTGGCATCTTTCCATATAAAACTCAAGGTAGTTTTTGACGCTGCCACAACCGTAATTCTATGGCTGAAGGAACCAAATTAATGAGCTGTATATTGACTGAGATAGAGGTTTGCAAGTATTCACTGGATTGGAGCTAAATCATTTCCAACTGAAATGTCCAAAGGTTCAATTGGAATTTGAAAACGCAAGTTACACGCTGATTCAGAGTTAGTAATCTTTCCTTCCCGGTGTGGATGGGTGTGTCATGTGTGCATATAAATAATGCCGGCTGGTCATAGTGAAAAAACAAGGGTTCTGATAAAACATTTGTAAAACTTTCTTTTTTGGTCATTAACATTTGTAAAACTTGGAAAACATAAAAAGAAAAAAAGAAAATGAAAGAAAGATAAGAAAAGTAACAGGTTACCTATTGATTAACTTAAAAGTTAGAACTATAAACCATGAGAACACCAAAATGAAAATAAACAAGAATGAGAAATAAAAAACGCATCATGTCAAGTTGTCAACAATACCTCAACCTATATTCCTATTTGAATAATGAACATAGCCATAAATTCCTATTATCAGTCTAAAGAGGCAAAGATTCTATGTTTTATTCGGGAATTGACCGGAAAAAACAGAGAACAGAACAGAACAAAGCTATATTATTTCATATTCCCTAAGTATCAATTAGACAAATATAGCAAAAGTCACTACCAATTCTATTCTTCGTAATACCGAATAACATGCAAACAACTTTCCAAAGGATGCTAATATAACAAAAGATGTTTTGGAAGAAGAATAAGCTCACCTGAGAATTTGCGACGCTTGGGTTTCCTCTTTGTTTCAGGATGTGATTTTCTGTTTGATCGTTCATTTATAGGATTTGCATGTTTAGAATTTGTTTTTCCATCATGAGAACTTTTTTTGTTTAACCCATCATGTTCCTCAGAAGTAATATCATCATTTATTCCAACATTTAAAGAACCATGAGATTCACTCTGAACTTCATTTTCTGACTTTAGTGTATTAGAACTAGAATGTTTTCCTTGCACATTTCCGCTATCAGCAGAGTCTTCTATTTGAGCATCATGAGAATCAAAAAAGTCATCATACTCATCATCAATGTCATCTGCTGTTTTTTCCAGATCAGCATCATGCGATAATTTTCCGTCATCCTCAGTGGAGTGTCCTATATTCTTCAATGAAGCCTCGTATTCTGCTTCATACCTTTTCAATTCATGACGTCCCGCTTCATTATATAAGCCAACGCCTTTTCGCTTTAAACCTGTGGAAGAACCATCCTGAGAAAACTTCAAATCATGATTTGTCTTTGCAGGAGCATCATTATCAGTATTTTTATCTTCATTGTCCCTAATCGTCTGCTCCATCACACCCTCATCATAATCACCATCCCTTCTCCTATCATCCTTATCCCAATATCTCGAATCCCGGCCATGCCCCCCAGATTCATGCCCAAAGTCAAGAACTTTCTTTGTATGTATTCGTGGTACGTTTGTAAGAAAATCGGAATCACTCTTTAAATCATCAGTATCATCACTGTTGTTACTTATTTCTGCAAGCACAGATAGGAAATCTTAAACCACAGAAACAAGATCATTTTGAAACAAAAAAATAATACTACCTCAGCCAAAAAGATCATTTAGTGATAAGCAATTTCCCTTAAGAAAAACAGTTAAATGGACAATGCTGATGAACACACTCCATTAGCTTCCCAAATAACCCAAACCCAATTGAACCAATTGAAAAACCCCCAAACCAAGAAATCAACCAAGGAAAATCACAGATTCAAACAGCATCTCCCACTCAACAACTTTCAAAAGCAACCAAACAGCAAACTACACTCAAATTCATGCAAAACCCACAATGCAGATTCATAAGGGTACTCAAGAAGCCCAAAAAAGCAAAAGCATTGTAATGAAAACAAAAAGAGAACACTCATTTGGAAGCAGAACTTACCATCTCTAGAAATGTAAGAAAACGCTAGGAAAGTGACGACGAGTACGAGGAAGAGGAAAACTAAGATTGCCGCAACCGAGAAACGCGCGCCTCTGTCGGATCGCGCCGATCGCCGGAGTCTCGTCTGCTTGTGAGCAACGCCGCCACGAATCCCGACGGCAACGTGATCGGTGGAACCGTTAGTAAACCTCTCCGTTCCCGATTGCCTCTGCTGAGCCATACCATAACACAAACACACACACACACTGTGTTTCTCTCTCTAGCGTTTCTCTCTCTAAAAAGTATTTCCTACCCACGAACTTATTTTTCACAAAGATTCAAACTTGAAAGCTGTGGTTTGATGGGTTGGTGTAGATTTTGAGTGGGGGGTGAAGAGATGAGTGTGAAGCAAGCGACACAAGACAATGGTTGAGTATATTGTTCGTGGAAAAAATGGGAAATTTTAATTAATCCAAATAAATAAATAGAGCAAGCAAAGCATGAGTAAGTAGATTGAGAGAGAAATGTTACCGGCGACGGTGTGCCGCCGGGGATATAGGCGGTGGATGAATTTTTTTACTCTCAGGAATCAGAGATCCATTAAAAGGGAATGAATCTAATGTTTTGGGATTTAGAGGTTGGTCTGAAATTTCTACTTTGTTCGTTGTTTTTAGTTTTGATATGATATGATATGATATGTAAGAGAGAGAATGATCCGATAATTTGATTAATCTGATAATTATTGGTTTGTTAATTTGTTTTGTTGGATTGTATTAAAGAAATCATGTTTTGATCCAGTTATAGAAGATTTCACATGATAAAGTTTTATTTAAACATATCAATTTTTAGTTTTTGGAAAGAGATTTGCTTAACTAATTCTTACACGAATTAGATTTTCAGAAAGGCCACAAATTTCACAATAAATGAAACGATCGATATCAAGTCGAGGAGAGAGCAACAACACTTTCCATAGACAATTAATAATAATATAACTTAATATAATATAATTTATTTTTTGCTTAAATATCATTTTGGTCCTGCAAAATGAGCGAAAATCCATTTTAGTTCCTTAAAAATATTGTTTTTAAAAAGGTTCCTGCAAAATACTTTTTTAATTCAATTAGGTCCCTACCTTGGTTTTTAAGCTGATTTGGCACATTTTAACACAGCTGTCAACGTTGACGTGGATGTTTCGCACACGTGGACTGTTATGTCACTTAAAACACATGTTAAATTCCTATTATACCCAACCAACTTCACTTAAAACAGCAAACTTCACATGTTAAATTCCTATTACCAAGTTCTAATGTGAAGTTGGGTGGGTATAATAGAAATTTAACATTTGTTTTAAGTGACATGACAGTCCATGTGTGCGAAACATCCACGTCAACGTTGCCAGCTGTGTTAAAATGTGCCAAATTAGCTTAAAAATCAAGGTAGGGACCAAAATGAATTAAAAAAATATTTTCGCTCATTTTGTAGGGACCAAAATGATATTTAAGCCTTTATTTTTTGACAAAAATCTAATATCTAATATATATATATGCTATTTTATCACCATTGAGATTACCATTTACCTCATCTTATCTTATATACTTGAGGAAAAAAAAGGTTTCAGGGTAAATTGTTTCTTAAAAATTTATGACACATCAATCTTTTTACATAGTGCGAGCAATTAATAATTAGTAATATAGAGAAAATAGCAGTCTCGAGTAATCTCATTTTATAAAAAGGTTAAATACTCGTATTAGTCAACAAAAAATGTAGAGACTAATTTGATCTCGAGAAAAGAAAAATATTCATTTTGTCTTCAATAATCTCAAATGTGGTCTAATTTAGTTGTGTTGTGTTTGAAGCGTTTATCTTGAACTGTTCTGAGGGCGGGTACTATGATACCAACCCCATGGAGTATGTATTCATCTATACAAATCCTTGTGGGTATTTGCAAGTGCATGTATTTTTTTCCATCCTTCACTAACGTGATTTAGTATCGTTTCATTGTTTGCTTATACACATCTAGATTTAGTTTCAATGTGCTAAAATGTTCCTCTTAGCTTTTACTCTTGCTACCTTTGAATTTACTTTAGCAAAGCTCGAGCTTTTATCACTACTTTAGCACTATCGTTATTTCTTTAGCACTATCATTATAACCACTAAGAGATTAGTAACCGTTTTGGTGTCCACTTTTCAGGAGGGGGGAGGGGTTCAGGAGGGGGAGGGGTTCACGGTGGGGGAGGGGGTCACGGTGGGGGCTGTGAGAGAGAGGAGAGGGATGTGAGAGAGAGAGAGAGAGAGAGAGAGAGAGAGAGAGAGAGAGAGAGAGAGAGAGATGAACAGTGAGAGAGGGGAGAGGGCTCTGAGAGAGACAGTGAATAGTGCGCCTATGTGGCAGTCTACGTGGACTGCCATGTAGGATAAGTCAGTCAAAATTGACTTTCAATTTTGACCAATTAAGAGGGGGACCTTGATTTTACAAATTGGGAAAATAGGGGGATCAAAATCGTCAAATTAAAACTTGTGGGACCAAAATCGTGAATTGAGGAAAATAGGGAGACCAAAACTGTAATTAAACCTTTTTTTATGAGAAAATCACTTAAGGATATATTTTCTGGTATAGGTTATTATTATAATTATTATTATTATTAATAAAAGGTTTATCTGCAATTATTATTATTATTATTATTATTATTATTATTATTATTATTAATAATAAAAGGCTTATCTGCAATTTTTCACTCATTTTCTCAACCACCAACCAAAATGTAGAGAAGGAAGACCTCAACAAAAAAGAGTGATTTTTGATCATGCCGGTATTGCTGTTGGGCAAACGAAGCATAAGAAGGAACGTAGATGGAGAGTCTCAAGTTCGCATCTTTGACACTCTCATCACCTTCTCTATACTCTGGTTAGCTTCCAAATCATTCCTTCCCCTTCCATCTCCTCTCTCTCGTATTCATTCATTGCTTAATCTCTTCCCGTAATATCGATGTTTTTGGGGAACCCTGCTTCCATTTTATCATCAAAATTCTCAACTTAACACGGGAAGTTTCCTTTTTCGGGGGGTGGGGTGGGGGTGTCGTGAATTTCGTGATCCTCTCTAAGGGGTTGACTTTGCTTTTATCTTTACAGTATAGTGTGGGTAGAAAAAGTTGTTTCACCATTTCTTTGGAACCTTTTTTGTTTCACTTTCTCCATATATGTAATTTGCAACTGTTCCTTCACTATTATTAGATTATATATTTATGTGTTGTTGTGCTGATGCAGGGATGCTGGGGAAACAGTTAAATTCCCCTCTACTTACTATTGATTCTGCACCACAATTCTCCTATTGCAAGGTAAATGCATTTTAACATCTCATTTATTTATGTGTTTGTCTCCAGTGCTTGGTCAATTATTCATGTTTAGATTTATCTTTGATTCTTTTTGGTCTTGTTAAAGATAAATCTAAAAATTGAAAGCTGTTTTTAAAACATGAGAGTGTGGGTGAAGTGTATAGAAGACAACTTGAATTTAGGTTACTCTGTGTTGGTTGACTATTTTTAATTTATCACTTATGGAAATGTCCTTGTAAAATTATATGTCTTTGACTCTTTGTAGATAAGTTAATGTGAAAAATGAGTTGCAGAAGCTAATTTCCACTCATATGAGAAACTATTGTTTTTAAAAACTCATAGTTTTTGGATAAATTTTCCTTTTTCATTAATACTTGGGGAGAGGTAAGAAAATTATTCAAACCGATCTAAGTGGAAACTATGGAGGAGACAGTTAAATGTTAGTGCATGTCATCAGGAAGTAAAGCGTGAAAAATTTGGCATTTTTGCTTATGGAATAGGAGTATGTTAGCCTTTATATTGCTCATAATTCATAAAGTTTGCTGAATGATGGGCATTACATTGTTCTTGGATAGCTGTTTCTTCAAAGAATGTTTACTAGATTACTTGTTTATCTTTCTCGGGACCTCATCAATTATCATTCGGATTCCTTTTACGGTCACTATAAAATGATTTTAACAGCTCCTCCTATGAGTCATATTCCTCGATAAGCAAACAAAATCAGTCATGGAGGTTTTTTACTACAACTATTACTCTGCTGCCCTATGTAACTTTCAATTGGCTGGATTTTAATGACCCAAAATCTTCTATGATTGAGTGGACAAGAGCGCCTTCATGGTTTCGTACTTTTATTGGTCAAATTTCAGCCTGAAATAAAAAGAATATGGTTTTTCTATACGTACCAGGCTGTTAGCTGTGTCAGCTCTCAAACTTCAGGAAGGATCCGTTTTGATTTGTAGGTTGATTTTTATTTTATACTCAAAAATGTCCATAGTAAAGAAAAATGTTAATAAAATTGCCTGACTTGATGCTTAGTTACACTCTCAAAAGTCAAAATGCTCAGTGTTCCTTGATACATTTTATATTCTTAAATATACCTAAACATAGGTTTCATTTTTAACTCCCTATCCATTAAAAGCTAGTTTTCATCAAACAACTGAAATTCTAAGGTTTTGACATTCTGCTAGAGAATACTACTCTGTTCAAAGAAAATTAAATATCAGTTTAATATTCTCTGCCTAGGAGCTTCAGAAAAGTGAAATTCACTGTTCATTAGTTTTAATTTGTATGCTTATAAAGTCTGTTTCTTTTCTTAAAATGTACGACGTCGTGTTTATACATTCCTCCTTTAGTTACAACATTACAGAGATTTGAATTTATTCATGGGGTTATTTATTCAGTCATAAGAATTACTCAATGTTGCAATGACAATATAATTCAGTTATTTATTTATGCCTCATGCACACAGCACACCGTTAAAACCCTATGAAATGGCTAGATTTGAAAGTTGGAACACTCGGCACGATGTAGAAAATGTTCACATAGGATAGGAGACCTATAATGGTCATCTCACCCTAGTCTGAAAATTGCATGTGATCATGCAGGCTGATCTTGCTTCTTCAAGTATTCCATTGTCAAATATCAGACATTCTTGTGGACTTTCACCAAGTATTGCAAAAGCAACATGGACCTCAGATCATTCTACCAAGCATTGGATATTGCGTTCTACGGCACAAATAGAGAATATAATTACAAGTAATGAAGACTGGAGTATGTGGGAAGCATGTAAACAATCTCTTTCTGCATTTAACTTCAGTGGTGAAGAAAAGGACAAGATACTTGGAAAAGCATTTGGTTTTATTCATTCTCCTTATTGGGGAGAAAAACGTAAAGAGGAAATTCCCAAATTTGAAACAGTAAATGGAACATTAGACTACCTGAGGAGCTTAAATCTATCTGATGACGATCTGTCCAAGTTGCTCAAAAAGTTTCCAGAAGTTCTTGGATGTAATTTAGAGGAAGAGTTGAAAGCTAATATAAAGATCTTGGAGGAGCAGTGGGGTATTAAAGGAAAATCTCTTAAGAACCTTCTCCTACGAAATCCGAAAGTTTTGGGCTATAATGTTGATTGTAAGGGAGACTGTATGGCACAATGCACTAGATGCTGGGTTCGTTTCTAAGTGATTGGATGAAATGTATCTTGTTGTAAAATACGAAATTTTATGTGAAGATAAAGGTCCTCATTTTTTGGACTTCCATCTCTCGTCTCTCCATTTTTGTACTTTCTTCAATTTCTTTAAGTGAGTTTACATTCTTTCCTTACAATTTGTGCGTGCTTTAGTTTGTAGATCAAGAATTCGGTCCTTATCTCTTATTTCATGAGCATGAAACTACATCATGTTAATGAGATCATATCAGAGGCGGAAATGTTAGTTTCTAGGATTTGAACCCTGGACTTCCTTAAAACTCGTTTATGCCATTTAGTTCGCCAATTGAGCTACCTTATTGGGGACACTCATTATTTCATTGTATTGCTTGATTTACTCGATTGGATAAAGAAACATAATTTAATGATCAGAATTCCCTGCAGTTGGAAAGCATGCAGTTAATGCGTTAATGCAATCATGAGATCAAAACTGTTAGATAGAGATCAGATGGTTGACATTTCAATTTTCAAGTATGTATTTCAATATGTTTTGGTATACGTCTGCTCTCCAATCTCCATCCAATTGCTCCCAACTGCAGGAATACATCCACAAATAAGACAGATAGGTGGATGGTCTTATTTATTAGTTTATAGTCTGTTTGTATAAAGTTTAGAATCCTCTATAATCGATTCTAGTGGAAGCAAGCCATTAGATGCTTTGGAAAAGAATGTTCTGGAAATTGTTTCCCCCCTATTTCTAGGTCTCTAGAATCTAAAACAAACAGGGTATTAGTTGTTATGATGTTAATTCTGGTTTTGTTTTGTTATGTTTTCTGGGTGTATACTTTTATCTATATATCTTCCTTTATTGTAACATTTTATTTTGTACTTGCAAGAAAGAAAGTACTTTTGATTAATATGGTAGATTTCACTGATCAGCAAGGATACGAATATGCTGCCTTTTAAAAACTAATACTATTGATAAACAATTTGTTGTTTACCTGATATGATAAATAGTTCTATTGATAGTGCAATTTGTTGTTTACCTGATATGGTAATGGTTGTTCGACTTTGAATCTAATGTATTTGTTTACTCTTAAGTGGTTAATGATGTTTAGATGGTAAACACCTCATTACAGAATACTTAGATTATGTCACTTGTATTTGTTTGGCTCAAGAAACCGTCTGTTTTTGCAACGGATCGTGTATATGACACATCACTTTGCTACTCAAAGTAACCATAGAAATTTGAAGACTAGTGGTGGAAGTGATGCAAGTTTCATTTTTCTAGCAATGGGCCATGTAAAAGCACACACCACCAACTGCTTTTCTCAATCAATATCAATTCACGGGGAAAACACTTTTGACGCCTTCTATAACAAACTTTTCCCAACCAATGTATGCAACTTATTAAAATTATATAAAAAAAAAACAATGGGTTGGATTGACGTAAATCTATCTTTATATTCAACTTGTGAAATTTTTGGGTGCATGCATATCACCACAAGGCCCTTTACCTTCAAGAATCTTGACCTTAATAAAAACCATCATTTGCCTCTTTTAGCAGCAAACTTCCATAATTCCAAAAGCTACTTTGTAGGGGCGCTAGGAATCCTTGTATAGACTATAGAGTAAGTTTTTGCAACTCTGTTAAATGATAATTTATATTGGAAATTTTATTTTGCTTTTAAGCCCTTTCTAGTTGCTCACCTTTTAGCTGTTAGTTTTTTTGCTGTTTCAGTCAATGTATATATAGCCTTGTTGGAATATCAATAAAGTGGAGAATTCATTTTATACCAATTATTTTCATCTAACATGGTATCAGATTACGATGGGCCCCTCTCTCCAAACCGTGTAACCGTATTCGGTTAACACGTGTTCTCTCTTTTCCATCGTTTTTCTGCGTTCTCCCCTCTTCCTTGATTTTCGTCGCTTCGCTCGCATGGCTTCTCCCTCCTCCTCTAACGGCGACTCCGATGCTGCTTTGGTGCGGTCTACCCGTCGCACCTCGTGCCAACCAAAGGACTACTCCGATCCGTTTTACATTCATCCCAACGAGAATCCATCTCTGATTCTGGTCAAACCGATGCCTGAAGAACCGAACTACCATTGCTGGATCTAGGCGATGACCATGGCTTTAGAAATGAAAAACAAATTTCCATTTGTTGATGGCTCCATCCCTCGCCCTGCGACTTCAGATCCACAATTTCCTCTGTGGAAACGATGCAACATGCTCGTCCTCTCATGGATCAACCACGCCGTCTCTACCGAAATCTCCTCTAGCATTCTGTGGATCACGGATGCCTCTGCTGTTTGGAAGGAACTGCGAAATCGCTTCTCGCAAGGTGACAATACACGGATCTCTCATCTTCAACTTGATATCTTCTCCCTGAAACAAGGTGAATCTTCTGTCACAGTGTTTTTTTACAAAAATGCGCATTCTATGGGATGAACTCTGCAACTATCGGCCAATCCCTGCTTGCCTTGCTCCTGCTGGCACCTGTTGCTGCCACGTTTCATAAGTTGTTCAGGATTACCGTGAACGCGACGCTGTGATGTCATTTCTTCAAGGTTTGAATGATAACTTTGCTGCTGCACGTGCTCAAATCCTTCTGATGGAGCCTCTTCCTTCTCTGGCGAAGGCGTATGCTATGATCCTTCAACAAGAGCGTCAACTTGGCGTTTCTGCCGTCCCTGAGATTTCTGTTGCTGCGTTTAACACTGCCTCTGCTCCTAATCCTTCTTCTACTGCTCCTCATGGTTGTGGAAAACCCTCACAGCAACGTGGTTCTCGCCTCTGTACCTTCTGCAACCGCACCAATCACACCGTGGAAACCTGCTTCAGGAAGCACGGCTATCCTCCTGGGTTCACACCATACAAGAAATTCGTAAACAATGCTGCTGTTGAGGAGCCTTCTGCTGCTACATCCTCCATTGCTTCACCTGCTACACTCACTGCAGAGCAGATTCAGAGTCTATTATCTTTGCTTCCGGCCAATCCTTCTACTGCCACAGCTTCTGCCAACTCAGTCAGTGTCACCACTGGCAATTCTTTGCCCTCAGGTACTTCCCTTGCTCAATTAATCATTGCCTGGCTCGTGGATACTGGCGCCACGATTCATATCTGTTGCGGCCTTGATCTGTTTACCTCCTTTTATGCCATTAAGCCACTGCTGATCAATCTACCCTCTGGTGACACAAGATACACCCACTTCAAGGGAACCATAGTGCTTACTCCCACCATTACACTTTATGATGTCTACTTTGTCCCTGATTTCAATTCCAACATCATTTCAGTAGGTCAACTTGCTGACACTATAAATTGCCAAACTCTTTTTGATGGTGATTGTGCTGTATTACAGGATATCCCCTCCAAGAGAGTGATTGGCCAAGCTAGGAGAGACGGAAAGCTCTACACAATGAAGGTCTTGCACACTGTCACATCTAGCCCAGCCAACCAACTACACTGTAATAATGTTTCTGTCTCTCATTCAAGTAAAGATGTATGGCATAGCCGTTTAGGTCACCCCTCCCCCATTTGTTATAGTCTTATTCAAAAACTTCACTGTAATATACCTTCCATCATTAATGAAAATTGTGACACTTGCCACTTTGCAAAACAAAGGAAACTTCCCTTTCCCATTCATACCCCTTCTTCTATTAACATTTTTGATATTGTCCATGTTGATATTTGGGGTCCTTTTGCCACACCCTCCATGAATGGCAACAAGTATTTCTTAACCATAGTGGATGATAAATCCAGATTTGTTTGGATCAAACTTATGAGATCCAAAGCTGAGACAAGAACCCACCTCACTCACTTTGTCATTTATGCTTTTACCCAATTTGGCCACAACATCAAAGTCATACGCTCTGACAATGGTGTTGAGTTTTCCATGACTGATTTCTATCTGTCCAAGGGCATTATCCATCAAAAATCCTGTGTTAAGACTCCACAACAGAATGGAGTAGTGGGGAGGAAACACCACCATATCCTCAATGTAGCTCGTGCCCTCATGTTCCAAGCCAATCTCCATATCCCTTTTTGGGATTTTGCTATCTGTCATGCCACACATATCATCAATAGATTACCTTCGATAACACTTCAATCCAAATCACCTCACCAAATCCTCTATAACACCATTCCTGATCTTTCTTCTCTTAGAGTTTTTGGCTCTCTTTGTTATGCCACTACTCTTTCTGCTCATAGAACCAAGTTTCTCCCAAGAGCCAGAAAATGTATTCACCTTGGCCACTCCCAAGGTGTCAAGGGTTACCTCATGTTTGACCTTCATAATCATGAGGTCTTTCTCTCTAGAAATGTATCCTTTTATGAGATCATTTTTCCTTATGCATCCTCTCCAAATGTGTTGCCCTCACAAGCCTTTTCCACTAGCCACTTCACACCACCCTCCAAAGTTATTCTCACTGATTTTTTTGCTGCTGTATCTCCAAGCATTCTTTCTCCATCCACCATTGTTTCTGACCAACCTGCTCTCACCTCTCCTGCTCCTCAGGACCATCCTTCACCCACTGATGCCCCTCTCCCCTCCCCTGTAGAGCCTGTTATCCCTTTAAGAGTATCCAACAGAGTCAAAACCAAACCATCTTACCTTTGAGATTTTCATAGTGGAATGCTTTCTGTTGATTCTGCTACTGGCTCATCACACTCAGGTACTCCTTATCCCTTATCTGATTTTCTTACCTATGACAACATCTCTCCTTCCCATAGAACTTTTATTACAGCTTTGAGCACCTTCTCTGAGCCTAAGACCTTTGCTCAGGCTTCTAAACATCAATGCTGGCTTGATGCTATGGATAAGGAAATCCAGGCTTTAAATCAGAATTCAACTTGGATCCTTACTGATCTTCCACCAGGGAAGCAACCGATTGGTTGTAAGTGGGTGTACAAGGTCAAATTGAATGCTGATGGGTCTATTGAGAGGTACAAGGCCCGTTTGGTAGCCAGGGGATTCACTCAACTTGAAGGAGTTGATTATTCAGAGACTTTCTCCCCTGTGGTCAAAATGACCACAGTTAGGTTGGTCCTTGCCATGGCATCCATCAACAATTGGCATCTACAGCAGCTAGATGTCAACAATGCCTTTCTACATGGTGACCTTCAAGAGGAAGTCTACATGACCATACCTCCTGGTTTTCCTACCTCATCCCCAGCTAAGGTTTGCAAGTTGCAGAAGTCCCTCTATGGTTTGAAGCAGGCCAGCAGGCAATGGAATGCCAAGCTCATTTCCTTTCTGCTTCTCTTGGGATTTGTTCAGTCAAAGCATGACTACTCTCTCCTAGTGAAACACTCAGAATCCAGCATTACCATTCTATTGATTTATGTGGATGATGTGGTGTTAACTGGTGACAATATTGATGAAATTGCTAAGATCAAAACTCTCCTGGATGCAGAGTTCCCCCTCTGGCATTGTTCTATCTCAAAGAAAGTATGCCCTTGAGCTCATTGAGGAGGCAGGCCTCCTTGGCTGCAAGCCTGTCTCTACTCCCATGGTCCCCAACTTGAAGCTCAGTGCTCACACATGCACTTCCCTAGAAGATCCCACTGCCTACCGTCGCTTGATTGGAAGACTGATTTGCTTGACAAATACGCGCCCTGATATCTGCTATGATGTCCACAAGCTGAGTCGGTTCATTGCCAATCCTCTCACTCCTCACATGGATGCAGCCTTACATATTTTGAAGTACCTCAAGTCCACTCCTGGTCGTGGCATTTTCCTTGCTTCTGATTCTGAGAAACGGCTCACTGCATTCAGTGATGCAGACTGGCCTGCATGCGTTGACAGCCGAAGATCAACCACAGGTCTCTGCATCTTCTATGGATCATCTTTGGTCAGCTGGAAATCCAAGAAACAATCTGTTGTATCACGTTCATCTTCAGAATCTGAGTATCGTGCCCTTGCACTAACCACATCAGAAACACAGTGGCTGCTATTCCTCCTGCAGGATCTCCACTGTCCTATGTCCAGGCCTGTTTCTCTATTCTGTGACAGCAGGTCTGCACTTCACATAGCGCACAATCCCATTTTCCATGAACGCACCAAGCATATTGAATTGGATTGCCATTTGGTTCGTGACAAAGTTCAAGATGGAGTCATTCACCTCATGTCAATTCCCACAAAGGCACAAGTTGCAGATATATTTACTAAGTCTTTGTAAGCCCTTTTTAGTTGCTTTTCTCAAACTTTTCCCAACCAATTCACGGGGAAAACACTTTTGACGCCTTCTATAACAAACTTTTCCCAACCAATGTATGCAACTTATTAAAATTATATAAAATAAAAAAACAATGGGTTGGATTGACGCAAATCTATCTTTATATTCAACTTGTGAAATTTTGGGTGCATGCATATCACCACAAGGCCTTTACCTTCAAGAATCTTGACCTTAAAATAAAAACCATCATTTGCCTCTTTTAGCAGCAAACTTCCATAATTCCAAAAGCTACTTTGTATTGTAGGGCGCTAGGAATCCTTGTATAAAGTAAGTTTTTGCAATTCTTTAGTCTCATCGTTGATTATTATTTGTTTTTTCTTTATGCTTAGAATACTTGCGGAAACTAGAACATTATCTTTGAGAGCATTGATAGATAGTTCCAGTCTCTTCCAGTTTAACTAGAGGTTTAAAATTCGTGAGAGAGAACTTTGTTGCCCATTAGATTCATTTGTCACACACTTCTCACCCTCATTTTTCTTCATAAAAAAAAAGAATCAGAAAAAATGTAAATAGAGAGAAATAGAACTAGGTGACCGGACCTAATCCAAATCGCTTTACCATATAGGATGGATCTAAAAATCAATCCAACGAAGGGCAAAAATTTAGAAGTAGATATTTTTCAGTAGCAAATGGTATTTATTATTGAGTTAAACAGCTTAAATAGCAAAATCATTAATTATCTGTTATTAATTGAAAAGAGACCCAACACCAAGATTGGAAATTTTTTAATAACATTTAACACTAGAATCGGATCAAAGTAGTACTATTATTACTCAACTCTTTTAAGTTTTCCCATGGAAAATTCCCTAAATTATTTATGATGAAGTGTATTTTGCTAGACTGATCAACGTGGCTTTATATTAAATTATTTAAAAATAATCATTTAGTTTTATCATTTACTCATTAGATATTGGTACTCAGCTTCTTTTATGAGCGCCCTAAAATTTACCTATAAATATATAGTCTGGAAATTAGAATGTAAAATTACCGATTAAAAATTAGTAAGATCAATAACATTCACTTATTAAAACAAAAAAAAAAACAGTAGTCGATAAAAGTATTGATAAAAAAAATGAGGTAAACCTTAACCGAGTGAGACATCCTAACTCACACTCCTACATAATGACAACCTAGAACTGCATTTGGTGTGTCACAGTTTTATGTCATTTTACTTTCATATATATATATATATATATATATATATATATATATATATATATATATATATATATATATATATATATAGGTAATACGTTCCATTTAAGGTTCAACTAAAAAAGCACAACCACTAGCTAGGGGTGCTTTTAGGGTGAGTGAGTAAATCAAATCTCTCATCGGTGAACCACTAAAACTGACCGTAGGATTTTGTGTAAAATGCTATGAGTGGTTAAGATTAAATCAACTAGTATTAAATTTCAACCATTGATGAATTTTTATACCACATCCCACGGTCATGGTAAATTAACGTTCCATTTAAGGTTCAACTAAAAAAGCACAACCACTAGTTAGGGGTGCTTTTAGGGTGAGTGAGTAAATCAAATCTCTCATCGGTGAACCACTAAAACTGACAGTAGGATATTGTGTAAAATGCTATGAGTGGTTAAGATTAAATCAACTAGTATTAAATCTCAACCGTTGATGAATTTTTATACTACATCCTACGGTCATATTTAATGATTCACCGGTGAGGGATTTGATTTGCTCCCTCACCCTAGAAGCACCGACTAGCTATGGCATTTTAAAATGATTAAATATTATAAATAGAATTCAACAAACAAGGAATTAACCTAGCCAATACGTTTTGTGTCGTTCTCCAATGGTAAACAAAAGTTTTAGGTAGTAACATATCATGCATGCATGCATGTACTTGGTCAATTCATTCACGGCTAGAAAACTTTCAATGCATGTTCACATCCATATGAATAGGAAAGTTTGTTGCACGATGTTGATCACTATATATGTTCATGTTTATTTTTCCCATATAAATAATGTGAGCTTCTAGCTTCAGACCCAGAATATATATTTATTATCTCTGTCACTCTCTCTTTCTCTTATATAATTTGTTTTTCTCTCGTGACCTTAGAAAGCGGTGAACAATATGGCCTTCACCAAAAACACATTACTCTTGGCACTTCTCTGCTTCATCCTCATACAAGAGGTAAAGTGTTAAATTATTTCCTCAATAGTAATGATCTTTAGCAACTCATATTGTTACTTTTCTCCTTTTTTTATTTTTGGAAATTTTTTCAGATGGAGATCTATGGTGGTCTGGTTGCTGCTCAACAGATAGGTAAGAGAATAGTAATGATATATAATCTAAACACCCATAAATCATGTTTAGATGTTTAGATGATCGTTATTTAGGTGAATTATTAATTGTGCTCGTTAATTAATTAAGGAGTATTTTTTATATAAAAAAACTGAAAGTGAAACAATTTTGTATATATGTTGCAGACTGTGGTGGGAAGTGCAATTACAGGTGCGGCGAGGCATCAAGGTACAAGAGATGTATGAGGGCTTGCAATAGTTGTTGTCAAAGGTGCAACTGCGTGCCACCTGGCACATCTGGTAATCGAGATGTTTGCCCATGCTATGCAACACTCACCACCCATGGAGGAAAGCTCAAGTGCCCATGATTATATATATATATATATATATATATATAGCTATCTCAATATAATAAAAACACATGCAAGTAAATAGACTTTTTTAGACATTCCAATAAGCCGTCACGTGTATAATTTTTTGGACATTTTTGTCATTTTACCACTAAAATACAAAAAATAACAACTATTCCAGAAAAGCTAACAATAAAAAAAACAACAAAAAAGGCGTTGGCAAAGTAGCAAACCAAAAAAAAAAACAAAGCCTGGGCGCGTCAGGCTGAAAAAGTGCTGACAAAGCGGCTTTTGCTGCATACACAAACAAAAAACAACATTGGTAAAAAAATAAAAAACAACACAAAAATAAAAAACAAAACCGGCACTTACAACTTTTTTAAAACAACTTTTTTTAAAACATCTTTTTTTAACAGTTTTTTTCTAAATTTTTCTTTTATTTTTTTTCCATAAAAAATCACTTTTTTGTCAGTTTTTTTTATTAAAAACATAAAAAAATTTAACTATTTTTATAATCTACTTAAACTACTAAAATTAATCAATTTAACTACTACCGATTGTCGAAAAAAACCATACCTCTAACAATAGTTTCAAATTTATTTTTTTCAAAAAAATAAATTATTAAATTAATATTACACTCAATAATTAAATAATCTAAAATTTACTATTTACTATAATCTCTCTATTAAAACTACTAAAATCAATCAATTTATTAGATAATAAATAAAATCAATCAATTTAACCACTAATAATTGTAAAAAAAAAATTAACAACTACCAAAAATTACAAAATAATTTTTTTATAATTAAATGAATATGATTATTTGTTGTTTTGGTCAAAAGTACTTCTCTCCCTTCCATCTCTTACTTCACCTGACCTGTCCTTTTTTTTACCTTATTTTATCTTTTGGTTTTGTTTATTTATTTATTTATTTATTTATTTATTTTTAAAATGAAAACATCAGAACTAATAATTGTACCTCCACTTTGCAACAAAACAGCTCTTGCGTAGGCCTTTGTTTTCATGGGCCAACAGTCCAACTTCCCAAAAACGAATTGGGCTTTAGCTATTCACACCTCTTTTGTTTCTATTCTGCACCCCCCTTTTACTAGTTTTGTTCATTTATTTATTAACCCATTATCATTTTTTTTCTTTCTTATTATTATTATTATTATTATTATTATTATTATTATTATTATTATTATTATTATTGTCATTATTATTGTTGCTATTATCGGTATTATTATTGTTAGTATTATTATTATTGCTATTGTTATCTATTTTCTAAAGAAATTAAAATAAATGTTAGTTCACTTAAAAAGTATTTTTCTTTCTTTTTTCTTTTTTCATAAAAAATAATAAAAATGGGTTTGATTGAGGTGTACATCTTGTTAATCCTGGTTTAAGACGCCTGAGTTGTACATCTTGACGATCTTAAACCCCTTCAAAAATTAAAATCAACAAACTAAACAAACCATTTCTTAGGAAGAACTACGTAGCCTTTAATTCTTCGCTTCGGAGATACGTAGGAGCGGGGTCTCCCCGTCAAGCTAAATTAATTTTTCTCTAATAAATAATCAGTTTTTTTTCTTTAACACCTATTTTCCAAAAAACTAAAAAATGAGCTTGATTGAGATGTACATCTTGTCAACCTCGCGATCCTGGTTTAAGACGCCTGAGTTGTACAACTTGGTGATCTTAAACCCCTTCAAAAATAAAATAAAATCAACCAACCAACAAACTTTTTCAGGAAGAACTACGTGACTTTTGAGTTCATCATTGCACCAGAGGATACGTAGGAGCGGGGCTTCCCCATCAAGTCAAAAATTAAATTTTCTAACTTAGTCTATTATTTATTTCTTTGTAAATCAAATATTGTTTCATTTATGTTGTGGGGTAAATAAACTTTCTGAACTTATTGATAATTTGCACAATCGAATTTAAGGTAACTATCTTAGGACAGATGTATTAGGGGTGCTGTGGAATTTAGTTTTCGCCCTTCCCTATGCATAACCGACTCCCGAATCCAATCTAGTTTACGCAGACCAATAACTTCTAGTTAGATTTTTCTCAATTTTTCCTATTAAACAAATTGGGTGGCGACTCCTAAAATTATAACCTTTTGGGCCGTCCACGTCGGGATCACGGTCACGACAAGAACTATAGTTCTTTGAGAGAAGAGTGAGTACGCATCGATCAATGGCAGACAAGGAGAAGGAAAATGGAAGCTACGTGCAACCTGCAATACCCAGGTTCGATGGTCAATATGACCATTGGAAGATGCTGATGCAAAATCTTCTTAGATCAAAAGATTACTGGGAAGTGGTGGAGAACGGAATTCCAGAATTGGGAACCAACTTGGCAACGCGAGCCAAGAACAAAGGAAGGCGCACAACTAAGCAAAATTGAAAGACCTAAAAGCAAAGAATTACTTGTTCAGGCAATTGAACGAAGAACTCTTGAGATGATTCTAAAGATTGATTCTGCGAAGGACACACTAGTGAAAAATCTGGGTTAAGAAGCACTATTTGGAATCGGTTGTTTGGATAACCGATTCCAAACGTAGGCGCGGTGGCAATTTTGCAATTAAGTTGATGTTTGGGAGATGTTTTGATACATTTGAAATCGGTTGTTTAAACAACCGATTCAAAATGTGTATATTTAGACATTTGGAATCGGTTGTGTAAACAACCGATTCGTATATGTTTCATTTAGAATCGATTTTATTGATAACCGATTATTAAAGGTCAAAATTCACACTCTTCACTAAAAAAACCCTAAATCAGTTTGCGATCTCTCATTCATCTCTCACTTCATCATCCCCGCGTTCCTCTCGTCTCTTCTCCATCTCTCAGCTCGCTCCCACGCCCTAGATCTCCCTCTTCGCTCTCACGCCATCGCAGCCTCTTCACTCTCTTCGTCCCTATCTCTCTTCCTCCCAGTCGCTTGCTTCTCTAGCTCTCCTCCCTCAGTCGCTTCCCTCTTTATCTCTCTTCCTCTCAGTCGCTGCCCTGAACGAAATAGTTGAAGAAGAAGAAGAAGACCTACCGGTTCGAGTCCACGCTCAGTATCCTCCACAATGGACTCGATGAACTCAAATCTTGGAAGGTCTTCGTTGGGTTTCAGCACAACGAGTTGTTGGTCTCTGCCTCAAGACCGCAGTTGAAACCGCTGGTGACTTGACTCAGATGCAAGCTCAGATCAACCTCGTCGGCACCGTCTTGGGAGTTGCGCCGCCCAATGTTCCCTTGCCTTCTTCCATCAACCTCGCCAATGATGGATCATCTGTTGCAAATCCAGTTCTCAAGGTAACTAACTAACTAAGTAACCCCTTTTATAGATTTGTTCTTTTTTGTGGAAACCAATGTGGCTGTAGAGTTTGCAAGCTTTGGTGATCCTCCGGGTTATTGTGGAGGCTTTACTATGGGAAAATGTAATGCACCTTCCTCTAAGAAGATTGTTGAGGAGGTACACTTTTCATCTATTATCTATTTGAAAGAGTTAACTATATTAATAACAAATGTGAAGCTGATAACATACTTTATGTGACTTTGAACAACATTGCTTAGGAAAATAAGGTTGTTCAGTTCCATTGAACAAAGGAATCTTTGGCAATGATGCTTGCCCAGATGTGACCTTAACTCCAACCTTCAAGTGTACTTGTTTCTGGGATTCAAAACCTTTCTCCTTTTGGCTTCCACTGGACAGGTTTAATTGCTTTGTATTCATTTTGTATTCTTTCTATTATGTCTTCTTATTGTAATTTTCAGTTGTTCTGTTAGGTTAGTTATTTAGTGGTTAGGATAGTTAGTTTTAGTTACTGGGAGGGGCTGGCTATTGTAAATGACCCAACTGTCTTCCTATGAATTCTATAAATAGTGAAGGCAGGGGCTGGTCATGGGGAGCGAGATTTTATTTCAGTTTCAGTGGTTGAACTCGGATTAAGCTGATTCTTCCTAGTTGGCGGGTTAAGCCACCAGTTCACATGCCGCATAGGGCAGCTGAGTTGTATCCTTCGCTTTGAATTTAATAAAATAGCTATTCATGATTGTTGGGTACCACTTGTGGTATGAATATTACAATTGTATGGATTGCCGATAGTAAATTGGTTTATAAATATGCATTCAGTTGCTGTATAAATTGCTGATAGTAAATTGGTTTATGTTCTGTACCGTGCTTCCGATCTTGAGGATCGATATTATGCAGTTGGTAGATATTTTGTCCTTGATTCTATCTTTGTCTTCAGGCTTTGAGAGGAAGGTTTTGTTCGACCTGGAGATGTTCGACCTTGAGAGGCGATGTTGAGGTGTTCGATCTTGAGATGTTCGATCTTGAGATGTTCGATCTTGGAGGGCGAGGTTGTACCTGCAATGATACTCCGACGCTTAAGTCAGTATTTGAGAGAATAAGTGTTTGGTTAGAAAAGTGCTTACCATTAATGAGCATTGAATGGGGTATTTATAGAGTTTGTATGTGTTTGTGTTGGCGTTTTTGGGCCGTCCGATCTTGCGGGCTGATCTTGGCCATTGAAGATTGGACTCTCTTGATTACAATTGGGCTTCTCATCAATTGGGCTTTTGGAGAAGGGGTGCAAATAGAAATTACTGTAATTACCATAACAGTGGTCCCCCAAGTCTGGTCGCTATGAGGAGCGATCTTGACTTTGAGTGGAGGTTCTATCCGTTTATCGAGCTTATGTTGGGGCCGGGGTTTCTCGAGCGATGCTAGCTGTCGTTCGAACTTTCGAGCGACGTGGGCAGTTTTTCGAAACTCAGTGCTGCTTTGGAATCAGTGCTGCTTTGGAATCAGTGCCACTTTTACTGTTTCTGACAAGGCGTCTCTTCGTAGTGGCGGCGCATGATGGTGACGTTTTATTTTTCAGCGTGCGGATTTTAATGGACCATGGGTTGGACGTGACGCTTCGACTTCCAGGCCCAGGCCCATTGGATTCGCTATAAATAAAGGGTCTCACCAATTCATTTGTTGTTTGTTGTTCATTTGTTCTGATTTGCCGATCTTTCGAGAGCTCCCGAGTTTCTTTTAGAGTGAACGTGTTTGAAGTACCTTTAAGGTCGGTTTCTGAGGATCGACAACCGTTTATTTCCAGACATCATCAGTTTGCGACATAGTTTCGAGGTTAGTCTACTTTTTGGTTTTTTCTTTACTTTTCATTTGTGCCTGGACCTTCCCCCGTCCCCTTTGATCACAGAATGGGGGTTGTCAGGTCGGGTTCCGACTTGCTCGCGAACCCATTTTTCGATCTTTATTCCTGACATTTCGTCCCCCATTCCTGTAGATTCGATCTGGCGAGGACGAAACAAACTCGGAGAGACGTCACTCAGTACCGGAAAGAGTTTGCGAGTGCGATGGCTTCTGGTGGTGAAATCCCTGAGGTCCGTGCCGAGCCTTCGGAAGTCGCCGCCCCGGACGTGCAAGAGCACTCTGCTTCCGCCCCTGTGAGTGATAAGGCGGAAGATAATTTTGAGAGCGAAAGTTCTTCTCCTGCGACCGATGCTAATGAGCCGAATGACGATACTCCCGAAGATGTGGAGGAGGATTGCTTGGTGGATGTGATGGCTGTTACTTCCGAGTCTGATGAGGAAATCCCAGTGGAGGGTTCCGAGGTCGATCTTGGGTCGAGTTCCGACTCTGCTGATGAGTCCGATAGAGAGGGTGTTGAAGAACAAGTTGAATCTCGCCCTAAGAGCCAACCGGAGTCCAGCCGAGCTTCTCCCGTTTCTCTGGATGAGTACTCTAGTACTGGTTGTGGGGACCTTGACGTACCGGTACGAGAGGTCTCCCAATATGATTGGGTTTCCAGAAATATTTTGGAGATCGAATCGTTGTACCAGCATGGGTTTAATTTGGAGAGGGTCGGGAGGAAAGCTTCGGGTCGCTCGAAGCGAATTTGGAGAGTTGAGGGAATGAAAAAGGGAGAGCATGTGGCTTTGTGGCCAGGAGAGCTCAAGTTTACTTTGTATCATATGCTGATAAACGAGATGAATATCAGGCCTCCTTTCACTTGGTTCGAGCAGACGGTCTTGGCGACTTTGGATGTTGCGCCTTCTCAGTTGCATCCAAACGCGTGGGCTTTTGTTCGAGCTTTCAAGCTAATGTGTCTTCATCTGGAGAGGCCGGTCTCGCCGTTGCTCTTTTTTCATTTGTTTGAGATCAATCGGAATAGTAGTGAGAATAAGTCCGGTCGCGAACACGTCAGTCTTCGTTCGAGGCGAGGTGCCAAGATTTTTAAAGCCTATGCGGACTCGTTGAAGGGGAATTGGAAGGAGTTATTTTATTGGGTCGAACCGGTGACCGACGAAGCGATTGAGAGAGTGGGAAAGTTTTCAGAGGATGGTCGGACTTTGGTGTCCACCAAGTTTCCCATTGGTTGGAGTCAGGCCCATTTTGAACGATCCACCAATTCCTTTTCTGTTAGTCAGAATCGTTTGAACGCTGCCGATCTTCTTACCAAGAGGATCCTGATGTTTATTTCTGAGAACATTCCGTTTTCAAAACATAAGTATCGGGGTATCCCTGCGGCTAAGATAGTTCAGGCCGGGAAGCGAAGACGAGTGCAAATTGTCTTAGGTAGCCTTGTTTTTCTTGCTTTTGATATTTGCATATTTTGACCGTAGTTTGTATGACCGATTTATGTTTCTTTTCCAGATACCATGGCCCCAAAGAAGCTCGCCGAAATGAAGGCGCTGGCGATGAGGAGCGTCGAGATATCTGGAGATGCTGAGGGGGTTGGTGTTCCGCTTCCGACGTCTCCCCAGGCCGAGACTGTTGTTGGGTCGGTTACTGCTGCTTCTCCGATAAATATTGTTACCCAGGAGGACCTTGCCTATGAGGCTATGGTCGATCTTGTTTCCAGTTCTCCTCCCCCGACTGCTCCCGAAGTTGGTGCGGGTACCTCGGCGAAAAGGGTGCGCACCGAGGCAAGTGGCGAGCAGAGGCCAGAAAAAAGGAGTAAGACTTCGAGGAGACCGAAGCATAAGAGTAAGGCCGTACCCTTGGAGGAGGGTTTTTTGGAGCAGAATTACGCCCAATGGCGGGAGGATCCTGTCGGGGCGTCTGTTAAATTGTTGGCGAATTTGGCCGATGTTCATAGGATCGAAAAAGAGAAATACGAGCAGCGGGCTAAGGGTAAATGACATCATTTCTTTTTACATTCATAAAAACATCTCTTTCTTCATAAACTGATTTCCCTCATTTTTCGATTTGCAGCTTCGTTGGAGCTCGAGAAGTCAAAAATAGTGAAGCTCGTGGAAGACGTGGCTTTAAAATCGAAAGAGCTTGCTCGAACAAAGCAAGAACTTCTGGTTCTGAAGGAAAGCCAAGGGGAGGTTGTACGTCGGGCGGAGTTTGCGGAGAATCGTGTCAAGGAGCTTGAAGAAAGGGAAAAAGTTTTGGAGGGGCAACTTGCCGAGGCCAACGAGAAGATCAAAGGTTTGGAGTTTCGTGTAGCTGGTTTGGAAGAGGATTTGAAGAAAGCATCTGAGGCACGGGTTGGTACGAGCGGCGATGCGGAGGCTCGAATTGCAGAGCTTGAGGCAGCCCTTCAGCAAAGCAGAAGAAATGCTAAAGAGGCTACACAACTTGCAAATGAGGCTAGGAGGGAGGCTCGGGAAGCTGCTAACTCTGCAATTGAGCTGTACAAGGAGGGTTTTGAGTGCGCCCAGGAGCAAATTACTTTGGTCCATCCTTCTGTAATTTTGGATCGGTCGATTATTGACGCCGACCATGAGGTTGAAGGAGGTAAGATCTTTAAGATCGATGCTCAGACGCAGACGAAGAGTGTGATATTCCCGACCTCCACTGCCTGATGTTTTAACAGCGTTTCTTTTGCAGAAGTTCCTGGTGTATGCTTTTACTTATGTATTTTTTGTATAGATCCGGAACTTCTGTTTGATCCGGAATTTTTTTTTTTATTTTTTTATTTTTTTTTTGGAATATGCCTATAAGGCCTTTACGAGCTTTAATGAATGCTTTTCGAATTTCGCATGTCATGTATGTCGTTTTTACGAGTTTTTAACGAGTGCTTTTTAAATTCTGCACGTCGCGTGTGACGTAAAAACGCCGGTAAATCGAGGAACTCGATTTACCGGTTTGAACCTATAGGACAGTTTACTAGGACTCGGCCCAGATTTAACTCGCCCCATAGGGGTATCGGCAGCTGTGGCCGATGGTCGTTCGTAGGACGTTTCGATCCTTGAAGACCCGGTCTCTTTGAGATAGTTTGCCAAGACTCGGCTCGGATTTAACTGTTTTCTCAAAGAGTTTTTGACCTTGGGTGGTCGCTTTTGGGGAGATCATTTAAGATCGGTCCCAGTTGATTCCTGTTGGGGGGAATTAGGTTCCTTCATTCTGTTTGATGAAAATCAAGAATGTGTGGCGACTTGAAAAAACTTTTGAGAAGTATTGAAAGCGTTTGAAAGAAATGTCAAGCTTCTTATTAATAGCTTGTTTCGAGTTTACATAAGATCGGTGTGAGTGACTTCTTTCTAAGGATAATAACTTTTCAGTTTTGTTGCGTTCCAAGTTCTCTCAATCTTTCTTCCTTGGAGGGTCTCCAATTTAAAGGCTCCCGTGCCGGTTTTAGATAAAATTCGGTAGGGGCCTTCCCAGTTTGGGGCGAGCTTTCCTTGGGAGGCGTTTTTCTGACCGACGTCAGCCCTTCTGAGTACCAGATCGCCAGGATTGAAATCTCTGTGAACGACCTTGGTGTTGTATCTGGTTGCCACTTTTTGTTTGATGATCGCTTCTCGGAGCGAGGCTCGACCTCGGACTTCATCGATGAGGTCGAGTTCTTCTCTTAGGGCTTGATCGTTATTGCTTTGTGTTTTGGGATTTGCCGTTCTCCAACTAAGTTCGCCGATCTCGACGGGGATGACCGCCTCGCTGCCGTAGGAGAGCCTAAAAGGTGTTTCCCCAGTGGAGCTTTGGGGGGTCGTCCGGTATCCCCAGAGGACGTAAGGCAATTCTTCTACCCAATTTCCTTTAGCATCGTCCAAACGTCGTTTCAGCCCGTTCAGTATTACTTTGTTTGCAGCCTCTGCTTGACCGTTGGTTTGAGGGTGCTCTACTGAAGTGAAATGGTGTTTAATTTTAAGCTCGAACATTAGTTTGCGGAATCCTGTGTCTGTGAATTGCGTTCCGTTGTCTGTTACTACTACCTCGGGGATCCCGAACCTGCTCATAATGCTTTTTTTGAAGAATTTTATGCAGTTTTTTGCAGTGATGGTCGCCAGGGGTTCCGCTTCTATCCATTTACTGAAGTAGTCTACGGCGACGATCAAGAATTTGATTTGTCCTGGTGCTTTTGCGAAAGGTCCGAGCAAGTCCATTCCCCACCATGCGAAGGGCCATGTGGAGGATAAACTCGTGAGGTCTGTGGGGGGAGCCACGTGCATGTTGGCGTGGATTTGACATTTCTTGCATTTCTTCACGTGATCACTAGCATCGCCGATCATGCTCGGCCAGTAGTAGCCGGCTCGAAGGGTTTTTCGTGCTAAAGATCGAGCTCCCATGTGCTGGCCGCAGATTCCCTCATGAATTTCAGTTAACACATAGGCCGCTTCCTCTCCCTCGATGCATTTAATTAACGGGGAAGAGAGGCTTCGTTTATAGAGCGTCCCGTTGATGGCTGAAAAAGCCGAGGCTCTTCTCCTGATATATTTGGCGTCGTTTCTGTCTGGGGGTTCCGTTCCTGAGACGATGTACTCTAAAATTGGGGTTATCCAGCTGTCTGCCTCTTCAAGTACGTAGATGGTCGGGTTAAACAGCGGCTCGAGAGATACACTGGGATTGTGTAGTGTTTCTTGGATGGTCGTCCTTTGGTTACCTGGGGTTTTTGTGCTTGCGAGTTTGGCGAGGATATCAGCTCGTTGGTTTTCCGTTCTTGGGACATGAATTATCTCGCTTGCTTCAAATTTAGCTATTAGCGACCGTACCTGAAGTAGGTATTTTTGCAGGATCAGTTCTTTGGTCTCGTATTTGCTTTCGATCTGGGAGACCACCAAGAGAGAGTCGGTATGGAGTTTAATTTTTTGGACTTGGAGGTCAATTGCCAGGCGAAGTCCGGCAATGCAAGCTTCGTACTCTGCTTGGTTGTTCGAGGTGGGAAAACCGAATGCAAGGGAAACTTCGATGATGACCCCAGTCGGGCTTTCTAGCATAATCCCAGCGCCACTCCCTTTTGGATTTGAGGAACCATCGACGTAGAGGATCCATATGTCAGAGTCGGTGTTAGCAGGTGTCATCTCGGCGATGAAGTCCACCAAAACTTGTGCTTTAAGTGTAGTTCGAGCTTCATATTTGATACCGAACTCTGAGAGTTCTACGGCCCATTTGATCATCCTTCCAGCTAGATCGGGTCTGTGGAGTATCTGTCTGATTGGGTAGTTAGTGCGGACGACTACCTGGTGGGCGACGAAATAAGCTCGAAAACGTCGAGCTGCAACAATGAGGGCCAAGGCGATTTTCTCGATTTTCTGATAACGACTTTCAGCCCCGTGCAGAGCCTTGCTTGCGAAGTAGATGGGACTTTGCCCGGTTTCGAGTTCGCGTACTAGAACGGCAGCTAATGCCTCTTCCGAGACTGCTAGATATAGGTATAATGTTTCTCCTTCATTTGGGCGAGTTAAAATTGGAGGCTCGGAGAGAGATTTTTTAAGTTGCTTCAAAGCTTCGTCTTGCTCGGGTGTCCATTTGAAATCTCTTTCTTCTTTTTTGAGGATTTTGAAAAGTGGAAGAGATTTGAATGCTGCATTCGATATGAAACGAGATAGAGCAGCTATCATTCCATTGAGTTTTTGTACTTCTCTTTTGGACGTCGGAGTTCGCATTTCTGTGACGGATCGACATTTGTCTGGGTTTGCCTCGATACCTCGTTCTGTTAAGAAGAAACCTAAGAATTTCCCAGCTCGAACCCCGAAAGTGCATTTCTCTGGGTTTAATCTCATTCTGTTTTTTCGTACCTCAGAGAAAATTGCTTTCAGATCGCTTACATGGTCGGCATCACTTTTGCTTTTGGCGATCATATCGTCGAGGTAAACCTCTACGCTTTTACCGATCTGGTTTTGGAAAACTTTGTTCATCATTCTTTGATAAGTTGCTCCAGCGTTTTTTAAACCAAAGGGCATAACACGGTACGCGAAGTTTCCTCGGTCAGTGATGAAGGCGGTTTTTGCTTGATCTGGTGGAAACATGGCGATTTGGTTATACCCGGAGTATGCGTCCATGAAAGATAACAACTGGAAACCGGAAGCGCTGTCGACCAAACGATCGATACTGGGGACCGGAAAAGCGTCTTTTGGGCAAGCTTTATTAAGATCGGTGTAGTCGACACACATACGCCATTTTCCGTTAGACTTCTTCACCAGAACAGGGTTTGATAACCAAGTTGTGTATTTAACCTCAGAGATAAAGTTGGCCCG
The DNA here is from genome assembly GCA_039519185.1 of Astragalus membranaceus. Classification (NCBI taxonomy): domain Eukaryota; kingdom Viridiplantae; phylum Streptophyta; class Magnoliopsida; order Fabales; family Fabaceae; genus Astragalus; species Astragalus membranaceus. The sequence goes on along the minus strand of CM076847.1, from coordinate 136,123,761 downwards.
GATGAGGTCGTCTACTGCTAAGGCGGCAGCAATGGCTTTTTCTTTGCTTTGGGCCCGCTTTCTTTGGGCGATCCATTTTGCTTCTGGGTTTATTGCGAGCCGATGGCAGGCAATCTCTGGCGGGATTCCAGGCATGTCTTCGGCCGACCAAGCAAAGATGTCTTTGAAATCTTTAAGACATTGGGTTAATTCGGTCTTGATCTTTTCTGGAAGGTCGATCCCTATTTTGATTTTTTGGGAGGGGTCTGAACCGAGTTGTGTTTCGACGAACTTTCCATCAGGCTCTGGTCTTCTGATTTTGCGTTTGAGCTCTTTTGTTAGCTCGTCGACATCTATCTGTTTTTCGACCTCCGGACCGCAGTTGGTTCCTACGTTAGTGGCGGTGTTAACTTCAGTTGATCTTCCTTTTGGCATTTTGGGAGTCGCCAGTTCTTCCGAAGGGGGAACCCCTTCATGCTCCGAAGCTTTTCTTTCGTTCTTAGTCCATAGGAAAAAAACACCTGGAGGCCGACTCTAAGTCAGAGTTTAAAGTGATAACTCTGTCGCAAAGAGAGTGGAACTTCATCTTTAAGTGAGTTGTGGATGTAACCGCCCCGAGCCTGCCGAGGGTCGGTCTTCCTATAATGCCGTTGTATATGGATTCACAAGGCAAGACGAGGAATTTGGTTCTGACGGTTCGGACCATTGGTTCGGTTCCGTAGGTAACCATTAGCTCCAGATGTCCAAGGGGTTTCGTTCGAGATCCGTTAAAACCGGACAAAGCCGTCCCTCTATAAGGGGTGAGTTCCTCTTTATCGATCCCCATTTTGCTCAGAAGATCGATAAAGATGATGTCTGGTGAGCTCCCCTGATCGACCAGGATTCTACGTACCTCCTTGTTGGCTATGATTGCCGATATCAAGAGAGGTACGTGTTTGTTAGCCTTTCCGTCAATAAGGTCGTTGTCACTAAAAGATAATGGAGGTCGGTTAGTCTTGACCGGGGTCGTTGACGTTGAAGCCACGCACAACAATTCCTTCCATTTTCTCTTCATGGATTTTTTCGATCCTTCATGATCGAATCCCCCAGTTATCATCATGATAACCGAGCGTTTTTTATCCAGCTCTTCGCGGTCTGGGTCGGTCATTTCTTTTCCTTTTGCCCTGAGGTTTTCATTTCTTTCTCTTCCGAAGTTGTCAGACCGTTCTCCCTCCCTTTTGACGTAAGAAGATAGTTTTCCCCGTTTTATTAAATCTTCTATGTCATCCTTTAGGGCGTTGCAATGGTTTGTGTCATGGCCATTGCTTCTGTGGTATCGGCAGTATTTGTTGGCCTTCTGCCCAGGTCGGATAGGTAAGGACCTGGGAGGCTTGACGTCCCTGAATTCGACGTTCCAACATTCCCCTAGTAACTGGGCGTTGGAGACGTTGAGTTCGGTGTATACCTGGTGACGATTTTTCCTACCGATGTTCCAGGAGTTTTTTCGAGGGTCGACCTCGATGTGGCGTTTCGACGATTCTGCATGTGACGACGTTTTGTCGACCTTGGAATTTTCTTCTTCGTTAATGAAGCACTGGGATAGTTCGAGGAATTCTTGAAGGGTGTTAGGTTCCCAGGTGTTGATGTGCTTTCGGAACGAGCTTCCAGGGAGCAGTCCTTGGGCCATGAAGAAAATTCGAAAAGCGTCGTCTAACTGCCGAACCTGAAGAGCTTCGATGTTGAATCGCTCTATATATTCCCTCAGGGGTTCATTTGCTTTCTGGACAATAGATGCTAGAACATTTTTGTTTTTGGGTTTGCTCTTGGAATGGGCAAAGTGCACCGAGAAGTGTTTTGCTAACTGGTCCCATGAGGAAATGGTATTCGACCTTAACGTCCGAAACCATTCGGAAGCCATTTTGTCTAGGGTCAAAGGGAATATTCGGCATTTCATTTCCATGGGTACATTTCGATACTGCATGGTTGTGTCAAATTGGTCTAGATGTCCGTCGGGGTCGCCCGTCCCGTCGTAAGTCTTCAATCCTCCAGGTGGTTTTTCGAGATACCGGGGGACCCGGAAGTTGTCGATCGACTTTGTGAAAGGACCTTTTCGCCCAGGTCGATTTGCTCGTGACAGTGGTTGGCGTCTGTGATGGACCTTTTGAATGATGTCATGGCTTCTCGATCGTCTCCGTGACGAGGTCGAGCCTTCAATTTGGCGAGCCAGAGGAGAACGGGAACCATTCCCTCGGTGGCGGCGTGGAGGAGAATGAGGATCATCTAGATCGTCGTATTGTCGAGCTGATGGAGAACGGGAATGAGCCTCGTGTTGTCGAGCCAGAGGAGAACGGGAACCATTCCCTCGTTGACGGCGTGCGGGGGAGCGATGAGCGAGCTTTCTCCGTGGGGGTGATCGATGAAAAAGTCTTCTTCGAGTCGGGCGTCGTTCCTCCAGTGAGCTCTGCCCGGATGATTGTTGGTCCAGGACGTTCCGACCTTGCAGTCTCGCTACTTCGGATTCGAGGTTGGCGAAACGGTTGTTTCTTTCTTCATTTACCGCTTCTTGCCGGGCCAATAGCTGAACGAGATGTTGAACCGCGTCCGTCAAGGCCGGGAGTAGTTGAGGGGGAGATGGTAAGCTCGTCTCATCTGCGCCCGATTGTGCTCGGGAAGGTCCCGTGTTGGGATGTCGGCTTCGTGTTTGCGACGAATTCGTGAGTTCCTGGACGTGGCCTTCAGGAGTTCGCTGAGGGCCGAGGTCAGGTTCGGCCATGAGACTAGTCGGTATTGAGCGGTGTGTTGGTGCCATTCAATAAGTTCAAGGAGATGGTGAGAAAAATCGGGCATTCAAATCTCTCCCACTGTGGTCGCCAATGTTCTGTACCGTGCTTCCGATCTTGAGGATCGATATTATGCAGTTGGTAGATATTTTGTCCTTGATTCTATCTTTGTCTTCAGGCTTTGAGAGGAAGGTTTTGTTCGACCTGGAGATGTTCGACCTTGAGAGGCGATGTTGAGGTGTTCGATCTTGAGATGTTCGATCTTGAGATGTTCGATCTTGGAGGGCGAGGTTGTACCTGCAATGATACTCCGACGCTTAAGTCAGTATTTGAGAGAATAAGTGTTTGGTTAGAAAACTGCTTACCATTAATGAGCATTGAATGGGGTATTTATAGAGTTTGTATGTGTTTGTGTTGGCGTTTTTGGGCCGTCCGATCTTGCGGGCTGATCTTGGCCATTGAAGATTGGACTCTCTTGATTACAATTGGGCTTCTCATCAATTGGGCTTTTGGAGAAGGGGTGCAAATAGAAATTACTGTAATTACCATAACAGTTTACAAAAATGCAATTTGAATCAGTTGTTGCAACAACTGATTCTGAATGTCACATTTTGAATCGGTTATTTAACCGATTCAAAATGTCCCCACATTTAGAATCGGGAGTATCCGAATCGGCCAATAACCAATTCTAAATGTGCCAAACAACCGATTCCGAAAGTCTTTTTTGCACTGGTGACATTTGGGACTCACTAAGGCAATCAGGGTTCCATAAAGGTGAAGCGCACACAACATCAGACACCGAGACGTGAGTTTGAGATGCTAACGATGGAGGAGGGAAGAAAAATATTTTTCTTAGAATAGATATTTCTTTTAGCTTTTTTAATCGGTATTCATTTTTCTCATTGAACTCAGATAATATAAAATTATATTATCAAAAGAAATCATATCAACGGTTTCAAGATAATTTTGAAAGAAATTAAATTTTTAAACATATAATATTCCTTTTTATTCAATCAAACATTTCATACTCTAATTTATATTTTTACTGTTAATAATATACTTATTTCTTAATTAAATCAAATCCTTTTTTTGACAAGAAATCAAATTATTTTTTTGCACAAAAAAAATCAATTCTTTTTGACCGGAAATTAATGGTGCTTCTAGGGTAATTCTTTTTGACCGGAAATTAATGGTGCTTCTAGGGTGAGAGAGCAAATCAAATCCTTTCACCGGTGAATCATTAAATATAACCGTAGGATGTAGTATAAATATTCATCAACAGTTAAGATTTAATATTAGCTGATTCAATCTTAACCACTCATAATATTTTACACAATATCTTATGGTCAATTTTAGTGATTTACCGGTGGATTTGATTTGGCTCCCTCACCTAGAAGCACCCGGAAATTAAATTCTTAATTTTTTTTTTAATTTCTTGTATACCAAAGTCCCAAACGATTACTATTCATCTCATGAGACGAGATGCAAATAGATGGCTCGATGCTTGAAACCTCTCCGTAGGTTCTGAAATGGGGGACAAAAGAAAGAAGCATCGTCATCACCGTGACACAACATCTCCTTCTTCTTCATCCTCTCCTTCCACCGATTCCGATTCTGACTCCGACCACTCTTCTAGACGCCGCCGACGCCGCCGGGAAAAGGAGCGGCGCAGAAGGAGCGATGGAAGCTCCAAGCGGGATAGGGATAGCAAAAGAAAGGAAAAGAGAAAAAAGAGAGACAGAGAGAGAAAAAAAGACCAAAAAGCCACACCATTCCGATGAGTCCCACTCTTCCGACGTGGAACCCCAACTCAGCCTTCAGCCACAAACCGTGCTCCGTGAAATGATGACCGAGTTTCCCAATGTCGGCAACGATTTGAAGCTGGTATCAATACATTTCCCTCTTTTATTTTTTATTTTTTTTTGTAATTCTTAGGGTTTTTTAAACTGTTTGAATTGTTCAGATGCTAATGTTTGGGAAAAATAAAGATAGTGAGTTTTTTTTGGTACTTTGAAGAGTAACTGACTAAAAGTTGAGTATTTTTTTGGTTGCTATTGTATTTAGCTATTGCAAATGATTGATGATGGACAAGCTGTTGACATAAAAGATATATCTGAGAGATCTCTAATGAAGCATCTGAAGAAGCTATTCATTTCCTTAAATCTTAAGGAAAATGGGGATAGAGTTTTCTTATTGCCTTCTAAAGCTCCCCCTACATTGGATGTTGTTGGCCCTCTAATACACTCTTATATGCATCCCCTGAATGAGCAAGCTAATCCTTCAGCATCAATGGCTGAAACAGCTTCAGTTCCAACAGAACAGATGGTAGATGACCATTTAACAGCACCTTCAGAGGATCATTCTGTCGGTCCTACAAGAAGGTGGTCATTTTACTGTCATCTTTTTTTTTGTGTGGCTATTTTTCCTTTTTCTAATTATTGCTTACATTATCTGTAGGGTGATTGGCCCTGCAATGCCATCTGCTGAATTACTTGCTGCTGCTGCTAAATTAACAGAGGCACAGACAGAGCTCAGGTACTCACTTGGGAATGTATTTATTGATGATGTTTTTTTACTCGATTGAGTCAATTCATGATGATGTTACGTGATATTTTGAAACTAATGTCTTTAGAGATGCTGAACTGGACGACGATACTGAACTATTTATAGGACCTGCACCGCCTGCTCTGGTTACTGAAGCAGAATCTGCTAATGAAGCAGAACGCTTTGAAGAGGTATTTAATCCAATTTGTTATTGGTCAGGATCTGTTTTTTGTTCTTTCTTCGAGTGTTAAAGAATAATTAGATTTAATGATTAATGTATGGTGTTTGAAATTTTGAATTATACGACCGGATTTTGTTTGGTAAACATGGGAAAGGAATTTAATTTGATGGCGTATGATTTTTACTTTCTCCTTTTGTTATACTTAATAAAGACAAGGATCTTCATGACTTTTTCATGTAGTCTTTTATGTTTGGTTTTCTTTTTGATGATTAATCATTAGTGTCTCTGTAATTTGTTTTCTCTTTTTATTCCAAGAGTTTCTTATCAGTAGGGGAAAGCTCTTCAATTCTCAGAGTACTTGTTGATTTATATTTTAATATAGAATTAAATTTTAGATATTTATTTGTAATTGAGCGTGGAGGTACAAGTCATCACCTGTTTATTTTTCAGGTCACCAGGATCATGGAAGTTGAGGCTGATAGCCCATATGATATTGTAGGAGTTAACCATAATATGTCTGCAGATAACATAAAGAAAAGGTATGCTTTCTTTTGTGTTTCTTAAATTGAAAAGGATAGAAGTTTCCGAGGTTATAAAAAATCAGTTTCTGGTAATTTGTTTTTAGAATGAATTGTTCTAGAAAATTATTCAGCCGTCTCATCCCTTACAACACAGTAAGTAAATGGTCGTTGCCTGAATGGTTCTTCAGTTTATTACTAACTATAACGCCAAATAAGTTATTAAGTCCGGGTGAAAATCTTCTCAATTCAACTCATTGTAATACCATGTTATAGGAAAAATATAGACAATAACTATTGTTCCGAACTCGAGACATAATTTTATTATGATTAATAATATATTAAATATGTACTGGATATTACTTTTTTGCTTTTACTTTCTAGACTGTACTTGGCATTCTATCAAAGGAACTGAAAATGAAAAACCACTAAAAGATATTTATTTCTATCTTTAATACAACAACAACAAAACAACCAAGTATTATGCCATCAAACAATTCCATATGGTCACAATTGTTCATTTGTCTAATCTTGTCTCGTTTAATGTCTCTTAGGTACTGGAAGATGTCACTATTGGTTCATCCAGATAAATGCTCTCATCCACAAGCACATCAAGCATTTATTAAATTAAATAAAGCTTTCAAAGAGTTACAAGATCCAGAAAAGGTGAGCCTGCTTGAGGGATGGTTTATTATTTAAGTTGAAGGTGCTGGGGGATCTTTAAGTAAGGGAATATGTACTTTGACATTAGATCTGGAAGTTATATACGTCTCGGCACTGGGCTTCTAAGTTTACTTCTCAGATACTACCCTTTACCTATTTTTATGTTCCTGATTTCTAAAGCTGCATTGTAATGTTTTTTTTTTTTTGTTTTTTTTCAATTAACAAGATGTTGTGTGCTTTATGTAGCGGAAAGCAATGGATGAAAAAATAAAACTCAAACAAGAACAGGAGGAATTAAAGGTAACTTCAACTTACCTGTCTGGCTGTACTAGTTTTTGGATACTAATATCTTAACACATGACTGTAGGCTGAACTTAAAGTCATGCGCGAGGCTGCACTGTGGAGAAGATCCCAAGGTGAGCTCCTGCAAAGTAGATGGTTCCTGTTAAGGGTGTTTGAGATATAATATAATATAAAAATCATTCAAATGTCCTCACTTGACAGCTTAAGCTTTTTGACATTGACATGGTATCAAAGCTTTTATGACCAAGTGATCTAGAGTTTACTCCTCGCAGCCCCCATTTCTTCTAAAAAGAGCTAAATTTCAGTACATTGCAAGTGGTCCTTTGGATTACTCACACATCAAGCCCAAAGGGCTCGTGCGTGAGGGGTATGTTACTCTTAGACATATGATATAAAGTTGTTCCTGTATTTTATCTAACAGTTTGAGTTTTTGGGACAGTTGGTTCATGACATAGGTTGTTCATGTCTCTTTCCTGCATAACGTTCTCAAAATAGCAGTGAATAAGCTTTGGCAGGGGAAAAATGGAGTTAGGATGGGAGTCCAGAAGCATAATTCTTGTTTGAGCATAATGTCTGTTGGACAACCAATCATAAGCTTAAGATATAAAAAGACATCAAAACTTGCATGGAAAATTATTTACATATTATCTCAAGTTTTTGATTGGTTGTGCTCAAAAGATACGTGCTCGCACAAGGATTTATCAAACCAGAAAGGTTATGTTGAGAAGTTTGTAGCATCCATTTTCCAATTAAAACATGAAAGAGAGGTTTTGTAGGAAAATGAAGTAAGAGTAAATGTGCATTATGTTAGAAGATATTATAAAGGAAACCTGGTTAGAAAATGTTATAATCGGGGCTGAATGTTGAGGATTACATTTTCTAACAGAAAGCATATTACAATTTCTATAAAATTTATGTATTTAATCACAAATAAAATGATATTTAAAGGTTGCAATATATGAGCCAGGGAGAAAACCTTGGTGCCATTTCAAGTAATACATTAGACTCATATTAGAAGCCTTCTCTTATTCTTATCCTTTTTTTTAATTGATGATCCACCCATCCACATGGGAGAAGGTACTTTACAGTCATATGTCAACAAACCATTCGATTGAAGTGTTAGTTACTGATAATTTGGTGATAACATGTTTAGTTTGTGTATTTTGGAATGACGCCATTGGCATGCACGTTTCCCTTTTACTGGTGCTTAGTAATTGCCTTGTATTGTAACACTTCAAAGTTAGTGAAGTTGCCGGCATGAACAAACATGCTCCTCTGTGTTATGTATGCGCGTATGTGTACGCACATATGCCTATTTTCTCTTTCTTGAAAGGGGATGGGGTGTGGGATTGGGCGCTTTTACTTGTGAACCACACTATCTTATTGCCAGCAAATCTATGGCAGGTATATCCATGGAGGGTGATGATGAGCTTTTGGCACAGACAGAAGTTAAAGTGGAACCCAAAAGAGATGAGTGGATGACAACACTGCCTCCGGAGAGGAGAGTAAGTCTTGTCAAACATTTTTTTTCTGCTTTTAGGCAATACGTAAGTGCAAAATAAGTTTGAGAAACTGTGACCTTTTTCTATATATTAAGTTATAGAGTAGCATAGTATTATAATATATAGGGTGAAGTTGACGGGTAAAGTCTCCACCCCTCTCCTATGAAATACCATCACAAAGCAGGAGCCTAATTTCTCAAATCACTTTTGCGCATTTCATCAAACATTGATTGGGTATCTGGTATGAGTCCCATCTCAAAAATTGTTTTTTCCAATAAAACACTGAGGAATCATATTCTTGGAAAAGAAACAAAAAATAAACTAGGGGTGGACATGTCAAAAAATGCTTTCTCCAATAAAACACTGAGGAATCATATTCCTGGAAAGAAAACAAACAAAAAAACTAGGGGGTGGGCACGGATTTGGGTTGACATGATCAACCTGAACAGAACAAATTACAAAAGTTTGGGTAGGTTCAGTTTGGTTTTAAAACAAACCCTAGGTCATTGGTTTGGGTACTCGGTTTGGGAAATTCAAACTGAAGGAACCTGAACCTGAACCAATTCTAAGTATTTTCACGTGTTACCGTCTTACGCTATTGTTTGGTATTACGATATCACTTTCCCTTTCCTTTCACTCTAGGGATCCAGTCTCACTGCCATTCCGACACCTCATTCTACATTCTTTACTCGTTGTGATCTGCGTTGCACTTGTTGATTTCTCACGTTTTGTGTTTTGCCTTTCTCTGTTCTCTTGTTTGTCGTTCACCTCGTTTTCACTTGTTGAACTCAAGCTGATCCCATCAAGTTTGTTCTTAAGCTCTTCTCTGTTTTCTGCTTAATCTTAGTATTTTTTGAGATTTTGTGACGTCAGGGTCTGATCCTGTTCTAATTTCTAAGATCATGGTCCGAAATTAAGCTCAAGCTGCGCCCAGCAAGTGCAAGTCTCCTTTGGTGTTTTATGCCACGGGCAGTAAATCGCCATTATTTTGGTGTACTTTGACATTTATGTATGAATAATAATTATTGGCAGTGCTTAATTTAATATATTTAAAAGATTTAATTTCCCCCATCTGATCCACGATTTTTATACTATCTCGCACAGCTTGCGCATCACATATAGCATCTGGGGTATTATCATTGATGTAATTAGCACCCTTAGTCTGTCTTACATAACGCCATGTTTGTTCGTAGTCTCTTTAATTAGCACCCCTACCAGTGAATGAATGAGTTAAATTTCTTTTGCTGACTTGTCAAAATATTACTTTCCTTTTTTTATTCTTTTATTCCTAATTTTGTATTATCAAGCTTGATCACCCAATCCGAACAAACCTGAATGCGGTCAGGTTGGTTTGGTTCAGGTCTATTTTCAATTTTTTCAAAATTTGACCCAACCCAAACCGAACAGCTTTGATTGATTCGGGTTCAGAATATCCTCAAACCCAAACCTTCAGGTCCAGAGTACCCCCAAACCGAACCAACCTAACCTGTGGTCATCCTTACAAGAAACGTAAAAAAATTTCTCTTTTCTCCCCCTTCTCTTACCTTTTCCCAGAAAACAAAACAAGCTACAATGTTATCAAAATCGCGATTTTTATCGCAAAAGCACACAATTATACGATGTTGCTGAGTTATGGTGTATAACTACATTTCTTCCCCCTTCTCTTACCTTAGTATGCTACATTTCTTGAATTGAGTTACGGTTTTGACAACGAAAAGCAAGGACTGGAGTCAATTTCCTGGTAGTGGGAAGCCAAAAGGGTGAAAGGCTCCGGGTGGAGAAGCCCTAGTTTCCCCAAACAGTACATAGGGTCCGTTTGATTTGCAAACAAGTACTGCACAATACTGGACAACTTTTTTATCCCGTATACTATTTGGTGAACAATGGACAGCACAAGAAAAAAAATTTAAAATTTACTATAATTGCCTATATGATTATATAATGATTTTATATAACATATATATATATATATATATATATATATATTAATATAATTAGAAAATTATAAAGAAAAATGTGTGTGTGTGTGTGTGAGAGAGAGAGAGAGAGAGAGAGAGAGAGAGAGAGAGAGAGAGAGAGAGAGAGAGAGAGAGAGAGAGAAATTATTGAATAGGAAATAAATATTTTTTTTGTATTTTTTTGGGTGAACAGAAAGTTGTACTGTGGTTTTGTGAGGGACAAGAATTTGAGTTTTTGTCCGGTCCCTTGCCCCCATTTTTGTCTAGTACAGTGAACAATTTTCAAATCAAACAGGGTACAGTTGGAGTTGTCCTGTTCAGTCCCTTGCTTTTTAGCAAATCAAACGCACCCATAAGCTCATCTCCAATCCACTGACGAACAAGCCTTGAAATTCCACTCGAAATGATTCATTTTGCTTTTTATTTCTTGTCATTGCGTTGATTTGTTTTTAGGCTTCTTAACAATTAATGTTTTGGTGGGGGAAGGGGTGGCGAGGGTAACACTGGTCCAATGATGGCTCAGTAGGGGACTGTGGAGGTTGAGGTGAGTGGCACCTTGGCACTCTCAGTTATTTTCTTGAAAGTGGATGAGGAGAAAATCCGGTGGAGTGGTGTATGGTAGATCCAGAGAGATTTTAATGGCGGAAAATGTTGTGTACCATGCACAACCTAATTGGCTTGTGCACGATAGCAATTGGCTTCTATTTGAATGGTCTTGGACTAATTTTGGTTGATTTTTTTATTTGTAAAATTACCAGTCAGAAGTTGTAAGCTTGGTTTTGGTTGTCATGTTGGGGCTTAGTATTTATCTTTGTTTTTCTCCATGGGTTGAGGTTCTGATGGTAGTGGGATATTTCTAAATCCTTCAAAGGAATATGAAGTTTGATGTGCAGTCCCCCCTTTCAACAGAAGTGGAAAACATTAACACTAGAACATAGTAGTAGCACATATTGCAGTTAATTTACACAAAAGGGAACTATGGTTATTTTGGTAAATGATCCCTGCTTATTCCAAATCATTTCACTTATTTATGTATTTCAGCCGGGTGGTGTGTCTATGCAATCGACCACGTTTAGCCGGGGCACAAAGGAAGGTAGAGGAGACACTAGTGCTTGGACAGACACCCCTACTGACAGAGCCCAGAAAGCAAAGATGAAGTATGTATCTTCTTTCATTTAGAAAATGCTTCGGTTGGTGATATTATCTTCCATTCAACCTGTATTGGCCACTCCGTGAATTCAATAGCTTTATAGCAATAATGCTGTTTACATGACAGTTATTTGGAAGCATACAATGAGGCCGCTGCACTAGCCTCAAACGAAGATGAAAAGAAAAGGTCTAATGCGGATGCAGATTTGGTGGACAAATACAATAAAGCAAAACGATCAAAAACGTTGGTACAAAAACATCAAGAAGAGGTTGCTAGCAAATCCAAGAAAAAGTCCAAGCAACAGAAGGAGAAGGAAGAGTGGTTGGGTCAACATCCATGGAAGCCATGGGATCGTGAAAAGGATCTGACAGCTGGGAGACAAAGTGTAAAACTTGATGCAGAAGGCATGACTGAGGGTTTATCTTCAAGGTTTTCTTCTGGAAACTTCCAAAGGAATTTCCTTTGATTTGATTAAGAGATCACATGTGATGCTCTCGGGCACGTTTGCCTGGTGGACAAGATATGTTCAATGAGTTATGACTTATGAGCTTCTTAGAGAGATTGGATTATTCATTTTCCTGATGGTTAGTTTCTGTCATTCTTCCCGGACATTACTTTCTTTTCTTGATTAACTCTATCATAGGCTGATACCATTTTCTACACATTATGCAGTATCCAGTAGGTGCGGAATACAGTCGTGTGCTACTTATGCTAAGCAGAGTTGTAACTATGCAATTGCGTGACTGGCCTGATTGTAATTTTCATAATAGATGTATATATTTCAAGCATATTATCTGTAGTATTTATGTTTGTTGTACTTGGTTATAGATATAAAAATAGCGTGGCATCTGCTGCAAGGTCTGATTGACTGACTGGTTGTATGGGTTATTGTTTGTCACAAAAAAAAAACGTCCATTAAGTGGTGCATATGGCTCCAGTTTTCTATCAGTGATGTATATGCAAATCATCAAAGATTCAAAGTGCATTTAGTGCTTGACACTTAGTTTGAAAAATAATAACTGGAAAGTACTTAAACATGAAGTTCTATCAAGCACACTGACTAATAGAAACTAGTGCTTGACCATTTAATTGATCTCCTTGCTAACTAAGTTTCTCTAATAGAAACCTTTCTCTATTTCCATACTAAACTCAAATTGAACATATTCGGATTTTTTACACCAACCCTTCCATGTCTTTTTTTGTTTAATGAAAAATCTATATAAATATAGATGTGAGATCAATTTTCAAACCGAAAGTTATAGTGAGGCAAAACACTCCAAAATAGCAGCTTCAGCATATATTAAAGGTTTAAATATGTTTTTACCCCCTGCAATTTTTTTTTAAAAACCCCTTACAAATAATTTTTTTTTGGTATAAGTCCCTCGGTTAGATCTCCGTTAATGTTTTGCTGAGTTGTCTAACAGAGTTGTCATTTGGCATTGCCAAATCATTATTTTAAATTTTCTTTTATTTTAAAAAATAGTGACATGGATAAAAAAATATGAATCCCCAAATTAATTAGGTTTGTTCATCATGTTCTTCTTCCCATTTCCAGAAAACACAAATTAATTAGGTTGTGAATCTTCCCTATCCCATCGCTTAATCTCCATCTTCCCTATCCCAACCCAAAAATCCTAACTTTTCCTCTTCTCAGCTCCCGAATCGCTCAAAATCTGAGGGAAATAGAAGAAACGTGAACAAAAATTAATACTAAAACACAAACAAAATTTGGAATGAAATCCCTAATTTTACTCCCTTTCTCTCTGCAACCATTCCCTCTCTCTGCGAGCATATACCACTTTCTGCGAGCGACACATGTTGATGATAGCGGCAACGGAGTCGTGCGTTTAGATCTGAGAAAGGTTGCACATCGATTCACTGTTGAAGGATGTTTTGATCTGCAATTTATGTGCAGCAGATCTGGAATTTATGTTCAGTGCAGCATATTAGTTTGTTTCGAAGATGAAGAAGAAAGATTAGTTTTCAGATTTCACGTTTATTTTGATTTCTCTCTCAGAAGAATCGATGAGGAAGATGTAGGATCTGATACTGTTGTCGTAGTTGTTGATGTTGCTGCCGGTGGTGGTGCAGCGCCCATTGATGGATCGAGAAAGGGGTTTCAATTTTGGTGTTTGGGTTTTGGAATTAGGGTTTGTTTGATTTCAAATTGGGGATGGAAAATGATAATTAAGAAGAAGAAAGGGAAGGAAACAGAACAGAGAGAAGGGTGGGTGGTTTGTTGTGTTTGATGAAGATAGATTATGGTGAAAATGGAGATGAAGAGAAGAGAAGAGAATAGAAGGGTTATGGGAAAGGAGATGAAGAGAAGAGAAGAGAAGAGAAGAGAAGAGAAGAGAAGAGAAGGGTTCTGGGAATGGCGAAGATGATAGGGAATTAGGAATTAAAATAATTTTAAATGCCAAATCAGCAAATAAAATAAAAAGAAAACTAAATATAAATGCCAAATGTGTGACACGTAGGCTTTTTTGTAACGGTTAAGTAACAGAAGGGCTAAGGCATAAATGGTGAAATTTGCAAGGTGTTTTTTTTTAAAAAAAAATTATAGGGGGTAAAAGCAAAACACCCCCTATTTCCAGGGGGTAAAAACATATTTAAACCTATATTAAATTCATCCTTTTGGTAAAAAAAGCATATATTACATTAACGTTTGCATAACTTCACAAATAACATTTATTAGTATTTTTAGAGAGCATATTGGTTCGTGGCTAGCACTTTCGTTTGGGGATTGGTTCGTAACTATTTAGAATAAACTAAGCATACAAATTATTTATAATTAATTTCAACTGAAAATTAATTTGATTAAATTTTATTTTAAATCACTTACTATCCCATATGCTTATCGAAAAAAAAACTTACTATCCCATATATTTTTAAATGTATTAAATTAAATTTTTTAACATCCTTTTTTACATCGACAAAACCTATAACAACGTTTTGTTTTTGATAACCTTTAACAACTTAATTTTTTTTTGATAAATTTTAAAAACTTAATTTTTTTTTGGTTCACCTTTCTCCTTTAACATCATTATTAGTAGAAAAAGTGACTCTTACCATAATATCTCATTTAATTTTTTGGTTATCCCGATATTGGTGCGTAGTATCTATCAATTTTGCCGGTGACTAATCTACATCGGGGAATGTAGTTTTTCTGATCTGTATGGTTCTCCCTTCCTAACAGAGTTTTTGTCACACTCAAGATTTTGAACCCGATAACATGGGGTGCAATCCAAGCCTAGTTAGCACTCACACCAACCCTTGTTGATATAATATGTCATTTAATAACCATCCGTAAATCAAATTGCTGGTGAGAAAATGAAATTTTTTTTGGTCTAGGGTCTTTGACCCGCTCCGGTATCCAAGGGAAAGGGACCCTGAATAATCCGGAGCTCGGTCGGTGAGAAAATGAAAATAAATAGAAAGAAGGCGGTATAGATCATAGATTAAAAAAAATCTTTTTCTAAAGTTAATATTATTTTCATTCTAAAAATATAAATACTTATTTTTATCTTATATTTAAATATTAGCTCATTTTATACGCAGGGGCGGTTCTGGCATAGCTAAATTGGGGGCAATGGTCTCCACAAAGTTAAATTTTTCAATTTAAATATACTTAACAAAATCATTTTTCCTCATAAAATATATAGGTGTTTCCCCATAACACAATTATTATAGAATGTATATATGTAGGGAGTTATAAGAGATAAAAGGAATATAAATTTATATATATATTTTCACCTTTATCCTTCTAATTTTGACATTTCTTCTAACACTAAACAAATAAACCAACACAAAAAATGTTAGATTTTAGAATTGAGTTATTTTTTATCACACACACACACACACACACACACACACACACACACACATATATATATATATATATATATATATATATATATATATATATTCACCTTTTATCCTTCTTATAATAATTGTTTTATTGTTAAAAAATTATTGACTATTTTTTTATCTCCATTAATAAAAATTTCTAGATTCGACTCTTATGACACAAAGATATCTCTAATTTGAAGAAATTCCTCTACATCTCACCAAATGAAAATAGCATCCATAGAACATAATCCAGGAGGTTACTTGGTCGCCATAGAAGAACCCAAAACAAACATAATATATATTTTCCCCAAGCTAATGAGCTATTATTAAAATAATATATATAGCTAAAGATAGGAACAATAACAGACAAAAGGAATAATCACAACAAGTAATCATCAATTCATCTATGACACACATTATCTTAGGATAAATATTAAAAAGGGAGACAAGATTGGTTGTGACACAAGGCATGTCATTGTCAAAATTGGGTTTAGCTTAAAATTTTCTTTCTAGAAGGTATGCTATTGAAAGATCCAAGTAGTGTAACCAAAATAAATATAACAAATCATATAGATAACATCCATTAATTCAGAAAAATAATGAAATTATTGTTTACACACATCTTCTATTGAATGGATGATATTCATGCTTAATAAATAAAAACAACTCAAAATAATTTAATGAGATATGCACTTCAATTCACATTCAGCAAAGGATATATATTAAAGAAAGTGTGTTGCAAAATGTATATTAATTTGTTACCATATGTTATCCATATTATATACAAATACATGAGATATAATGAAGAGAGTTGAAAATGTATGCTTTATAAATACACTTAATGTTATGTGGGACTCAACCTCCTTCTGCAGTCCCACAAACCGCCCTTCAACTTGCTTGATATGCACTATTTCTTTGTTTGATGAAGCAACCCTACCACACCCCACCACACCCCACCACACCCCCATATCAAAATGATGAGAAATCCATTCTAATAATGTGGGGTCATTAATTCACCTTCCAATATAATACTTTCTTTTCTGCGGCTGCTTTCCTAACAATCTATTGGTTATCCATTCCCTCTCCTCAGCTTCAGTGAAAGAGACTTCAATTAGTTGTCTACAGAGGTTTGGTTCCCCACTACTATTCTATAACTAGACAAGTAGATATAAGAGAGAGAAATTTTCCTTGTTCAGTTTTATATATAGGACACATGACAAAAAGTATTAGCTGGATAGGTTTATATTTGTCTTTTACTTGAAATATAGCTCTCTATGTTGGGGTCACAATAATCTCAAAATTTTATTTGTTTGTGTTAATGCTAACCACATATTGCAGAGAAATAATCATAGCAAGCATAATTGCCTAAATGATAGTATTTTTTTTTTACCCAAAATAAGCATTGAATAAAGTCAAAATGGAGGTTTATATTAATTGCAAGTTGCTATTAAGACCACTCTGGTGACATATCACTGGATCCTGGTGCCGTCCGATCACCATTGACACAAGTTGATTACCGGCCATGACATTGACAGTGACAAACTAAATTGATGATCAATCTCACTTACTACAGATTTTGACTTAATTTTCACTTCCTCACTATCTCAAGTTGACCACATATTATAATCAGTTTTCAATTACTCCACCCATATTTAGAGTACTGATTGCAAAACTAATTACTAGTGTGAATGGTAGTTACATGTTTTTGGCTACAACATTTGAATTTATTGAGACAATCCTTATGTCTATGAAAAAGTTGAATAAAGAAAAGAAAGAAAAAATAACAAAAGAGAAAATGTAACATACTTTTCTGTTGTCACATTACATATAATAATAATAATCTTCTTCCTTCTGTTGCATGCTAAAATAATAATGACCCTTTTCTCTATCAGCCAATGAAAAGTGCACCTTGTTCACACACAACATAAGTTATGGTGCTTGCACTGAAATCAAGAATCCAGATTTTCTTTTTCCTGTGAAATTATAACAATACTCATTAAACCAAAATATCTAGTGGTGGTCCTTGTGTACACCTTATGTAGGCCATTTTACTCATAATGTTTTTCCAAAATAGCTTACAATCACCAAAAAGAGTGAAAGAAAGAGAGAGAGTAATTTTTAAAATTATGATAAAATGGTCCTGATTTGTTACTTTTACTGCAAAAAATAAAATTGTGCAGAAGTTGAATTATACATGCATGTGTATATATAGAGAAGACGGTCATGTATTGGGTAAAAAAACATTATAGTCTTGCACATGCAGTGTATTCATCATAGTATTTGAGCAATGTTTGTCTTACAAGCTTCATGTATAAGTTGAAATGTTTCCATATACAGCAATATTGATTGTCACACTTCTCAATTCAACAGTTACTTTCAGAGTTCAAAACCCTAACAGTATCTACCTTAAGATCTGAAGATGTTAATTAAACTCTTAGACACGCGCCCATAATAATAATGAGATTTGTTTTCTTCTTAATTATTAATTGCTATATGTACTAATATTATAAGTACAATTGATTGGTTCAATCCTAGCCTATCTGAAATAATTAAGAAAATTAGAATTTCTTAATCAAGTTTGTTATATGCAAGTTGATAAATTAACTCCCACCCTATTTGCAAACCACCCACAAGACAATAGTTTAATTTGCTGCACCATCTGAGATACATGCATTTACCGGTCCCCCTCTAAAAATAATTTTGTTCTTATTTATCCAAATTACCCAAACAACCCCCCAGTTAACTGTAGCCAATCAGAATTGGAAAACCTATATATTTGCCAATAATTACAGTATTAAAATATCATTCAAAATGTAAAGTCGGTAGATCATATCTGATTGTGATGATTTTATCAGATTGGATTCATCATTTTTTGTGATCTATGTGAATTTGAAATGGGACCCTCGATTTTCCATCTTAGACTAGTTTCTTTTTTCTTTGCAAGATTGGTAGTTAAAGCAATGTTACATTTTTCTTATTATATAGTTAAGTATTAGTAAAAGATTGGTATAAGGTGATTTTATAAAGCTAGCATGGTGAACATCAGAATCAGGTTTAGCTTTTGTTTGTGAATTGCGTTGAAAAAATTAAGTGTTGTGCACCGACTAAACAAGGTGTGTGGATAGGTTAATCTTAAAAGAGAAAGGCAATCACATTTTAAGATACTGATTTGACAATTATGGAATTGACAAAGTTTTTATAATGCCATAGCTTTCATTGTGTTTGTTTGATACTCCCTGCGTTTCTGATCTTTAGTACTTTTGGCCTGTTACACACAAATTAAGGTATCATTAATTTGTGTTAGCTAAGTACTAAAATACCTCATTGTAGTTGTCTTGGGATAATTGAAACCAAAATAAATGGCCAAAAGCACCAAAGATCAAGAACAGAGGGAGTAATGTAGTTTTTGTACGATTCACAAATCTTTAACTTTATTTTAAGTGTTGATTAACATGTTGTTTGCGTCATGTTTAGCAAATTAATGAACGCCTTGTCGGGTGACATTTATGTAGAAAACGAAAGTAAATTAGTAGTCAAAAAAGGAGTTTGACAATTAATGTTAAAAAGAATCTTCTTATGTGACTTCCTTGCATTTGTCCACTAAAGCAAGAAATCAACGGTGGCTGGTATAGCTCTCTACATGCGTCTCCATCTTCTCCATTCCATAGTTTATTGCCCGTGCCATTTTAAGTTCATCATCATGAGTGCATAATTTCTATTGTCCGAGACGTGATGCGGCAAAATACTAAAAATAACTTCCATGACAGATGTTGCACGCGTTGTTACCTCGTTCACAAATTGCTCTAGACCAGCAATTCAATCCAAAATTGAATAGATTTTCTGCAACCATAAAACATGAGTCAGTTGTCTTCTGAGCCTCGCTCGCACTGTACTGTGGGTAGATTGTTCCACAATCAACACCACGTCGTTGGAGGTTTTCGCGAGTAGGGAGACAACCTCGCATAGCTCTCCAAACTGTGATTTTTGCTTTTTGAGGAACATGTTGCTGCTATAGTGTCTTCCATTCTCCTTGCACTGCAAGATGAGAGCAATCAACAATACTTTCTATTAACAGTTGATAAGCTGAATTAATCTTGTACATCCATATTGAAGAAAAACCCCATATCCTTCGGTCCCTTTGATCTGTGTGTAGGAAATTTTCTAGACATCAAAGTCGGTAAAGTATAAATAAGAAATTTTGTATTACACTGAAATTTCGTATTGAATACATAAAGTATAAGCAAGACTTTGTGGCAAGGTGGTAGAGTATTACTCTCTTCAGTCAATTGTCGTGTGTTCGATTCGGTTCTCTCCCTAAACATTTTGTAGATTTTTAAGTAATAAAATAGTTCAATGGATTCGAGCTGAATCGGGTCACCGAGTCTTATCGATTTTGGTCGATTCAACCGACATTTGATTCGGTCGTTTACTCAACCGATCCAACACTGTAACCGACCTAGCCTTGGGTACGATTTCCGGTTGAACTGGTCCGACCGACCAACTCAGTCTAGTTTTCTTATCACTGTTTGTGACAGAATCGTTGGATCTCGAAATCTCAAATTCAAGTTCTATACCGCTAGATCTGTTGCTACTGAACCATAGCACTACACCATGATCTGGTCATCGACTCGGTCAGGGCACTGAGTCACTTGTCGGACCAATAGGTCTGGGGTTGCACTGCCTGATCGGGGCACTACTACAAAAATAATAAAACCAGGCAAGACATGCATAACTTCATACATCGCAGAGTCATCAACACATTTTATACCATATCTTAAACATTTCCAAAAAAAATCTCAATACACTATTAGCATAATTTACCAACTCAATCTTCAAATTCAAGAGTTTAAATTGAAATCTATAACCATAAGGTCCATGACGACGTAGTTTTGAATTTTTTTGTTTCGTTTTTGAAAAACACGCAAGACTTGACCCGAATCACTAATTATCAAGTTGATGCTAAACTGATTGTACCGAGTTATTCTGGTTCAATGACGTGGCTGATCCGGTATATTACCTGCTGTAAATATAAATTCTGGTGTAAATACTTAACTGTAGTTAGATTTACTCCAATTCTAGTTAATAGGTCCAGTTAGTCATGTAACTCAGTAACTGTATTTAGTTACATTCAGTTAGATAAATTGTTATCTATTTTCACTTGTATATATATATTGTACAGGTACTCCATTGAGAATCAATGAAGATCAGAATGTTAATTCAGTTTCAATTCTCTTTCTATGCGCTGAGTGATCATTAACATGGTATCAGATTAATCCCTTTGATCCTCACTTCTGCAGTTTCTTCATTCCCCAAATTTTCAAAAACTTTCTTTCGATTTCAATGGCGGCATCATACTCCGATTTCGCCACCAATCCTTCAAATCCATATTATATGCATCCGAATGAGAATCCTTCTCTGGTTCTTGTTCAACCCTCTCTTGATAATCAAAACTATCAAACATGGTGCAGATCCATGAAAGTTGCTTTAATCTCCAAGAACAAGGTCAAATTCGTTGATGGAACTCTCTCACCTCCTCCTGTTTCAGATCCTCTGTATGAGCCTTGGATTCGTTGCAATAATCTTGTCATCTCATGGCTTCAACGCTCCATTTCGGACAACATCGCCAAATCTTTGCACTGGTGTGATCGCGCATCCATTGTTTGGAAGAGCCTGGAAAAACGCTTCTCTCACGGTGACATTTTCCGGATCACGGATATTCAGGAAGAACTCGCCCGATTCCAACAAGGTACACTTGACATTTCATCCTATTTCACCAAATTAACCACAATGTGGGAAGAAATCGAGAATTTTCGTCCAATTAGGGATTGCACATGCACAATTCCTTGCACTTGCGGTGCTGCTACCGATTTGCCCAAATTCGAAGACCAAGACAAGGTTATCAAGTTCTTGAAAGGATTGAATGAACAATTTGCCCATGTTCGTTCCCAAATCATGCTGATTTCTCCATTACCGTCTCTTGACAATGCCTTCTCAATGGTTCTTCAACAAGAACGCCAGTTCGCTCATAACAGTTCTGCTTCCGATGATTCTACGGTGGAAAATCAATCCTCCGTCAACGTCGTATCTCAGTATCCATCTCGTACGCCGTCCAACGGTGGCAGAGGACGTGGACGCGGTGGTCAGGGTAACCAGCTTTGTACTCACTGTGGACGCACGAATCACACAATTGATACATGCTTTCTCAAGTACGGCTATCCTCCTGGGTTCCTGTTCGCGCTCGTGTGTGCTATAGTCGCAATGTCAGTGCAAGTATACACGTCGTACAAGTAATAAAGTGGATAAAAGTAAGAGATCGTTCCCACGAGGATTGATTAACTTTCAGAATTCAAGTCTTTAAAACACAAGTGAAACAGGTAATAAATCGACACTAAAAGTTGATATTAAGACTAAGAACATAAATAAAGCAAGTAAATGAGAAGTGGGTGTGAATATGGAAGAGTATGAGTTGGATTGCTGCATGCAAGTAAATCTCCTCTAGTCAGACGTTATAACGTTTACACGTTAATACGTACAAATGCTATGTTGTATAGACGTTATAACGTTTGAACGCTGTTGCAAAAGAGCTGTGCTTTTCAGTCACAAAACGTCAGAGCTTCAAGTACTAGAATTCCTATGTCTAGGTTCTAAGTAGGCCTACTCCTGTATTTTAAGTACCCACAGCAATGTCCTATGAACTATTATCTGTTCTATGTCTAGACTTAGATAAAAATGCCTAAATGTCTTTAGTGCACCTTTTCATTCACATAAATCTTTGAGTTCTTTTCATAGACCATGTCTGTACCTATGAATCTACTTATTTTAAGTGATCAGTTCAAAACAAGTTTGGAAATATTAACATGCAAAGATTTAAAGCGCATAAACATCAATACTTCATAGCATTAGACTAAAGATTCATTACATGCAAAACAACAACCCAACTACAAATGTTTAGCTCATGCTGAGCATCCTTACAGAAATAAGAGGAGTTAAAATCCAAATACCGTACATAGAGAAAAGGAGACTAAACGCAAAAGATACGCCTAAGTGGCCTTCCTTCATGCACGCTGTAAAGACGTTACAACGTCTGAGCTTTACAGTAATGGCTGTGGATGGATATGGAAATTGGGGCCTTGAGAGAATTAAAAATGAAGAAGTCTGTGTCCAGAACTTCTCTCAGAAAAACTATCTCTGAAAAATGGGGGAAGGTGGATGATGAATGGAGTCGTGTGTATTCCGCATGGTGCACCCTTGCCTTTTTGTAGAGAGAGAATAGCCATGGTCAAAAGAGGGTCACATGTTGCTGATGTCATTCCCCCACCTTCCAAGCTTGCTTGCGAGTTGACTCTGCCCTGAAGTGACACCGCACTGCTACAGTGCGTAAGCTGCGTCAGTGTTGAAGAAAGAGAAGATCTTCTTCATTTCCAGATCTCTGGTCATCATTACATGCGCGCCAAAATGATATATATTATTTTCTTGCTCTGCTGTCCTTCTTCAGACGTGATGAGAGACGCTGCCACGTTCAGTTTACTGCACAAACACAAGAAGCATCAAAACGCTCACAAAGGCGCCAATTGGTGCCAAAATGCATAGAATTTGTAATTTAGCCCATTTCTAACTGAAAAGCAATAAACTAACAGAAACTTAATAGAAATAACCTACTATTGCCAGAGAACTTGCATGATTTAACTTTGAATAAGTATAAATAACTCATATAAACATGAGTTATCACACCCCCAAACTTAAACCATTGCTTGTCCTCAAGCAATTGAAATACAACATATGAAAAGATGCAAGAAATTAAATACACCAGCAGTTTACACCCTGCTCATCCATTTTTGATTAAAAATTTTCCTCAAGGGGCTAATTCCTTCAGACTTACACTACACACTCACGCACCAATGCACAATTACATTCTAGATTCATTACTGCTCAAGGTGAGTGTGTGATCTCTGTATCAATTCTTTTCCTAGCTAGGTTCAGATCTACCCTAGCCTATGAAAGAGTGGTTTCCAAATGGTGAGAGTATAACATCTTTCAAAACAAAGAGTAGGCTAACATTTTCACATAAGACATGAGGGTTATTTTAAGCACGACAAAGGGTCTTAATTTGGGTGCTAGGACTAGATTAGTGCAAACTACTTTTCTGACTCACACAACGTAAAACACACACAGCTGCAATCCCTCATTACTGAGCAACTTTTCTCTTTTTCTTCACTTTTGGTTTGGAGCTTTTGTGATTTTCTCCTTTTTGATCTTTTGGATTTGACACTTTTGGATTGAGATATTTGGGGTACTCAACATTTGTTTCGGGAAATTGCAGCAAACACAGAGGGCATGTGGATTTTTCCACTTATTTGAAACAACACACACTTTTTTGGTCTTTTTGGATTAGACGTTATAACGTGTATATGAGAGACGCTACAACGCTTGATGACACAGAACACAACACACAAACACACACGGCATACGTTATAACGTTACGGGTAGACGTTACAACGCTGCACTCACACTACACATGCACTAATCATCCTACAGTCTTTGCACCCAGCCTTAGTACAACCTGATATACCCCCAAACTTTGTTTCTACTGCTACTTTAAGTTTTTAATCAAGTTTTACCATCACCATAGTCAACCAAAACTAGCTTTTGCATCACATAGTCCCTAGCTAACTAGGTTTTCCTCAAAACAGAGTTTGTGTGGAAGCAGTAATCAATTCTATTCATCTAAGCATGCATCAGCTACTCACACAAATTCACACATAGTCATTACTAGATTTAGCCCAAAGAGAAACATTTTTGATGATTAATAGAGTAGGAAAGTAAACTGATTTTGCATTTGATTTCATGCAGACAGGAAACATAAAAATGATCCTCCCCCCCGAATAAAAAGATGAGCAGTGTCCCCACTGCTCACTGATTTTGAAAAATGAGAGAGGAACATTTACACAAAACAGAAACAAAACAACTACTAACTCTCAAGACGTTGTAACGTCTAGACAGCTATTTATTTGTACTGAAATTGTAAACTAAAACTATTCTACTGCTAAAAGAGGGCTACTTACTTGTTCAGAGCACCGGCCCTGAGCCTTCCACTTTGTCTGGCTGGGATGCTTGCTTGCACAGCCTTCTTTTTCTTTTCCTTCTTCTTCTTTTCTCCTTCACCGTCACCAACATCAACTGAGACTTCAGTTTCCTGGGGCCTCTTTACACTGCTCTCAGCAACTCTTTTCTTTGCTTCCTCCCATGCTTTCTGCTTTTCCAGCTCTGCAGGATGAATCTGCTGCTGCTCTTTGGGTTCCCCCTGGGCTTTTTCAACCTCTGGCTCATGAGACGTTGTAACGTCTGCAGCTTCCTCATCAGCAGCAACAGCAGGAGCATTCTCTGAACCACTTGCAGCAACAAATGCTGCGCTGGTGGCTGTTGCTGGCTTGTCTTTAGCAGCTTCAGATCTCTTTTTTACCTGCAACTTTTGCCTTTTGGGTGCAGGAGGATCAACTAGTTGCTCTTCTTCTCCACCATGTCTTGCTTTTTCACTTGCAGCGGCTACTTCACGCCTTTTCTTCTTCCCAAATGGACTCTGGGTGGGTACAGTCTTGAATCTTTGCCTTTTGGGTGGGGGAATGAGTTGTGGGTCTGGGTTGGTTTCAACAACAGTTGGTTCAGACGTAGTCACATCTGCACTGGTTACTTCTGGAATGGATGGTTGTGATGGTTCTTTAGTTGGTTCAGGTTGAGTGGGAGTTGGCTTTGAAATGGGTTGATCTTTGAGTGTTTGGGGTTGTTTGTCTTTTGGTGATGGAGGTGTGGGTTGGGCTGGTTCTTTGAGTGTTTGGGGTGGTGGAGAGTCAGCCTCAATATCAGTCTTGTCACTGGAACTTCCTTTCTCTTCTGAATGTGTTTCTTCCTCATCATCACTTAGGATTTCCTTACTCACCTTCTTTGATTCCTCTGCATCACTCTCACTGATGCTATCCATATCAGCTGATTTAAGCTCTTCTTCCTCACTACTTACTTTCTTCTGCTCCTTCTTTGCTGGGCTCTTTCTTTTTGTGGCTGGTTTTCTTGTTTTCTTGACTTTTTCCTTCTTCACTTTCTTGGGGTTCATTGCTGATAGGAGTATGTTGTCTTCATCTTCCTCTTGCATCCAATCTGGAAGTACTGGTTCTTCAATCACCATCTTGCCTTTTGTTGTATGTGCATTCACCTTCTTTTGCCACTCAAATTGCTCCTTGACAAACTTGGCTAGGCTGTTTTGCTGGTCTACCAGACGTTGTAACGTCTGCGCATCAACTGACGTGGTAGCATCTGCAGCTCTCTGCCTAGCTTTGAACTTTGTAGAGAATGCCCCCTGGGGTTCCTCTCTTAGCTCAGATGCTTCAATCTCCACTCCAGCCTCCATGCAGAGATCGGTGATTAAACAAGGGAAGTATAGGTATCCATCCTTCCTGTTCTGCCATTTGTTAATCTCTCTGTTGATGAGCTTACCCACTTCAATCTTATCTCTTGACATAATGGCATCAATAGCAATCAGCCTCTCTTTATCAATCCAGAGAGTGTGGGAAGTGGGTATCAAGCAATGCCTGATGAAATGAAACCAAGCACTGGCCTCATCACAAAGGTATCTCTTCAAAATTTTGAATTCATTCCCATGGTCGCCTCTTCGCTCCCAAACAGCTCCTTCAACACATATCCTTTCTTTGATTTCAGTCATCTCTGCCACTCCGTAAGTCTTTTGCTTCACCTCAACTGCCTTGCCATAGTAACCTAGCCCAAAGTAGTCATTTATGACTCTTACACCAAATTTGACTTCCTCACCTCGTACGATGGAGGTGCTTGAAAGTTCTCCATCGGTTCTTTCAACGATTCCTTTATAAAAGTCATGCACCAGAGTTGCAATGTATTCCTTTCTGTGAACTACAAATTTCTGCCATCCCAATGCTGCCACTGTTGCGATAAAGTCAGGATTTGGGTTTTCCAAGCTAAAACCCCTTTCTGGCAGCAAGGCTTTCTTCTTTGAAGGAATGGGGATTTCTGGGTTTGGAACAGAAGAAGAACTTGGGTTGACGTTCTTTCCTTTACCAGATGATTTTACTGCAGCTTGCTTTGTTTTAGTCATGGTGATTGTATGAGTTTTCTGGAGAGTGGGGGATTTGAGATTGAGATTTGCGATTTGGGGTTTGGGAGAAGGTATAAGATTGCGGTTTCTGAAAGTGTATGAAGGTGGTTTTGATGATTGTAACTGGTGTGTGTCTATTGGGGAGGTTTTATGGGAAGTTGGGAAGTAGGTGGTGGCGTGGGTTTGGGAAAAAAGGGGTAACCGTTGGAAGTGACGTCATGGTCACTTTGGCAGTCACGTCTCAAAAAAATCATTAAACATTGTTTCATTTGAAAACTGCTTGACTCATTTTCTTTTCTTTTTCATTTAAAACTTTACCCAGGCAGCGAACGTGACAACATCCTAGACACGCAGAGACGTTATAACGTTTATACTACTTCAGCTCCCATTCCTGCACAAAAATTTAAAGACACAAAATTGCTGGTTAGTTAAAACCATTGGGTTGCCTCCCAAGAGCGCTTGCTTTAAGAGTCTTCAGCCAGACTATCCCCTTTTTTTGAATTCAGGGGTTGTTGAGAGTCACTGTGGTCTTGTCCCTAACCACATGTTCTCCATGGTAATGCTTCACTCTTTGGCCATTGACCTTGAAAATGGAATTAGTTTTCTCATCAAACAGGTCCACAGCACCATGACTGTAGACTTTTACTATCTTGAAAGGTCCTGACCATCTTGATTTTAACTTCCCAGGGAACAACTTTAATCTTGAATTAAACAACAAAACTGATTGTCCCTCTACTAGCTCCCTTCTTTGAATTCTCTGATCGTGCCACTTCTTGGTTTTCTCTTTATACATTTTTGAATTCTCATAGGCAGTGTGCCTGAATTCATCTAGCTCATTTAGTTGAAGGAGCCTTGCTTCTCCAGCCTTTGAATGATCTAGGTTCAGTTGCTTCAGTGTCCAGTGAGCTTTGTGTTGGAGCTCAATGGGCAGGTGACAAGCTTTTCCGAAGACTAACTTGTATGGTGACATGCCCAGTGGTGTCTTAAATGCTGTTCTGTACGCCCACAATGCATCATCAAGGTGCAGGGACCAATCCTTCCTGTTTGGACCAACCATCTTCTCAAGTATCCTTTTAATTTCTCTGTTGGAAATTTCTGCTTGACCACTTGTTTGTGGGTGATAAGCTGTAGCAATCTTGTGCTTCACTCCGTACTTAGCCAATAGGTTCTCAATCAGCTTGTTACAAAAGTGAGAGCCTTCATCACTGATTATAGCTCTTGGAGTACCAAATCTTGTGAAGATGTTTTGCTTCAGGAATTTGCTGACTGATTTGGCCTCATTATTGGGTAATGCAATGGCTTCCACCCATTTTGACACATAATCCACAGCTACCAAAATGTATAAATTTCCATAAGACATAGGAAATGGCCCCATGAAGTCCATTCCCCAAACATCAAACAGTTCCACTTCAAGAATATTTGTCAATGGCATTTCTTGCTTGTTGGAGATGTTTCCAGCTCTTTGGCATTTATCACAGCTTTTTACTAATTCATGAGCATCTTTGAAGAGTGTTGGCCAATAGTATCCTGACTGTAACACCTTTGCTGCAGTTCTGGTTCCTCCAAAATGTCCTCCATAAGGTGATGCATGACATTGTTGTAATACCTGGAGTTGTTCCTCTTCAGCCAGGCATCTCCTAAGCAACTGATCTTGACACATCTTATATAGATAGGGCTCATCCCAAAAATAGTGCTTCACGGTGTGGAAGAATTTTTTTCTTTGCTGATGGTTGAAATCCACAGGCACAATCTTGCTGACTAGGAAGTTAACTATATCAGCATACCAGGGAGCAGTAGTATCAGACGTTATAACGTTTGAAGAAATAGTCATAGACGTGGTAACGTCTTCAGCTACTGTGGCTACTGTCAGCAGTTTTTCATCAGGGAAATTTTCTTTTATTTCTTCTGTACCTGTACCTGCATCAACATTCTCAAGCCTAGAAAGATGATCAGCAACTTGGTTCTCCACCCCCTTTTTATCATGAATTTCCAAGTCAAATTCTTGGAGGAGGAGAACCCATCTAATGAGTCGTGGCTTTGCATCTTTTTTAGAAATCAAATACTTGATGGCTGAGTGATCAGTAAAAACAATAACTTTTGCACCCACCAAGTATGATCTAAATTTGTCAAAAGCAAATACAACAGCCAGTAACTCTTTCTCAGTTACAGTATAATTTAATTGGGCATCATCTAAGGTTTTACTAGCATAGTATATAGAGTGAAAAATTTTGCCATACCTTTGACCCAATACGGCCCCCACAGCGTAGTCACTCGCATCACACATTAATTCAAATGGTTTGGACCAGTCAGGAGTGACTATCACAGGAGCTGTTACAAGGGCATTCTTCAATTTCTGGAAGGCTTCATGACAATGCTCATCAAAGTTGAAGACGTTATCACGTTGCAGCAGCAGACACAAAGGTTTGGAAATTTTTGAGAAATCCTTGATAAACCTTCTGTAAAAACCAGCATGCCCTAAGAAACTTCTAATACCTTTGACAGTTGTAGGTGGAGGTAATTTGTCAATAACATCAATTTTCGCTTTATCCACCTCCAACCCTTTCTTTGAAATTTTATGCCCCAAAACAATTCCCTCTTGAACCATGAAGTGGCATTTCTCCCAGTTGAGTACTAAGTTGGTTTCTTCACACCTTATTAAGACTCCTTCTAAGTTATCCAAGCATGCCTTGTATGAGTCTCCATAGACTGAAAAGTCATCCATGAAAACTTCCATGGATTTTTCAATAAAATCTGAGAATAAAGCCATCATACACCTCTGAAATGTTGCAGGCGCATTACACAATCCAAATGGCATCCTTCTGAAGGCAAAGGTACCATAAGGACAAGTGAATGTGGTCTTCTCTTGGTCCTCAGGCACTATAGCTATCTGGTTATATCCTGAGTAACCATCAAGGAAACAATAGAATTCTTTGCCTGCAAGTCTATCCAACATCTGGTCAATAAATGGCAGAGGAAAATGGTCCTTCTTGGTTGCTTTGTTCAGCTTCCTGTAGTCCATACATATCCTCCATCCAGTCACTGTTCTTGTTGGAATTAATTCATTTTTTTCATTGGTTACCACAGTAACTCCACCCTTCTTTGGCACACATTGAACTGGGCTCACCCATGAGCTATCACTAATTGGATAAATGATTCCTGCATCTAACCATTTGATGATTTCCTTCTTGACCACCTCCTTCATTATTGGGTTCAATCGCCTTTGTCCTTCAATGCTGTTCTTTGCATTCTCTTCCAAGACAATTCTGTGCATACAGATTGTGGGACTGATACCTTTGATATCTGCCATTTGCCAACCAATGGCTTTCTTGTGCCTTTTCAAGGTGCTAATGAGATCACTTTCCTGCTCTTGTGAGAGGTTAGAAGAAATGATCACTGGTAAAGAATCATTTTCTTCTAAAAAGGCATACTTCAGGTGATCAGGCAACACTTTCAATTCCAGAGTGGGTGGTTTTTCAATGGATGGTACTATCTTCTTGAGATTGGAGTCTTCTTGCCCCAAGGATTCATACTTCTTTGTCCACGCCCTGGGTACATGGGAATCAGACGTGACAACGTCTGTGGTTGACGTTGTAACGTTTGACGGATCAGCTTCTTCTGATAACAATTCTTGAATCTCATCATTGCCCAGAATCCTTTCCAAGTGGTCATTATCTTTATTGAATTGCTTTTGAACCACATGGTCAAGGGCAACCACAAAGGAACATTCCTCTGTGTTAGGTTCTGGATACTTGAGTGCGTTGAGGACGTTGAATTTGACTTCTTGGTCATTGACCCTCATGATTAATTCTCCTTTCTGCACATCAATGAGTGTCCTTCCAATGGCTAGAAATGGTCGCCCCAAGATGATAGGAACTTCCTTATCTGCATCAAAATCCAAAATAACAAAGTCCACTGGAAAAACGAATTTGTCAACTTTAATCAAAACATCTTCTAATATGCCCTCAGGATAAACTCTACTTTTATCAGCTAATGTAAGACTTAAAGAAGTAGGTCTGGCAGTTCCTATACCAAGTTTTTCATAAATGGACTTGGGCATCAAGTTAATACTTGCCCCCAAGTCACATAAAGCTTTGCCAAGGTAAAAATTTCCAATGGAGCATGGTATAGTAAAACTGCCAGGATCTTTCAGTTTTCTAGGGAGTTTATTCTGCATGATTAAGCTACATTCTTCAGTTAAAGCAATAGTTTCAAACTCCCCTAGCCTTCTTCTTTTGGTGAT
The DNA here is from genome assembly GCA_039519185.1 of Astragalus membranaceus. Lineage (NCBI taxonomy): Eukaryota > Viridiplantae > Streptophyta > Magnoliopsida > Fabales > Fabaceae > Astragalus > Astragalus membranaceus. The sequence continues at coordinate 136,092,996 of CM076847.1, read as the reverse complement.
GATATCCTTTAGGAACTTGGCATAGTTTGGCATCTGTTGTAGAGCTTCAACCAAGGGAAGGTTTATGTGCAGCTGTTTTAGCATCTCCATGAACCTGCTGAATTGCTTGTCTTCATGAGCTTTCTTGAGTCTTTGAGGGTAGGGTGGAGGAGGATATTCAGGTACAAGCTTAGGAACAGTCTTGATTCCTGGTTCAGAACTAGACGTTGTAACGTCTGGCTTAGACATCACAATATCTGGAATATTCTTCTCTTTTTCTCCACCTTTGTTTTTCTCTTTTTCCTTGTCTGGCACCTCAGATTCCTTAGGCATAGATGGTTCTGGATACTCAGTGCCACTTCTTAATGAGATAGCATTTACCTGTGCATTCACCACATCTTTACCATTTGACTTTGATGAAGATGGTGTTTCAGTTGTGGATGGAAGAGATCCATTCTGTCTTTGAGTAAGAGCTGAGGCTATCTGTCCAATTTGGTTCTCCAAAGTTTTGATTGAAGACTCATGGGTCTGTAAGGTTGCCCTACAATCACTTATGAAAGTTTTCATCAAGGCTTCCAAATTGCTGTTGTTGTTATTCTGCGTATACTGCTTTTGTTGTTGAGGGGGAAATCCTGGGGGTATTGCAGGAGCAGCATTGCTAGCATTCAAAGAATTGTTGTTCTTCCAACTAAAATTTGGGTGATTTCTCCAATTTGAATTGTACAAGTTGGAGAAGGGACTGTTACCTTTGTTATGTGATACAAAGTTTACAGACTGGGGGTTATGGGGACACTCTTCGTAGACATGCCCTCCTTCACAATATACACACACTACTCCCCCAGATGGTGTTGGCTCAATAGCTGCAGCAGTCTGTGTTTCAGACGTGGCCACGTTTGGAGTGCTCAAGTTCTTAATCATGTTGGTCAGAGAAGCAACCTGAGCAGAAAGGGCAGTTACTTCACTTATCTCATGGACACCAGCCTTCTTTCCAGGAGTGAATCTATCAGAAGGCCAATGGGCATTGTGAGTGGCTATGTCTTCAATAAGTCTGCATGCCTCAGAGAAAGACATGTTTAATATGACACCGCCTGATGAAGCATCAAGTATAAGCCTGGTAGGTTGATCTAGACCATTATAAAAAGTCTCCATTTGAATAACTACGGGAATGCCATGGTGTGGGCACATTCTTAGTAATTCCTTCCATCTTTCCCAAGCCTCAAATAATGATTCCCCTTCTCTTTGTTTGAAGGAAGTGATGTCATTTCTTAACTTGGCATTTTTGTTGGGAGGGAAGTATTTTCCAAGAAATTTCTCAGCTAGCTCATCCCAAGTATGAATTGAATTTGGCTCTAAGGAGTTCAACCAATTCTTGGCCTTGTCCTTAAGAGAATATGGAAATAGCTTCAGTTGGAAGGCATCTTCTGAGACTCCAGGGATGACAAAGTTGCTACACACATCCAAAAATTGCCTTAGATGTGCATAAGGATCTTCTTGGGGGAAACCCCCAAATTGCCCTGCAGTCTGCAACATTTGGAACATCATTGGCTTGAATTCAAAGTGACCAGTATGAATAGGTGGTCTTGCAATGCCTGTTTGTAAATGTGCAGGATTGAGCACGGCATAATCACGCATAGGCCTGTCCCTGTCATTGACCATGTCTTGTGGCCCTGCATTGATGAGTTGCTGTCTCTGCCAGTGTTCATCATCAACATAGGTATCTGTATGAGTTTGTGGTCCACGACCACGTCCTCCAGCATCAGAGTGCCTTCCTCCTCTTGGAGTACGTCCACCTCTAGAGCTTCTACCACCAGTACCATGTTCAGACATGATTGGTGGCTGAAATTGCTGTTGTTGTTGCTGCCTTCTTAGCCTTTGTTGTCTCCTTAGTCGCCTGAAGGTTCTTTCAGGTTCTGGGTAGAATTCAGGTTCAGATCCACTCCCTGGTTCTGTTGAACTAGAGCTTGAACTGGAACTAAGCATACGCTGTAACGTTTACCTGTTCACTCACAAAAACAACAAACAACACAGCAGAATTCTTTCACCTAGTGTTTTAATTCTTGTTGAACAATAAAAGTTAAATACAATCCCCGGCAACGGCGCCAAAAACTTGTTCGCGCTCGTGTGTGCTATAGTCGCAATGTCAGTGCAAGTATACACGTCGTACAAGTAATAAAGTGGATAAAAGTAAGAGATCGTTCCCACGAGGATTGATTAACTTTCAGAATTCAAGTCTTTAAAACACAAGTGAAACAGGTAATAAATCGACACTAAAAGTTGATATTAAGACTAAGAACATAAATAAAGCAAGTAAATGAGAAGTGGGTGTGAATATGGAAGAGTATGAGTTGGATTGCTGCATGCAAGTAAATCTCCTCTAGTCAGACGTTATAACGTTTACACGTTAATACGTACAAATGCTATGTTGTATAGACGTTATAACGTTTGAACGCTGTTGCAAAAGAGCTGTGCTTTTCAGTCACAAAACGTCAGAGCTTCAAGTACTAGAATTCCTATGTCTAGGTTCTAAGTAGGCCTACTCCTGTATTTTAAGTACCCACAGCAATGTCCTATGAACTATTATCTGTTCTATGTCTAGACTTAGATAAAAATGCCTAAATGTCTTTAGTGCACCTTTTCATTCACATAAATCTTTGAGTTCTTTTCATAGACCATGTCTGTACCTATGAATCTACTTATTTTAAGTGATCAGTTCAAAACAAGTTTGGAAATATTAACATGCAAAGATTTAAAGCGCATAAACATCAATACTTCATAGCATTAGACTAAAGATTCATTACATGCAAAACAACAACCCAACTACAAATGTTTAGCTCATGCTGAGCATCCTTACAGAAATAAGAGGAGTTAAAATCCAAATACCGTACATAGAGAAAAGGAGACTAAACGCAAAAGATACGCCTAAGTGGCCTTCCTTCATGCACGCTGTAAAGACGTTACAACGTCTGAGCTTTACAGTAATGGCTGTGGATGGATATGGAAATTGGGGCCTTGAGAGAATTAAAAATGAAGAAGTCTGTGTCCAGAACTTCTCTCAGAAAAACTATCTCTGAAAAATGGGGGAAGGTGGATGATGAATGGAGTCGTGTGTATTCCGCATGGTGCACCCTTGCCTTTTTGTAGAGAGAGAATAGCCATGGTCAAAAGAGGGTCACATGTTGCTGATGTCATTCCCCCACCTTCCAAGCTTGCTTGCGAGTTGACTCTGCCCTGAAGTGACACCGCACTGCTACAGTGCGTAAGCTGCGTCAGTGTTGAAGAAAGAGAAGATCTTCTTCATTTCCAGATCTCTGGTCATCATTACATGCGCGCCAAAATGATATATATTATTTTCTTGCTCTGCTGTCCTTCTTCAGACGTGATGAGAGACGCTGCCACGTTCAGTTTACTGCACAAACACAAGAAGCATCAAAACGCTCACAAAGGCGCCAATTGGTGCCAAAATGCATAGAATTTGTAATTTAGCCCCTTTCTAACTGAAAAGCAATAAACTAACAGAAACTTAATAGAAATAACCTACTATTGCCAGAGAACTTGCATGATTTAACTTTGAATAAGTATAAATAACTCATATAAACATGAGTTATCAGTTCCAACATCGAAAACCAGGCTCCAACACCTTTGCTAACAGTTCATCCACCACTTCCGCAACAACAAGATTCGAGTTCCAACTCTGATTCTGCTCCCTCAACTACTTCTACAGCTAATGTTTCTCTCAATGTGATTCAAGAGCAATACCAGCAAATCTTGCAGCTACTTCAGCAGTCAAATTTATAGGCCACTACCCCAGCCTCTGTAAACTCAATCTACACCACCACATCAGCTTCACACACTACCCCTTCCCCTTCCTCATCTGGTAAGATGAAACTTATTAAAATTGGCAAAAACAATTACCTTTGGATTGTTGATACTGGCGCAACAAACCACATCACTCACACATTTGCCAATTTCATTTGCACATATCACATTGCACCCAAAACCATGACTATGCCCAATGGTGATACTGTAACCACCACCATTGCTGGTTCTGTCTTGTTATTTGATTCCTTTTTACTCCACAATGTTTACTATTTTCCCTCTTTTCATGTAAACATTATTTCAGTTACCACTTTATTTGATTCTCTTCTGTATGATGTTCAGCTACATCCTGATCGCTGTGACATTTTGCAGTTATCTCACCCGAGGAAGACTGGATTTACAGCTAAACGAGCAGACAAATTGTATGTGCTTGATACATCTCAGGTTCCTTCATCCAACTCTGGCTCTTGCAACAATCTTACTTCCCCTCAATTTGATAAACCATGTATGGATCCTGCCACCATTTGGCATTACAGATTAGGTCATTTGTCTACACCTATACACAAGTATATTTCAATTCAGTTTCCCTTTGTTTCTTTTCATTCCAATACTAAACCTTGTGATACTTGTCACTATGCAAAACAAAAAATTCTTCCTTTTTCACATAGCAATAATCACTCTTCTTCTATATTTGATTTGATACATGCTGATATATGGGGGCCATTTGGCACTCCCTCTATTTCTGGTCATAAGTATTTTCTCACGTTAGTAGATGATTTTAGTCACTTTACTTGGACTATATTCATGCATAACAAAAGTGAAACCAGAAAACACTTAACCAATTTTATTGCATTCATAGAAACTCAATTTCAAAAGAAATTCAAATGTATCTGTAGTGACAATGACACTGAATTCCTTATGAATGAATATTTTTCATCTAAGGGTATCCTCCATCAAAGATCTTGTGTTGAGACACCTCAACAAAATGGGATTGTTGAAAGAAAACATCAACATATCCTTAATGTAGCCCGTGCCCTCTCTCCTTTCAATCCCACCTCCCTTCTAATCTCTGGCACCTAGCCATTCAACAAGCCATTCACATCATAAACAGACTTCCAACACCTCTCTTACAAAATAAATCACCCTATGAGTTACTACACACCACACCTCCCTCTCTCACTCACCTAAAAATATTTGGCTGCCTTGCTTTCTCATCCACATTACATAATCATAGAACAAAATTTGACCCAAGAGCTAGAAAATCTGTTTTCCTTGGCTACAGAGAAGGCACCAAGGGCTACCTCCTTTATGACCTTATCACACATGAATTTTTTGTCTCTAGAAATGTAGCCTTCCATGAGACAACATTTCCCTTCACCAACATTATCACTGCCAAACAAATTATCACTGCTACTCCTACCATCACCAATGATATTTCTAGCTTACCTTATGATATTCCTATCTCACCAACAACTCCTCACAACCCTCCACCATCTCCTTCTCATCATACTCTACCTCAAACACCACCTCTTGTCCCACAACAACCTGTTTCACATATCCAAACTTCTCATCATACTCTACCTCAAACACCACCTCCTGTCCCACAACAACCTGTTTCACATATCCAAACTGGACAAACCAACACTTCTAACCAACCCCCTCCCTCTCCTCCTCCTCCTCCTATCCGTAAACCTACAAGAATCACACACCCTCCTAGTTACTTATCTGAGTATCACTGCAATTTACTTGCCTCCAAGCTGCCAGTCTCTCCCTCAGGTAACTCCAATTATCCTCTCTCCTCTGTTTTATCTTACTCACAATGCAATTCTGTTTTCAAAATATTCTGTCTAGCCATAACCTCAATCACTGAGCCTACAACCTATAAACAGGAAGTAAGTTTGACTGCTGGCAAGTAGCTATGAGGTCTGAATTGGATGCTCTTGCATCAACCAACACATGGACTATTGTTAATCTACCACCAGGAAAATAACCCATAGGCTGTAAATCGGTTTATAAGATTAAACATCATGCTGATGGGTCCATTGAAAGATACAAGGCCCGTTTAGTTGCAAAGGGTTACACTCAAATGGAAGGAGTGGACTACTTTGACACCTTCTCTCCTGTGGCAAAACTAACCACAATCCGAACTGTTCTCTCTCTAGCTGCTATCAAGAATTGGCATCTAGAACAGCTTGATGTTAATAATGTTTTTCTACATGGAGACCTCAATGAGGAGGTCTACATGGACATCCCTCCCGGCTTTAATGTTCCTACTACATCCTCCCCTAGCACTCAAGTGTGCAAACTAAACAAATCTCTTTGTGGTTTAATTCTCACGTTAGTAGATGATTTTAGTCGCTTTACTTGGACTATATTCATGCATAACAAAAGTGAAACCAGAAAACACTTAACCAATTTTATTGCATTCATAGAAACTCAATTTCAAAAGAAATTCAAATGTATCCGTAGTGACAATGACACTGAATTCCTTATGAATGAATATTTTTCATCTAAGGGTATCCTCCATCAAAGATCTTGTGTTGAGACACCTCAACAAAATGGGATTGTTGAAAGAAAACATCAACATATCCTTAATGTAGCCCGTGCCCTCTCTCCTTTCAATCCCACCTCCCTTCTAATCTCTGGCACCTAGCCATTCAACAAGCCATTCACATCATAAACAGACTTCCAACACCTCTCTTACAAAATAAATCACCCTATGAGTTACTACACACCACACCTCCCTCTCTCACTCACCTAAAAATATTTGGCTGCCTTGCTTTCTCATCCACATTACATAATCATAGAACAAAATTTGACCCAAGAGCTAGAAAATCTGTTTTCCTTGGCTACAGAGAAGGCACCAAGGGTTACCTCCTTTATGACCTTATCACACATGAATTTTTTGTCTCTAGAAATGTAGCCTTCCATGAGACAACATTTCCCTTCACCAACATTATCACTGCCAAACAAATTATCACTGCTACTCCTACCATCACCAATGATATTTCTAGCTTACCTTATGATATTCCTATCTCACCAACAACTCCTCACAACCCTCCACCATCTCCTTCTCATCATACTCTACCTCAAACACCACCTCTTGTCCCACAACAACCTGTTTCACATATCCAAACTTCTCATCATACTCTACCTCAAACACCACCTCCTGTCCCACAACAACCTGTTTCACATATCCAAACTGGACAAACCAACACTTCTAACCAACCCCCTCCCTCTCCTCCTCCTCCTCCTATCCGTAAATCTACAAGAATCACACACCCTCCTAGTTACTTATCTGAGTATCACTGCAATTTACTTGCCTCCAAGCTGCCAGTCTCTCCCTCAGGTAACTCCAATTATCCTCTCTCCTCTGTTTTATCTTACTCACAATGCAATTCTGTTTACAAAATATTCTGTCTAGCCATAACCTCAATCACTGAGCCTACAACCTATAAACAGGAAGTAAGTTTGACTGCTGGCAAGTAGCTATGGGGTCTGAATTGGATGCTCTTGCATCAACCAACACATGGACTATTGTTAATCTACCACCAGGAAAATAACCCATAGGCTGTAAATCGGTTTATAAGATTAAACATCATGCTGATGGGTCCATTGAAAGATACAAGGCCCGTTTAGTTGCAAAGGGTTACACTCAAATGGAAGGAGTGGACTACTTTGACACCTTCTCTCCTATGGCAAAACTAACCACAATCCGAACTGTTCTCTCTCTAGCTGCTATCAAGAATTGGCATCTAGAACAGCTTGATGTTAATAATGTTTTTCTACATGGAGACCTCAATGAGGAGGTCTACATGGACATCCCTCCTGGCTTGAATGTTCCTACTACATCCTCCCCTAGCACTCAAGTGTGCAAACTAAACAAATCTCTTTATGGTTTAAAATAGGCCAGCAGACAATGGTACTCCAAATTGTCTACTGCACTCACACTACAAAAAAACTAGTCATTAGCGAGGGACAGTTCCCTCGCAAAAATGACCCGATTCCCTCACTAATGGTCATTTGCGAGGGACTTAGCGAGGGACTGGTTCCCTCGCTAATTCCCTCCTCGCAAATGGGATTAGCGAGGGAAGTTGGATCCCTCGCTAATTAGCGAGGGACTATGCCGTCGCTAGTTCCCTCGCTAATGACTGCAGCTTTTCAGGTGATGGGACTCAGTTGCAGGGGTTGGTAAATGCGCAGGAATTAGCGACGGCTTTTGCCCTCGCTAATGACTGCAGTTTTCAAAAAAAATGACACGTGTCCAGTGCTGAATGGCTTGTTTTTTTTTATATATATTAATTAATGAATATTATATTATATTATTAATTTTGTGGTGATGTGTGGTGGTGGTGGCGTGGTGGTGGTGTGGTGGTGGTGGTGGTGGTGATGGGTGGTTTAGAGTAGAGAGAAGGAGAAGAGTAAGGGAGAAAGAGAGAGAGAGAGAGAGAGAGAAAGAGATAGAGAGAGAGAAGAGTGAGAGTGGTGGTGGTGGGGTGGTGGGTTGGTGGTGGTGAAGAGTAAGAGAGAGTGAGTGAGAGTGGTAGGAGGTATGTGGTGGTGGTGGTGTTGGAAGAGTGAAGAGAGAAGAAGAGTGTGAGAGGAGGTGGTGATGATGGTGGTGGCGGTGGTGTTGGAGGAGTGAATAAAGAAGAAGGGTGTGAGAGGAAGTGGAAGGGGGAAGAGGAAGGGAAGAGGAATGGTGAAGAGTGAGTGAGTGAGTGAGTGAGAAAGAAGAGTGAGGGTGTAAACGGATATAAAGGAAAAAAGAAAAAAAATTGCGAGGGAATTAGCGAGGGAACTGTCTCATCATCTGAAAAGTTAACGTTAGCGAGGGAATTAGCGAGGGAACTGTCCCTCGCTAATTTCTGCACCTTTACCAACCCCTGCGCTGAGTCTCATCATCTGAAAAAGCAAAATTTAGCGAGGGAATTAGCGAGGGCAGTCATTAGCGAGGGGCAGTTCCCTCGCTAATTCCCTCGCTAATGACAAAAAATTGACAGCTCTATGCCCTCGCTAATTCCCTCGCTAATGACTGTTTTTGCGAGGGACAACAAGTCCCTCGCTAATGTCCGTCGCTAATCAGTGTTTTTTTTTTGTAGTGTCATTTCTTTGGGATATTCACAATCTAATGCTGATCATTCTCTTTTCACCAAGCTAGATGGTACTCATTTTACTGCCTTGTTGGTTTATGTTGATGATATTGTACTTGCTGGTAACAACTCTGCTGAGATTTCTTCTGTGAAAAAGTTTCTGGATTCTAAGTTCCGTATTAAAGATCTTGGCAGTCTTCGTTTTTTTCTTGGCCTGGAAGTTGCAAGGACCAAGCAAGGCATCTTTCTAAACCAAAGAAAGTATGCTCTTGAGTTACTTGAAGAGAGTGGCATGTTAGCCACAAAGCCTAGCTCAACACCTTATGACTCTTCCCTCAAATTACACTACGCCAGATTTAATGAAAAAGAGCGCAACCTTTAGTAGCGCTTTAACGAAAATGCTACCCATGCCTAAGAACGCTAGCTAATCTGTAGCGCTTTTTGAAAACGCTACCTATAGCCAAAACACGCTAGAGGAATAGGTAACGCTTTTTGGGTAAAGCGCTACCCATTGTAGAGAGCGCTAGAGGATCCGTAGCGCTTTTTGAAAACGCTACCTATAGCCAAAACTCGCTAGAGAAATAGGTAACGCTTTTTATCTAAAATGCTACTCATTGCAGAGAGCGCTCAGGTTAATCCGTAGCGCTTTCTAAAAACGCTACCCATTGAAGAGAGCGCTAGAGGATCCGTAGCGCTTTAGCAAAACGCTACCCATTGTCTTTTTTATTAAAAATTTTTAATATTCCTTTGTTTTCGTTCGTTCTCTTCCACTCACTCTGAAAACACTCACACCTGAAAACCCTAACGTTCACCAACGTTCTCTCTCGCCGTTCACGTTCTCTCTCGCCATTCACGTTCTCTCTCGCCCTCACGTTCACCTGAAAACCCAGCAACCTCACGTTCACGTTCTCTCTCGCTCCCAACAACCTCACGTTCTCTCTCTCTGCTTCCTCCACTGTGACGCCGCCGTGGATGCTGTGGACGCCGCCGTGGACGCCGCCGTGGACGCCTGTAGCTATTCCCTAAGGTGGTCAAGAAATTACTGTTCAAGTAAGTTTCCTTTTCGTTTTGGGTTCTGAATGGTTCCTTTTTGTTCGTGATCGGTTCTCCTTTGTTCTTCTTTCTTCTATCTTACCACTGTTTCGTAAATAATCGCCACATGCTAAAGGAAGTTTCGTTTTCAGTTTGATAAGCTTACCAGCTACAATGGTTAGCATTTTCCCTTACAGTGTATCCATTTCTCCCTTCCATTAAAGCTTTCTGTGAGTGCTGATTTAAAGCTTTAGGTGTTTAAAAGCTTTCATTCTTTTTGTACATTTAAAGCTTTTATTTTGGGTTTGTTAGAGCTGATTTAAAGCTTCCCTAATGTGTATCCATTTCTCCCTTCTTCTATTAAAGGTACTTGTTCTGATTACTATTATTCATATATATTAATTATAGGTACTTGTACCGTGACATATTGGTCCCTTTCCAACGGACACAAAGATTTGTGTTCTTATGCCCAGAGCGTACTTATGTGCGCAATGTTCCCCTCAATCAAAAAGGTGCAACCAAAATTATGGAAACAAACAAGCGTGAAATTACAAGTTATATCAGTCAACGCTTGAGGCTTGCTCAAAATACAAGCTTTGATACCATGTTTTTGGCACCGATTAACTTAAGGGGGTGAGAAATTTAATCCATCAATCATATATAAATTGCATTTTTGAAATACTTGTCATTTATTTATTCAAAATTTTAATTTGTAGGCAACATTGGATATTGTTGGCAATTGATCCTAAGAGAGATGTGGTGTACTTCTTAGATTCATTACAGGGTCATTACAACAACTACCCTAAGTTGACCGGGATAATAAATAGGTGTGTATTTGGATCTTTCTCATATTTCATAATTAAATTATATATGTATATATTACGATTAATATAGTTATATATATGACGTTGTGTTCAGTTGTTTGGCAACATTTTGGGCACTGAGTGAAACTAGGACCATGTACAGGAAGTCAACATCTGAAACAAAATGGATGCCAATAATTGTAAGTTTGTAATCAATATTCATTATATATTTAATTAAATTTTTTGGTCAAAAAAATATATTTAATATAATTTAAATTAACTAATCTTTTGTTTTATAGTGTCCCAAACAACCAAATACCAATGATTGTGGGTACTATGTTATGAAGTATATGAAGGAAATCATCATTCACAATCAAATGGAAATTCCAAATGAGGTATCTAGTTAGATTTCTTTTTGATATTGATATTATAATAGTTTCTCCAATTTAGCCATTTTAATTCTAATTTTATTTTTTCAGTATTTTCCTGATTGTCGGTTCAAGGAATACTCTGATGAGCAACTTACTGAACTCAAGGGAGAGTGGTGCCGCTATGTTACCGGTTTTATTAACTAACCAACTTTGAATTTGATGTAATATTTTTAGATATATATAATGTAATGAAAGTTGTTCATTTGATTAATTTGTTTATATATGTTGATATGTATATATATTGGATGTTGTGTACATGTCCAGGGAAATGGATTTGAAATTGGTAATCTAAAAGGGAGAGCATCAGTAGTATTGGATACATCTTTGGTGCATGATTTGAAAATATATATATATATATATATATATATATATATATATATATATATATATATATATATACATATATATGTTGTTTGCTAATTTGTTGTGAAACGAACGAACGTTGGTGAATATGTTGTCAGTTCAAGGAATACTCTGATTTGGATACATCTTTTGGTGCATGATTTGGAAATATATATATGTTGTTAGCTAATTTGTTTATATATGTTGATATGTATATATATTGGATGTTGTGTACATGTCCAGGGAAATGGATTTGAAATTTGTAATCTAAAAGGGAGAGCATCAGTAGTATTGGATATACTCGTTTAGATGAATAGTAAATGGTAGCGTTTTCCCTTAAAAGCGTTACCCATTTTAAAGAGGTGTTAAGGCAATGAGTAGCGCTTTCTCCTAAAAGCGCTACCCATTGCTAAGAGGCGCTCAGGCAATGAGTAGCGCTTTCTACTAAAAGCGCTACCCATTGCTAAGAGGCGCTAAGTGAATGAGTAGCGCTTTCTCTTGAAAGCGCTACCCATTCCTATAAATGGGTAGCGCTTTTAAAGCGCTACGCATTGTGGGAGTGGAATCCGTAGCGCTAAGATTAGTAGCGCTCAAAAGCGCTACCTATGGCTAAAAAAAAACGCTACCCATTGCTAAATCTGTTGTAGTGTTACATGACACTGATTCTCCACCTCTTGAAGACATCTCTTCCTACAGAAGAATGATTGGGAAACTGCTATACCTCACTACTACTAGACCTGACTTGGCCTTCATAGTTCAGCAACTTAGCCAATTCATTTCCACACTCTTACAGGTTCATCACCAAGCTACATTACGGGTTCTCACGTACATCAAGAATGCTCCTGCTAAAGGCTTATTCTACTCTGCCTCATCTACCCTGAAATTAACTAGCTTTGCAGATTCTGACTGGGCTACTTGTCCTTCAACCAGAAGATCAGTGTCTGGTTACTGTGTTTTTCTTGGTTCCTCTCTACTGTCATGGAAATCTAAGAAACAATCAACTGTCTCTAGGTCTAGTTCTGAGGCAGAGTATCGTGCCTTAGCTAGCCTGACATGTGAACTTCAGTGGCTCCAATACTTATTTACTGATCTACACATCAAGTTTCAGGATCCTACATCAGTCTATTGTGATAACAAGAGTGCAATCTATCTTGCACATAACCCCATTTTTCACGAACGAACAAAACACATTGAAATTGACTGCCATGTTGTTCGTGAGAAGATTCACAGTGGCCTCATTCACCTACTGCCTGTTCCCTCTGCATCACAGCTAGCAGATGTTCTCACAAAACCTCTGCTATCTCCTGCCTTCAATTCCTTTGTATCCAAGCTTGGGTTCATCAACATCCATGGTCCAGCTTGTGGGGGGGGGGGGGGTATTACCTGCTGTAAATATAAATTCTGGTGTAAATACTTAACTGTAGTTAAATTTACTCCAATTCTAGTTAATAGGTCCAGTTAGTCATGTAACTGTATTTAGTTACATTCAGCTAGATAAATTGTTATCTATTTTCACTTGTATATATATTGTACAGCTACTCCATTGAGAATCAATGAAGATCGATCAGAATGTTAATTCAGTTTCAATTCTCTTTCTATGCGCTGAGTGATCATTAACACACTAAGTGACTTGATCCATTTGCGTAACCGAATCGGTTGGAATTGGACCGACCGGGCCTGTCTGAGCCTATTATTCCCCTTATCCACACCGCCAACTATTTAAGCTTTCTCCCAGCCTTCTTTATGCATCAATTTGATCATAGGTTGGAAGGTGGGGTCGGAAATAGGAACTTTTAAACCCCTAGGAAGGTCCACCAAAAGTTCACAAGTGGGACCTAAACAATCATGAATTCTCTATATATTTTATTAATTTCTTTCCATCAGCTTCATCTTGTTGAAATAAATTAAGGAAGTGATCGAAAGGTGAAACAAAGTGATGCACATTGATTCTAGAATAAACCAATTCGTACCGTTTTATTCCAGGAAGCTTTAGTTAATGTATTTGCAGTTGTTTGTAAGTTAAAGCTAACTAGCAATTCACAAAATTTCAGGGATCATACACAAGCAACCTGTTCAACACCACAATATAAAATATTCATGATATATATATATATATATATAGAAGCAAAGAATACTTTCCGTTTTTATTTAACTCCTGATTCCTAATAGTGCCCTTTTGTTCCAGGCCTTAGTGGTGCATATAATACTATACTTTTGAAGTTGCAAAACTACATTGAAACAAAAACTATTACACAAGTTTGTTTCGTCATATGTGAGACATCTAATAAAAAGTTTATAGGTGTGCAACCTTGAGAGAGAGAGAGAGAGAGAGAGAGAGAGAGAGAGAGAGAGAGAGAGAGAGAGAGAGAGAGAGAGAGAGAGAGAGAGAGAGAGAGAGAGAGAGAGAGAGAGAGAGAGAGAGAGAGAGAGAGAGAGAGAGAGAGAGAGAGAGAGAATTTTATTAGCAAAAAATAATTTTGCTAATAAAATGCAATGAGTGGTGGAGAGATAGGGAGAGAAGCAATGACTATTCTACGTCGGGGAACCTGGCTGGCGATGATAACACGGCTTTGCCTGCCGTGTGGTTCTCCCCTCCCAACATAGTTTTTGCTACACCTAAAATTCAAACTCGAGACCTTAGGGTGAGATCCGAACCCAGTTGCTTGGATCAATCCTCGTTCGTTTTCAATTGTGTTTCTATATATTCAGGCTACTTTCTTCATTTTTTTCTCCCAGTTATTTTTTTTCATATAAATTTTTTCTCTGTTATTAATAACTAGCAACAAGAGTAACTCACTAAAATCTGAAGTCGGATGTAAAGCCGGACCAAGAAAGGGAGTATAGGTTGACTTAGAATCTTGAAGCTTCTAAAATCTTCTCAGTGAGATCTTGTTACAGTCACTTGTTGGAGTTATATTCTGTGGCTAATGTTGGTAACGTGGTTGATGGAGCATTTACGGATCTTTGAAGAACAGCTCTTCCTTCCAAAGTCTTAATTTTTGGATGGAAATTGTTGAGCAGTTCTCTCCATACCCGGTCTCTTCTTCTACATCGGCATGTTATATCCAATTAGGGGTGAGCATGAGACGGGTTAGGACGAGTTATAACTAACCCTAACCCGGTTCCAAATTTTGATCGGGCCATTTTATTGACCCTAACCCATCCTAAAACCCAAACAAATCCAATAAGTTAAGGGTTAATTTAGGACCAGGTTTAATCAAGACGGGACTGGATTGTCCCAAAATACAAATAATACAATTTTTATAAATGTTGTTACTACTTCAGTGACATATTTTATACTAAACATTGAAATTTAATTGATAAATTCAATAAAACTTCTATAAAAGTAATGTTGGTGTGTGTCCAACTTTGTTAAAAAATACATAATTTTAGCATCAAACTATTTGTTTTGAGTTTATCGTCTAACTAAGTTATCACAATTCACAAGTATAAGTGTATTAATTATATATTAATATATGTGTATGTATATTAGGGACAGGTTGGGTAACCCGAGAGTCAACCCGAACCCGTACTAACCCGAAGCCGGGTTACTATTTGGGACGGTCCCATTTGTCCATTATTTGTGTGGGATAGGGTTGGGTTCAACCCAAAATCATTGGGTTGAGACGGGTTGGCGGGTTCGGATGGGTCCTGCACACCCCTATATCCAATGAGGAAGAAGCTTTTTGTCCTTTGTGCCGGAAACATAAGGAAGAGGCGGATCATCTATTTCTCAAGTGCAGGTTCGCTAATGAAGTCTGGACTCATATCTTGGCCTGGATGCAGCAACCACTTTGTGATGTCAAACACATTTTTGATCATTTCAAGTGGGCTGGGAAGGTTTGTGTAGGTAAGAAGGTTAGGAAGGTAAAATTTATAATATGGTTGACTACTTGTTGGAGTATCTAATTGTCTCGGAATGACTTCATTTTTAGAAATGAGGAAGCGATAATTTCATTTGTTGTTACACTCATCAAATGTCTTTCATGGAGCTGATTTATATATAGGGTGGGTAGTCAAACTAGCTTTCCTTTTGCTAATTGGTGGGGCAATCCAATTTTGTGCCTAGCTAAACAATGTATGAACCTTTTGTTGTTCGGGTTTTGAGCACCTAGTGCTCCATCTATGACTCATTGCTTATCTAAAAAACAAGAGTAACTCATTTTAATTTATGTATTTTTGTTCCTAAATATTTACTGCAGTAACAAGTGGCGGAGCTATAGCATTAATTTTACGGGGGTGACCAACATAAAAGTTTAGTTGCATTTTTTGTCTCCAACTTTCTTTGATTGGCGAATTTGGTTATTCAATTTTACTTTTGACGATTTTGCACCCTTAATTTGACAATTTTGGTCCTTGTGATTTTTTCATTACACTTTTAGTCCCTAAAATTTGTGGGTAGCAAGGACTACCTCATTGATACACAGACTACCGGTCACCCATGGCAGTAACTATAAACATAAACATTAATAATGTATTTAGGCAACCCCAAGGCCATGTGGGGTTGGTCTAGTGTATCTGGATATGATTTGTAATTGATACGTCGCGAGTTCAAGTTTTTACTAGTCTGGGGTTCAAACCATGAAAACTATCATTTCCCCAACCCCTCTAACAATATGTAGTTCTTTTCGTAAAAAAAAAAAATCTACCTTAGACTGAAATGTCATCCCGTCACCTTAAAGTTTTCCTTATAAATAATATGCATTTTAGTTTTTTTTTGCATCATATATGCATTCTCAAAATTTTAAATTTTTTTCTCTCATATTAGACGCTAGACATTAAAAAATATAACCGAGCCATGGCCAATTATAGCCCTAATATAAAGCATCTATGCCAAATTAATTACATTAGAGCTTAGACACAATAATTTGGTCTAACGTAACATTATTTTCCTAAGACTAGGTCAAAATAAAATAACATTATATCATAGAACCATAATTGAAACTCTAAAAGAATCATTATTTTTTATAACAAAAATTTAGGGTGGCGTGCTAATGCTTCGGCCTTAGGCAGAGAAATTCTCTGAAGAAACCTGGTAGAAATAAAATAACGCTAAATATCAGTTTTGGCCCTTTATTTTTGGCTTTGGTTTCACTTTAGTCCTTTATCTTTTTTTTGGTTCGTTTTGGTTCTTTATTTTTCATTTTTGTTTCATTTTGGTCCCTGTCGTTAGTTTTTTCTAACGGACGCCATGCTGGCAGTTAACTACTGACGTGGCGTCCATCTTCATTAAATGACGTAGCAAAAAATATATTATTTAATTCCAAATAAAAATTTAACAAAAACTTAAAAACATCAAAATAAATAGAAAAAAAACAATCTTTCTTCTTTTTTACTGTCCCCACCGTAACCCCCCACATCACCACCGTCGCCACCCTCCCACCAAACGGCGACCACCCCCAAAACCCCAAACGACCACCACCATCTCACCATCACCGTCGCATCTCCCTCACTCTCCCTCTCCCTCTCCCATTTTCCTTCTTTTCCTCTCTTTCTCTCTGCACAAAGAAACTACCAAAGAAAACTAGATCTTGTAGATCTGGAACTACCAAACGCTGGAAGGGAAGAAAAGGAAACTAGATCTAGAACTACCAAAGAAAAGAAAACCACCAAAGAAACAGATCTGAAACTATTTCGCTCGCATCAGACCCAAAAATTGAAGACCCATCTGGGTTTTGATTTCGTTCATGGGTTCCAGATCTTGTAGAACAGGAAGTGATTTTGAAATGTTCGGTGAGAAGAACATGGAGAGGGAGAGCTTCGGCGGTGAGAAGTTGTTGATGATGGCGGTGAGAAGTTGATGATGATGGCGGTGAGAAATTGAAGACTCCTAATTAGTTTTTAGTTTTTTTCACCAAAAACAAAATTAGTTTTTAGTTTTAATATTTTATTAAAAAATAATGATGTGGCAAGCCTATGTCAGCTAATGAATGCCACGTCATTTAATGAATTAAAGACGCCACGTCAGTAGTTAACTGTCAGCGTGTCGTCCGTTAGAAAAAACTAACGGCAGGGATCAAAATGAAATGAAAATGAAAGATAAATGACCAAAACGGACAAAAAAAAGATAAAGTACAAAAGTGAAACCAAAGTCAAAGATAAAGGACCAAAAGTGATATTTAGCCTAAAATAATAAAAAAAAACTAGTAGTAACTATACAAAGAACCAATTGAAAGAGATAAATGACCAATTCAAGATTTTAAAATTAAACTAAGGGATTCGTAAGTAATTTTTCTGTTAATCTTCCTAAGAACACAATGAGAAAATCGCATGGGAGACATGCATATTTTCACCGAAGTTCATTAAAGAGTTTAATATATAAAAAATTATACTAAAATTTACTTTTGTCTCCTCATTGATAAAAGTTAAGACAGGGCCGAGCTCTGCTTTTTTCAGCGGCTGATAAATGATTGCCATTTGGTGGTGGTTAATTATTATCATAATCATAAAATTAGTCTATAGTCTATAATTTATTATTCTAAATAGAAAATTTTCTAACATTTCATTTTCTTTATTAAAAAATTACCAACAATGTTGGCTCAGTGGCATAAGCAACCCCTGGGATAGGGAGTCTAACCGGTGTTCCCGAGTTTGATTCACGCAATGGGCAAACTCGGTGTTGACTAGGGCGAAATTTGCTCCTGAGCACGAGCAGAGATTAGTCTTTCGCTCAAAACGTTGGGACACTCTGTGGGTAGCAAGCAATGGTCCGAAAAAAACTATATGAATTAAATTAATTAAATTTATATAAACGTTAAAAGAAAGAGCACATTCCCTTCCCGCGTGGATATTATGGCTTTGTTTATTAAAAAGTAGCGGATAATAAATCAGAAATAGTTTATAGCAGATAAGCTTATAGGGTATAGGTGATATTAGACAAGCTAGCTTGTGTGAATTTAAAGTGTTTGGTAAATTTAGCGGTTGAACTAACTTAAAAATATAAAATGACATACATAAACATTTTTTATTAATGCTTAAAAATAAGATAAACTCTTCATTTAATGTAAAATAAATAAGTAATTTAATTAAAATAATAGGGGTAAAAATGTGAGTAAAAATGAAGGATATAAGTTAAGCTAGCAGGATCGCGGGGGAATGCTTACCGATTAGTAGATTAGAAGCATAGTCCTAGAGTGGCGAGATGTATCCTTATTACTATAATAATATAATAAGAGGAGATTTCTTTCTAGACTGGTTCTTATCCCCAGTCTCTAAGACCGTATCGTAGAAACTTAACTGCATTATTTTGCTTGTCTTCATTGGCATCACGCTATGCCTGGTGGCTTGATGTTAAGTTTCCTAACTTACCTATTCTGGGTGCTGTGGTATGCGTCCTCATTCACCTACCTTCGGAGACTGCAATCAATACAGGGCTACAGTCTTAGCTCTTACTGTTAATCCCCAGTTTAGCAAGAATCTTATGTTCTACAGGGAAGTGCTAACCATGCTAAGACCGTTTACGCTGGAAATTTAACTGATTACTAGTCATAAATCCTATGCATCCTCTCTTCATAGCGCGCGCTTGACCAAGGCTTTCTCTGATAGGGTCGAGGGTCAACCTTAGCGCATCCGTTTTCTTGCTCGTTAGCGCTCCTTAGCACAAGCACTAAGTAAGCCCGTGAAGGATTCTTTCAAGTAGCCTTTAGAAATTTGTCAAAGAAAAAAATAGCGTTAAGAAAAATGCTATAAACTACCAAACACTTCTAATTTCTACGAGCTTATCGGCTATAAGTCATTTCTAAACGCTTGTTTGGCCTAGCCAAACAGAGCTTATAACAACATATATTGGCCATAATTTTGACACTAATAGAGTTTCCCGTTTTAATGACATATTGTTGGTTATTAGCTAGTGTTGTGCTTTTTTTTTTGACAAAAATTAGTGAGTGTTATGCTGGTAACCAAGATCTAAATCTTGTATCTTCTACTCCAACTCTTTAAGGACTCTTTACGTAGATGTATACGAACATAAATCAATTTCCATTCGACTTACTTTTAATCAAAATTAATTTATTCAAAATATATTTTTGCCACCAATGAAGGAAAGACATAGTTGGAATAACTTTAAGCTAGTTCCATTAGATTGACAAATAAGAAATTGTCATACACCAAACACCACTACAAAGAGAATAAAACTAAAATTGAAACTAAACCAATTTATATGCCCTAGCAGGAAAACTGGATAGACTCACTAAACACAAAGAACCCTTGGGACACTTATTTCAGTTTACAATAACCAAATGAAAGCTTCAGCATAGTTTTAATTAAATAAATGCAAACAATGTACATAGGAAGGAGGCCAAAAAACATAGTATATTAGTGTTGGGACAAAATGACGTCAGAGACTGTATTAAACTATTACTTAGTTTGTAGCTAGGTGGTTAAATACGGTTGTTCTTCTGTCTGCATAGTCCCTAGAAGGTTGTATTCAGTACTAGTTGTAAAGGACACTCTCATGATAATTTTTATATAGTAAGCTTTGTATACAAGCTTTCGGATTTTGGTCACTACTGTCTATATAATAAATAGGATTTTTGTACTATAGATTTACAGGTTATTAAATAATGAGAGCCCATCTGAATAAGACAACAAACCATTGAAAAGTACCATTGTTGGTAATCTAACTTATCTAGGCTTTATGTGACGCATATAAAACAAATTAATGTATTTTTATACATATATATACCCACTTAACTCAAATCCCAAAATGACCTTTTCGATTCAAATATATAATATAGACTGTCATTACTCATTACTATTATACTATGATGATATAAGAAAAGAGTGAATTGTTTTCAAAGAAAACCTGTATTATCAGTTACTATGTATATTGCTTTAGCAAGGGATAATATATGAAAATATGTATTGTTTGTTTCTCAATAATCGAGTCATTAGCTGGAACTTTGTTAACAGAAGCATGTACTGATGTTGTAACTTGAACTGTCCAATTTGTTTCATATTGTTGTGTATGTATAGACAGCAAATCCATGAAAAAAAGATATTGAAGAGCAATTCATAATATATATACTTTCTATATAGGTTAAGGTATATGCTAATAGTAAATAGAATGTTAATGTATATTAACAGCAACTAATTACAAATTAAGAGGTGAAGTAATATATAGTGGAGGTCTTGTGGTATAGGCACTAAAAAGGCTAACTAAATGAAAGAGAACCTCAGAAACAAAACAGATTAACACTATGATGGAGGTCTTGTGGTGTGCATATGAAAACAGAAAAGCAAGGATACATTGAACATAAATGATCACAAAAGAAAACAGTTTGATTAGGACAGATTAGGGGTGTAACTTACATAACATAGGTATCCATACAAGTGTCAAAAAAGCAATGGAGCAAAATGTGGAGGGACGGCGCACCAAACAGACAAATTGTTAAACCTCAATTGTGGGGAAAATATATGAAGAATGTGACATGCATTTTTATTTTGTTTTTTGTGAGCCTCTTGTAACTAGCTAGCCTTTAAATCGTAATATACATAATGCAATGCAAGTAATAAAAAGTAAAGTATATAATAAAATTAAGCACAGTATATAGCAGTAGTAGTGTTGTGTTGTTTAAACTACTAATTAAGTGGAAAGGAAAAGGGTTGTTAATTAGGGTAGAATATAACGGTGGAATGGAAGGGGGGGTGGCGTGAAAACTTGGTGTCACGCCGTCCAAACAATAACCTTTACATCTATCTATCTGCCACCCCACGCGCAATCAATAGTTTCATCTTGTATTGTATATATATTATTTCTCTGCTTCTTTTCTGAACAACATTCTCTGATATCTCTACACACACATGCTTTGCAACTACATATATATACTATATATACACCTCCCCTCTCTTTAAACAAACATTCACCATATTAATTAGTCCAACACATCCATTCTCTCTCTTTCTTTCTCTACTATTCCCTTCTACTGCCTGCCTGCTCAAGAAGAAGATGACATTGACCCAAACTTCTGTGAGTATTCATTCATATATATATATATATATATATATATATATATATATATATATATATATATATATATTTTCTTTCTTTTGTTAAGAGATGGAATTCTTAAACCATCAACTTGAGTTGAAACCATTTGATAAATATTATGATTTGGTGTGTTTTCTCAACGGAACTCCAGCTACTTAGCTGGGTAGCTAGCTTCTCCATCATGTGTTATATATCCATCCATGTATACCTAGAGGTTTATTTTCTTTCACATTATTTCTTCAGATTTCTGAATTAATTATGGAGGACACCAATCCAACTCTGAAATGTTTTTCTTTTTGTCAACTGAGATATAATATATATCATGGTCTCAACAACAACAGTAGAAACAAGAAAAGAAAATGTTTTTAAAGCACATTAATCTAGCTAGCTAGGTGAAAGGAATAAGAACCATGCATATATGTTTTTTTTTTTTTGACAAAATGCATATATGTTAGTGATTGTGTTTCTTGAAAAATTAGTCTGAAAATTAATTAGGCTATGCTGATGAGTAGTGGAATGTAGCCTGCTAAGCCTTGTTTGTGTGATCAACGATTGTATTCCACATACAGGCAGGTCATTGTCCACCAACACCAACAGGAGTTGAGGTTGAGAGTGCACTCAAAGAAATATTGTGACAGCAAAGTCAAGCTTTTCGGCCAACTTTTGCGTTCACATATATGTCATGCAATTAAAGACATAAAAAAGAGACTTAATCATAGGCCTATATATTTATCTATCTAATCTATCACTTGTTAGGTTAATTTCTTTGTTTTGTGGTGGGATCCACACGTGGTCTGCCAATTTTGGCATTGCACATGCTGCACATTTGTTGGGTCCAATACCAAAGTTGCATCATCATCATCATCTACATCATCATTACGGCTATATATCTCAGCCCTAGCTAGCTACACATTTTTTAGAGCCTTATATGAGCCTATGAGGTTGTCATTAAACTACTACTCTATCTATCATGACAAAGTAATCATAGTGGAACTTGGCCAAACAAGAATTTTACCCTTTTTTTCTCTTCATTCACACAAAAGATCATAAACTTTTATGTGTGTGTATATATATATATATATATTAAAGGGTCAAATTAATTGATCCTGCATATATAAATATAATGAATCGTCCTTTAATTTGTTTTGGTTGTTTCAGGAGAGATCATCAATGGATATGGAATCATGTGTACCTCCAGGGATTTAGATTTCATCCAACAGAAGAAGAACTTGTGGGGTATTACCTCAAGAGGAAGATCAACTCACTCAAAATCGATCTTGATGTTATTGTTGAGGTCGATCTCTACAAAATCGAACCATGGGACATACAAGGTACTACTATATTCTTATTTATATATCATGCACGCACTCACACATACATGTTCGTTCTTATGACTTTAATTAATGCTAATGCTAAGTGGTGGGAAAATGAGAAAGTAATGATTCTCAAAAACAAAAGTTGACCTTGAAAATTTGATAAAAGTAGATTATATCCATATATCAATCTATGGAGCATGATGCCATTATATAGTGACTAATTAATTACTTAATTATGTGGTTGTTGAAATGTTGTTACATATGCAGATAAATGCAAGCTAGGATATGAGCAACAGAATGAGTGGTACTTTTTCAGCCACAAAGATAAGAAGTATCCAACAGGAACAAGAACTAATAGGGCCACTGCTGCTGGATTCTGGAAAGCAACTGGAAGAGACAAAGCTGTAACTTCCAAAAACAGAATCATAGGAATGAGAAAGACCCTTGTTTTCTACAAAGGGCGTGCCCCTAATGGAAGGAAAACAGATTGGATTATGCATGAATATAGACATCAAACCTCTGAACATGGCCCTCCACAGGCAAGTTAACTTTGCAAATTACTACAATGCTAATTAATAGTTATATATGTTCCAACAATATATATTATAGACCAGAAGATACAACAGTTATTTAATAAACCTAAAACTGTATTTGTAATTACTGCAGGAAGAAGGATGGGTTGTATGCCGAGCATTTAGAAAGCCTCTTCCAAGTCACAGGCCAGGTTATGAACCATGGTGTAATAGTAGTAGTAGTCATCAACCACATTATTTCAGAGATGATGAAAGCTATTCAAATGCAAGGCCCTTATCAATTACAGATATTTTAAATGAGACTCGTGTGCAAGGACCCTTTAGCATGGAGGAACAGCATTTTCTATCCAACCAAACTGCTATGGATCACAAACAACTCATTGAGCTTCCACAGCTAGATAGTCCAACAGAAACTCTGGCAATAAAACAATGTAGCCAGCAACATCAAAATGGCCTAACAAATGAAGAATATTGCAGTGAAGAAAGGAGCAATAATAATACTGGACAAGGCATTGATTGGGACAACTTACTGTTCTCTTCACAATTTACAGATGCTTCTTACTTTTCACATCAAAACTTGCCATTGATGAATGATCAGCTACAGTCTCAAAATATCCTAGGATGTTTTCCTGATTCATAACTTGAGTGTCACCTTACCTCATCTCACCACATATCCATATATAGCCAATAAATAAAGTCTCTAAGTAAGATGGTTGATACATTATTATGTCTTAGTTTTTCATTCATCTAATTACCACAAACTAATTTAGAAGCTGCATGCTGGAGATGATCAAACTGAAGCTTAAAGTTGGTTTATTAGGAGATTATATTATATATTTTTTGTGATAAAGGAGATCACTTGAAGTGTGTGATTCTTTCCTTTAATTTGTTTAGAGCTCAAAAGACAACTTTTTTTTTCCTTTTTAATTTGTTTCTTTTGGGTATTAAGTTTAACTTTTCACTGTGTCCTTGGCTATATGGCACTCAGAAATGTACATTCTCTTTATTGCATGCATTGCATAGTGTGGCTTTACTTTACTTTAAGCTATTTTGCATAGTCATCTAATTTTTTAGAGCCTTGTCAATGCATACTTTTGCATAGAATTATATATCAATGTCTTAGTTTTTCCCCCTTTTGCTAATTATTAAAATTATATTATTAGATAGTAATTATCTATCAAAGACGTTTAACGCTAAAAAAATTCATATGTCGATTAGTAGTTATTAATCTTTTATTAATAAAGAAAACATACCGATAATATGATCATTATAGATGTATAAGAGCCCGCTCTTATTAGATTTGTCAACACTTTAAATAGAGCTCAATATCTCAAAAGATTAGTTTTTGCAATCGTGCGCATATACTTGATTTACAATTTTTTTTTTGAAATATTTGTTCAATTTTTTTTATTGAAGTATTGCCATTTTGGCTAAGGTGCTGCTTGTCTCCAATAATATTCAAGTTGAGCACCACATCCTTTGGCGGACCCCAGCCCAATCGATTGTTAGTGAGGTGTTGAGATTGTGAAGAAAGAAATAAAGAGAAAGGGTTTGTGTCTTTGGTATTGACTTGAGCAAGGTCAATGAGACATCAATCCCTAGTATTTTGAAAATGTTCGAATTTGTCTTTTATCATGTGTGAACTCTGAAGAGCGAAATTTAGATGCAAAATAAAAGGCAAAGTGAAGTCCAACTATTAGGGGCATAAAAATGTGCACAAATATCAAGGTTTTGGTTCAAACTCAGTCGTGGGGATACAAAAGTGTTAAAAGTTTAAAACTCTTGAGCGAAAGTTTTGTTGCCGGCTCTGGTTTAGTCTTTCCAGATGCGCGCAGGGGATATCTGGTTCAAAAAAAAGTGCACGTATAAGACATCAATAAACATCTTGAAGGCATATTATAAAAATAGTTTAAGAAATTCTAAGAATGCTTGTTTAATAAAAAAAAATGTCATATAATGACAATCACTATTAAAAAATGAATTTGGAAAAAAATTATCGTTAAAATAATAAAATTTGTTTATAATTATATTGTTACCAAATTTAACGACAAAATTAGAGACATATTTAACCGGACTTCGGTCGTAGGCTTTCTTGTCATTAGGTCTAGAGGTGTCAAATGGAGCTGATTAGCCTCGACCTAGGCCATCAGGCTAAATTGCAAAATCAAATATGGTCATTCCATATTTTTATTAGGCCACTCTCTTTTTTGCCCCTAAACTCGAAGTTTTATCAAATAGTATATCAGTTTTATAAAATTTTGCATAAAATATATGGACCAGTTGGAGGATATATGATGAGAGTGAGAGGATATATCCTTAACCATTGGATTAAGGTTCTAAAAAACGGTCCGTTACACCAAAAACGGCGCGACAAAACTGTCTCGGTAGTGACCGTTATCGCGACAAAACGGCCGCGACAAATAATTTTAATAAAATTTATGCATTATTTTGATTAATTCACACCGCGACGACCGCGACTTGTAACGCAACAGCCGCAACGGCCGAAAACGCGAAAGCCTTAACGCGACCGCGACCGTGACCGCGACCGCTATTTAGAACCTTGCATTGGATCTACATTGACGAGTCATATTAGAGCAGCGTATTAAAAAGTCACGTGCCTCTTTGCGGCCATGTTCATGTATGATATTCACTTAATTTTCATCTCGGCCACTTTCAACATAACTCTGCCACTTTCATCTTTGATGACCGCAACGAAGAACCCTTCACTAAATACTCACCACCATCGACGATGCCACCAAGTGCCTCTGCTAGAGGATCACAAGCAAACCCTCACAGATGTTCCCAACATTAATATAGTGTCATGTTCACGTTCGAGTTCAGCAGCTATTTTCCCACTTCTTCGCTTTCAAGTTTGCATCGTCTCCATTATCGGGTTCGATGGTGTTTCTAATCTCGAGTCTAGCAACGGCTTTGACAAATCTTGTTTCTTGGCCACTAAAACCCAATCCATCCGATTCTAGATTTATAGCATGGGAATTTTTTTTTTGAAGCATGGGGCGAAGATCTAATCCATGACTACAAAAGAGATAGTCAAGTGAAATGGTAACAAGGAAGACCTATCCCATTACGAGAAAAAGACCTATGTGATAAAAGAAGGAATTTTGGGACATCAACATATAAACTAGTAGCACTGATTCTAAAATTAGCCAATTTAGCAGCACACGAGTTTCCTGCTCTAAAAATGTGAGAGCATATGAGGTCATACCCACTGCAAGCTTAATGCAATTTCACTACGGGTTCCTTTTAGCTTGTCATTAGGAGTTCCACCTTCTTATTTAGTTTAAAACCTTTGACAGCTTATCTAATTTTTTTTTTGTAATTCTTGGATTTTTTTTGATAAGCTTGTAATTCTTGGATTTGATTGAGTGTTAACATTGGTTCAATTCCTCTATCATGGATGAAGACTAAATTTATAACTTGTCGTCATATATGAAGACTTATCTACGTAACTAACTTGTTGTCATGGATGAAGACATCAATTTAAAATTGTTGTCATGGTTGAGGAGGAGAAGTTTAATCTATTGTTATGGATTAAGGCGTCAAAGTGATCCATTTGTCCACTAGATATCCAGTTCTTCCATAACAAAATCTATCCAATCCGTCTGTTACAAAAAAAATATATATTAATGAATTGGATTGGATCTATCCACTTGATTTGTGGATGGTTGTGATCCATCCATTAATTTTTTTAAATTCAATGAATTATCAATAAGTACAAAATCCATTAATAATTATAAAAAATACATTTTTACCATAAAAATATTTTTAAAAATACTTTTCAGTTTTTTTTTTACAAGGACTTTTCGGTTTTTAAAAAAATATTTTTTCCCAGCAATTGTTTTTTTAAACAAATTTCAGAAACAAAAGAAAAAGTAATAATATATATATATATATAAATAAATATCAGCCATCACCGTCGCCGTCGCCGGAGAGCCGCCGCGAGAACCATCGTCGGTCGCTAGAGCTCCACAATCGACTGCCGCGCCGGCCATCAGAGCTCCGTCGCCGACCGCGCGCCGCGTCAGCCGTGGGAGCTCCGCCGCCGACCGCCCCTACCACCACCACATATATAAATATATATTTATATTATATATAATATATATTTATATATTGACAATATTATATATATATATATATATTTATAAATATAAAAAATTAAATTGCTGCCGTATTAAAAAAAATCAAAAAAAGTTTTTTTATTAAAAGATTATTTTTATGTTTTACAGATATTAGTGGATGGATTGGATAGCCATCCAAAAAAAAGTTGTTAATGGATGGATTAGATGGACTTTTTTTGTCAATGAATGGATTTGATTAAATTTTTTTAGTAAAGTTTTAATGGATATAAATGTGTAAATGGATTTCTCCAATCCATCCATTATAATCCAAGTCCATATCTATCGAATTCATCGGATCTATTTTGACATCTACTATAGATATAGTGTTGAAACTTTGATTTATATATCTTGTATTTCGTTCATGAACTCGCTTATATTTTGTAATGAGCAAAATATAAGTGAAGACGTCACTAGTTATATCAGAATAGTTAGTGACAAAGAGGGCAATTCACCTGATTTATCATGGATGAAGACATCAATTTAAAATTATTGCCATTAGCTAAGAAAAGGTACGTTTTGGCAAAGAGGGCAATGTTGCGT
Source organism: Astragalus membranaceus (assembly GCA_039519185.1). NCBI lineage: Eukaryota > Viridiplantae > Streptophyta > Magnoliopsida > Fabales > Fabaceae > Astragalus > Astragalus membranaceus. The sequence goes on along the minus strand of CM076847.1, from coordinate 136,064,984 downwards.
TAATGAAAGGTAATGCCAACAAGGGATGAAAATGGTGGGAAAATGAAAACAAATTGTAATGTTAGATGAGAATAGTTGGTGACACGAGTCACCTACGGCGTCTATATTCTTATATAAGTTTGTCTCCTTTCATGATAAAATATGTTGAGCCAACAACTGGAGATATTTATAGCTATGTTAGTTGATTAAAATTGTGATGAATTAGTTTTCCAAATATTAGGGGGAGAGACAAGCAGCTGAAAATAAATATTATTTGAAATAAATTATTATTCTCATCTTGATCCTCTTACAAACCAATGAGAACCAGAAGTTCAAAGGATAACTAATTTGCAAAGTTTAGCAAATTAATAACAGCTTCGGTGCTTCAATTAAAATTGATGTCCCTGTTGGACACTCAAACATTGCAAATGAATCTTAAAGAAATGAGCTTAAAAGTAAGATGACCCAAATGAGGATATGGAAGCTCTAAAAGAGTAATTTGACATAATTTATTTTTCAAGTTCCAGAAGAACTAATCGGGTACCTGAAAAAATTCTGAAATTTGTGGAAATGAGATCTCAATAAATTATGCCATGAATGGAGAAAGATGGAACCGAAGTAAAGTCAACGTTGACGATATTTTGACATATAATATAGCGTTAAATACGATAATTGGAAATGAGGATCATGAACCAAAGTCGATCAAGGATTATAGACAATGAAATTATTAGACAAAATGAAAAGACACAATTGAAGTGAAAATTAAACTCGTTTTGCAAGCTGAAAAGTTTTTGTATTTGCAGTACTCTATATACCTGAAGTTGTAAAGCTACTTAGATACTAGCGATTATTGTGCAAAAGGAAATGAGAATCGTAAAGTAGTGAGATGTAAAGTTTGACCAGTTGCTCAAGAGTATTTGCACAAAGCTAACATGGATTTTGAAAATATATTCACCTATAAAAGAGTCAATTCACATATGATTGATGTGTTACAGCTTATTTATATTCACTTGAAGGATTTAATTCATAAAACACATTGTTCGGACTCTAGAGAAGATTATTCACATAAATTGAATTGGTTCCTTTGTGAGATAAAACAATTTGTACCCATGTGGTATAATCATTTCAGTACATATTCTAAATGAGAGATATAAAGTTACCCCATTTGTCCATATATTCTTATAAAATATTTGGAAATAATTTTTGTGCATATTGATGGCAATAAATAGTATACGAACTCTTGAAGAGTTTCTGAAAGTTAATTGCTTAAATAAAGAGTTTGAGAGGGATATTGAAGGAGTAGGTAGCTCAGTTGGCGAGATAAGGGATATTGAAGGAGTGCACCAAAAAGAGTGCAAGAAGGAGGTCCCGGGTTCAAACCCCGGAAACTAACATTCCCCCACCCCCACTAACATTGCTTATAAAAAAAAGAGTTTGAGAGGGAATACCTTGGAAAGATAAAGAGTTGTTTGCTATTACAATTGGAGTTTTTAAAGAATGGACTTTTTATGTTTCAAGAAGCTTTTATAGCAAAAGTGCTAAAACATTTCAATGTGAAAAATTCACATATGTTTTGCACTCCAATGGTTGTAAGAATGATATATGTGAACAAAGATTCATTTTGACCTTGAGAAAATGATGAAGAACTACTTGGTCTTGAAGTACCATATCTTAGTGCAATTGTCACTAATGCAGTTTGCTAATTTCCTGAATGTTCAATTTTTAGCACTATAAGAGTCAATTCGAGAAGGCATTTGGTTGACACTGGTAATTCAACAAATACAAGAAACTTGTGGTTTGTCTTTTGGAAAATGATTGCAACATGTATGAAGATAACACTGCATGCTTTGTTGAGTTGAATGAAGGGTATCTTAAAGGAGATAAAACAAAACACATTTCGCCAAAGTTCTTCTTCAATCACGATCTTCAAAAGAAAGGAGATATTAGCATTCAACAAGCCCGTTCATGTTATAATTTAGTAATTCTTCTAACAAAGGCATTGCCAAGAAAAACTTTTTTAGTTTATATAAAGAGTCGGCCGTCTTCGTCTCAAATATGATTGCATGCATGAAGGGGAGAAATAAACCCATTCTGCACTCTTTTTTCCTTCACCATGGTTTTGTCCCAATGGGTTTTCCTGGTAAGGTTTTTAACGAGGCAGCTCTCATGCAGAGGATATTGTACTCTTTTTCCTTCACTGAGATTTTTTCCCATTGGGTTTTTTCTTAGTAAGGTTTTAATGAGGCATATCCTTAATGGACATCAAAGGGGGAGTGTTATGAATAATAGTAATGTGGATGTCCATGAGTTACAAGTGTTACATAGTAGAGGAATATTAGAAGACACTCATTTATATAGATTATTATTGGCTAAAGTGCTCCCGGGGTCCCTTATCTTGATTTAAAGTAACGAATTAGTCCTTTATGTTTTTTTTGTCCCAAATAAGTCCTTTATCTTTCAAATTTTTGACATATAAATCCTTTTCCGTTAACAGTGCTGATTTATGTGTCAAAAAAAAGGATTTATGTGTTAAAAATTTGAAACATAAAGGACTGATTTGGGACAAAAAAAAGATAAAGGACCAAATCGTTACTTTAAATAAAGATAAGGGACCCCGGGAGCACTTTAGCCATTATTATTCCTTGTAATTGTTCTTCATTGTATATGTTAAAGGCATATTATGATAGGCCTTAATTCATTTGTAGGTTACAAGACTTATCCTATAAATAGGAGTCGTATGACATTGTAAATGATGTACCTTCAAGAGTAGAATGCAAATGCACACTTCTTCTCTCATTCTCTTCTTCTCTTTGTCTATTTCTTCTTCATTTATAATATTGGAATTATATTTTAGTCTTGTTTTGGTTAATTTCATAACAGATCGGTTGTAATGAATGAGATGGAATGGAATGGTACAAGGTTCTATTGTTTGGATATTTAAACAAGGCTTTTATTTTTTTACCCCCCCCCCCCCTCTTCTTCCTTATACCCCCATAACCCATTTAATCCCCAAAATACTCCTCAAAAATTAAAAGAAAACTGCTTTTTTTAAAAAATTTCGGAATTTCCTCAAAAGAGGATAATTCTGGAAGTCAATTTTTTGAACTTTCTGGAATCACCTCAAAAGAGGTATTTCCGGAAGCCAATTTTGACTTCTGGAAATACCTCTTTTGAGGTGATTCGGGAAAGTTCTAAACTAGAGTTTTTCGGAATTATCCTCTTTCGAGGTAATTCTGGAACCCGGTTTTTAAAAGATTTCCGGAATTATTCCAAACGACATAATTTTGGAAGTCAAAAAATTGGCTTTCGGAATTATGTGTTTTGGCGTAATTCCAGAAGTCAAAAGTTAGGTATAAAATCATTTGTTCGGTGAATTATGAGGGTAAGTGGTGGAATGCATTTAATCCTATTCCATCTCATTCCCCCATTATCCTTCCCGCAATTTGGGGGTACGGGATGAATAATTCACTCAAACTAACTTTTTACATATGTACCCCTTAAATTATATTACATTAAGGCTTATAAGTTCTTCCATGTTATATTGACCTTAGCTAGTTTTTTCCTACATCTTACTCTTCTTCCGCGTTATATCTTTTTACCTCATCGTACATCATTTCTTTTCAAAAAGGTCTTTTTTTATTGCTACTGAACAAAATCTCTCCTATAAAAACGCGACAGCAATGAAGGAAACAACAAATCCTTCAAACCACCTAATGCTACATATATACTAGTTTATGCGTGCGCGCGTAGTGTTTATTTGTCATTTCATTTAAGTAGATAGAAAAATACCACTTTTAATTAAATGTATTTTTTATACGTAAATATTAATAGTTAATAGTTAGAAAAAAAATATTAATTTTCAAGATTCAAACTTTAAACCACCTACTTACACTTCTTACATTAGGTCACCACCGACCGAACTATCTACTGAAAGCATATGTGGTTGCCAATATACTCCTTTTTTTTAATTGTTAAAAAAATACTCCATTGTTTTTTTCCTCAAATAAAAAATACTCCTTTTTTTATATGTGCTAGCATGCTCCTACAAACTTGTCAAAAAAAAAACATACTCCTACAAAAATGTTTAACTTTATCCATAAAGTAAAATATAAAATATTTTTACATCCGTTTTCTTCCTCTTCTCCCAGGTCCTAAGTGCTTTGTTTGAAGATCAAGATTTCATCCCCCACCTCTCTCTCTCTCTCTCTCTCTCTCTCTCTCTCTCTCTGTAACAAATACATTTCAGCTAAATTTCTCAAAAGGATCATCCACCACTCTCGTTTCCGCAACTAATTCACCTCAAAAAAGAAACAACAAAAAAATTCAGCTCATATAAATTTCGATTCAGTAGTTACACACGCCAACAGAACTTCTATGGGATCGCCGTGATTGGATCGGATCCACCGTACCGACGATGGCGGCACCGAGAAACATGACGGCGATGAGGGACGAAGAGAGCGGCATGGAGCTGGAAGACGATTCTCCCTCCGCCAAGAAGCCCAAATCAGAAAGGTCCCCACTCAACACTTGGGAATTCGCCGTCGCCGTTGCCGTCTTCTTCGTGTTCTCCACCGGTCTTTTCTGCCTTTACCTCACCATGCCTCCCACCACCTCCGCCAACCTCAAATTGCCCCGCACTCTCTCCGATCTTCGCACACTCAAGTACTTTCTCTTTCCCCCCTTAGGTTTTTCATTAAATTTCATTCTTTAATGATTTTGTGATTTGATTATTTTGTTCCTATCAAATAATTTGAGTTCTTTTAGTTCTTATATCTTGTAGTTGTTTTTTCTTGTTTGGTTGCTACTATAAAAATGCGTGATTTCTTTCAATCTATGTGTGGTTACAGTGTTTTATTTTCTTTTTGGGGTGATGCAGAGATCAACTTTCAACGTATGCAGAAAACCATCCAGCACAGTTCATTCTTGGTTACTGCTCCACATACATTTTTATGCAGACTTTTATGATTCCAGGAACAATCTTCATGTCATTATTAGCTGGGGCACTTTTTGGAGTTGTTAGAGGAATAATGTTGGTTGTTTTCAATGCTACTGCTGGAGCATCTTCATGTTTCTTTTTGTCTAAGTTAATTGGGAAGCCTTTAGTTACTTGGTTGTGGCCTGAAAAGTTAAGGTTTTTCCAAGCAGAGGTTTGTCTTGTTTTTTTTATCCCCTTTCTTTGATGTTTATCTGGAGATTATGCTGGTAGAAATATCATGGCATTGACTGTGTTGAGTGCTAACCTGCTTTGTTTTTCTTTAATCAGATAGCAAAGCGTAGGGATAAGCTGCTGAATTACATGCTTTTTCTGAGGATAACCCCGACTTTACCGAATCTTTTCATCAATTTGGCTTCTCCAATTGTTGATGTACCATTTCATGTATTCTTTTTGGCAACATTTGTTGGTCTTATTCCAGCCTCTTATATTACTGTCAGAGTAAAGCTTCTGTGCCTATCTTCCTGTTATTTTATAATATGCTTGCTCTTTCCCATTTTTCTATGAACTTGACATTTGCTAATCCTAGTGTTTATGTTGTATTGTATGCTTTATTTGTGTTTTCACTTTATTTTAATTTGTCTCTTATTGAATGCCTGAATTGTATTACCTGCATTGATTTTTCTTTGCCTATTTGCTTATATACATTTGGAACTTTTTTTGAAGTACAAGATGAGTGTCTTCTTACATAAAGAGAAAAAACGAAGAAAAGAAAGATGAAAGGTCTTTGTAAATGTTTTACTACATTTATTGGATATCATCAACTTAAGTTGAACAACATTTGTCTTCAAATTACTAGAAACTAAGTTAATTTCCTAGTTTGCAAGCTTTGCAATGACAAATTAGCATGTTCAATGTAATGTTTATTACTTTATTGAAGTACTTTTTGTTCAAGTATGCAAGTGTCTAAGAAGACACGGATAAAGCGTTTATTTTTACTTCTCTGAACTAGTAGATAAAACAAAATTAAGCAAAAACTGTAAATATCATAAAAAATGAGCCCCCAAGGAGAATGTGGGGTTGTCCTTCTTGGTTTCATGGCTGGTAGCAAACAATTTTTCGGGAATTATTGCAGTGTTAAAATCTGTTGATTTGGAAGAAATTTGAGGATTTGAATGAATATCCTGGTAAAGTTCAAAATGAAATGGCATAGGTCTAAGTTGTATGAATATGTTAGAAAAGGCATTGTTCTAGTGATCAAGAAGAGTAGTACCAACTTAGTTGACGATTCCTACAGTACTCATATGAGCACATTAGTATGAGAGAACAGCATCCAAGCCTTTTCTGGGGCATCTTCTTAGAATGTTCTTCATGTTGTCCTTTTGCTTTCAGTTATTTGGCTGGTTCGGGTAATTGAAGTGATAAGAAAGAAGAATGGTTCCATTGTTTATTGCTCATATGTATTTTGTTTCTCTGATAATTTTGTGCTGGATTGATCTTGATCATATTTTAGTATGCTTTTCACATTTTCCCCTTGATTGTCACTTTTGGTTCATTACTTGTGCTATATTGGTATGGTTTGCACCAAGGATCCAGTTTAACCCCTTATTATTTCCTAGCTCTAAATGTGCATATTGAGTATATTCAAGAGATGGTGGCATAGTGCCGCAGTGCATACTGTGTTGGGGGATGATTTAGTCTTATTTGGATCAAGACAAGAAGAAAGTGGAAAATTAGAGATATAACAAACCTATGCTTTCATTTAAGATAATACTCCCTCTGGTCTTATTTATATGATTGGGAGATGGAGGGAGATCTCAATCATAGGAATTGAAGTAGGGTGAATAAAATAGCGAATGACTTCAAGGGTAATTTACCTGCACAGTTATTATGCAACTTTGAATACAATTAAATTCTAGGCATTAAATAGCCAGCAAGAAAGTAAGTTCAATTCAATTATAGAGTTAAAAATATAATGATAGATGAGTGGATATACAAAAAAAGATAGAGTTAAAGATTTAATCATCGGCGTAGCTCCCATTGTAAAAGACAAAAAAGATAGCGGCTCATCTTAGATGACTTGGACGTGGGGATAAGACCCATGAAAACCAATAAGGAGGTTTAAATTAGGCCGAGGCCTCTCAAGGGTGAGAGGTAGAAGGAGACTAAGGTAGACTATAGGTCAATCTATTAAAAGAGATTTAGATTTATAAGACATGGTTCGTGACAAGATATTATGTCATCATTTAATCTATGTAGCCGTTCTGACTTAATAGGAAAGTATTTGTTGGTGTTGTTATTTTGATTTTATCCATCTTGAATTTTTCATTTTTTGTAATTCCAAAACCCTTGGACAAAGAGGCTAGATAACTAATATTATTGTTGTTTAACCAGGCCGGGCTTGCTCTAGGGGATCTGAAGTCAGTGAAGGACCTATATGATTTCAAGACATTATCAGTCCTTTTCCTCATTGGTTTTGTTTCTATACTTCCAACGCTTTTGAAGAGAAAGCGAGTATACGAATGAAATTGTGCGAGTATAGCTTGCTTAATCCATTTGTCATTCAAGGCACGTTATAAAAAATTAGAGTGTGAAGACAATGGATCAGGGAGGGTAATATTTAACAAGATATTGATGAGAAATGATGTATTATTATTTATATTGGGGAGCTTTCTTTTTCCCTTCTTTCTTTTTGATCATGTGGAGGGATTGAGGGTAGACCTAGGTAGTGGTGATCAATGGTGGAGCACTTAAATTACTCCTAACGTGGCTTTGCTTGCATCAGGAACGAACGGTGTGGTGAATGTTTAACAATGCTGTTGCCAGATCTGCCTTGCACCACATCACATAGGAACTGACAATTACTTTGTACTACTGTTTGTTTATCCATTATTACAAGTTATAATAGAGAATTTCAATTTTATATTTAACATTTACTGATTCACATTCATTCATGTCATGAGGGATTTGGATCCCTTCATGTGGGGAGTTCACATAAAGGGACTCCACTTAAAACGTTTCAATAGTGAGATCCACACATTTGAGGAGATCCAAATTCCGAGATTATAGATCAGTGACCAAAAAAATAGCTATTGTTCAAGTCCCAAGTTTGTTGGAAGATTAAACCCAATAATTGTCAAGTCCCACATTGTAAGAAGAATTAGTCCCAAACCCAAGAACCCTAATTTTGCAGAATAGTTGGTGTCGGATTTTGTTTGTGGCGAGGAAAAAGGCGGAACGGATTGTGTCTTGTACAGAAGGGGAGAAGGGCCTCTACAATATTGTCACTCCTCAATGGAGAATGATATTACTCCGAGGATAAAGTTGCAGTGAAGTTAACTTAGTTACAAGGTGCGTGTCCTTAGATTTTAGTAAATCAAGATCACAACGTTTTGTTAATTAAAATAAAAAATATTATTGGTATACTTGCTCCAATTAGATGATATGGAGCAATCAAAGGGGATAAGTACAGCTTAAAATTTTGAAAATTTAACTTGTTCCAGCAATTCTCTCTACGAAAATACAACGAACACAAGAAGCTAACGAGTTCATAGTAGGAGTTAGAAGTTTGCATACAAAATTTGGAGACGGGAAAAATACACTGTATTCTGTATTTGGAAACAGAAGATTACAATATGCCAAATAGTAGCTACATAGACATTTAAACAACTCCATTACTGATTGAAGCAAAACTAATCATGCTAAAATGATTGCTTACAATTACAATTATAGATGAAAGAAGATACAATACTGGGAGAGTGCACGGGATGCTCATGATTCCAAATTCAAATCGTCCATAGTAACTTTTGGGTAGTTCTCATAGCCCATAATGCTATTTATTCGTATACGTGTATTTGGCTGTAACAAGTTGAAAACCAAATCAAACATAAACAATGACAAGCATTTATTTTGAAACACAAGGACAAAACCATAGTTTTAAAATAATTCAAGAAAATAAGATAAAAACTAAACACAAATCTCTGCAAGTTTTATTTTGTGAGGCATTGTTTGAAACTTTATATCATATTCGGATAAATCATTGAATAAATCAATCTGCAAAACATTAATTGCATCCAACATGTGATTATAGCCACCTTATAAAGAAGAGTGAAATGATTATGGTTGCCACGGGTTGAGATTTCTTCATCCAAAGACATGTGGGAAAAAAGTGAAGACAACCAATTTTTGCTATTTTGCTTATACTTCTTTCCTTGAAAGCTCAGATATTCCATTTTCCCATATTGTACCCCAGGACTGGTAAATGCATTTAGACAATTTTCATGTATGCATTACTGCTCACTTTAATGACAAGAACACATAAACTCACAGGCAGACATATTCATATACACAACATGGATTCACATATTGCCAAGCTGCTTTCAGAAACTGGAAGGTATAAGAATTTACCCCTATGAATAAATTCCCAAGCCACACATAGTGGCATTTTAATTGCAATTGCACAAGTAAAAGAAGAACAGCAGTAGTACCTGTCTGTGCCCAATAGTTCTGCGATAATGTTTCTTGTTTTTATATTTGAATACAATTACTTTGGGATCTAAACCCTGCATTAAAAATACAACGGTTAAAGTACTAAGGTAGAAGAGTTTTTTTCCTTGAAATTCCTACCAGGAGAAAAGAAAAGAAGAAGAGAGAACAAGGTGTACCTGCTCTTCCACCGTTGCATATACCACAGCATTTGTTACTATTGGTTTCCCAATGTAGCAGGATGTATCTGTGCCAACCAGTAAAACCTTATGTAGGGCAATCTGCAGTTCCCAAGAGCTAAAATTAATAAGAATAAAATAAAAAATGCTTTGAAAATACAGCAAATAATCAGATGATGGATTTGGCTCCGCTAAAAGAAGGGGAACATTTCATTTCAGAGGAAAAAGTGAAGAACTAATTTAAATAACTTGATAGATTCTCAGGCATTTGCATAGATATGATTACAATTTTAACCATTAATTTTTCAATCAATTGCTATGATTCCCTGCTTTCTCAATAAAGTGACTCCCTCACTTTTGAAGAGTCAAATCCTCATATAGTATTATCACTTTAGTAGGCATCGCCGTTAACCACTCATTTTCATTTCCCCAGTTTTATGCATAATTTCTTATAACATACTTCTGTATTGGATCCCTTCAACAGATCCTAACCCATAGTTCAGGTCATTAGTAGGTCCTCATTATTGATTAAACGTTGACAACATATAGTTATAAGCAGCTAAATTTCATGATAATCACAGTACATATGTAAGTGAACCATATTTTTAACTACATTGTATGAGCAAGATAATCATTACTTAAACTTCACTCTCCACCACAAGAAATCTTATCAAGGTCTCTTGAAGACCCAAAAGCTTGATGTGAATCATGTGATGCTGTAACAGATAATTGTTACAGATAGGTTTACATGTGGCAATCAATTACACCATAATAATATGGCATTACTAGACCCCCCCCCCCCTCCAAATTGCATGCTCTAACTCTAAGTTGTCTATTTCGCTCACTTACATAAACACCCTATTGGTAGGGCTGTTCATAATTAGCAAAAAACTGAATTGAACTGACGAACCGAACCGAACTGAACCAAAACTAACCGAACTATTACAAACAGTTCAGAACCGAACTGTTATTTTAAGTTCAGTTCAGTAACCGAACTGTTAGGTAAGTTCAGTTCAGTAACTGAACTGAACTGTTAAGACTTAAAAGACTCACTCTCTCACTCTGTCACTACTCACTCAGCGTCTCACTCTCATATCACTCTCAGCGTCTCACTCTCAAGTCTCTCATCTCACTCTCTCAGCGTCTCACTCTCATCTCACTCTCTCTGCGTCTCACTCGCGTTACTCAAGCAGAGCTCCTTCAATGGCTGTCGCGTTACGGCGTTACTCGTTGTTCTCTTCTTCAAACGCGAACCCTAATCTACAATCGCGAACCCTAATCTGCTTGAGGCCCTAATCTACAATCGCGAACTCTTCTTCAATCGCAGTTCACTCGCAGAAATCGCAGCGAATCAGTACCCAGAAATCGCATCTTCATCTTCTTCGAAATCGCAACGAATCAGTACCCGAAATCGCATATTCTTCAACCCAGAAATCGCAAACTTCAGAGAGGTAAGTTTCTTCACTGTAACTTGTATTTCTTCACTGTAACTTGTGTTTCTTCACAATAACTTCAGAGATTATGTTTCTTCACTGAAACTTGTGTTTCTTCACTATTTCTTCACTGTAAATTGAAGTGTTTGATTCATCCACTTGCACTTTGCGTCTCAGGAACCTAGAGGAGAACCATGGGCCAACACTTGCACCAGAGTTTTTACTTTTTACAGATAAGGACAAGGCTTGCTGCCCATTCCCATTTGAAGGTCTGTGTTTTTGTGGCTATTGATTATTTCATTATTTCTGTGACTTGATTATTTCAGACTGACATTCTGTTCTATATTCTGTTCTAATTGCTCACATGGATATTAGTATTCTGTTGATTATTTTTCACTGTCACCCTGTATTATTTATTTTTGTAACTTAGAGAATATGATGTAGTGTGTTGTGTATATGGTTAATAATTTCCTATAAAGTGATTTGCTATACATATCTGGCTGAGTTTCTTTTAAGTGATTTACTTCATGGTTAGAAAATGTATTACTTGATTGTAGGCTGTAGCTACTTTGGGGACCCATGTCGGCACACGATTATATCATGGACTTTACAGTGCCAGACAATGTTGAAGAGCCAGACAATGTTCATACCACACCAGTTGACCCGGGAGCTACATTACCGCCTCTTCCCAAGCGTAAATCTCGGTCTGAAGTGTGGAAATACTTTACAAAGCAACCCGGTGATGATATGTACGCCAAATGCAGATACTGCGGAGACTTAATTAAGTATATGAGTGGGACAACTGCAATGTGGACTCATTTGACTAGATGCAACAAGAATCCTACAAATGCATCAAACAAAAGGCAAAGGAAAGCACCGCCAAATGCTACAGAAGGACAAGTAGCATCTTCGCCAAGCTACTCGAAATTTGACCAAGAAGCATGCCGACTTCAGCTTGCCAAGACAATTGTGAGTGCGGAGCTCCCATTTCGTTTTGTGGAGAACGAAGAATTTCAGAAGTTCTTGAATCTCTTGCAGCCTCGTTTTGACATTCCATCACGATCTACGGTGAGACGTGACATTTGGGCTCTTTACCTCAAAGAGAAGGATAAGTTGAAAGCTATTTTCTCAAAACATTGTGGGAGGGTTTGTCTCACCACAGACACATGGACTTCGGCTCAAAATCTCACTTACATGAGTTTGACTGCTCATTATGTTGATTGTGAATGGAAGCTTCAAAAGAAAATCATTAACTTCTGTCAAATTACGGGGCATTCGGGAGAGGCCATTGCAAGGTACATTGAGGGGTTTCTGAATGAGTGGGAGTTAAAACGTGTTTTGACCATAACTGTTGACAATGCTTCAGCAAATGACGCCGGGTTGAGATACTTGAAGAGCAGGATGGAGTCTTGGGACAACCTTGTCCTAGAAGGAAATTATATTCACATGCGCTGCTGTGCGCACATCTTGAACTTGGTTGTCAAGGAGGGACTAAAAGAGATTGATATCTCCATTATGAGAATTCGGGCTGCTGTTAAATTTGTCAAGGTTACTCCCGCCAGAGAAAGAAAGTTCATGGAATGTGCAGAGAGTGAGAGGATTACTGAAAAAAGTGCTCTTATCCTCGATGTTGATACAAGGTGGAATTCGACGTTCTTCATGCTACGGTCTGCACTAAAGTATCAAAGTGCCTTTTCCTTGTTGCAATTGAGAGACAAGGCATTTAAACATGATATGGAAAAGAAAAACAAGGGCCTACTTGAAAAGGAAGATTGGGATCAAGCTAGAGCCGTACTACCTTTTTTGGAAATGTTTATGGATTCTACTAAAAGTATGTCTGGAACCTCTTATGTCACTAGCAATCTCTACATGAAAGAGGTTTTTGGTATTGGGACAAAGATCAAGAAATATATGGAGAGTAGCAACCAGAGCATAAAGAAAATGGCAGAGGGTATGAAAACCAAATTCGACAAATATTGGGGAGATCCCGGCTCAATCAACATTTTGCTATGGATTGCTGTCATCCTTGATCCTAGGATGAAGTATTCATTTGTGGAGTATCATATTAGTGTTTTATGTGTTGATGATGTATCAGCCACCGAATTGAAGCTAAAAGTGATGACTTCCCTAAAATCACTTTATGCTCAATATCAAGGTATAGAGCCTACTAGCCAACCAGACTCACAGTTGGATGATGATGATGAAGAGGATCCGATGTACATCTATCTAAGAAAAACTGGGCGTACAGCTGATCCACAATCAGAGATCGACAAGTATTTGAAGGAAGCACCTGAACCTTACAACAAACATGTAAGTTTTGATATCTTGGGTTGGTGGAAAGTCAACTCCGCAAGGTTCCCCGTCCTTTCAAGCATAGCTCGAGAGGTGTTGGCAATTCCTGTCTCAACGGTAGCATCTGAATGTGCATTCAGCACGGGAGGAAGAGTACTCGGCGACCATCGTTGCTGCTTAAAACACACAATGTTAGAAGGGCTTGTTTGCTTGCAAGATTGGTTGAAAGGGCAACCTCACTATCTATTTAACGATGAAAATCCCGAGGAGATCCTTAGATTTGATCAAGGTAAATTTGTAACCACATTTTATTTATTTGGTTCATATTGTCGTTTTACGGATGAAATAATTTTCGTTGTGCAGAAATATGCTCTCAAGATCGTGGTGTTAACCTTGATGACTGAGGAAGGAAATAATTTATTTGGTTAGCACATGATGTTGAATGTTGTTCCTGTCAAGAGTTGAAGTTGGATTTTTTAAAGCTTCAGTTCCTAAGGTAAGTTACACAGTAGACAAGGTTAAGTTACATTGCTAGTTGGATTTAGAATTTAGATAGTTGGAAACAAAAGAAGATCTAGAACATTACATATGTAGCATTATTTTTACAGTGTAGTTAACTTTCTGTCTAGAACATTACATATGTAGCATATGGTTAGGGTGTTCACAGTGACATGGATCTGTTATAAGGCAAAGAATTTAAAAGGCAAATAAAATAGTCTCTCAAATGGCCATTTTTAATTCTGTAGAATGTATGAAAATGCTATATATATGTCTAGCAATTGGGGGAAATTTCTGTCTTACTTGTGTGGCTAACGTACCTTTTGCAAAGTAGTTCAATGTTCATGTGGTGCTAACAAACTATATCCTCTAGCCTGATCACTGTTGATTATTATTATGATTCAATCCTTTGGCAGATGTTGATTATATTTTCTGAAAATGAAAACTGTTTCTGTTTTCTAAAATTAACAAAGAACAAACTTTGTTCTTAATTTTTCATGGAAAGAAGCAAATTAGTTGATCATTTTTTTAATCATAAATGGTTGTCTCTCATGCCTGCATGCTATTATAAGTTATAGCTACATGCTTTGTCTTATTTATTTTCCTAACTTGTTATTATTGTTGTTTTGAAGACTTCTTTATCAGCTGATGCAATCTTGAAGAGATTATGATATGATGATATCAGATGATGCTGGACATTTTGTTTGTAATTATGTGGTGCAAAGTAGTTCTAGATTTGGTTATATTATGCTGGACAAGGTTAAGTTACAATGTTATGGAGCTAGAATAGCCCAAAAAGGTTGTATTTGATTCTGTTTCTAGTTTGTAGTTCCTTTTTGGTTATATTATGCTGGACAAGGTTAAGTTACAATGTTATGGAGCTAGAATAGCCCAAAAAGGTTGTATTTGATTCTGTTTCTAGTTTGTAGTTCCTTTTTGGTTCTGTTTCTAGTTTGTAGTACCTTTTTGGTTATTAATTCTTTAGCTTAAAATTCGGTTTCGGTTAACAGTTCGGTTCGGTTCGAGCCCAAAAATTCGGATAAAATAGTAAATAAAAGTTCAGCTTTTAAACAGTTCAGTTCGGAAAAACTGTGAACTGAACTGATAATGTAGTTCAGTTCGGTTCGACGAACTGTTATTGCGGTTCGGTTCGGTTCGACGAACTGTTTTAACTGGTTCGGTTCAGTTCGGTTCAGTTCGGTTCTCCTCCCGAACTGAACCATGAACGGCCCTACCTATTGGAACTGGAACTTAGTAGATTATCATCCCAGCCGACCATTGCATTCAAATGGCGGCAATTTTAGGGAGAAAATGGTGACAATAAGTTGGCATGATAAAAAACAAATACAAAAATAAATATTGAATGAGTTGAATACGCACCTTGTCGTTAACCTTAGCATCTTTCAGCCTCTGAACAACAAGCCAGCGGCCAGGGTGAACAATATATTGGCGTCCACCAATCTAAACAAATCAACAAAAGAAAAAGTAAAAAAAAAAAAAACACAAGAACAGAAAACAAATTTTGCAGAACACGCCCCTAACAAAAACAAGTACACATTAACCCATCCAACAAACTGGATGAGCACACTAACTATAGCCCAACAGCATAAAAAATACTTCAAAAATTGCCATTTTACTTAAAAATTGCCAATTTTCAATAGCACCACCATTTGCAAGTACACGTAGTCCAATTCACCCTTAAAATAATCATAAATTCATAATGAACGAACAAATCACTCAAAGCTTCCTTTTCTACTTAACAACCGCACAAAAAACAGTTTCAGATAATTTGTTCAACATGACAACACAAATCTACAAAATACACGTGCAATGAGCAAGAAAATTACCCTCAACCTTAGAATTATATGCATTAAAATTATACTCAAAGCTTGAAACTTTTCAACAATTAAAACAAATGGGTAACTATTCAACAATTAAAACAAATGGGTAACCCTATCCATACGCAACATCGGAAAAAGCTACTCAGAAGTGTACTTACCATTACAACGGCGAAGAGACCCTTCTCCCATGTGGGAGTTTGAACAATTTGGGCGGCTTCAGGGTCTGTTTGGGGCGGCGACTCAACGACTGCCACTGCAGATTCTGAGGATTTGGGGAGGGGTAAGCGCGGTGAGAAAGTGGATTGGAAAGAGAGTTTGTGAGATTGAGAAGGAAAGCGAGAGAAGAAAGGTTGAGAAAATTGAGGTTTAGTGTTTTGGGAAATGGTGCAATGGGTTCCGAAAGAAGCGCAGAGAGTGGAAAGAGTTGCAGTTGAAGAAGCCATTGTGGATTTTGGAGAGAACTTCCTCTCTCACCTCTATCCTTTCCCTCTCTTCCTGCTCCTATCCATTTATACTCGTTTTAATTTATTATATTTTATTTTATTTCAGTGAAAATTATTTTATTTTGTTTACTATTTTTTTTTCCATTGAGGCATTTTTTATAAAGATTTAATTTATATACACGGTCGTTGTAAAAGATTTTTTACGATGTCAGCTAATCATGAAACGACTGGTCACAAAAATAGTTTGATTTTCTCTCGACTACCTTAAAAATTACCCATACTTTTAGTATAATTAAAATGTAATTTTATCAAAAACCGATATCTTCATAAGTAAGGGATTAATTTTGAAAAATGTTTTTGAAGTACCAATTAAAAGTTTAAAAATAAAGGGCATTTCATAAAAGGTAGAAAATTTTCAAATTATGAATGTGTTAAATGTTATTATTTATTCAACATTTTCTATTTTTAATTAATGATTAATTTTAGGACGCCAACTCATATGTTCGAATAGAATACCCAAGAGCACTTGGATGAAATAGCAGAGTCTCTTCCAGCTTAACCAAGGTCTTGGGTTTGAATTCAGTCTTGGGCATGGAGCAGTGTTAAATCCCTTGAGGGAGAGCTTTGCCGCCCATTGTGGTCCTACCCGGCCCGAGGGATTAGTCTCTGTAGTTGCACACAGAGCATACCCATTTTATACAAAATATATATAATCGAATAGAATTAAAAATTAAAATACAAAGAGTAAAAAATTTGAGCAGTTTGTCAAAAAATTATCTAAGCAATTGAGACAATTAAAATAAGTCAAATATATAGTTTATTTAAAAAAACAACTTATATATGTATTTTTTTTATTACCGTGTCTTTGGTGCGTAGTTTTCATCGGTTTTGTCGGTGACTAATCTACGCCGGGGAACCTGACTGACCACGAGTACCCGGTTTTGTTGGCCCGTGTGGTTCTCCCCTCCATACAGAGTTTTTACCACACACCCAAGATTCGAACCCGAAACCTTGGGGTTGGATCCGAGTCTAGTTATATCAGTTAGGGGTGTTCGTGGGTCGGTTTGGATCGGATTTGACCAAATTCGTTGCCCGAACCAATGATAATTATTCGGTTTGGGTTGGTTCGGATTTTTCATTTTTTCCTCCAAAATCCGAACCAAACCGAACCGATATTGAACGGGTTGGTTTGGATTGGGCTCACGGGTCATTCACTAAAATATTAATTTTCTAAAATATAAAAAACAACACTTTTTTATGATATTCCAACATTTTAAATAGCTAAAAAAATTGAAAATCACACGAAATCAAACTCAAATCCACTAATAGTCTTCCCATTCATAGTATTAAAATTTTACAACTTAATCATAAATTATTAAGGTAAAAATTCTAAGCAAATAAAATCGTGTGCATTTAAAAATACAAAATTCTTATGACGTAATATGGGTTGGTTCGGGTTCGTGGATTTGATTTTTAAAATCCGTTGCCCGATCCAAACAACTACGGGTTGGTTTGGATTTGTTCGATTTTGACCCGAACACGAAAAATATCCGAACCAAACATATCGGTTTGGATTGGATCGTGGGTTGGTTTGGATTTGCCCGAACCACTGAACACCCCTAATATCAGTCATACCGACCCTTCTCGGTACTTATATATGTATGTAGTGTATGTATCAAAGCTCTAAAAAAACAAGTATGGCAATTTTGAAGAGCTTGCTTTCAATTTCAATTTAGTAGCGTAATCCATTGTCTGCTCGTTAGATGTCTTAAAGTCACTAGCTAATGCCTAATTCAATAGTGTGTATTAATTAATCCTCATAAAAAATTACAGTATATTAATCAAAAAAATCTTAATATCTAAATTATGTATATATTTCCAAAATAACACTAGTATTAAAGTAAACAAACTATTTGTAAACTGCACGAGACAAGTACGCTAGTATCAAGTAAACAAATTATTATCTAGTTTGAATGAGATGGTTCGGGTTTCTTCAAGCTTAACTAAAGTCTTAGTTTAGATTTCAACATTGAGAATGCAGGAACTTTAATACTCTTGCGCACATAGAATACAAAGTTTATAAAAAAAAGTAAACAAATTATCAGTAAACTAGTATTTCAAAAAAAAAATAATGATAGATAACAATCATTATTAGTTTTTTATCCACCGATATTTTATACATTGGTTTAAAAGTTTTTGTGGGAACTTTTAGGGTATGTTTGGGAGGGTTTTGGAGGGGAGCGGTTTGGAGGGCTTGGTCTATGTTTTAATATCTATTTGGGATTTTAAAAAATTGAAAGAATAACATGATAGATAATGATAAAACATTGTTAACCACACTTCATTTTTTGTTAATTAAAAACATTTTATAGCTTCCTCAATTTAGAATTGAAAATCAAGCCCTCCCCCTCCTAAACCCTCCATCCAAACATACCCTTAAATAGACTAAAACATTTTTGTGTGGAACATAAATAATGAAGTTAAATGATAGAGAAATCCTATTAACACTCTCTTTACACAGTTTTTCCACCACTTGCTCTATGATTGGCTAAAATTATGTAGGTACCACCACTTTGTAACATAGACACATTAATTTAGTGGGATACACATTAATTTTAACCAATTTAAGTGTTGAAGAGGGTATGCAAAAGAGAAACTTACTAGTTCTATTTTTTTTTCTCCACAAAAAGAAAAGTTGAATTGACCAGATTTCCTAAGAAATTATAAGAAGTTTTGTGCAAGCTTTGTATATAAAGCTTAGAGGAGTATGAACCCAAAAAGTCCTTTAGGTGTAAAAACTAGGCAAAATCTTACTCAAATCATAGTTGAAAATAGGGTTTTTATTCATGCACTCCTCCTTCCCACTTCTCGCACTCCCTTAAACACTTGGTATCTAGATACCGAGTGACAAATTTTGTGACTCGATATCTAGATACCGAGTATGCGAGGAAGTAGGAGTGCAGGAAGAAAGGTCTCTGAAAATAAGCCACAACCTAATTCAATGTGTTTGGTTCTACATAGATGAAAATTGATTTTTGAAAAACTGATTTTCGTTAAACTTAAATGTAAAGTGAATCATGTATAGTTTTATGTAAAAGTGAGTTGAACAATAAATTTTAAGTTAAAAATGACGTTTTGAGGCACAACGAGATAGAATTTTTAAGTTATAAATTTTCCTTGCGATCTCTTGGGTTTGTGATCTTGGGTACAAAGATGTGATTTTTGAACTAGATGCTAAGTGTGTTGTTGATGCATTCAACTCCAACAACAACAATATCTCCGAGTTTGGGTCTTTTGTCAAAGTTTGTAAGAATTTATTTTCTGCTTTTAATTATAACTCTCATGTTGAGTTTGTCTGGAGGAGTGCTAACAAGTTTGCTCATACCCTTGCAGGGATGGCCTTGTTGTCAGCTAGTCCTCAAGATTATTATGATGTCCCTACATCAATTTTGGATTTGATTATTAATGAAATGCACCAAATGCTTTTTGTCAAAAAAAAAAAAAAAAAAAAAAAGAGATAGAAGAGATGACTTATATACAGTGACACAATGGTGTAAGAGTAGCGGTCTAGCCACAATCAGCGCCTGATTCACATGTCATAAATAGTACAGTTAGCCATTTCAAAACAAATATCTCAGCTCCAAGTTCAAATTAATTATAGAAGAAAAATCAATTTGTCTCTAGAATCACGCACGTTAGCTTCTCACGAAACTGAACCCAAACATGAACTCAAACAATTGAAGTTCAGTCACCAATTCCACCAAGCCTAATGTGATAAATTCTTGCAGCATCACAAAGTAAATTTGACTATGATATTTTTGCTACCATTCGTTCTCCCTAACTGTACAACAGATTCAGTTAGCATATCAAGAAGAGTCCTTCACTCCGAATGCATCTGCAATACTGAAGTTCAAATTTCCTTTCATGGTTCTGCTCCTACCAGAAATATCGTCGCCTTGTTTCATCATCGCCACAAACTCCGCATAATCAATTCTCCCATCCTAAAAAATGATTAGAGAATTAGAACCAAAATATATCATAAAACTTGTTGGTGATTAAGCAAACACAACTTACATTATCTTGATCAATCTCTTTAATCACTTCATCAAGATGTACTTCACCTAAACCAAAGTCTTTACAAGCTTGTTGAAGCTCATCAATGGTAATGTAACCACTACCATCCTTATCAAAATAAGCAAAAGCTGCAACCAAATTCTCCTCTCTTTCCATCTTGTTCAAGTGCAATGTAGCAGCAAGAAATTCACCATAGTCTATTGTTCCACTGTTGTCTATATCAGCCTGTGAAAGTTCACAAAGGAAGACAATATACAATCACGCAACTCAACACGTACAAAATAAGCAAACACATAGTATCTGTTACATTCTATGGTAATGATAATTCGCTTACCGCTTCCATGAGAGATTTAATTTCAGATTCCATGAGATTAGATCCCACACTTTTTAAACCATCCTTGAGTTCCTCAAAAGTTATTGTCCCACTGTTGTCTGCATCAATCATTTTAAATAGCTCTTTTAGCCCACCTATTTCTTCCTCCGAAAGTCTTTCTGCTATGACCTGAAAATGATTTTTAAATGTAAAATATAAGTGCATCATTTAAGTTTATTCATCGCTGAGAAATGCTGAGGGTGGAATGTATAATGATAACTAAACATACACGTAGTGCCATTTTCTTAAGTTTATTCATCGCTGAGAAATGCTTTAGGCGAGTCAAAACAGCAGAATCCAAAGGTTGGTCTGGGGCAACCGTATCATCAACAATCCAAGGGTGACCTGAAAATACAAACTCCATTGTCATTAGATATTCCACAAAGTTGTGACACTACAATCAGTATAAAAGGAACTCACATAAGACATTATGAGCGGAGATTCTATTCCTGGGGTCCCTATCCAACATCTGTTTTACCAAATCTTTAGCACTATCTGAGATACTTGGCCATGGTTCAGATGCAAAATCAAGATCTCCATGTAAAATCTGCCTGAAAATTCCTGCCTCGGTTTCTGAAGGTAAATAGAAAAAGTGATTGCAGCTCAGGCACAACAAAAGATAACAAGTAGGTGACTGAATAATATACAGAGAAGAAAGGCTTGTAAAGTGTGCGGGCGTAAGATAATTATAATAACACTAGGATCATTACCAGCCCAAAAAGGTGGGACCCCACTCAGTAAGATGTATAGGATCACACCAGCACTCCATACATCCACTTCTGGTCCATATTGCTTACACAATACCTCAGGAGCAACATAGTAGGGACTTCCAACTACATCATGAAATTTTTGTCCTGAAAAGAAACAAAGAAAAGGTGATGATAGGCCACACATTCATATTAAATATATACTCATATACGACAAAGGTGTACAGATGGAGGGAGATGTCGAACATAGGATCTGAGTAGGTTGATGAAATGGAGGAATGCCTCGAGAGTGATATATGAGACAATAGTACCTTTCCAGCTTAAAGAAAAAAATCATTGCACCTTTATAAGACTTGTAATATTGTACAAAACTGAATGTTGGGTAGTAAGAAGACAGCAATAAAGCAAAACCCTAGTGTCGCAGATATGAGAATGTTATTGAGTTGTCATGCTAAAAGAGAAAGAATCGGAAATACAAGTCTTAGAGAGAAAATTGGGATAGTCCCCATGGATGAGAAGATAGCAGAATCTCATCTTAGGTGGTTTGGACACGGGTGGAGAAGGCCTGTAGAACCACTGCCAATGAGAGAAAATTGGGGTAGTCCAATAGTTATAGGTAGAGGACACCAAGGAATACAACGGCCAAATCATTAAGAGTGATATTGAGGTAAATTGGTCTATCTTAGAACCAAATACATGATAGGACTTTATGGCGCCAATTGATCCATTTAGCCGATCCTACCTAGCAGTGTTATCAATGGCAGATTGCGGAATATGGAGGAAGGCCAAAATTCCGCCATATAAACATGCCATTGTGGCCTATGGCGCCGCCACGGCGGGCCTCCCTTCATAAATTCCTATGACGGTTAGCAAAAAATCCGCCACGCCATTCCGCCATGGCGGCCATCGCCGCCATTCAACAACACTGCTACCTAGTGGGAATAGGCTTAGCGTGTGTTTCGAAAATGAGATTTCCACGATATGAATCAGTGACACAGACACTGGTTTTAATTTGAAAAATACAAGTAATTGAAGTGTTGGTGTCGGTGGCTGACACGATACGTGACGGACACCAGACGCATCTTCAACGGGAAGTGTCGATGCTACAGAAACCCACGTCAAATTAGAAACTACAACAACTAGTTGCTTCTCTCCAATCGTGTGCTTCAGCCTTTTTGCCATGGTTTGAAACGAACATTTAGTTGTTGTTATTTTGTTGCATCTCTATTAGTTGGTTTTCTGGTGCCAAGATAATTGCTAACAAATTTGTTGAGCACAAAGTATATGCACCGGTAAAATTACCCAATATATATATGCATTATGAAAAATCAATCTAAAACATTGAAGCGAAGGAGTTGACACAAGAACAACATACTCCAAATTCGAGAAAGGATGAAACTCAGGAGAATACATATTCAAAAATATATGACAGACCACAATACAATCACCACATTGAAAGCAATGCTAACACATAACAGAATTACAATAATTTCATCATTCATTTCATTTCATTTCAACAACAACAACCTACAATGATTAAAATCACAAGCAATAAAATCTTCTATCGTGATAAATAAAAAGAGAGAGTCAAATATGAACCTGGCTTGTAGAAAACAGAGAGGCCAAAATCGGTGGCCTTCATCTGAGCATCTTCACCAGGAGTATCAAACAAGAAATTCTCAGGCTTAAGATCCCTATGCATGACACCAAGAGAATGACAAGCCTCAACAACACCAACAATTGTTTTAATCAACTTAGCAGCCTCTCTCTCGCTATAATGACCTTTTTGAATGATCCTATCAAAAAGCTCACCACCAGCACACAACTCCATAACAAGATGCACAAACACAGAATCCTCATAGGTTCCTTGTATTTGAACCACATTTGGATGTTCAGACAAATGGTGCATGATCTGAATCTCTCTCCAAACATCATCATAATCCTCTTGGCATAATAGCTTCCTCTTTGGGATTGATTTGCAGGCATATAATTTCCCTGTTGTTTTGTGTGTGCAGAGATATGTGGTCCCAAATTGACCTTGACCAAGCTTTTTCCCTAAAAGGTAGTGATCCCTTAACCTTGGGGTTTGATAGGGTAATACAGCAGTGCATTTTGAAGATGATTTTGATCCGAAGCTATGCTTCTGCATGTTATCAATTAAAATGGTGAAAATCTGAAATTGAAGATGATTGTGTTTTTGCCCCCCCTTTTTCTTCTCAATCTGTGCTTCTGTTCGATGGTGCGTTGTTTTTGTTGGCGATGAGCTATAAATCGGTTTTTGTAATGCTGTGTAACAAATGTCAAAACTAGAATGATTGTGGTTGAGAAGCAGCAGCTTCATTATAGCATGGGATACTCGTTTTTTTAACACACGACAAACTTTTTTTTTGACAAAAATATAAATAAATTTAAATTCAAATAAACTATTTAATAAATATAAGTAGTTGAAAATTTAAAAAAAAATTAAAAAATCAAGACTTAAGAGTTAAGACTATAAAAAACTAATATTTAAGATAATTTTATAGAAATTATATAAAAGAGGAAATCATTATTATATAGTATAAACAATTATTATGTAATTGTACAGAATCATAATTGATATGGAAAATGGTTAAATTACTATATGAGAAATTGAAATTTTAAAAATAATTAAAATTGGAAAATAATTATTTAAAAAGAAATAGCTAATTTTATAGAATTTATCTAGAAGAAGCAATTCCAATAAAAAATTTAAGTAATCATTATATTAAAGAATCTGTTTAAATGGATAAAATATGCAGTGAAGAGGGAAAAAACCATTTTCATAACTGAGAATGGATAATGATTGAATTGTTATATATATATATATATATATATATATATATATATATATACTAGTATCCAAATCCGTGCAACGGAAAAAGTTTTGTTGAAAATTTATATTGAGTAATATATCATTCAAAGATATTGTAAGTTAAAAATTGTTAGGTGAGTTTTAGTAACTTAAAATAAAATTGGCTATTGTTGATAAATAATTAAATAGAATTATATGATATTGTAAGATATTATAAAATAAAATGACATTTGTAACATAAAATGACTTATGGTTCCATTAATTGAATTGAAACACAATGATATGCTTTATATTACAATATATTATAGTACAAAATACTATTGTACACATAAGAATCTATTAATATGAGTTGAGATTTTATCACACAATTTTTAAACAAATTTACTTAGATCGGAAAATTCTATTCATAAAAGGTAATGAAACCAAAAAAAATCATGTAATATGTAGGCCGTGCTACGCACGGTATATAGTAAAAAACTATAAATTTTATGTTTTTTAACTCAAAAAATATATATATATATATTCTATGTTAAATGGTGATCGTCAAAAAAAAGGTTAAATAGTAGGTACTTTATAAGGTGAAGGATCATGGAAGTCACTCGCTAGTGTATCAGCCATATTGACCGTATGATATAATACTAAATTCTTTGAGTGGTTGAGATGGTATCAACCAATATAAAATCTCAATCATTCATAATATTTTATACTATAAAATTCTCAAATTTTATATGGACCAAAAACATATTTAACCCTTAAATTTATATTAATATAGAATTTCATTAAAATATTCCCCAATAGTTAGTTAAATAGTGATATTATGTTATTTAAATTATGTCTCACTTAATAAAATTATATCTCTATTTATAAGTTTTTATCAAACACTTGTTATAACATATTAAAGGAGAAAGTAATAAATATTATATTAAAATATATCATAAATATTGTATTCGAATATGCTTCATTATATTTTTCGGTGCAAATGACCTTATATCATGAAGATTGATTATACATATTTAAGTTTCAATACTATGGAGATCCTTAAACTATTTAGAAATTTCTAAACAGATTGTTAAACCAAAAAATTGTAAGTGGTCCTTGAATTTGTAAGTGCTTGTATTGTTCCATACATGCTTAAAAATTTCTATTAAAAAATAATATTGATGCCACCGATGAGCTGCATAATAAAATTTGTAAGTGATTGGTCCTTGTATTTTTCATTGGAACAACACCTTTTTTAAGGTAAGCTCATTATTTTAAACATATAAATATTGTAACAACAAAATATTTACGAATAGGTAGCTCAGTTGGTGAGCTAAGGGATATCGAAGGAGTGCACCAAAAGAATGCAAGAAGGAGGTCCCGGGTTCAAATCTCAGAAACTAACATTCCCACACCCCCACTAACATTGCTTATAAAAAAAACGAACAGATGCTAACCGGAAAACTATAGCTAAGAAAAAACAAAAACAAATGAAAACATAATAATGCAATAAGTATAAAGGAAAAGAAAATAGAAAGGAATAAGTATAAAGTATTAGGGAATAAGTCTTGTGACAACAAAGTGAGTAATAAGTCAATCAAATGTGCAATGAGTCAACTAGGTCAAAGTGTAAAATAGTGACTCATTGCCTCTCTTGTTGTAAATAGTTAGTATAGTTAGAAAGCTGTTATTAGATTGTAACCAGTTCTGTTAGAAACTAACAGAATCGGGTCTAAGTGAACTATTGTATAAATACCAAATTGTTGAAAGTAAATAACATGAGATTCAGTTTAATATCTTTACATGGTATCAATAGTCGTCGCGTTCCTACACGCTCCGCTCCTCCGTTCAACTACATTGTCTTCTTCCCGTCGTTACAATGACGACACCACAAACTAAACCACCGGCAACTCCCAAATCGGCTACCTCTTCCATCTTCAACAATGGATCTGGCTCCGATTCAACGAACAAATTCACCACTGGCCCGAAGTTAGCCATTAAGCTTGACGACAAGAATTTTCTCCTTTGGAACAAGCAGATCGAAGGCGTCGTCAAAATGCACAAACTACAACGCCTCCTTGTCAATCCGGTGATCCCACCGAAGTATTCGTCGGAAGAAGATCGGATAGCCGACAAAATCTCCGATGCGTTTGAATCTTGGTTGGTTCAAGATCAAACCCTATTCACTTGGATTCTATCAACCTTATCTGAATCCGTCTTGCCTCGTGTTCTCACATGCGAACATTCTTGGCAACTATGGGAGAAACTGCAACATCACTACTTCTCTCATCTGAAGGCAAAGTCACGTCAACTCCGTCACGAACTGAAGAACACGAAGAAGGGTTCAAAGTCGATTTCTAAGTTCCTGACCTCGATTCACTCATTGGCTGATACTCTCACTTCGCTTGGTGAAGTCATTTCTGATTCTTACCTCTGCGACGTTATTCTCGATGGGTTACCAGAAGAATATAGCCCCTTCGTAATGATGATCTTTGGTCGCCCTGGCACACCAGATCTTGCAGAAATCGAATCTCTGTTACTTGTCCAAGAATCTCAATTCGACAAGTATCGTCAAGAATTGGCCGTTTCCAATGCTACTGTCAATCTTGCTCATGCCAGTGCTCGTGGTGGAAATTCTACTGGTGGAAAGGCACATTACAACACTAATTCTCAGTTTCGTGGACGAGGAAAACAGAATCGTTCTCGTGGCCGTGGCGATGCTGTTCGCGGTGGAAGATCGTCCGTTCCTCGACCTACATGTCAACTATGTGGTCGTCACGGGCACTCAGTCCTTGACTGCTGGTTTCGGTTCGATGAAACTTTCGTTCCACCTCCTAATGTGGTTCAAGCCAATGCAACAACTACCTCTGGTTCTGATAGGAGTCCTACTACTCAAACAGATGCTGCCACTCCCAGTGTCTGCTTGGCAGAGGCCCTTCCTATAGATGCAACAGGTAAACCCGTCCAATTTCCCTCCCCTAATCCTTCTGATTATGATAACTGGTATGGTGACACCGGTGCCTCGCATCATGTCACCCCTTTTCTATCCAATTTGCATCATGCTAGACGTTACAGGGGCGATTCTAGGGTTAAGATGGGTAATGGGCGCAGTTCATACATTCACTCTATTGGCACTTCACAATTTACTTCACCAATTCATCCATATGTTAATCTAGTCTTGAATAATCTGCTCTATGTGCCCAATATTACCAAAAATCTGTTGTCTGTATCTCAATTTATTAGAGATAATCACGGTTTCTTTGAATTTCATGATCCTTATTGCTTGGTTAAATCACAGGTCTCTAAACAGGTCATGTTGCAAGGCATACGTGGTTCTGATGGCCTCTATGTCTTCAAGGGTCTGCCTCTCACCGAAAGAATTTCACCTAGTGTTCATTGTACTAGTTTACCTGTTTCTAAATCTGTTTCTGCTATTACTGATACTGTCACAGTAGCTAATGATGTGTCTGTAATGCCTGCAATTTCTTCTGTTTCTTCCAATTCATGTAGCTCAATTGGTGCTTTATGGCATGCTCGCTTAGGCCATGCCAACTCTCACACTGTATCTCAAGTCATGAAACATTGTAACTTGAAAGGATCTAATAAAATGTCTTTTGATTTTTGTAAATCCTGTCAAATTGGTAAGGCACATAGGTTACATTCACCAGCCTCACAGACACAATATACAAAACCTTTTGAACTTATCTACACTGATCTTTGGGGACCCTCCCCTATGCTTTCTAGTAGTGGCTATTCTTATTACATTGCCTTTGTCGATGCTTTTACTAAGTTTACTTGGGTATATTTGCTTAAACATAAGTCAAATGCTTTAGATGCATTCATTTTATTTCACAAACATATTCAAACTCAGTTCAATGCTACTCTGAAGTCTGTGCAATCTGATGGTGGGGGTGAATACTTGCCCTTCACCAAGTATCTGTCTGGTTTTGGAATTATTCACAGGTTTACCTGCCCCTACACAAGTCATCAGAATGGTACTGTGGAAAGGAAGCATCGGCACTTAACTGAAATGGCCCTTACCCTGCTCTCCCATGCCTCCCTACTCTTCAATATTGGGACCATGCCATCACTACAGCCACTCATGTCATTAACCGAATACCTACCTCTGGTCTCTCACCTCCCATCTCTCCTTTTCAAGCATTATACCACACCAAACCCAATTACACTCAGCTAAAAACCTTCGGTTGCGCCTGTTATCCCCATTTAAGACCTTACAACAAAGCTAAATTCCAATTTCATAGCTCTCAATGTATCAACCTAGGTATCTCTCCAGCTCACAAAGGCTATAAATGCCTCACACCAGATGGAAAAATAGTCATCTCCAAAGATATTACATTTGATGAACTGACCTTTCCTTACCCTACAATCTTTCCTGCAACATCTACCTCAGCTGACAGACCAGCATCATCTACAGATCTGTCACCTTTACCTTTTCCCACATTTGCAGAAACTCCTGTTGCTCCACCCCAAACAAATACTCCTACACCTGATATCCACACTTCTTCCACAATTCCACCTACCACCACTGAGTCTATCACTCCATCTTCAACTCCTGCAGCCATTATACCTGAGCCTGCCATAGCATCACCTCCATCAGCAGCACTGCCTACTCCACCACCTGTTCCTCCTGCCATCAAAACACATCCAATGATCACACGGCAACAAACAGGAAAATTGAAACCCAAGGTCCTCCTCACTGAAGTTGAACCATCCACCATTAAACAGGCATTAGCCAGCTTTCATTGGAAACAAGCAATGGATACTGAAATACAAGCACTGACTGCCAACAAAACCTGGACTTTGACTACTCTGCCCTCAAATAGAAGAGCTATCGGTTGCAAGTGGGTCTACCGTGTCAAACATAATGCAGATGGCAGTTTGAACAAGTATAAAGCTCGTCTTGTGGCCAAGGGATACAATCAGCTGGCTGGCACGGATTATGGTGAAACTTATGCTCCGGTAATCAAGCCTACTACAATAAGGATACTTCTTTCTCTTGCTATCAGTTACAAGTGGACAATTGAACAAATTGATGTTAAAAACGCCTTCATCAATGGTCACTTGGAAGAAGATATCTATATGATGCAGCCTCCTGGGTATGTCTCCACTGATAAATCACAGGTTTGCAAATTACATCGATCATTGTATGGATTAAAGCAGACCCCTCGGGCCTGGCATGACAGGTTAAAGTTAGCTCTCAAACAATTTGGTTTTTCTCCTGGCCGGTGTGATAGTTCTCTGTTCATTCACACATCAAAAGGTGTTCAACTCTTTGCTCTTGTTTATGTGGATGATATCCTCATAACAGGGTCTTCACCATCATTAATTCAAGATTTGATCAACAAGCTCAACAAAGAGTTTGCCTTAACTAAGATGGGTCGCCCAGATTACTTCCTCGGTCTGGAATTCAAATACTTACCTTCTGGTTCTGTTCTGCTTTCACAATGTAAATACATTAGAGATCTTCTCAGCAAATCAGCCATGACTGACTGCAAAGGCATTGCCACACCCATGGCTTCCACTACAAAACTGAGTAAAATTGGTTCAGATTCGGTGCAGGACCCTCATCAATACAGATCCATCGTGGGAGCACTGCAATATCTGACTCTCACTAGGCCTGAGATTGCCTATTCAGTCAACAAAGTATGTCAATTTTTGGCCAATCCTCTGACAACTCACTGGCAAGCTGTTAAAAGGATACTCCGATACCTTGGCAGCACTTCAACTCATGGATTGATATTTCAACCTGCTAACAGCAACAGCACTTTATCCTTACGGGCTTACACTGATTCTGACTGGGGTAGTGATCCTGACGACAGGAGATCTACCTCAGGTTCCTGTGTCTATTTAGGCCCTAATCTGGTCTCATGGAGTAGCAAAAAGCAGACACTTGTTGCTCGGTCCAGTGCAGAGGCGGAATACCGTGGGCTAGCCAATGCCACAGCTGAAATATTGTGGCTCCAATCTCTTCTTCGAGAACTGCAGGTTCAGCATTTAACTCCTATATTGTTGTGTGATAACCAAAGTGCTGTCTCAATTGCCCATAATCCAGTCTTACACTCAAGAACAAAGCATTTGGAGCTAGATATACATTTTGTTCGTGACCGTGTTCTAGCCAAAGAACTGTCTGTTCTTCACATACCAGCTTCAGCTCAGATAGCAGATGTCTTCACAAAGCCGCCACTGCCATCTTCTCAGTTTCTGGAATTTAAAAGCAAACTCAAGGTGCTCTCCACATCCCACCTTTCATTTGAGGGGGGAATATTAGGGAATAAGTCTTGTGACAACAAAGTGAGTAATAAGTCAATCAAATGTGCAATGAGTCAACTAGGTCAAAGTGTAAAATAGTGACTCATTGCCTCTCTTGTTGTAAATAGTTAGTATAGTTAGAAAGCTGTTATTAGATTGTAACCAATTCTGTTAGAAACTAACAGAATCGGTTCTAAGTGAACTATTGTATAAATACCAAATTGTTGAAAGTAAATAACATGAGATTCAGTTTAATATCTTTACATAAAGGAAAAGAAAATAGAAAGGAATTGATCATCCAATCTTGAAGGGATCAAATGGCACAAATGACTATAAGAGAAATAGATAGATACACACCTCCATGGTCTCAATAAAGTCATTGTGTGCTACTTTGTCACCGTAAGCTGCAATGACGAACACAAAGAGAAAAATAGGATACAAATAATTGTTCTTTTAAGACGTTTTGCATCTCATTGGTATGCAGTGTACAACCCCATCGTCTCCCGGATATTACAGTCCTCCAATATATGAGTTTGAGAACTCTCTTCACAGATCGAAGAGAACCCAAAAACTAACACCCACAAAACTTTTATTAATTTTACTGTTCGGAATTCTAAATGGACAAAAAATTATTTCTCTATTTTGAAACTCAAATTTGTTTTGTTTATTTATTTTTCAGTGTATCACTACCGAAAACATTGGTTTTCTATTTCATCAAAATAATAAGCTAACTGATCCCTTTTTCATTAAACTGAGAAAAATGAAAATAATAAAATACCTTTGACATTAGTAAAAGCTACAAATGGCTAATATGGTGCTAATTGTTATGAAACTATAGCAAAAGAAGAACAAAAGAATGATAAAAGAATGAGAGAATATGAGTCTTTGTATTTCACTTCACAAGTGTAGATCTATACATAAGGGTGAACCCCTTTTATAGGAGGATGATTGGTAAGTGAGTAGTCCATCATAAAAGACCACTTACTAGATAATGATGAGAAGGTAGGGGAAGGATAATGGACATCCAATAGTAATATTCATAACACTCCCCCTTGGATGTCCACCTAGGATATGCCTCATTAAAACTTTACTAGAAAAAACCCAGTGGGATAAAAATCTAGCGAAGGAAAAAGAGTACAATATCCTTTCTATAGGGACTGCCTCATTAAAAACCTTGCCAGGAAAACCCAATGGGACAAAACCATAGCGAAGGGAAAAAGAGTGCAGTTTTTCTCCCCCTGTTTAAAGCGTCGCTTAAGAATATGAATTCCAACATCTGGATTTTCTCTCTGAGTGCATGTGGACCAATCTACTCTGTCATTTGTGATATATCCTCTTTTAATGGAGCTTTGCGGTCAATATTATCTTCAGAACAGCTTCCTTGAATTGTTGGCATTTGAGCATAAAATGAAGAAGCAAGAACCATATATTGTCTTGTAGATCAACAATATATTTCAATTTCCCCACATGTAGATAATAGTTGACTTGTGATTTGACTTCATTTAGATCAGGAAAATACTTTGTATCTGCATGGTTAACTTGGGTAACATATATAAAATGATTTATTTATTACAATAGTCAAACATAAATATGCATCTTACCCCCCTTTTATCTGCACGAATATTGGTTTGTGATAAACTATATTACTACTCATTAATATTATCATATCAAAGGATATAAAAATTGGTAATATGCATGCATGTTTTCATAGTCTTCGGGACTGAGATATTTCACATATTCTTACCACACAACTCATGTACTCAATATAAATAATTTCTGCAGATCAATAAAAGACTTTGTTTTACAAAAAAAATATTTCTTTTTATCTTGAATCCTTCTGGGATTTTCCATGTAGAGGTCACCTACAGGTTCAACCTCAAAATCCCAGATATAATTTGATGCCATTCATCTAGAGTTGTTTCTTTGAACAGTCTATAATTTTGGAAAACTCTCTTTAGGAGTTCCAATAATAGAAAACTATAGCAAATTCATGTCTTGATCTTTTCATAAAATTCAATTTTATATCCCTCCTTTAGAATGTGAATTGAGACGATTATACGACTTGTGCTCAACTTATATTATCTCATGGAGGGATTTATTCAATTTGAGTACTCATCTTGAGAGTCCGAAGAGTGTGTCTCAGAATATTAGATCCTTCAGGGATCTTCATATAATTATCATATCAAATGAGTCATACAAATAATTTATGGTCACATTCATCTTGTGAAAATTGAGCTTTTCATGTGCTACAAGGCTAATTAAGTACTGAAAAGTACTTCCATTCACCCTTGAGCAACATGTCGAGCTTTGAATCTCACAATTTCACCATCCTCGTTCAACATCTGGTTTAACACTTTCAGGTGTTTGGACTACAGGTCCATAAACTTTTGTAAAATGAGCTTAATTCTGCTTCAATTTCATCTTTCAATTTTGGCCAATTCTCACTTTGCCTACAATCTTTAGTAGACTTTGATTCATGATCCTCATTGTCATTTATCAAATTTAGCGCTATATTATATGTAAAAATATCGTCAACGTTGACTTCGTTTCGGTTCCATTGTATTTCATTCATGACATAATTCATTGAGATCTCTTTATTTCAGAACTTTTTCAGGTACCTGATCAGTTCTTCTAGAACTGAAATGTCAATTATGTATGAATACTCTTTTAGAGTTTATGTATCCTCGCTTAGACCATCTTTATTTTTAGCTCCTTTTCTAGTTTGAGGATTTTTATCTTTGGAACCGATTGGTCTACCACACTTCAGGTGCGGTTGAGACTCATTTGCAATGTTAGATTGTCCACCAAGGACATCCATTTTATTGGAGCATTAGCAGCTGATATATATGATTTGGTCACACTTTTTAGATCAGTGAATGCATTTGGTAGATGATTTGCTAAGCTTTGCAAATGAATTATCTTTTGAACTTCTAGTTCACGTTGTTTAGTTTGAGGATCGAGATGAGACAATGATAATTCATTCCAAATGATCTCTTTTTCAAGCTGCTTATTCTCTCCCCCTAATGTTGGGAAAATTAATTCATCAAATAATAATTTTCAAACTGGACTATAAACAAGTCTCCAATTGTTGGTTCATACATTATCATACATGGAGATTTATATCCAATTCTTTGAGGACCCATCTTAGTGCATTGTGAGCGGAGAAGATCGAATATGCATTGCACCTTCAAAAACTTTAAGACGGGAAATATTAGATTCGTGACCAAAAACAAAATGTATGGGGGAAGAGTTGTTATAACTTGTTGGCTTGATGCGAATCAATGTTGCAATGCATGTTCTCAAGAAAGTTCTTATCTCATAAGTATTTGTCATATAATTAACTTTAGACGTCTAAAGAATGGTTCTTCAAGACCATTTTATATAAGAACATATGCTACATGATCTCCAATATCATACAATACTCGTCAGATGCTTTCTAGATAATTTAGAAAATTGAGCTCTTAGTGAAGTTATAGTAGCAAACAATCTCAGAAACTTCTAATTGTGAGTTGACGATAAAGACACAAACTACTAGTTGTGTGTTGATGACAAATACATGTGTCCATCTAGTTAATGCATCAATTATAATCATAAAGTATCTAAGTAATCCACATGGTGGGTGTACTGACCCACAGATATCACCATATGTATTCGTTCTAAAAAGTTGAGATATTCACTTCCAATTTGTGGTGATGGCTAATTCCATTGTGTACAAGAGGTACATGAGAATTTATTAGATTGAAGAATCTTCCGGTTCTTCAACTGATGACCACATAAATTTTACTTTATTTTTCGCATCATAATGAACCCGAGATGGCCCAACCGGCCTTGCCAAACAACAAATTTATTGTGACCTGTAAACTTCTGGTTTACAATATGTGCTTCAATTGCACAGATACAAGTGTAGTACAAACTAGAGAAAATAGCAGACAACTTTTCCACTACACTTATTTTTCCCTAAGTATGTCTCGTTATTCAATATCTCATTCATATATCATTTCAATATGATCCATTTAGACGAATATCTTTGAAGCTTATTAAATTTCTACGAGACTTAGGGGAATATAATACATTCTCAATGTGTAAATTTGTTCCCCCGGATAACAATATATTTGCTCTTCCGGAGCCTTCAATTATCTTTGAAGTCGAGATATAATGCTAACATTGCTTTCTCGCTTTACTAAATAAGAGAAATATATTTTATCCATTAAAATCGTATGGGTAGTTCCGCTATCAGCGACACACATATCTCCATTATTGATGCTAGTGTAAATAATTATTCTATCCAAAATAAATAAATTTGATAAGAGATAAGTATAAGAATAAAGATGGAAGTTGAAAATGGTAAAGGTCAACAAGATACAAGAGGTACGAACCCAGTGACTTTTATAGCATATATTTTCATTATTTTTGCTACTCTGCCCACCCTTTTCATTCTTTCCAATATTTTTCCACTTTTGGTGAAAAACAAATGTTCTTTTTCAAACGGGTTTGCTCATATATGTTTGTGTGTCTCTACATTCACTTCTGGGAATGAAGCATTACGAGTGGGACGAGTCACATGATTTTTTTTTTTAAAAATTCATTATTTTGTTATCATGTGTTGCTCCATTCACTTCTGGGAATGAAGCAGTATTAGTGGGATGAGCCTCATGATATTCCAATGACTTTTAGTGGAAGTCGCAACAATACCATAGTCAAGTAATAATATTCGGGTATAGTGTACTCGAGAACGTATGAACCATCTAAAATGAAAGAAAAGTCGCATAAAATCATGAACCATGAACCATCTAATAATACTGATCAATCTCATGGAATTCCACATGAAGAAACACTTATTTTCCTTGAGCTCTTGATTGTCTAATGTTCAAACACTTTCCATAGAATATAAAACAACACTTTCCTTGAGCTCTTGATTGTCTAATGTTCATACATTTCATATAGAATATAAAGTCTTCTTCAATAAGATATTGAAAACTTGAGTGGAAGTGTGATCTAATGAACTTTTCGAATACTCATATACAAATGAAAAAAAAAATATATGAAACAAAAAAAATACCAATAAAAACACTATATCAAAGTTTTAGAATCAGTAAACAATATATACAAATAAAAACAAAAATATGAATCCAATGCATAAGCACTATATCAAAGTTTTAGACTTCCCCTTAACCGCCAAACAAAAACAAATATTTTTGAAATGAAATATTCTTTGTTGTGTGTACAAATAATGAAATAATATCATAATCAAAAGGAAATCCATTCGACAATAGCATTGTGGCTTCATAGATCAGAAACTCAAATATGATCAAGACTTTGCTACTTTTTCGGTCAAACAATCTAAAAGGCATAAAGAAAATTATAACTATAAAATACAACAAGTAGTATCATGGAGAAGTTTATAAATCACAAGGAATTAATTTGAAAAATCAAATCACCATTATTTTAAAAGCCATAATGCAAATAAAAATAATGTTCATTAAATATGCAAGAAACATATAGAGTCGCAAACAACCAACATAGGGTAATAATAGGGTATCATATAAAAACTAATACTAATGATGATAACTAGAAGTTAATGATTTTGATCGGTAACTGTGGAAGTCGGACAATAAAAAGTTGGGATTGGGACAAAAGGTATTAAATGGAAAATTCAACTACATAATTCACTGTTAAAAAAACGATCCAAAAACCAAAGATATCAAAGAAGGGAGACTTTTCTCTATGCAGAGAATGCAAGCTTTAGATTACTATTCCTAAGATACACCAAAAGTTTATAATCATATCAAGCAAAAAAATCTCAACAAACGATATTGCATAGACAATTCAACGCAAGGAATTTCTCCAAAGTATTAACCACATGTCATACATATAAGATCAGATATACTTGGTCAATATCCATGATAGGTTACAAGATTAAAGTAAAACAAAAAAATGGTAACTATATAACACAACACACAACAACAATGGAAATTAGAAGAACCAATACTACCTTAGGATGTTTACAACAATGGAAATTTGTATTCTTTCCCCAAAGTATACACATTCATTACAATTTTGAAAGTAAACAGTAAAAGAATCATCAACTTTACCGTGAAGGAGGCGCGTACCTTATCAGTTATCCTTATCCACCGATCAAACAAATTTGTGAGTAATTAAAGATTAACAGCTTAGATTGGTAGAGCTTGGTGCTGATAACGTGTTATGAAACTATAGCAAAAGAAGAACAAAAGAATGAGAGAATATGAGTCTTTGTATTTCACTTCACAAGTGTAGATCTATACATAAGGGTGAACCCCTTTTATAGGAGGATGATTGGTAAGTGAGTAGTCCATCATAAAAGACCACTTACTAGATAATGATGAGAAGGTAGGGGAAGGATAATTGACATCCAATAGTAATATTCATAACACTAATGGTATAAAACGAAAGACATGATATTTAAAAGAAATGCAAAGTTCGCTATTATATAATGAATAATAATAATAATAATAATAATAATAATAATAATAATAATAATATAATTAATTTAAGAATTACTTTCAAGCTTAGAATGAATAGATTTAAATGTCGGTTTCAAATCAATTCACTTTTTTCAAACATGAGTTTGAAATATAAATATTGCAAATTAAGATTCTTAAAATAATATGAAATAATTTGTTTTACTATTTTTAAATCAAATACAACCGTAACAATAGTCTCATTGGCGGAAGGTCAATGGTGTGACACCCGTGGCTGACGGGGCGGGGAGTGATCGCTGGTGCCCAAAAGTTGGCACGGCAAAGAGCGGATCCTGGAAACTTCTAGGTGAAGGGACACGTGAATGAAGTGAATACTCACCGGAATGAGAGAGATCCCGAGGCTGTGCAGGTATGGGACTATACAGTTGAAGGAAGACTTAAAAGAATTGATTTGGACTACCTATACCAACATAATGCATTATCTTTTCGGGAGCCCTTCCCATAAGATCTCCACAGTTAAGCGTACTTGACCCGGAGTAGTAGCTAGTGGGATGGGTGACCTTCTAGGAAGTTTCCTAGAAAGCATGCAAGTGAGGACAACGCACTGGAAAGACACATGTTTGTTTGTGGGGGCAGTCGATAGTTCTGAAAGCAGTCTGGGATGTTACAAATGGTATCAGAGCAGCAGACCTCTCTCAGTATGGTGTGGTTCGGGGACGAACCAAGCGGAAGTTGGTGGACATGTGACATCTGTGGCTGACGAGGGCGGGGAGTGATCGTCGGTGCCCAAAAGTTGGCATGACAAAGAGCGGCTCCTGGCAGCTTCTAGGTGAAGGGAAGCGTGAATGAACTGAATACGCACCGGAATGAGAGGGATCCTGAGGCTGTTGATAACTCTATTTTATATAGAGTTATTTACGTATCTAAACCTAAATAATTGCTCAATTCTAAGTAAAAATATATAGTAAATAAAGTTTTATAAATAAAATAACATTCAAAGTTAAAAGAGGGTTATGCATATAACTTAGCATCTTGCATATATTTTGGTATTTTTGATGTGTTTGTTCAATG
Organism: Astragalus membranaceus; assembly: GCA_039519185.1. Lineage (NCBI taxonomy): Eukaryota > Viridiplantae > Streptophyta > Magnoliopsida > Fabales > Fabaceae > Astragalus > Astragalus membranaceus. The sequence goes on along the minus strand of CM076847.1, from coordinate 136,027,133 downwards.
CACCTGCATTCGATGCACCCGCACTCAAAACAGACTACAATGCTTGAAGAAATTCTAGAACATCAAGATGCTCAAGCACTCAGCTGATGATGTCATGCTTGGTCATGAAAGCACATGCAAGTCACAAATTTCGGCGCCTACCATAAAAGATAGCTTTGAAGAGTCACTCACCTAGGGACACTTGGCCATCCATTAGAGGACCTCCCTTCTTGGTTGAGTGGAGGATTTGCATTACTTTTGGGCTGAAGTGACTAAAGGCAACCCTAACTTTGTTATCAAGCAAACCCTCTTATGAAGGAAAGCTTCACTTGAAGCCTATATAAAGACCTCCATCTCTCACTTGAAAATAAGCTCATAATGTCTCTCATTCCGTACACTAATATAGATAGTTTTAGATTTAGTTTTTCATTCTTTTGTAAGAAGGCAAGAAAGGAATTGACAACTCTTTCTTTACTTCCACACAAGTAAGTAGTGCTAGCTGAATGCAGTGGAGTTGATGCACATGCATTGCTTGGCAAATTCATACAAAGGGAACTCCAATCGTGTAAACTCTTATCTTATTGTCTCCCTTTTGTGATATCAAATATATGAATATGATTTATTCTGTTTATATATGCCTTGTAATGTCTAGCATGAACTAAACTCTTTTAGTTGGGATGTTCTAACCTTATAATGATCTTTTGAATAAGTTATTGGGATCATATGTGATGTGTGCATTTTAGTTCTTGTTTTATACTTCTTTCAACACTTATTTTGAGATTGATCACTTAGAACAAGTAGAGTATAAAAATACAGACATGGTTTATAACTAGAACTCCAGAACTAATATGGGTAAGTGTTTTAATTAAGGAAACTTTGTTCAAACCATGCTAAAACCTAGACATAGGATAGCATAGTCCATAGGGTGATACTGTGGGTACTTAAAATACAGGAGTGAACTTATTTAGCAACTTAGACATAAGAGCTTGTAATGAAACTCTGAAGACAGTGACTGAAAAGCACATTTCTAATGCAACAGCATTCAGTGCACCTACATCACATATAAACACAAAACTATTAAAAGTGACTTATTTGGTAAAGAACATCTCAACTATCTTTCTCATTTAACTATAAACTCATTTTATTTAGTTGTTTAATTTCTGTTTTCACATCACCAATTATTTTTTGTTACTTGGTTACTTAATACTAATTTATCTATCTATTTGAATCTTAAAAATTAATCCAATCCCTGTGGGTACGATACTCAACTTTCACTTTATTACTTGTTGTCGACTGCGTATACTTGCACATTATCTTTTTCGCACACCAGCTGTGCAGGTATGAGACTGTACAGTTGAATGAAGGCTTAAAAGAAGTGATTTGGACTACCTATACCAACATAATGCATTATCTTTTCGGGAGCCCTTCCCATAAGAACTCCATAGTTAAGCGTGCTTGACTCGGAGTAGTAGTGGGATGGGTGACCTTCTGGGAAGTTTCCTATAAAGCATGCAAGTGAGGACAACGCATACTGAAAAGACACGTGTTGGTTTGTTGGGGGAGTCGATAGTTCAGAAAGCAATCCGGGATATTACAAGCTACTTCATTATAGCATGGGATATTGGGATTATTACATGGGAATGGGATAGTACTTGTTTTTTTGACACACGTGGTACTTATAATTAATTTAAATAAATAATTTTTTTACTGAATAAAAAAAACAAGTTGGTTATAATAATATAAGTAGTTGAATTTTTTTTAAAATAATTTAAATATAAAAATTGAAAAATAACTAAGGCTTAAGAGTTAAGACTGTAAACAATTAATATTTTAAAAAATAAGAAATATTTAAGAAAATTTTATATAGAAATTATCTAAAAGAGCACATCATTATCATATTTTAAAAAAAATATGACTTAAGAGTTAAGACTATAAACCATTAATATTTAAAAAATAGGAAGTATTTAAGATAATTGTGTATATATAGATATCATCTAAACGAGGACATCATTATTATACATAAAAAATTATTATGTAATTGTACAGAATCATAAATGAGAATTGAAAATTTTTAAATTACTATATAAGCAATTGAGATTTAAAAGTATTTAAAATTGAAAAATAATTAAGACTTGAGAGTTAAGAGTATAAAAAAAATAAGATTTAAAAAAGAAATGGTATCCAATTTAATTAATAATATAAGTACGTAGTTGAATTTTTAAAAAAATTAATTTTAATATAAAAATTAAAAAAATAGTTATGACTTAAGAGTTAAGACTATAAACAATTAATATTTAATAAATAGGAAGTATTTAAGATAATTGTGCATATATAGAAATTATCTAAACGAGGACATCATTATTATATATAAACAACTATTATCTAATTGAACAGAATCAACCTAGGAGGTGTGGTTGAGCGGTTGGGGCTCATCCTCCCTTCACCAAGTGTCGAGGGTTCGATCCTCGCCTTGAGTATGGAGCAGCTTTAAATCACTGAGCCAGCTGTCCCACCCTTCGAGGTGCCTCCAATTCAGCGAGGGGATTAGTCACTGCGTTCGGCGGTGGATACCCTTGTATATACCAAAAAAATAAATGATTATTGAAAATTGTTAAATTACTATATAAGCAATTGAGATTTAAAAAATATTAACAATTTAAAAATAATTAAGAGTTAAGAGTATAAAAATTAAGATTTAAAAAGAAATTGTATATATTTAATGTAATTTTATAGAATTTATCCGGAAGAAATAATCATTATTTTAAAGGAAGTGGACAAAATGCAATGAATGAGACCAAGTGTCGAGGGTTCGATACCCGCCTTGGGTTTGGAGCAGCTTTAAATCCCTGGGCCTGCTGTCCGGATTATTAAGCATCATTTAGCATCGGTTGTTTGAACAGCCGATGCTAAATGTTGAACCGGTGGCTTTTTTGCAATTAAATGGAAGATTTCATATTTCGCGCCTACTTTTAGCATTGGGTGTTTAAACACCCGATGCTAAATGTATTTGCTTTAGACATTTAGCATCGGGTGTTTAAACAACCGATGCTAAATGTCTAAAGCAGATACATTTAGCGTCGGTTGTTTAAACACCAGATGCTAAATGTATTTGCTTTAGACATTTAGCATCGGTTACATTTAGCATCGGTTGTTTAAACAACCGACGCTAAATGTATTTGCTTTAGACATTTAGCATCGGTTGTTTAAACACCCGATGCTAAATGTCTAAAGCAAATACATTTAGCATCGGGTGTTTAAACACCCGACGCTAAAGGCCATGTTTTATTTTTTTCCCTTCTTCCATCGCATTCACTACTCTTCGCATTCTCACTCTTACTCTCTGAACTGTCGCACTCTCTAAAGGCTCCCTCGCTCTCTCTCTGAACCTCCATCTTCCTCGCCGTCGATTCTAGGCTCATCATCGCCGTTGCTCTCGTCGTCGCCTTCTTTGCTGTCACTCTTATTTTGGGGCTTGAAATCGAAGACGGTTCTCTCACTCTCTGAGGTCTCTCACTCTTTCAACAATACGACAATCTCACTCTCTGGACTCGACGAACACGTCGCACTCACCGTTCTCAACTCTCGTCGTCGCCTTGCTCACCGTCGCCTTCCTCGCCGTCGTTTCAGTGCAAGGATATTCGAAACCCTAAGTTTTCCAAACGGCCTCCTCTTAAGGATAACCTCTGCGAAGTCTTCTCCGTCGTCGCATCTGGTTCATATTCTTCTCTGATTTGATTAATTGCTTCTATTTTGTTTTGAAACCCTAATTTTAATTTTTCTAATTCGTCATTTTTGTGTTGAACAGAGTCTAGCACAGTGATAAAAAGTTCACCCTCATCACCTATTCACCTACTGAACTTGTGAGTCTCTCTCTCTCTTGGTTGTTGTGCGTTCTGACTTTATGTTCATTGATTCATTGTTTACTCATTATTTGCAAGTTTCCTGATTCATTATTTGCAAGTTTTTGGTCAACATTATACATTCTACCTAATAATAAGACTAACTATTGGAATGCACTTCTTTTTGATGGAAGTGTGTGTTAGCAATAGCAATAGTGTAGCGACCGAAAAATCCGGGTGAGGATTCTTCGGAGGTTCAGAAATGAAGCTGCCACCAAAGTTCAGTTTAAGGGCAAACATTGGAAAATCCCTTTTGGAATGGATAAGGGTCCTTGAGACCAGATAAGGGTTCGGGAGTAGGTTATGCGTGGGGAAGGTATTAGCACCCCACGACATCCTTCCTAATGAAGGTTACCTGCTAACTAGTTGTAGGAAAGAATATTAATTTTGAAAATGTTTATTTTTACCCTTTTATCGTGAATTAAAGGAAACTAAGAGAAAGAAAAGACTTGATATTTTTTGAATTGAAGAAAAGGATTGTTTAGGGAAAGACTAAAAAAGGGTTTTTATTAGTGTAATTGACAGAGGTCGGCCGCCCTCTGCTCCCACGTATCTCCTGGTAGAGAATCAAATCACACGTAGTTCTTGGGTAGAAAAAGTTTGTTGGTTGGTATTTTTTAATATAGGGGTTTTGGGATTATTGAGCTGTATAGCTCATTCGTCCTAGAACGATGACTAACTCGTCTGTACGGTCGATTTAGTCCCCTATTTTATAAAAATGGAGTTTTCAAAGTTTGGAAAATGGTTTGATGTGTGCTGGTTTGATTTTATTTGAATAGGGATTTTAGGACTCTTGAGCCGTACTGTTCATTCATCCTAAAACGATGACTAACCCGGCCGTACGGCCGACTTAATCCCCTATTTTGAAGATTTGATCTTTTTGGAGAAGAAAGAGAGAAACGATTTGTATATTTGTATTTTTGTCATTATTCATTTTAAATTGGTATTTTAGGACCTGATCCGTACGGTTCATTCGTGGTCCTAAAAAAGCGGACTAACCTGACTGTACAGTCGACTTAATCCCTTATTTATATTTTTTGAATAGAAAATATTTATTTATTATTTTTATTAGTTTTTTTTGTGAAAGAAATTGTTTTTTTGAGAAGAAATAAGTAAAAAAAATGAAAAAGGGGTGTAATAGTAAAATGGGGGAGCAATTAGCTGCAGGGAGTGTATAAAGTAAACGTGGGGGGTGCGTTTAGCAGCCTAATGCGTTTTGTTTTATTTTTGAAGGCTGATAAGGGACTGGGCCTAGTGCGAATGGGCCTAAGTAGGAAGATGTTTGAAGTAATATATGGGTTGCAGTTATCAATCTGGGCTAAAATGAAATGAAACCTAAATGGACTATATATAAGGTAACAAAAAAAAGCTAAACCTAATTTTCCTCTGCAATCCTTCTCAGCGCCGCACAGAACCAGAAAAGGAAAGAGAGAGAAATCTTTGAAAATTCTGGTGAGAGGGAGAGAGAGAGACGTGTTTGGGTTGTTGTGTTTGGGAAGATTGACGACAGCGGGGTTGACGACGGGAGGAGACGGCGAGGCTTGGACCGAATGTGGTGACAGTTGTTACGTGTGTTGCACACGACAGCGTTAAAGGGGTGGCTACGGTGGAAGTGTGGCTGTGTGCTCAGGGCGTGATGATGGTGAGCTCGCGCCGCTTCCGGCGACGATGGGTTGCGTTCACGGCAAAGGGGGGTTTCGCAAACATAAAGGGAGAGGTGGTGGTTCACGGTGGGAGGACGACGGCAAGGGGAGCAACGACAATGGCCGACCGCTATTTGGCCGGCGATGGCAGCGGTTTCTACGAGGCTTCGCGACAGTCCATGAAGCGGTGATGGTGAGATTCGCGACGGTGACAGAGTTTGAAGGCGTTGTTTTCGTTCTCAAAAGCCATGGAGCGACGGTAACGATGGTGATTCACGGCCAACGACCACCATCTACGGTGGTCGGAATCTAAAGGGTATATTCTACTATGTTTTTTTTACGGTTCTAATCTCCTTCTTCTTTTATTCCATTCTCTGATCTTTGTTTTTTTTTGTTTTTGATTCTTCTTTTATGCTTTCAATTTTTATTCCTGTTCTCACTAAATTTGTTTTACAAGAACAGAATTTTAAACCCTAATTTACTGTCATTAACAGAATTTCAGTTTGTCTACTAGTTTCATTTTGTTTTTTTTGTTTAAAAGAGGACAGCATGCGGAAAAAAACCTAATTTATGCTAAAAATTAAGACTCTAGCCTATTTACAACAAACCTGTTTTCTACAGAATACTAAAAAAATTCCAATTATTTTCTATGTCCATGCAAATAATTTTGTTGCTAATTTCCTGTCAATGATATACACATGCAAATAATTTTGTTGCTAATTTCCTATCAATGATATACACAGTTATTTGTAAAAGCCTATCATGGAATTGTTATTACCAACCTTTACTCCAGCATTTGATACGCTCCGTATGTTTGCTTGCTGGATACTGTTTCTTTCGTCTTGCTGCTGACTCTTGCTGTTTCTGAATCTTTTGATGCTTTGTTATTAGGGTTTCAGCGTGAAACCCTAATTTTTGCTCTGAATTTTTCTCAATTTCGTGTTTGATTTTCTGTGTTTTTGTGTCTGTGAATTGTCGTGTTCTCAGTGTTGATTTGCCCTCTTTTATAGGTGAGAATTGAATCAAAAAATTAATAATCCAATATTTTGTTTCTATTTCAGGTTCTTGGCCACCTCAAATCCAACTAGGAGGAAACTTTCTCAGCAAGATTAGGGTTGGAACCAAGACTTGCTCACCAAGGAGCATAGGAGCATATGCGCAGCTGCTGCTTGTGATTTTTTAATTTTCGTTTCCTAATTTTTTTGTATTTTTTGGATTATTATTTTTGTACCTTGGGACTTTTGGGCAATTGTAAATATTATTTTAATTAATTCTGATTTTGTTTTATTATTATTCTTTTTATGGTTTTTTGATTAAAAAATGACTAAATTAGGTCCAAAATACCGGACATAGGCCCATCCATTTATAAAAACTGGCTCAAAATATTAAGCGTAAGCCCAATTAGACAAGCTACCAAAATCAGGCGCAAAATGTTGGACATTGGCCCAATTGAACGAAACGCCACGCATTTGTCCAAATTAAAACAGGATAGTATTGAAAGCGTTCAAAATACCGTTCTTGTAACGATGTTCCCTGAGACATACGACACGCGGACTAAATTAAAACGATTGCAAAAAAAGGATCGGACGAAATTGGGGTATAATAAATAGTATATGACTTTTGGAGGAAAATGATTATTTTCTTGACTTGGGGTGTAAAAACATTGGCCAAATTGTTGGTCGTTGTTCTCTGGAATCTAGTGTTGAGAGGGAGCATTTTTCCAGTTCTGTTGTGTTCAACTTAGTTAGGATATGCTTGTATAACTAACTGTTAATTGTTGCCGTTGGTTTGATGTGATTGTTTGATTTTTTTTGACAATACTTGGTCTATTATTTTGGAGCGTAGTCATGGATCGTAGTTGGATGGAAAGTGTTATACCCTAATTTTGTCCGACTAATTTAAAATATCTTAAACAAAATAGAATAATATGGACTTTTCAGTTTTTATGTTTTAAACTGTAATTTTATTGTTTATTTGTTAAAAAGATAAAACAAAATAGAAAATAGAGAAATCCAAAAATATATTTTTATGGACTCTTTTATATCAAAAATTACAAAATCAAAAAGGATTGTTACATAATAAAAATAAATAAATTACAAATAAATAAATGGTACAGGGATGTAAAAGTAAAAAAATAACTTTGTAGAGCCGAGAGATTGAGAGCCCGCACAGCAGCAACCAACGGCCCAACAAGCCTCTACACTCCGACTTGCCCAACAAGTCTCTACACAACTTCAGCCCAACAAGCTGCTTTCCCAGCAAGTCGACTTGCCTAGCAAGTCAACTTGTCCAACAAGTCTCTTCATCTAAATCATTCACTAATAAAAGGAGGCATTGTCCACAGTGAAAAGCACACCACAGTGATTCAACGAGAACACTGAACACATTCTCTCTCTCTCCCAGCGAAGTTCTCGCTCTCTCTCTCTCTCTCCCCCTCCCTTTTTATTTTATTTTTCTTTTAGATAGTTTATTTTTAAATATTATTGATAATTATTTTTCACTAGTTGCACTTTTCATTTTTTCTGCTTTGTTAACTTTTCGTTCATATTCAAAATAGAATAACAAAATAATCATTTTCCTCCAAAAATAAAAAATTTATTTTCAAAATAGGGGATTAAGTCGACTGTACAGTCGGATTAGTCAGCGCTCTAGGATGAATGAGCTCAGCTCAAGAACCCTAGAACCCCTAAAAAAATAATAATTAATAAACCCTTTTTCAAAAAATGAATAGGGGATTAAGTCGACTGTACAGTCGGGTTAGTCAGCGTTCTAGGACGAATGAGCCGTACGGCTCAAGAGTCCTAAAATCCCTATTCCAATAAAATCAAACCAACACACATCAAACCATTTTCCAACCTCCAAAAACTCCATTTTTATAAAATAGGGGACTAAGTGGACTGTACAGACGGATTAGTCATCATTCTAGGACGGATGAGCTGTCCAGCTCAATAATCCTAAAACCCCTATATTAAAAAATACCAACCAACAAACCTTTTTCTACCCAAGAACTACGTAGCTTTGATTTCTCCATCGCACCTAGAGATACGTAGGAGCAGGGGCCCACTCCTGTCAAGCACAAAAAACTAAAATTTTTGTTAAGTCTTCTTTCTTTTCAATTCAAAATAAAAGGGGTAAAATAAACATTTTAAAAATTAATATTTTTTCCTATAACTAGTTAGCAGGTAACCTTCCTTAGGAAGGATGTCGTGGGGTGCTAATACATTTCCCACGCATAACCGACTCCCGAACCCTTATCTGGTCTCAAGGGCCCTTATCCAATCCAAAAGAGATTTTCCAATGTTTGCCCTTAAACTAAACTTTGGTGGCGGCTTCATTTTGAACCTTCGAGGAATCCTCTCTCAGATTTTTTGGTCGCTACAGCTATCAACTTCACTGGGGACATTTTAGAGAGTCAAGCCCAGTCTAATTAGTTGTAGGATTAGTTGTTAATTTAATGTTAATTTTACCCTTCCATTTCTGTCTTTTATTTTCATTGCATATTATTCTTTTGTGATATGAAAACCCTAGGATAGAAGACCACTTTTTTGTATATATGTTTGTTTGTTTTGTAGCTTGGGGGTATTCTTGATATTTTTCTCCTTCACACACTCCACTATCACACTTTTGCACACACGTGAGAATAGTCCTGTACCCGGACTGGAGAATAACCTAAGTTAGAACGAGACTGCGTAGTGATGGCCTACTGGATGTGCGTCCTGTTGGGTGGTCACGAAAGTCTCACCTAGAGTTTGGTCCCTCTTGAGAATGCTGACACTCCTAATAGCTTGCCTATTGTTGTTGATCAGTGTTCTTAACTGGGGTCGTTGGCTCTAGGAACCTTATGTAGGACTCTTTAGAGCTACCCTTTGAAAGGTTCACTCAACAGACAAGCCCTAGACTTATTCTCTAAGAAACCCTCGTAGGGCACAAAGGAGCCCCATACCCCTGCATTCAAACAAACACTGATACATTTTTCCGGTCTTCTTAAAAGAAAAAAATTCAAAAAAATCATATGTTATTTTGGCAAATTATTTTTTTAGCATACCTCATGCATTTTTACCTTTCCCTTTTCAATGGCATAAAAAATTTAAATATTGCACATTAACATTTCATTTTTCATACATTTCTATAACCGCCAGGGAATTGTAAGACTTTCTTTCTGACAAGATGGATCAAACATTTGCATTAATAAAATAAGTTTCTTTCGGTTCTGCGTCAAAAAAAAACCTACAATTTCCCCGGCGTAACACGAAATCATACATTTACATTTCATGCACATTCATTCGTTCATGTACTTACGTAAAAAAAAATTAAAAGGGCAAGCTGGTTCATCAACATCGCTACCGGAATCATTCTCAAGCGAGAAAAATGGCTGAAGAGGATAATCAGGCTCTAAGAGAAGACATTGCAAAACTGAAAGATCAAATGAGCGAGATGATGGCGCTGAAAGATCAAATGGCTGAACTCGTGAAACTCCTCGGGAGAGGAAATGCAGATCAAAGTGCTTCGGCAGGGAATATTGAGAACAATGCTGCAAGTCTTCCTCCACCTCCCGGCTCCGGAACTCCAGATACCACTGGAATAAATGTCCAGAGCTACCAATGGCCCATTTACGGTCTCCCAGCTGGTTACGCTCCTCCTACCACGGAAGCCAATCCAGAGGAAGGACCTTCGGGAGTCGCTGGACCTTCAGCTCAAAATACAAATGCAGGAATACCGCGAGTTCACCTCTCAAGTCCTGCGACTGCACCACAGGTCATTCCACAGGGTTATACTCTGTCACCAGTAGTAATTCATCATGCTCCTACACCGAGCTCCGCTGCAATGCCAATGGTTCCTCCCCACTACAACATGAGAGGACCCTCTCATAACTACTCAATGGAGGACTCTCAGCCCAAGGACAAATATCAGATGCTAGAAGAGCGCCTGAGAGCAATTGAAGGATCCAATGTCGGCACAAGAGATGTGATAACTCTATTTTATATAGGTTATTTATGCTCTTAATACTTAAATTAAGCTCACTTCTCAAGTAATTTTAGTACTTAAACATGTGAATATATGATTAATAGTGTAAATACAGGTTATAAGTCAATTCCCTAAACTTTGGGCATAATCAATGCCTTTGTGAATATATTTAACGTTCCGCCTTAGTGCTGCAGCGGTATGCCATCAATGAAATGCTACAGCGTTATGAGGCGGCTGGCCATTGGGATATTTGTGTAGCCACTTGCTGAAACAATGAGTCATCACCCTTATCTCTTATCCTCAGCATGACATTGAAGCTCAAGTAGAGTCAACAAGACACTTGGCGTCTCCCAATTGATTTCCACTTGATAGTTGGTAATGATTTTAATCATTACCACTTTTTGTAAAGTAGCTTTAGGATTATTAGGATAATATCTAGTTTTATGAATACAAGGTTTTTAATAATTAATTATTAGAGAGATGAGAATAGAAAAAATCAGAAGTAAGTAACCTACGAGAGAGTTGTAACAAGGGAAGGGAGCTAACTTGACATTTTGGTTATCCTCCATTGTTATTCCACTCTTGAGCTTTTAATTTTTACAGTAGTTTTTATAGTTCACCTATGGTTTTACTCACGACATAGCACCATCCTTCGTATGTGACTTGGGATCATTGGAGTGTATCTTTTGCAACCATTCTTCTCTTGTCTTCTTACGGTAATATAAACTTTCTAGTTGTATTATGTTGATGAAGCTCGTGATGAGCTAAACTTGTTGTAGTTGGATTGTTCTTAGTGTGTAATGAACCTTGTTGCACCCGAAAAGGTCCCTGAGGGGATTTTTCTTCGTTTACAACTTTTTAAAACAATGAAGTCGCCACCAATATTTTTTATAAGGAAAATATTGAAGAAAAACCTTTTTGGAAAGCGGATGGCCTTTTGGAAAACCGGAGGATTTGGGTTCGGGGGTCGGTTAGGCATGGGGAAGGTATTAGCACCCCACACCTCCTTTCTACCGAAAGGGAACCTTTAATTAAATGTGTGGTTTTAAGTGTTGATTTGGAAAATACTTAAATTTGCCTCAAAGGGAATGAGAAGACTTAATGAAAATTTTTATTTTGGCGCTTGACGAGAGTTAGCCGCTCGCTCCTACGTATCTCCCGGTGCGATGGATAATTCAAAGCTACGTAGTTCTTGTTTGTCCTGAAAAAAGGTTTTTGTCTTTTATCTTGTTTAAGTGAGTTTTCGCAATAGGAATGAGGATTCGCGATGACCAAGCAACAACGGTTTAGAGTGGTCACACTACTAACTCTTTTGAAAATGAAATCATCATTAACAACCAAACGACAACGGCGCGAGTGATCATTAATGATAATCGGTTTTGCTTTTGATTCGAGTGTTCGTGATGACCAAACAACAACGGTTTAGAGTGGCCGCACTACTAACCCTTTTGAGAATGCAATCGTCATTAACAACAAACGGCGCGAATGATCATCGATGACAATTGGTTTTATTTAAGTTGGAGTGTTCATGAAGACCAAACAACAACGGTTTAGAGTAGTCACACTACTAATTCCTTTGAAAATGAAATTATCGTTAACAACCAAACGGCAACGGCGCGAGTGATCATTAATGATAATTGGTTCTTACTTTAGGTAATCAAAAGGGTTTTCGCAATCGAATTGATTTTTGGTTTGTGAGATGGCTTTTTGATGTTTGAAAGTATTCTTGGTTATGAAAAAGGTTTGAAATTGTAAATGTTACTCACGAGTAACAAATTGTAGTATAATTTGAATGTGGCATGGTTTTGAGGTGTTACTAACGAGTAACAAAGGTTTTGAACTTTGAAGTCGGATTACAAAGTCAATGCGATCATCAAAACAAGCAAGCAAATTGTGAACACCAATTCAATACTTAATCACATAACAAGCACAAAAACAAGTATAACTGAATAAGAACACATGTGCATCAAGACTAGGGGGCTGGCCTATCCTTTGCAATTACTTACATTAACAAGTGAGAATGCATCAAGACTAGAGTTAGTCCATCCCTTGCCAAAACCTACACAAACTCCAAGAACCAACACCACAATTGCAAGTGAGGATGCATCAAGATTAGGACAACCTATCCTTTACAAAACCTACACGGACCCTAAATTACATTTACACAAACCTTTCAAGGTGAATGCCATCATAGGCCAAATTGGCCTTCAAGCATTCACGCATTATTTAACTATCATAAAAGGAAACCTAAATTTGCATTTTCCTACTCATATAAGAATTATAAAAGAGAGATTGAATCATTTCTAGGTAATCCTCCTCACTTAGATCGAGGTGCACTAGGCGCAAGTGAGAGTCACTTTACCAATCATCAACCTAAGACAAATTATAAAGTAATTCATAAGAATAAGCAATCTCGTACACTAAAAGGAGGGTTGAATCACCTAGAGCAATCTTCATCACTTAGAACAAGGTGCACTGGGCACAAGTGAGAATCTCTTTGCCTATCCTCAGTTTAAACAACACCTAAACTAAAAGGGTTGAATCATATAGAACAATCCTCATCACTTTAAGCAAGGTGCACTAGGCACAAGTGAGAGTCATATTGCCTATCATCAACTTAAACAACACCTAAACTAAAAGGGTTGAATCATATAGAACAATCCTCATCACTTTAAGCAATGTGCACTAGGCACAAGTGAGAGTCATATTGCCTATCATCAACTTAAAATGATAAGCAAACATATAAAAATCCTATTTATTCATGATATGCGATCCAAATACATAACCAAGAACCCATTTATTTTTTAAAGCAAGTGAGATAATATGAGAAAACAAGCTAGATTACAATTTTTGGTAAAGGTTCATGTGATTAGGCAAAGAAATGCACAAAACTAACATAAATCCTATTTTTCTACAAGTATGCGAAACATAATATGCCATAAAACAACATTTTATTTCATGAAATGCAAGGGTCAAGATCCAAATCAACACAAATCATCAATCATTCAAGGGTGAGAAGCACCATAAGCACCCAAGCCTCCCTAAGTGCTTGTCAAAGTGCTTATGACACTTTAGGGATAATCTTCTCATGTAGCTCTATTCACACCCTCACAAAGGTCATCAGAGCCACGGTCTCTTTCACGAAATTCCTTGTAAATGCAGCAAACTGCTAGGTACAAGGTATCATGGAAGAGCACAACTCTGATTGAAACTTTCGCGAATAGCCAAACGGACAAAGGTCCTGATGGGCTCCCACTACTCGAATCCACTCATCCTAAGATACCCTAACAGACCTGGGTTATGGTCTCTTTCTCTATTCATAAAATCTCGGGGTACAAGTGGTGTGTGCGAAGGGCATTTCCTCAAAACTACCCCACCTGCAGATGAAAATCCAGACAGTCCAGATAATAACATGTCGTCTACCCTAGGGTTCAATATCATTCAAATACAACTAGCCTAGGGTACCAACAACACACACATTACTTATTTCAGAAAGGGAGCTGAGAAGAAGGGAACATGGGGATTGGAAGAATGCATGGGCATAAGCGATAAAAGAAAGGGAATAAAAGATGAGACAGGGAATCATAGAAGAAGACAAATGCATATGCCTACAATCAATGATAAGAAAGAAAGGCAAACAAGGTTTTAATCAAATCAACAATACATTAAACCACACATTTAAATTAGTTAGGCTTGACCCTCGTCTTTTAAAAAGTGTCCCCAGTGGAGTCGCCAGCTGTTGTACCCCGAAAAATCCCGTTTAGGGTTCTTCAATGTACAACGTAGAAAATTGTGAAGCCGCCACCAATATTTTAGTTTTTAGACCAAAACATTAGAAAAAAGTCTTTTACGAAAAGGCGGGTGGTCTTTTGAAAAATAGAGATATGGGTTCGGGGGTCGGTTAGGAATGGGGAAGGTATTAGCACCCCATTCCTCCTTTCTACTGAAAGGGAACCTCTAATTAAATTGTGTGGTTTTAATGTTTGATTTGAAGAACACTTAGATTTGCCTATTTTATTCTTATTTGAAGATGGATGGGAAATTAATGGAAAACTTATGTAAAGAGGGGGAAAAAGAGAGTTTTTTAGAAAAGAGCTCGACGGGGGTAACGACCCGCTCCTACGTATCTCCCGGTACAATGGAGAACTCAGAGCTACGTAGTTCTGCCTTGATTTTTGTTTTTTAACTTTTTAGGTGAGTTTTCGAAATAGGACGAGTACTAGCGAGTGACTAAACTAGCTAAGGCTATGGGTAATCACCGCTAAGTACTTAAAAGGAGTCGCTACCGCTAGTCAAACGAACTAAGGTTCTGGGTGACCGTTGGTAACAACTTGTTTTTATTCTCTTTTTGAAAGCTTTTTGAAAAGGATTGATTTGTTTGATGACCAAACTAGCAAAGGCTATGGGTGGTCATCACTTATTGTTCTTTTTGGAGAAAGGACATTGATGTCAATAGCTAGACGAACTACGGTTCTGATTAGCTACTAACGACAATGGGTTTGAAAACATTTTTGTTTGTTTTGAAAATGGAGGTTTTTTATTGTTGTGAAAGTGAAGATTTTTTGATGTGCTTGACGAGAACAAGTCTCGCTCCTACGTATCCCAAGTGGGAATCAAAGCAACGTTGTTCTTGGAGCGAGAAAAAGAAGCCTTGAAGAAGGTGTTTGAAAAAGGAAGGAACTTTCATGATCAAACTAGCTAAGGCTATGGGTGATCTTTACTAGTTCACATGGCTTTTGAAAAAGGGAGAGCTTTCATGATCAAACTAGCTAAGGCTATGGGTGATCATTACTTGCTCACATTGCTTTTATGAGTTTGAAATTGATTGAGTGCAAATGCAAAAACTGTTTTTAATTATGAATGCAAAAGGTTTTTGAAAATTGAAGTTGTTACTAATGAGTGACAAACTTGTTTTTGCACTTGAGTGCTAAAAGTTTTGAAACTGTAGATGTTACTAACGAGTAACGAATTGTCTTTCACATACAACATGGTTTTGAGGTTTGAAGTGTTACTATCGAGCAGCAATAAGTCTATGACTTTACAAAGTCTTTGCGAAAATCAAAACAGCCAAGTTGTGAACACCAATTCAACACTTTCAAGTACAACGAGCACACAAGTAATGAATGCAAAGCATGTAAGTAAATGATGCGAGTAGTTGAATCACTTTCAAGTAATCTTCAACACTCGGGGCATGCACTAGGCATTAGTGTTGAATCACATTACTAAATCATCAACAAGAGATAAGTAATTAACTATGCAAATGAAACACAAAGGGATTGATTCACTTTGGGTGATCTCCCCTACTTGGGATATGCACTAGGCATAAGTATTTGGATCACATCACCCAATCATCAACAAGAGGTAAGTGATTAAACATGATGTGATATGCAAATAGTGAAACAAGTGTGAATGCAAGTGAAAATGTTTTAATGAGAGGTGAAATGTAAATGGTAAAAAGTGAATGGTAAAATCTTTTTGTATTTTTGAGTAAAGAGTTATGAATGAGGTAAAAACTTGTGGTAAGAAGTGAAAAGTAAGAATGAAAATGTTTTTAACTTTTTGGTAATTTTTTAAGTGAATAGTAAAGTACATTGGTAAATGGTTAAAAACAAAACGCATTTACACAAAATTATTTACACACACCAAATCAACAAAGCAAATTGCAACAAAAACTAGGTCATAAGAATAGCCTTGGCCGAATGCTTGCAAGCAATATTCACCAACAAATTTCATACCAAACATGACATAAATTGATGCATGAGAATGACATCAAACACAAACATAACATAGCACATGAGATTATAAGATAAAGATCAAGTAACACATACATTTATTCACACAAAAATTAAGGAAATGAAACAAACATCAAAACCCTAATTTCTACAAGTTGAACCCGAAGCTACACATGCTTGAAATCCAACCATTATTCACATTTTGGACATGAAATGAACTAGAAGAAACAAGATCCCTAAGATCTAACATGAGGCCGAAACCAAATCAAGGAGAAAAGAGCATTTTATTCATGAAACAAAGATGCAAAGATGATGATATGCAAAGATCACATAACACAACTTATTCAAAAGGGGTGAGATACCAAATCTCCCCCAACAGCCCCCTAATCTACATTTTGATGAATATGCAAAAGAGATAAGTTTTTTTTGATGCAAAAAGTTTATGAATGCAAAGAGTTCTAAGAGTTTACCTTGAGCCTTCACTAAACTATGCGAAAATGGAGAGCTAGTGAACCAATCCACCAAATCTTCAAAAGAACACCAACCAAGCCCTTGAAAACCTTCGAAATCCTAAGCTCTTGAGGGTATGAATCTGAACTTGAAGATGGTAGGAAGAAGATATGCGAAATGGGAGTGGATTGGAAGTGATTTGGTGAAGAAAAATCAAAGGAACAATGGGTGGATGATGGTGAGTATGCTCACGGTTTTGGAGGCTCTTTTGAGAGAGTGTGCTAGGGTTTTTTGAGGAGTGAATGATCAGCCAAAGGTCCTTGTGAGCTGAGCACAAAATGGTATTTATAGAGGCCACTCAAAGTTGAGGGTAACTATGTCACTCCATCTCACTTGTGCTCTAGGATTGCATTTTAGTTTTGAACCAAGGGTCAAGATCAAATGTCACATGGATTAGGGGCAATTAGAAAGCACAAAGTGAGGAGAGAGAGGGCTGAGGGGCGCAGCTTAAGGAGGTGAGTGAAGGATAAGTTTAATTACAAAAATGTATTTTTCCATGAAGCTTATTACAAGAGTGCCATTTTAATTCAAATGAAGGGTGAGGATTGCATTTAGCACTTGAATGGAAGGCCATGATTTAAACACAATTTGCAACCAATAAAATAAATCAAAATGGGGGGAAAAGGGGCTGGAATTCGCAGCCAAGGAGAGAGTGTGAGTGGAATTGCAACTTGTACTATTGTACTACATTTGACCTTTCAAAATTCAAAGGGATATTCCTTATTCCCTTCTAGATAATTCTTCTAAATTCTTGCCATTTTGGGCTATGTCCCATGATTCAATAATTGGGCTCTGAATTTCATGATCTCACCAATCCCAAAATTGATTTATTGACCCCACTCCAAAGGAAATGACCATTTTGCCCTTTTGTTCAAAAACCGAATTTCATGCCAAAAATACTCCTATGATGCATAAAAAAATGCACAACTCCACTCACTTGGACCCACATAAATTCCTCAAGAGATGCATAGTGGTTTTTACTGAGAAAATATTTATTTTAGTGAAATGACCAAAATGCCCTTTTGGTCCCAAAAACCCTGATCTTGCTCTAAACTTCATTTCCACTCTAACAATGATCCTGAGACCCTTTGGATGACTCTAAAACTCTAGAAATGCATGCATGATGAGAAAATAAGTCTTTTTGGTGAAATTACCAAAATACCCTTTGACCTAGGAAAAACCCTAGAAACCCTAGAAATGCTCTAAAGTGCTCTAAAATGCCATGCAATGCTTTTCTAACCCTAAAATGCATTCGGGAACCTCTAAGATGCAAGCATGATGCTCTTCCTAACCTCTAGGATGGATGCTAAGACTTGATTTATTTATTTTTGATTGAAAATTAGGGTTTTGACCTAAGCCGGACAAAATTGGGGTATGACAGCTGCCCCTCTTTATTTAGATTTTGACAAGGAATATGAATTGGCCGAAACATATTCCGAGGCAAAATAGAAATAAAGAATTCAGAAATTATACTGATTTTGTCTGCTTGGGAAAACCCGAATTTTCTCTCTTTTTTTACTTAAATGAAAAGCCCGCCCTCAAAAAGCAGGAAAAAAAAAAGCTATAAAGAAAGCAGTAAAGAAAGTAACCTGGATGGACACTTGGGTCCTGAAGGGATGCTTGGATCCTGAATGAACACTGGGGTTCTGAAGGGACGCCGGGGTCCTGAATTCGGAGGTTGCCTAAAAACCTTCTAACGGACTCTTGTTGAGTCCGAGCTTAGGGGTGGCCTTCTCGAGCGGCCGATCAACATCAGGTCCGGAACTGATTTGATCAAAGGACGTCCATTACGCCTTAGGTTGACATAACTAATCCGAAGGACTTGACGAAGTCGGATGGATCCATCGCGTGCTCGTACACGATGTTGTGATCTGGATTGATGGAGTTCACTAACTCTGGGTTGATGGAGCTTACTAACTCTGGGTTGAGACTATCTAGTCTGAGGTAACTTCTATCTTGACTGGTACATGAAATGCATGCACTTGAATGCATATGAATGCAATGATTGACTTTGGTGGAATGCTTTTTCTGTTATTTCTTCGCTCTTCTGAGATACAAATTGAAAGTGTAATGCACTACTGTTTGATGCCATGAAGCGATGAATGGTATGAATGATATGAGAATGATGAATAATATGAAGATGGTGTGTTCTTTTTATGTTCCGTTTTCTGCAATTCTTCTGTCTTTGTTTATGCTGTTTGTTTTCTTTAAGCAGCTTTCTTTTTTCTGCTTGTTTATTTTTGTTTATTCTGTTTGCTTTGAGCAGCTTTCTGTTTTCCGCTTATTATTTTTTTTGGAAGATAGACACTTTCGTGTTGATGCGAGAACAGTAAATGAACACTGACGTGCAGACTGAAAGGTAAAATGGGCACTTGGCGTGCAAACAGAAACGGTAAAAAGGGCACTTGCGTGCAGACAGATAAGTAAAATGGGCGCTTGGCGTGCAAACAGAAAAGTAAATGGGCACTTGGCGTGCAAACAGAAAAGTAAAATGGGCACTTTGCGTGCAAACCGAAAAGTAGATGGGCACTTGGCGTGCAGAAAGCGGTAAATTGCCCAGGCTGCCTAAAACCTGTAATCCTTAAACGAACTCTCGATGAATCCGAGTTTGCACGTGGCTTTGAGGAGCACGCTTCCTGTTGGCCTTTTCGAGCGACCGGGGGGGTCGTTATCAGCTCCGGAACTGATATACAGATCAATGCACGGCGTCCGCTGTATCTTAGGCTTGATACAACTATTCCGTTGAACCTCACATGGGGCTGCGGTCCATCGTGTTGCTCGTACACGATGTGAGACCTGGGCAGAAGGGAGCGATGATCTCTGTGCTCCAATCCGCAATGCGCGCTTGAGCGCTCTCTTTTCTTTTCTCTCCTTCTTTTCTATTTCTCTCTTTCCTTTTTTTCTTTCTGAACTCCCAACTTGGGGGAACATTTTCTGGAATCTGGGGGAGAGGGCTAACACCGAAGTGCTCATCCTCTCTTTGTACCTGTAGCTGAAAATGAACAAATGCATGCAATGCAAATGCCATGATTGCTGTTTTCTTTTTCTTATGATGAATGATGAGTTTCTTATTTCCTTTGTCTATGTCGGATGAATGCATGATCCTCTACTGTTCCTATATGCTTGATGAATGCAATGATTTTCTTTTTCTTTTGCTTATGTCTGATGAATGCATGATTTTCTCCTGTTCTTATATGTCTTTTTCTCTTTCTCTAGCTTCTCTTCTTTTTGTTGCTCTCTTGGCTCTTCTCTTTTCTCTCTTTTGGCTTCTCTTTTTGCTCTCTTAAGAATCATGCGAATGCAAAGCTTTGATGGAATGCTCATGTATTTTAATGCAAAGGAAACCTCCCCCTTTTTTTTGAAATGGGAATATTGCTATAAAATGATGAATAACATGAAATGATGAATGACATGGGATGTTCTAGCTTTCTTTTCTTCTATGAGATGCAAGTATTAATGTGATGCAACTGTATTGCTTTGATGTTTGAATGCAAATGTATGCGGTGATTGATGCTTTAATGAATGAAATGCTCCTGTTCTAACTTCTGTTTGTTTCTTTTTGCTTCTTCTATGAAATGCAAACATTAATATGATGTAATGCTCTGATGTTTGATGCAATGATTCTTGTTCTTTTTTCTTTTATGGAAATGCTAACGTTAATATGATGCATATGCACTGCTTTAATGTTTGATGATTGAATGACAAAGGAATGCTTTGTGAAATGATGAATGACATGGAATGCTTTTGTGTTGCTTCTGTGGTTTCTTTTCTTTGTTTTCTTTTTGCTTTCTTTGCTTTTTCTGTGAAATATCTGACGCTAAATGTAATGCTCTAATGATGAATGACATGCAATGATTTTGTTCTTTTCCTTTTTTATGAAGTGCGAACATTAATATGATGCCAATGCAATGAAAAGATTTCTGCTTTTTCTGTGCAACTGACGTGGAACGTTTTTTTCTTTTTGCTATGTGATGAATGCACAAAATGTGAAGATGCAAATGTAATGCTTTGATGCATATGCCATAATGCCTAGATGCATGAGGTAAACATTTTTGTGATGATGAGATGCGAGACTTTGAATGCCAGGACTTGAGATGATTATTGACCACTCTGTTGAAAAATTGAATTTGATTCAAACTCTGGTGTTCTCAAGGTTTTTATTTACAAACAACCTCACTTGTGTTCTCTTTCTTTCCATGATGACTGAATTTTAGATATCACGTAAACAACTTGTGTTCTCTCCTTTGAGGCATTATCTAGTAAGCATGCATAGGAGTGCAAATGTGAATGAATGAGTCAGTTAATTTGGAATTGGTTTAGGGCATGGACTTTTATGGCAAGTGAAGGAATGACCGACATGGCTATTGCCGAAGCTTGTGAGGGATCAAGAGATACAAGATTGCCCCAATTCAGGTCTTTGATGAGTGAATAGTTTACCCCTGTCTTGTGGTGACAACAACTAGGGGCGTAGAAGGTGATGAATTGGGAATGCTTCGGCTTTTGAAAGGGAAGGTGGATCAAAAGAGATTTTGTCTCAACCCATAAAGTTTGATGTTGCCCCAGTCATAACAGGGACAAAACTGCCCCAATTAGAATGACAAGGCCTTGTTTAGGATAGTGAGTTGAGAGATTGCCCCGGTGAGGTTTTTATGGGAATGAATGAGGTGAAGGAATGGGAGTGCACTTGCCCCACTTTGGAATGACATTGACAACTGGAGTGACATGGGGTGGGCATTGAACAGACTTTCCCAAGACTAGGGTGTGTGGGTGGTGAAGAGAATGCCCCAACTTTTGGGTCTGCGTGGTATTCTCAGTGCAAATCTTTGGTTCTCTACTGATGTCTTGACTTTTGGTGCGACAGAACCCTTACCTGGTGATCACTAAACCTTGTTTTAATGCATCTTGAATGTGTTTTGGAGCGCAAGTCCCTCTTTTTTATTTTGTCAGCTTTCTTTTTTCTGACTGTTCGTTTTTGTTTCCTCAGTTCTCTTTTTTCTGAGGGTTTATTCTCTTTTGATCAGCTTTCTTTTTTCTGATCGTTTGTTTTTCTTTTGAGCAAACACATTGTACATAGATAAGCTTGTTCGTCCTAAGATTAGAATTTGAGTGAACAAAAGCAACCGGTCATTGATCGGAACGGATTTTTCGGGATTGTGGTGTTTTGTGGAGGAAGGAGGGTTAGGCTTAATGAAGTGTTTGAGGCTAACGGGGGGATGAGTTTTGTTCGGCGTTGATTGACGGTTAATGGTCTATGAGGAAGATGGTTATTGGGCTTGTTTGGGCTCTGTTAAAGCAAATTCGTGCCTCATGGTAGAATGACTAAGGGGTTTGATGTTGAGGCCAAAGGAAGTGTTTGAAGGCTTATGGAATCAGGTGTTGGAATGATGAAGTGTTTGAAGGTTTATTTAGACAAGGATCTCTTGTATTTTGTGGTAACATGTACCAGCTCACCACTTACATTTCTTTTGTATTTTCTTTTGTTTTGGGATTTTCATTTTTGAATCCCCCTTTTTTTTTGATTTTCTCTTTTTCCCTTTTTTTTTATGATTCTTTTCCTTCTTTGACTCGGGAGAGCTGATAAAAAGTGATGCACTGTTTTTTCTTTATTTGGGGTGATCCTTGTCTAGGGTGATCTTTGGATTTTGGTTTTTCTTGGCTCAAGGTGGGTAGGAAAGGGACTTTCTGGGATTTTGAGGGTTTTTGAGGAGATGGCCAAACTTCATTTCAAATCCCGATTGCTTATTTCTATAAGACTTAACTTTAGAACAATAATTTATCTATCTTCATGTGTTTGCTCTTTTTTCCTTTTTTGTGCCCTAATTTTTGCCTGGACCGCTCATTGCGAGTTTTCAGTCCATCGGGCGCTCTTTTTTGCCTAGGCCGCCCTTTGCGGGTTTTCAACCTAGCGAGCTTGTTTTCTTGTTTATTATATTATTATTATTATTTTTTTGAGAGACTCGCACTGAAGGAAAATGGTATTAATCAAGAGGAATTAATGATCACAGACTTGCCCCAGCATGGAGGACTTAAAGCATTAGAATGAACCAAAAGTCAAATACGCACTGATGGGGAGAATATGCACTTTATGGGTGGACGGGGCGGGACTAGACTTGGATGGGGAATGATGATGAAGGAAATTGGCTGACTGCACGTGGCATGCATGCTTACTAGGAGAACGCTTCACAGAGAGTTAATATTGGTTAAGGCATGATATGAAAACTATTTTTTTTGATGAACTGTTTCAGTCTTTTATCATGGAATGGATGAGATGTAATGTCTTTTTTTGAAGTAAATACAAATGAGCTATTGATTTGAAAAACTGAGTGCCTTGGAACACCTTGAGTTTGCAACCAAGTAAGGATAAACTTTTTCAGAAAGGATGATTGTTTCGCAAGAACGTCTCGCTTCTCATCACAACTCTTATTTTATGCAATGAATGAATGAACAGATTATGATATGCAAGTATGATGCAAATGCGTGGAGAATGACCACTCGAAGAGTGTGGCTTATTCTAAATAATTTTGTTATTTTTAATGCAAGACAAAATATGGAATGCCAATGCGAATGATGCAAGAATGATGCTTCTTCTCAAAATGATTTTTATAGAGGCAAGATAAGATATGAAATGCCGATGCCCCCTTTTTCTTTTGAATGATGAAAGATGCAGGAATGGTGCTTTTCTCTAAATGATGATTTTTTTTAGAGGCAAGGCAAAGTATGAAATGCCAATGCCCCTTCCTTTTTGAAAGATGCATGTATGGAGGAATGATGTATTTGAACTAAAGTGATGAGGTTAACGAAATGGTGCATGAATGCTACATTTTGAATAAATTTGATGATGATTTTTATTCATGATTATGAATGAGATGCTTTCTTGTTTTCATTTTTTGTGTGCAATGAAATGCATGATACTCACAATGATTTTCTTTTTTGTTTTTTTAGTTTTGGAACATGATTTTGAAAATTATTTGGAGATGCAAATGACTTATTGGAAAAAAAAGGTTTTAGAAAAATGTGCTTGACGGGGTATGACCCGCTCCTACGTATCCCCATTGTAATGAGGAATCAAAGCTTGCGTAGTTCTGCTGTGTCTTTTTTTTGAAATAATGCTTATGCATGAACGCCTCGTCTTGGATGAACTCGACGAGGATGAAATGCTTATGCTATGCAGATGATAATTGTTTTTGTTTCATCTTTATGTGATGAAAGGGAATGCAAGATGAATGATGATTTTTTTTCAAAATTGGAACTTTATTTAATGCAAATGACGCAATGACGTAATGATACAATGATGTGATGACGCAAGGATGCTTCTTTTTTGTGTTTTTGCAGAAAGAGGATATTTACAGGTGGTGATTTGAAAACTTTCACACTATATGCCACCTCATATAGGCGTTTTATTGAAAAGGAAAAGCACATCTTTTTTGATTTTCGAAAATTCTGAGGGAAAATTGATTGAACCGAATGCACGATGCAGCACACAATTTGGAAAGCCCTTGTGACCTAAAATGGGGTAGAACCTATGATCTAAGACACTTTAGGGATAATCTTCTCATGTAGCTCTATTCACACCCTCACAAAGGTCATCAGAGCCACGGTCTCTTTCACGAAATTCCTTGTAAATGCAGCAAACTGCTAGGTACAAGGTATCATGGAAGAGCACAACTCTGATTGAAACTTTCGCGAATAGCCAAACGGACAAAGGTCCTGATGGGCTCCCACTACTCGAATCCACTCATCCTAAGATACCCTAACAGACCTGGGTTATGGTCTCTTTCTCTATTCATAAAATCTCGGGGTACAAGTGGTGTGTGCGAAGGGCATTTCCTCAAAACTACCCCACCTGCAGATGAAAATCCAGACAGTCCAGATAATAACATGTCGTCTACCCTAGGGTTCAATATCATTCAAATACAACTAGCCTAGGGTACCAACAACACACACATTACTTATTTCAGAAAGGGAGCTGAGAAGAAGGGAACATGGGGATTGGAAGAATGCATGGGCATAAGCGATAAAAGAAAGGGAATAAAAGATGAGACAGGGAATCATAGAAGAAGACAAATGCATATGCCTACAATCAATGATAAGAAAGAAAGGCAAACAAGGTTTTAATCAAATCAACAATACATTAAACCACACATTTAAATTAGTTAGGCTTGACCCTCGTCTTTTAAAAAGTGTCCCCAGTGGAGTCGCCAGCTGTTGTACCCCGAAAAATCCCGTTTAGGGTTCTTCAATGTACAACGTAGAAAATTGTGAAGCCGCCACCAATATTTTAGTTTTTAGACCAAAACATTAGAAAAAAGTCTTTTACGAAAAGGCGGGTGGTCTTTTGAAAAATAGAGATATGGGTTCGGGGGTCGGTTAGGAATGGGGAAGGTATTAGCACCCCATTCCTCCTTTCTACTGAAAGGGAACCTCTAATTAAATTGTGTGGTTTTAATGTTTGATTTGAAGAACACTTAGATTTGCCTATTTTATTCTTATTTGAAGATGGATGGGAAATTAATGGAAAACTTATGTAAAGAGGGGGAAAAAGAGAGTTTTTTAGAAAAGAGCTCGACGGGGGTAACGACCCGCTCCTACGTATCTCCCGGTACAATGGAGAACTCAGAGCTACGTAGTTCTGCCTTGATTTTTGTTTTTTAACTTTTTAGGTGAGTTTTCGAAATAGGACGAGTACTAGCGAGTGACTAAACTAGCTAAGGCTATGGGTAATCACCGCTAAGTACTCAAAGGAGTCGCTACCGCTAGTCAAACGAACTAAGGTTCTGGGTGACCGTTGGTAACAACTTGTTTTTATTCTCTTTTTGAAAGCTTTTTGAAAAGGATTGATTTGTTTGATGACCAAACTAGCAAAGGCTATGGGTGGTCATCACTTATTGTTCTTTTTGGAGAAAGGACATTGATGTCAATAGCTAGACGAACTACGGTTCTGATTAGCTACTAACGACAATGGGTTTGAAAACATTTTTGTTTGTTTTGAAAATGGAGGTTTTTTATTGTTGTGAAAGTGAAGATTTTTTGATGTGCTTGACGAGAACAAGTCTCGCTCCTACGTATCCCAAGTGGGAATCAAAGCAACGTTGTTCTTGGAGCGAGAAAAAGAAGCCTTGAAGAAGGTGTTTGAAAAAGGAAGGAACTTTCATGATCAAACTAGCTAAGGCTATGGGTGATCTTTACTAGTTCACATGGCTTTTGAAAAAGGGAGAGCTTTCATGATCAAACTAGCTAAGGCTATGGGTGATCATTACTTGCTCACATTGCTTTTATGAGTTTGAAATTGATTGAGTGCAAATGCAAAAACTGTTTTTAATTATGAATGCAAAAGGTTTTTGAAAATTGAAGTTGTTACTAATGAGTGACAAACTTGTTTTTGCACTTGAGTGCTAAAAGTTTTGAAACTGTAGATGTTACTAACGAGTAACGAATTGTCTTTCACATACAACATGGTTTTGAGGTTTGAAGTGTTACTATCGAGCAGCAATAAGTCTATGACTTTACAAAGTCTTTGCGAAAATCAAAACAGCCAAGTTGTGAACACCAATTCAACACTTTCAAGTACAACGAGCACACAAGTAATGAATGCAAAGCATGTAAGTAAATGATGCGAGTAGTTGAATCACTTTCAAGTAATCTTCAACACTCGGGGCATGCACTAGGCATTAGTGTTGAATCACATTACTAAATCATCAACAAGAGATAAGTAATTAACTATGCAAATGAAACACAAAGGGATTGATTCACTTTGGGTGATCTCCCCTACTTGGGATATGCACTAGGCATAAGTATTTGGATCACATCACCCAATCATCAACAAGAGGTAAGTGATTAAACATGATGTGATATGCAAATAGTGAAACAAGTGTGAATGCAAGTGAAAATGTTTTAATGAGAGGTGAAATGTAAATGGTAAAAAGTGAATGGTAAAATCTTTTTGTATTTTTGAGTAAAGAGTTAATGAATGAGGTAAAAACTTGTGGTAAGAAGTGAAAAGTAAGAATGAAAATGTTTTTAACTTTTTGGTAATTTTTTAAGTGAATAGTAAAGTACATTGGTAAATGGTTAAAAACAAAACGCATTTACACAAAATTATTTACACACACCAAATCAACAAAGCAAATTGCAACAAAAACTAGGTCATAAGAATAGCCTTGGCCGAATGCTTGCAAGCAATATTCACCAACAAATTTCATACCAAACATGACATAAATTGATGCATGAGAATGACATCAAACACAAACATAACATAGCACATGAGATTATAAGATAAAGATCAAGTAACACATACATTTATTCACACAAAAATTAAGGAAATGAAACAAACATCAAAACCCTAATTTCTACAAGTTGAACCCGAAGCTACACATGCTTGAAATCCAACCATTATTCACATTTTGGACATGAAATGAACTAGAAGAAACAAGATCCCTAAGATCTAACATGAGGCCGAAACCAAATCAAGGAGAAAAGAGTATTTTATTCATGAAACAAAGATGCAAAGATGATGATATGCAAAGATCACATAACACAACTTATTCAAAAGGGGTGAGATACCAAATCTCCCCCAACAGCCCCCTAATCTACATTTTGATGAATATGCAAAAGAGATAAGTTTTTTTTGATGCAAAAAGTTTATGAATGCAAAGAGTTCTAAGAGTTTACCTTGAGCCTTCACTAAACTATGCGAAAATGGAGAGCTAGTGAACCAATCCACCAAATCTTCAAAAGAACACCAACCAAGCCCTTGAAAACCTTCGAAATCCTAAGCTCTTGAGGGTATGAATCTGAACTTGAAGATGGTAGGAAGAAGATATGCGAAATGGGAGTGGATTGGAAGTGATTTGGTGAAGAAAAATCAAAGGAACAATGGGTGGATGATGGTGAGTATGCTCACGGTTTTGGAGGCTCTTTTGAGAGAGTGTGCTAGGGTTTTTTGAGGAGTGAATGATCAGCCAAAGGTCCTTGTGAGCTGAGCACAAAATGGTATTTATAGAGGCCACTCAAAGTTGAGGGTAACTATGTCACTCCATCTCACTTGTGCTCTAGGATTGCATTTTAGTTTTGAACCAAGGGTCAAGATCAAATGTCATATGGATTAGGGGCAATTAGAAAGCACAAAGTGAGGAGAGAGAGGGCTGAGGGGCGCAGCTTAAGGAGGTGAGTGAAGGATAAGTTTAATTACAAAAATGTATTTTTCCATGAAGCTTATTACAAGAGTGCCATTTTAATTCAAATGAAGGGCGAGGATTGCATTTAGCACTTGAATGGAAGGCCATGATTTAAACACAATTTGCAACCAATAAAATAAATCAAAATGGGGGGAAAAGGGGCTGGAATTCGCAGCCAAGGAGAGAGTGTGAGTGGAATTGCAACTTGTACTATTGTACTACATTTGACCTTTCAAAATTCAAAGGGATATTCCTTATTCCCTTCTAGATAATTCTTCTAAATTTCTAAATTCTTGCCATTTTGGGCTATGTCCCATGATTCAATAATTGGGCTCTGAATTTCATGATCTCACCAATCCCAAAATTGATTTATTGACCCCACTCCAAAGGAAATGACCATTTTGCCCTTTTGTTCAAAAACCGAATTTCATGCCAAAAATACTCCTATGATGCATAAAAAAAATGCACAACTCCACTCACTTGGACCCACATAAATTCCTCAAGAGATGCATAGTGGTTTTTACTGAGAAAATATTTATTTTAGTGAAATGACCAAAATGCCCTTTTGGTCCCAAAAACCCTGATCTTGCTCTAAACTTCATTTCCACTCTAACAATGATCCTGAGACCCTTTGGATGACTCTAAAACTCTAGAAATGCATGCATGATGAGAAAATAAGTCTTTTTGGTGAAATTACCAAAATACCCTTTGACCTAGGAAAAACCCTAGAAACCCTAGAAATGCTCTAAAGTGCTCTAAAATGCCATGCAATGCTTTTCTAACCCTAAAATGCATTCGGGAACCTCTAAGATGCAAGCATGATGCTCTTCCTAACCTCTAGGATGGATGCTAAGACTTGATTTATTTATTTTTGATTGAAAATTAGGGTTTTGACCTAAGCCGGACAAAATTGGGGTATGACAGCTGCCCCTCTTTATTTAGATTTTGACAAGGAATATGAATTGGCCGAAACATATTCCGAGGCAAAATAGAAATAAAGAATTCAGAAATTATACTGATTTTGTCTGCTTGGGAAAACCCGAATTTTCTCTCTTTTTTTACTTAAATGAAAAGCCCGCCCTCAAAAAGCAGGAAAAAAAAAAGCTATAAAGAAAGCAGTAAAGAAAGTAACCTGGATGGACACTTGGGTCCTGAAGGGATGCTTGGATCCTGAATGAACACTGGGGTTCTGAAGGGACGCTGGGGTCCTGAATTCGGAGGTTGCCTAAAAACCTTCTAACGGACTCTTGTTGAGTCCGAGCTTAGGGGTGGCCTTCTCGAGCGGCCGATCAACATCAGGTCCGGAACTGATTTGATTAAAGGACGTCCATTACGCCTTATGTTGACATAACTAATCCGAAGGACTTGACGAAGTCGGATGGATCCATCGCGTGCTCGTACACGATGTTGTGATCTGGATTGATGGAGTTCACTAACTCTGGGTTGATGGAGCTTACTAACTCTGAGAAAATATTTATTTTAGTGAAATGACCAAAATGCCCTTTTGGTCCCAAAAACCTTGATCTTGCTCTAAACTTCATTTCCACTCTAACAATGATCCTGAGACCCTTTGGATGACTCTAAAACTCTAGAAATGCATGCATGATGAGAAAATAAGTCTTTTTGGTGAAATTACCAAAATACCCTTTGACCTAGGAAAAACCCTAGAAACCCTAGAAATGCTCTAAAGTGCTCTAAAATGCCATGCAATGCTTTTCTAACCCTAAAATGCATTCGGGAACCTCTAAGATGCAAGCATGATGCTCTTCCTAACCTCTAGGATGGATGCTAAGACTTGATTTATTTATTTTTGATTGAAAATTAGGGTTTTGACCTAAGCCGGACAAAATTGGGGTATGACAGAGGAGAGGGAGAGGAGGCTACAGCCTTGAGAGGAAAGAGGGAGAGATTTTTGTGTGCTAGGGTTTTAGTGTAGGAAAAATGAGAAGCAAAAGATGCTCATGTGTGGAAATGAGAGGGTATTTATAGAGTTATTTTAGGTCTAGGGGTAATTAAGTCATTGTTCTTTACTAGGTGCTCTAGGATTGGGTTTTAAATTTGAATGAAGGGCTAGGATTAGAGATCACTTGGATTGTGGGTAGTGAGAAAACACAAAAAAATGAGAGTGAGGGAGGGGAGTGGGCGACACCAAGGAGAGAGAGCTTGTGTGGAAAAAAACTTGTCCTATTTTGGGAATGGAGGCTCATATGTGATGTGAGGTAAAAATAGGGTTAAGGGTATAATTGAGATGAAATGTTACCAAAGAAGTAATTTTGTATTTTCTTGTGAAGAGGTGAGTATAAATGGGTGGGGTAATTTACAAAAGAGGGCATAAATCTATGTGGGAGTGAACGATGGTCACCAAAAAGGGAAAAGTTAAGGATAGTACAAAACATATTCTTAAAGAATAAGGAATAGAAGAGTGTGGAAGAAATTGTGGAGAGAGAGAGAGAGAGAGAATTCGAAATTGACAAAAAAATGGGAAGGGAAAATTGCTTCTCATTTTTGGTCTTTTGTCTTATTGAGTACACTTTCTTCTTTTTGAGTTTTGAATTTTGGGCATGGAAGTGAATGTGCACCTATTAAAAAGTGTCATATATATTTGAGCACCAAAAAATATTCCCTATAATTATTCTAGGCAATAAAAATTGTCATTTAGTAATTGGAGAATATTTAATGGTCTTTTTTGGGTTTTTTATGCACTAAAAATGGGGAAAATGCATTTTTAATTATTTTGGACTAGGACTTTCTTTCCAAAAATTATACAAAAATTACCCTTGGTAGAGTAACATGTATGCCACATCCTTGACCTGGTCTTGGTCCAAAAATAATTAATTCGCTTTTATTTAAATGCCCAAAAATGCAAAAATATGCACTATTTTATTTCCTAAAATTCCTAAAAATTAAGAAAAATGTTTTTGGGTGCCAAAAATTAATAATGATCAATAAATGGCCCTTTCTTTTTTTTGATGAAAATACAGACACGTGCCAAATGACGGGGGCACAGGGCAGCTCACGCAGTTACTACTGGCGCACGCGCGTAATTCAAATAAAAATGCGAAATAGGGGACGAACACACGTAAATGCACCAATCCACTGTTTTCCACACATTATGAATTACCTTATTGCTTCCATTTTTCTGAAAAATGTTTTTTTGACTTGGGCGGACAAAATTGGGGTATTACAAACCTTGAGTAGCTTTTATATAATATTATGATGTTTGCGTTTCATTCATTGTGTCATAATGCTTTCAACTTTGTTTTGGGATTGATCAACTAAAATAAGGGGGCTTTGTGGGTACAGACATGGTTTACAAAGAGAACTCAATGAATGATATGAATGAAAAACCCTTTAAAGACATTTAAAGGAAGTACTACTTAACCCTAGACATAGGGGAGTAATAGTTCATAAGGTGTATGCTGTATGAACTTAATATACAGGGGTAAAACTCATTTAGAGCCTAGACATAGGAGTCTTGTAACATAACCCTGACGATAGTGACTAAAAGGCACGCCACCATGACGCTACAGCGTCTGTTGATTCTGTAGCGCTACAGCACCTAACGCTACAGCGTCTAATATTATAGAACACTACTTTTGAGAATTTACATAACTGCTGAGCTATCCAATTCACTCATAAATACTTTCAATTCAATACTGTTTTATCACAAACTATTATGTTTACAACTCCACACTTTTATTTGTCACCATACTTGTTTTACTAAGTTGCTAATCACTTAAACTTCTTAGATTAATTCCAATCCCCGTGGGAACGAACTTTACATATCATTATATTACTTATTGCGATTGTGTATACTTGCACATCACCTTTTCGCACAACAGGATGTATATGATCTGTGTCTCGTCCCTAATGTGATTATCCCACCCAAGTTCAGAGTGCCTGACTTTGACAAATACAGAGGGGTAACTTGTCCCGCTAGCCATCTGACTATGTATTATAGAAGAATGGCCGCATTTGCACACGACGACAAACTGCTCGTCCATGACTTCCAGGACAGCTTGACTGGGGTAGCCTCAAGCTGGTACATGCAGTTGGAACGCACCCACATTCGATGTTGGAAAGATTTGGCTGATGCTTTCTTAAAGCAGCACAAATACAACATCGATATGGCTCCCGATAGATCACAGTTGCAGAATATGGTGAAAAGAAACAAAGAATCATTCAAGGAGTATGCCCAGCGTTGGAGAGGGTCGGCAGCGCAGGTATCCCCGCCTCTACTAGAGAGAGAGATGGTATCCATGTTCATAGATACGTTGCAATCACCCCTCTATGACAGATTAATTGGGAGCGTATCCTCTAACTTCTCTGACATGATCACCATAGGGGAAAGGTTGGAAAACGGGATGAGAAACGGGAAAATTTCTTACGGTTCGGCCGAAACCAATAACCCAAAGAAACCCTTCGCAGGATTTGTTAGAAATAATGAAGGGGAAACCAATTCCATAACAGGATCTTTGCGAGCCTCTTACACTTCCAAAAACCATCCTCAAGCCCTGCACTTCTCTACCCAAACCACCAAACTACCCAGAAAAGAGACATGTACAGTTTGATCCAATTCCCGCATCATACTCAGATCTGTTCGACCACCTCACTAGTCACAACCTAATCTCCCCCTGCCCGATGAGGCCCATTGAACCTCCTTTCCCGAGAGGTTATGACCCGAACGCCACTTGCGAATTTCACGCAGGCGCAATTGGGCATTCAGTAGAAAGCTGCAAGGCACTGAAGCATGTGATTCAGGATCTGATCGAATCCAAATGGTTGAGCTTCAATGAGGGTGCTCCGAACGGAGGCACTAACCATTTTCCAGGGGCATGAGAAGTCATCCGTCAATGCTTTTGAAGGCGATCAAAGGGCTAAAAACAGCATCATCAACCTTGTGCGCCTTTGTCCTGCAACTGAAGCACTTACGAATTGGGAGATTGTTGATTTTCTTGTGATTTTCAGTTCAAAGTAATGTTACGTAATGCAAATCCTATGACTCTGCCCAAAGCCTTAGGACATTTCAATAAGGGCGCGCATGTTTCTTTCCGGTATCAATATTAATAAAATAGCATTTTGAATTCTCTAACAAATTCCTTCTTTACTCATTTGCTCGCTTTACTTTTTCTTTTATCCTTCTCCAATTTCTGCTAATACAGATCTAAATAACTTGTCCTTGAAAATAACAACGTTGGTAACTTATGTCATAACTTTGATCGCCCCATTAATCAAACCAAGGAAGATGTTGAAGATAACTGGGAAACTCTTCCAGAGGTGATGAGAATAATGGAACAAAAGGATAAAGTGACCCAGCCTCGCGTGGAATCAAACGAAATGATTAACTTGGGCACAGAAGAAGATAAAAAGGTGTTAAAATTTACATCACACCAAAAGGATAGCAAATCAAGAAAGTTCGCTTACATCACCTTGTCTGACATAAGACACCCACAGGTGTAACAAATCCTGTGATTGTCAAGAAATTTGGTCTGCAGTTACGGCTTTCCTAAAAAGATCGTCATGGACAGTGGTACGTAAGGACTCTAAGTCGAGCATCATGATCCCTTCCCATACCGCCCAAAAAAACAAATGGGGCAGTTGCAACAACAAACAAAGAATATCAGAGGGATGATAGTGACATTTCACCTTACATGGAGATCATACCTCGTTCATGCTTCAACAGGGGCAACCTCGTGCGATGGGAGTAGTACTTCCATTAAACCTCACCAAACAAAAGAATGGTTGTCTTATGTCATGCCAGAAAAGAACAAAGAAAGCTTAACAGAAGCAGATCCGTCCTCAACAATTTTAAGGAGACTTGGTGCCCAAGAAAGTCATACCCAAAAGGATTCCCGCATGAGATGGACCTCGAACTATAAAGGACCTTACATGGTAAAGAAATCATTCTCTGAAAGAGCCTTAATTCTCACAAAAATGGATGGGGAAGACCTCCCACTCCCGGTGAACACTGCCTAAAAAAGGAGTATAGAAAAATGAGAAAGATGAGCCAAGCAAAAATAAGCTCGCTAGGTTGAAAACCCGGAAGGGCGGCCTAGGCAAAAGTTAGAGCGACCCGGTGGATTGAAAATCAAAAGGGACAATCCAGGCAAAAATTAGGGTCAGGAAGTTGGGCTAAACAAACATTGAGGCAATCAACACTTCCAAAAGTCGAATGATGAGTGATCAAGGTCGTGAACATGGGTGTCCGGCACCGTTACTTCAAGGACACTAACTACCGAGAAGTCTGCTTAGTGTTTCAGCTTTCCTATTCTTTCGATGAAATTCCTCACGTAATCTTAAGTCGGTGTGCCTTCTGCACATTTGGCCTCCAATGTCAATATCAAACACTTTCCCTTCTTTTTACTTCTGTCTTATTTTTGAAATGATGTTTTGTGATAATTGATACTGGATTGTGAAACATGTGGCATAATCAAAAGCATTACAATCATTACGAAATTTCCGAAAATCACAGAAGAGATATAGTTTTTCATTAAAATACCTATAAGGAAGAAAGGAACCGCATGAATAGAGCAATAAATGCGCGATCATCTCAAGTGATAAGTCCCAGTCATGCGCAATTGACTTAGCAGTACGAATGCACTTGATAGCCTCGTAGCCCCATGCCGAAAGTCCTGCGAGTTGAAGGACCAGCAAAAAAGAAAGGCCCAAAAAGAAAAGCAAAAAAAAGCCAAAAAAAAAAGAAGAGACCAAAAAAAAGAGCAAAAAAGAAAAGGCAAAAGAGAAAATCATCCACATTGCATTCATTACTCCCACCAAGGCATAAATCATTCCATCACGCAACCATGCATTTCATCGTAGCACCTGCATCTAAGCAGTATAATTGCATTCATATCCTATCAGCATCCGCATACAACCGTTTGTCAACTTTCTCATCCCATCCCATCAAGTTCAACACCCATGGTATACCCAATTCATTCATCATCCCACCAGATACCAATCATTGGACGTTAGTCACATGTATAACATTGTTTGCTTCGATAGATGTGGCAAGTGCCGGTCTCATCGCTTGCCAAAGTTTTTTACATCACTAATCATATCATTATACCATGCATTCGCGTGTTCTCCTTTATCCACCATGGCATTCGCATCAAAGGATTACATTTGCGTCACGTTCGCACATTGCATTTCATACACTCATTGCATACTAAGAATAAAGGAAAGGCAAAAAGGCAAAAGTGGGAAAAACACTCATTCCATTACATTCATCATTAATCAGCACAATCACGTCCATATCTTATCTGCATTCACATACGTTGTTTACCAACCTCCATGTTCCACCAACTTCAACTCACATCATCTACCGCGTTTCATTCATCCCATCAGACACCTATCATTTCACATACCTATATTGCATGCATGCATCATTCATCGCATTTTTAGACATGTCAAATAAAGATAGCTTTTCCCTTCTCAGCTAAATGCATTCATTAGGTATGTTTTAGGCAAGTACGCCATGTGTCAAACCCAATAGTTTGTTTCTTCAAATTCAGTGCTCCAAGCACTGGTCTCACATATCAATTCAGAGTCGGACCCCCAGCGGTCCCTCAAAGTCTCAGTGCACCTTCAGACCTTCAATGGTCATTCATTCCAGATCGCACATCGCGCTATCGAGCAACCGACGGATCATCCGACCCAGGTGTCCTTCAGTTTGGTTCGAACCAATATGTCAAAGCAACAACTTCGAACCCTACCTTCAAGATCACTATGTCGACACTGAGCGCGGCAGATCATCCGACTCCAGGTCCTCCAGACTAGCTGTGTCAGCCTAAGACATGGTGGACGTCCTTCGAGGTGAGAAAATTAGGTCAACGACCTGATATTGCCCCCATGGCCGCTCGAAAAAGTCCACCCCCAAGCAGACCATTTTACTAGTACCATTGCTAGTTTGTGCTCTTTTGGACCCCTAGTGGTCCTTCAAAGCCCCAATGCTCCCTTAGAGCCCAAATGCTCTTTCAGAGCCCCAGTGCTCCTTCCGATCCCCAGTGATCCTTCTTTATTATTCTCGGTTAACACATCAAGTGTTAATCGTCCCTCATTTTCCTAACTCATCATCCTCATCTTTCTACTAACCGGACGAAATTAGCGTCAGTTTTATCTTTATTTCTATTCCTACTATGAAATCTTGAAAACCCTTCATTTTTTTCTACGGAATATAAATAAAGATGGGCAGCTGTTATACAATTTTGTCCGACTAATTTAAAATATCTTAAACAAAATAGAATAATATGGACTTTTCAGTTTTTATGTTTTAAACTGTAATTTTATTGTTTATTTGTTAAAAAGACAAAACAAAATAGAAAATAGAGAAAATCCAAAAATATATTTTTATGGACTCTTTTATATCAAAAATTACAAAATCAAAAAGGATTGTTACAAAAAAAAATTACAAATAAATAAATGGTACAGGGATGTAAAAGTAAAAAAAATAGCTTTGTAGAGCTGAGAGATTGAGAGCCCGCACAGCAGCAACCAACGGCCCAACAAGCCTCTACACTCCTACTTGCCCAGCAAGTCTCTGCACTACTTCAGCCCAACAAGCTGCTTGCCCAGCAAGTCGACTTGCCTAGCAAGTCAACTTGTCCAACAAGTTTCTTCATCTAAACCCTTCACTTATAAAAGGAGGCATTGTCCACAGTGAAAAGAACACCACAGTGATTCAACAAGAACACTGAACACATTCTCTCTCTCCCAGCGAAGTTCTCGCTCTCTCTTTCCCCCTCCCTTTTTTATTTTATTTTTCTTTTAATTAGTTTATTTTTAAATATTATTGATAATTATTTTTCACTAGTTGCACTTTTCATTTTTTCTGCTTTGTTAACTTTTCGTTCATATTCAAAACAGAAAAACAAAATAATCATTTTCCTCCAAAAATAAAAATCTTATTTTCAAAATAGGGGATTAAGTCGACTGTACAGTCGGATTAGTCAGCGCTCTAGGATGAATGAGCTGTACAGCTCAAGAACCCTAGAACCCCTAAAAAAAATAATTAATAAACCCTTTTTCAAAAAACGAATAGGGGATTAAGTCGACTGTACAGTCGGGTTAGTCAGCGTTCTAGGACGAATGAGCCGTCCAGCTCAAGAGTCCTAAAATCTCTATTCCAATAAAATCAAACCAACACACATCAAACCATTTTCCAAGCTCCAAAAACTCCATTTTTATAAAATAGGGGACTAAGTGGACTGTACAGACGGGTTAGTCATCGTTTTAGGACGGATGAGCTATACAACTCAATAATCCTAAAACCCCTATTTTAAAAAATACCAACCAACAAACCTTTTTCTACCCAAGAACTACGTAGCTTTGATTTCTCCATCGCACCTGGAGATACGTAGGAGCAGGGGCCCACTCCTGTCAAGCACAAAAAACTAAAATTTTTATTAGGTCTTCTTTCTTTTCAATTCAAAATAAAAGGGGTAAAATAAACATTTTAAAAATTAATATTCTTTCCTACAACTAGTTAGCAGGTAACTTTCCTTAGGAAGGATGTCGTGGGGTGCTAATACATTCCCCATGCATAACCGACTCCCGAACCCTTATCTGGTCTCAAGGGCCCTTATTCAATCCAAAAGGGATTTTCCAAAGTTTGCCCTTAAACTAAACTTTGGTGGCGGCTTCATTTTGAACCTTCGAGGAATCCTCTCTCGGATTTTTCGGTCGCTACACAAAGTAATCGTCTAAGTGATGGGTATGCGAACAGAGTCGAAGAGTTTATAAATTTTGCTCAAGCACATTTTGCCAAAACTGATGTTCCCAAAACTGGTGTAACTTATTCCTGCCCTTGTTGTTTTTGTGTGAGTCGAGCCCCACAACCACCAAATGTAATACGAGACCATCTCTTTGTTTATGGGATCTGTCCCAGTTATACCACATGGATATGACATGGTGAATCAACCGACAACCCAAGTGTGTCCAAAAGAGAGAAAGTCGATGAAGATATGGATGATCGAATGGAGGATATGATACGTGACATTGGTTCTGAATCTTTTAAGCGAGTGCATGAATATGATACTTTGTGCAAAGACAAAAAAGAACCTTTGTATATGGGTTGCACAAAATACACACGGCTGTCTGCGACGTTAAAAACTTAAAATTGATCAATCTGAAGGCGATAAATGGATGGACTGATAAGGGATTCACTGAATTGCTTGAGCTGTTGGTAGACATGCTTCCCATAGGTAAGACATTGCCAAAACGTACATATGATGCGAAGAAGATATTGTGTCCGATGAGTGTGGAGTATTAGAAAATACATGCATGTCCAAATGATTGCATATTGTATTGGAAAGACTTTGAGAAGTTGCACAAGTGCCCTATGTGCAATTGGCCGCGCTAAAAAGTGAAGTCAGGTGAATCTAGTTGTGACGACAACAACTCAAAGGGTTCCCCTGCCAAGGTTTTATGGTATCTTCCAATAATACCCAGGTTCATACACTTGTTTGCTAATGCAAATGACACGAAGAGCATCAGGTGGCATGCAGATGAGAGGAAATGTGACGGACAGCTTCGCCATCCGTCTGATTCTTTGCAATGGAAGAAAGTTGATAATTTGTATCCGGATTTTGGTGTTGAGTCAAGAAATCTTAGGCTCGCATTTGCTTGAGATGGGATGAATCCATATGGTAACTTAAGTACGAATAATAGCTCGTGGCCTGTTCTCCTTGTAATTTACAACCTATCTCCATGGTTGTGCATCGGAAATCATCACATATTTGCGCTTCATGCACTCAAACATGGAAGGAAGACGGTCTACCTTGGGCATCGAAAATTTCTCAAACCTAATCACAGATATCGTAAGTTGAAAAAAGCTTTTAATGGGTGCCAGGAAAATGACATTGCTCCAAATGTCTTGACCGGAGAAGAAGTCTATCAAGTGGTTAAGGACATCAAAGTTGTATTCGGCAAAAAGCAGAAGCAGTCCAAGGAGAAAAGCAAGTGGAAGAAGAGGTCGGTGTTCTTTGATCTTCCATATTAGTCCAATCTTGATGTAAGACATTGTATTGATGTCATGCACGCCGAGAAAAACGTTTGTGATAGTGTCATCGGGACGCTTCTCAACATTCAAGGGACAAAGGATGGTATAAATTATCGTCTAGATTTGTCTGAGATGGGTATAAGAGAACAGTTACCTCTAGTGGAAACAGGTAAAGGGACATATTTGCCTCTAGCATGTTATACCTTGTCAAAAAAAGAGAAAACGAGCTTTTGCGAGTGTCTACGGGGAATCAAAGTGCCACATGGTTACTCTTCAAATGTGAAGCGACTAGTTTCAATGAAAGATCTCAAATTAGTTGGCTTGAAGTCGCATGACTACCACGTCTTGATCCAACAACTACTACCTGTGGCGATTCGTGGCATCTTGCCGAAAGATGTCCGACATACAATAACTAGATTGTGCCTATTCTTCAATAGTATATGTGCTAAAATCATCGACCCTCAAAAATTGGACGAGTTGGAAAATGAAGCTGCTATTATCTTGTGTCAATTGGAGATGTTTTTTCCTCCCTCGTTCTTTGATATCATGGTTCATTTAATTGTTCATCTAGTTAGGGAGATTAGATTATGCGGCCCTGTTTATTTAAGGTGGATGTACCCAGTCGAGCGATACATGAAGATCTTGAAAGGGTATGTGAAGAACCAATATCGTCCTGAAGCATCCATTGTCGAAAGGTATGTACAGAAGAAGCTATTGAGTTTTGTTCAGACTACTTGTCAGAAGCGAAATCCGTGGGACTACCAGAGTCTCGCTATGCAGGGAGAGGTCAAGGTAAAGGTGCACAAGGTATAACCACTAAGAGCATGGGTCGAGCTGAAGTGCTTCAAGCACATTTGTATGTTTTGAATAACACAGATAAGGTATTACCTTACTTGTCTCTACATAAAGAGTTAGTAAAGGCCAAAAACCCTCGAATGAAAGAAATATTGTTATTGAACGAGCATAACAACACATTCATAGATTGGTTTAAATTAGAGATTAAGAAAGATGCGAGTGCCTCTGAGACTTTGAGATGGTTAGCATATGACCTTAGCTTTAACGTCGTGTGTTGGAGCGGGTACGACATAAATAAGTTTTCCTTTTACACAAAATTGAAAGATGACAAAAGTACCATGCAAAATAGTGGAGTTATGGTCATGGCTTCCTCAATGCACTTCTCTAGTTCAAAGGATACTAATCCTGTACTCGCATCCATTGCTTACTTAGGTGTCATTGAAGAGATTTGGGTGCTTGATTACCCTAAATTTAAAGTTCCCTTTTTAAATGTAAGTGGGTTAAAAACAACAGTGGTGTACATATCGACGAAATGAGATTTACACTAGTGGACCTTGACAAGATAAGTTATAATGATGAACCTTTCATCATGGCCGACCAAACAAAACAAGTATTCTATGTCAAAGATCCTTCTAACAAAAAGTGGTCAGTGGTCCTACAAGGAAAAATAGGCAGTGATGAAAATGAAGATTAAAGTCTTACAATTTCCGAAACACCTTGTTTGTTAACACAAGTGCCTACTTCAGTTAATGACAATAAAGTTGACGATGAACACGCCACTCGCAATGATCATAATGAAGGAGTTTTATACGAAGGAGTTTATTGTTCTTTTTTTTAAACCTATGAAATTGTACTGGTGAACTTAATGACAATGACTGTTTGTTTCTATTGTATGTGACGGATTTATGAAATTGTACTGGTGAACTTAATGACAATGATTGCTTGTTTCTATTGTATGTGACAGATTTATGAAATTGTACTAGTGAACTTAATAACAATGACTATTTGTTTCTATTGTATGTGACAGATTTATGAAATTGTACTGGTGAACTTAATTACAATGACTATTTGTTTCTATTGTATGTGGCAGATTTCTTTTTTTGTATGTTTGACTGTTGAACTTAAATGGCATAGAATGACTGATATATTTGTTTCCTTTGTTTAAACAGATATCATGGATGATTCCAGTGCCGACCCTCCCAAAAAGAATACCAGACGTCCGACATCATTACATAAGTTCACTTCTAGTTGCCCAACTGGTCAAAAATATAGAGTGGATATTAATAGTAAAGGCGATCATATTGGTCCTTATGCTAACAAATTCAAGACCTATTTAGGGGTGGTTGCACGAGCAAAAATAAGCATATTGCCCATGAGCTGGAGTGAGGTTGATGACAAGACAAAAAGGATTGCTTGGGATGATGTAAAGCAAACATTTGATGTTCCCCACGATAAGAAATTCGAGAAGACTCGGATGTCTCATATCAATCTTTGTTGGAGACAGTTCAAGACAACTCTCACCAGAATATATGTCTTTGGTAATGGGGATAAAAATGGTGAAAAAACACCATGTCACAAGTATAGCAGCATATCTACCGAGATATGAGCCGCATTTT
The DNA here is from genome assembly GCA_039519185.1 of Astragalus membranaceus. Classification (NCBI taxonomy): domain Eukaryota; kingdom Viridiplantae; phylum Streptophyta; class Magnoliopsida; order Fabales; family Fabaceae; genus Astragalus; species Astragalus membranaceus. Next base: position 135,985,824 of record CM076847.1, on the reverse strand, counting down.
ATAACAGCCGCATTACTGAGGAGTTTGTGGTATTGTTTTAACTACAAATATTTTAGTTTCTTAAACATTAATGATCTGTTATATATGTGGTGATGTTTGTTCTTTGTAACAGACTAAGAGAGAAGCTGCAAGAATATTCAAAAATAATAATAAATACAACCACACAATGGGGCCAGGCGGTTATAAAAAGTTGAAGAAGAGCTTGAAAGAAGATCAAATAAAAAAATTTAGGAGGAGTCTGGTGATCCTTCTTTGGAGGTGGGGCCTACATCTCCAGAGCGTCATGAGCTGTGGAAGGCTGGCCGCAAAAACAAATTTGGATCTTATGTATCGGAGGAGTCAGCATCAGTTGGATCTAAGATTGTAAGTAAAATTTTGTGTGGATCTAAGTTGAATAAAATTATGCTTTGTTTAAGTAATTGTTGCGTTAAAAACACACCTAGAGCAAGTGTACTCTTTCGCAGAAGTAGTATAAAAGATTATCGTATCCACAGAGACTAATTAACAAGTACCAAACTAGTCGAGATTATTTATTGTTTAGACGAACCAATAGTTTGATGATTATAGAAACAAAATAAAAATAATACTAGATTTAATCGATGGAGAGAGGTCTAGGGTCACGGTTTCACTTGCAAATTTTGATTCCCCTATGTCTAATTCTACCCGAATTCCTTTATTTTATTTAATTACCAATCCTTTTACTAAAACTATTAATCCGTTTGGTCATTCGCGATTAATATTCTTTTTCCTAAACTAACCATTGTTTGGTCATGCAAGAATTTAAATTTAAGAAAAGCATAAAAAGTAAAAAGGTTGAATGATTGGAAGACTAAATTAAAGTTTGGTCATGCATTAATTTTAGTCTCAATTATCCTATAGGTCCACCAACTAATTGCAATACGGTCGCTGATCAACTAATTGATTATGAACATGCAAAGGGTTGTCAATCCTAATTATGTGATAAAACAATAGGATAATATTAATTGGAATAAAAAATTGGAATTCAAAGCATAAATTAAAACATAAAAATGTCTCTAATCAATCAAGATCCACCTAAGACCCTAGAAGAGGATTTAGTTATCCATAGTGTTCAAGAACAATGAAATAAAATTAGGAGTCATAAATTACAGAGATAAAAATAACCCGGAATAGAGAAATTTCTGATCTTGAGAATTTAGTCTCCTTTTTCTGCTCCAGAGCTGTCTCACGCTGTCAAGAATGGTACCCAAAACTCTTTTTTCTACACCGAGCGTTGCCGTCACTACTTTTTGCAGCTCTCTTCTCAAAGTGCGGCTATCCTCCTCTTTTAATTCACGTTGCAACCCCTTTTGTCATTGAAGCTCCACCTAGGGTTGCGTGACTGCCAATCCTCTAATTCTTTTCCTCCAAGTTTTCTAATTGACATCACTTTGCAATCTTTAATGGACTTCTCCTTTTCTCCATCGTGGGCCTTTGGCTGCTGTTTTTAGCAAACTAATATTTCATGCTTTGATAATTCAAGCCCACACATAATACATATATATAGCTTTTTAGTGCCTTTAAAATTAAACTTTGATTCTTTTTATCTTTTTCTATCTTTCTGCCAAATATAGAGCAAATTAAGCAGTGATTTGTATAATTAATAATAATTGCTCTAAAAATAACCCAAAAGTGTCTCTTAAAATGCACTAAATCAGAGTTTATCAGTAATTCAATTGTAACACGTGAACATGTTTTTGTTGTAGGATGAACTTACGATTATGAGTAGCCAAAGGATCTTTCATTCCGCAAGGAAAGAATGATATTTTGACTGCTGTCATTGGAACACCTGAGCATCCCGGGCGTGTTCGTGGAGCTGGAAAAGGTGTCGGGCTGAAGAGATACTTTGGAAGTGTAGCACATTCTGCCTCGAGCAGCTCACAAGTTGATAAAGCGGGGTTGATGAAAGAAATTATGGAGGGCGTGGAAGTGATGGTGCAAGACCGAGTTCACGAGGCGTTGGCAGAGGTATATGTTTATATTACTAGATCTCTTGTATTATTTGAATCAGTTCATAAATTCTAGTTTAATTTATATGTATGTTTTGATTATTCAGCACACCATTTCATGTGGAGGTCATAATGCGGCTGTTCAGGTTCCATCTCCCATGACCACTGTTGGATCTAAGGCTAGCTGCACACCATCTCATGTGGAGGAGGCGGAGGTCCAAATCGATTGGCTGAAGGAGATGCTTATGACGGGGTATGCTGATAAGAGACATGCTAGGATAAGGTTGGAGCATGAAGATCATGTCAGCTTTGTCTCCTTCAAAGAGATCATGGACATGGTTTCCGGTGAAGAGTGGCTTGAGTTAAGCCATTTGAGCATATGGTCACGTAAGTAGTAAAGTTTATTTCATTATGTCAATTTCTCGCATTTCTACATATATTAATAAACTTGATAGTTTTTATTACGTGCCACTAGATATCTGTATCGTCAATGTGTTGAAAGAGGTACGGATGAAATATATGGATTTCTGTGTCCATATAAGCTTAACTTGAAGAATATGCCCATGGATACCGTTCTTCAAAATATTCAAGTGAAATTGACCACCAATAAGTTCATATATATTGCTCCATTTTGCTATAGGTACGTGATTGCATATTTCAACGAATTGGTAATTCATTTTCCTTTGTTTGTGTGTGGCTTAATTTTTTTAAGTTTATCAATGTTGCAGCAATCATTTGCAACTGGTTGTCCTACTCCCAAATGAAAATACTGTGGTCTGGATGTGTTCCTTATGCCGCAAACCAAACAAAGAAATCAAAGACATGTTTAGCAGGTAAGTTTTTAATTTTTTTATCATAGTTTAGATTGTAGTATTTGAACTTTGGGTTGAAATTTTATAACTAATTTTATATTATGTTATTAGAGCTCTCAAAGGGGATTCTACATCGACCACCAAGTGGTTGTACCCTATAGTAAGTAATTTAAAATATGGGTTGATTTAATTTAGAGTGAATTAATAATGATATATATAATACTCTCTTTAATTTTGTTAATTCAATTGTGTAGATGCCAATACAACGGAATGGTTTTCATTGTGGCTATTATGTGATGAAGTTTATGCTGACCATTTTGAGTGCCGGTGTTGTTGATAATTGGGAGAAGGTATAATTTTGTTTGGATATTTGTTTGTGCGTATACTGTTGATTGGATATAATTTGTTTGAGTAATTTTAAACTTGTAGGTATTTAATGACCCAAAGACATACACCGAAGAGGAACTTTTGGAGATTCGTCAGCTTTGGGCAAAATTTTTTATGAAAATTCGTACAGAACAAAAGGATACACTCTTTTAGATTTACTAGTTTAATGTCTTTTTAGAAATATTTTGTTTTAGATACACTAGTTCCATTGTTTGTGTTGGGCAGAAATACTTTGTTATGGTTCTATGGTTTATTATGGTTCCAATATTTGTGCTGCTTCTATATGGTTTATGTTATGATTCCAATTTGTAATTGTAAATTCTGGCTGTGTTATAAATTCTGGTTGTGTTATAAATTCTGTTTTGTGTAAATTCTGGTTGTGTCTCACAAAATAACTTTTAGCATCGGTTGTTTTAATTAACCGCTGCTAAATGTTACTTTTTGATAAAAAAATGACATTTAGCATCGGTTATTTGAAACAACCGATGCTAAATGTCTCAACAAATAACTTTTAGCATCGGTTGTTTCAAATAACCGATGCTAAATATCATTTTCCAAACCACAAAAAATGATGAAAGGGAGATTTAACATCGGTTTTTTGAAAATCCGATGCTAAAAGTGACATTTAGCGTCGGTTTTCGACGCTTAGAAAACAGACGCTAAAAGTCCAAAATAACCGACGCTAAATGTCTTTTCTGCACTAGTCCCACCCTTCGAGGTGCCTCCAATCCAGCGAGGGGATTAGTCACTGCGTTCGGCGGTGGAGTATATACCAAAAAAAATGCAATGAATGGGAGAAAAAAATCAGAATTATTGAGAATGGATAATGCATGGTTAAATAATTATATCATTTTTTATCATGCGCAACGCTTTTTTTTCTTATCAATTTTTTACATCACAAGTTCACTTTTAGGGATGACAATAGGCGCCATCAATAAGTGGATGTTTATTTTCACGTCGCAAACTTACCTAGCTAGTGAAGCAAACTAAGTATAGCTTTTCACGTCGCCAAATTGGGGGATGGTTCGAGAGTGAAATTTTGGACGGATAAATGGATGAGCAACGAGTGTTTGGCTGAGCTATTTCCATCATTATTTCAAGCATGTGAATCAAAGGAATGCACTGTTGCTGAAATGGGAGAGTGGAACGACTCGGTTTGGGGGTGGAACACACTGTTTCGGTCACTGCAGTCTGGTGCAGCTGTTACCGATGCTGGAACTGAACTCATGGGGTTGCTGGCAGGCGTACAGCTGCAGCTACATACTGCTGACAGATTTGTTTGGCTTCCAGATACGATTCGGGGCTTCACAGTCAAGTCGTGCTATGAGTGGGTGTGCAATTCTCTTCGAGGCGATGCATTATTACATGTAGATCCGATGGTGGAGGCATCTAATTCTCTTTGGAAGAGCGATATTCCGTCGAAGGTGTTGGTTTTTTGCTGGAGGTTGTTGCTGAACAAGTTACCAACAAGAGAAAAATTGCACAGTAGAGGTGTGTTGTCTTCTCCGTTCGAGTTATCTTGTGTTTTCTGCTTTAAGGAACTAGAGACAGCAGCTCATTTATTTTGTAATTGTCCGGTGGTGCGTACAATTTGGCGTGGGATCTTTTCGTGGGTGAATCTGAATGGTGTATTGGAGGAGAACGTTCTCTCCTCTTTCCATCAAGTAAGCAGCTGTGTGAAGGGAAAGAAAGTAGCCAGGGTCAAGCATCTTTTTTGGGCAGCAACTATGTGGCAACTGTGGCTAGCCAGGAATAGAACTTTATTTCAGGGGGTTGTTATTAATGTAAATTCTGTTCTTTACTCCATTAAATTTGTATCATGGAGCTGGTTTGTGGGTAGGAAGGGGAGAAATAGCGGGGTATCCTTTTCGGATTGGTGTTCTTGCCCCTTGGGTTGTATTTCATCTTTGTAGTCAACCATGCTATTGAGGTACTCTTTTTTCCTCCTTGGGTCTTTTTCCCAAAGGGTTTTGGCCCAGGTAGGTTTTAATGAGGCCCCTCCCCTTCCCATATCTTTGTAAGGGTTGGGTGCACCCCTAGTGCCCCCCTTAAATGAATATTGCTTATCTAAAAAAAAAGCTTTCACGTTCATTTCTTTTTCAGCATGGTTTTGGTGTAATCCAAATAGCCAAAAATATAACTATGGTGTATTTTCTGTTACCCAAGAAAAAACGATAAAGAGATGATTTTTTTTGTACAAATGGAGAAAAACAAAGGAAAAAGACCGAAAACAAAACTATCTACAAAAGAAAGTCCCACTAAAAGGGATCCTGATTCCCTACATTCAAACGTGTCTATCTTGTTTTTTATTTTATTTTTGGATAAATAAAAACAAGAGCTGAGATTGGTTGGGAGAGTCATTCAATGGTTGGGATTGGATTGACTACGGTGACTGCAATGAAGGGATGGAGAAATGATTTCATAACTTTGTAACTAAAAGGTATGAAGTTTTAAATTTATATCCATGACTTGAAACCGGAATAAAGAGATAGGATTTTTAACCAATATGAAAAGACATGATTAGTTAAAAACATCTTTTAGTTTTCATTTCATAAATTTGTATTTATTTTAAATTACTAATAGAGAGAAGATAAAAACTAACTAGTTAAAATGTAATTTATATTACATGAAATATTAATAATAAAAATACACACCCATGCATGTTATATATATATATATATATATATATATATATATATATATATATATATATATATGTATGTATGTATATTATAACAATATCATATTTAAAGTCTCAAATCTTATATTTTTAACTGGGAGTAAATTAGCTATCTCGTCCACAAGTGTTTGCATTTTCTCACTAGAAAAATTAAACTTTGAGAGGGGGTAAATCCCCTGCTAAACAATCAAAAATTCGTCACAAACCATTTGGCAAAGTAATTTGTTACGAACCTAGATTTGTAATCAAATTTGGCGTCACAAAATGTTTAACGATGAATTTTCAAATCCGCCGCTATTTCCGGCAGAAATGCACCTCACAAATAGGAATAACCCCACTATTAGCGACAGGTTGTTTCGTCGCTAATAGCAAGGGAAACAATATATCGCTAATAGTGAACGAAACATTCTGTCACTAATAACAAGAGATGGTATCCCTCTCTATTAGTGAGGGATTTTAAGTTAGGGACTTGTAGTTTTTTAATAAAGGATTAATCTATATTTAATTGGAAGGATGCCTTTAATCTCAAATTAACGATACATTAAATTTAATATAAAGCTATATATTAGTTACAGATTTTATATTTCTCTAATTTAAACATATGCTACAAAATCTTAAAAAAATTAAATAGCACATAAACATTTTTAATATAACTAACAAAGTTTATATACATAATCCATCATAAGTAATGTTAATTCATAAACAAATAAATACGATATACTTTCCTAATACTACTAATAGTTTTCAAACTAATTCAAAAAAGAAATCAAAGATCTTCATCTAAGTCATCATAAATTTCATCATCTTGTTGGCCATTTTTATTTGTAGGTGTCGGCACAAGAGGGGGCGGATGACTCAAATAAAAAGTCTTTATAAATTGGGGCATATGCTCTTGTGTTGCAAGAATCCCATCTAATTGTTCTTTAAGGCTGTTAGGATCTAAACCAAATATTCTTCCGTTCTTGTCCCCACCTCCAACAACCTCTAAGAAGATAGTGTTGTGAGACACACGTCACCTATTAGCGTCTCTAAAGGCATAATTAGCAGCAAAAGTAACAATAACTCTAGTGACACAATTTTGAAGAACCCGCCAGCAACACAATCTTTCTTTTGAATCCTAACTTGAACGAATTTTTTTGGAAATAGTTTGCAAGGAACGTGTTTTTGTGAAGGATTTAGCGACAACTTATTTAGTGATGAAAACTCTCTCTCTCTTTCTTCCTCTCTCAAAATCCGTCTCTAATATAACATTTTAGTAATTTTGTGAGGGATTTTGCTACGGAAATTTTGGAGAGGGATGTTTTCTGTCACTAACTTCGTCGCAAACGTGTACCCAGTTAAGACAGATGTAAATCTTGATTTCCGTAACTAATTAATCTCTCGCTAATAGTGAGGGATATGTGTTTGTCTCAAAAATCCCTCTCTAAAAAAGATTTTCGTAGCATTGTCTATTTAGCAGTGTCTATTTCTATTGGCCAGCACCAGCAGCACATGGTCGCTGTCCTGCATTAAGTCCCATGTTTAGGATGAGAAGAAGAACCTCATAGGGCAAAGTACGTACGTAAAGCCAGCTGATTGAACATGTTCTGTGTCAAATGGTTGAGCAACAATATCATCGATCGATGTTAGAAAAAAACTAGCATAGGGATACAAGGATATTCCTACATGAGGTCTGAATTTCACAGGAAATCACTAGTTCAACATATGAAAAGAAATACTTTAATTAAGGGAATCTCAGAAATCATCATGAGTACTTGCAAATCATGGGCCATCCCATAAAGAGGTGCAGTAACATGGAAACACTAGTTGGAAAACACGTTTGTGATGTTTTCTTTCCACTTTTAACCATATCACAAGCATATAATTGTAAAAAAGAAAAAATTAAAAGTAGTAACTCAAGTGAGTGATAAATACATGCAGGTAAATAAATATATATCATAAAGAATATTGTGACAAATAAACTAGTAATATGGTTCCCCTCTGACACAACGAAATATAAATCATAAAATTGATCTAACTCTAGATGACATGAAAATAAACATATACCCACCCTCATCCATCCAAAACCAATAATCTTTCTGTAAATAAAATAAAATCTAATTAGTTTTTACAAAATGAATATGAATCACACTTCATCATCAGGCCCTGTCAATACCTCAACCATAACCTGCATGACCCTAACTCTTGTTTGTAAAGACAATATGTAATCAGCTGTCTCTCTGAACAATCCATCCAACCCCATCACAGATTCACTATTTGGTACAAGCCTCTTCAATGTTCTCACACGTGTCCGAATTCCATTGGTCCCTGATGATCTTCTACAACCACCTCTCCTCTTCATCAAAATCCTTCTCGTCCTCCTTTTCCTTGCAAATGATGAATTGCAATGGTCTTCAGTTCTATCAAGAAGATCCTTCAAAGCAAGGGATGCAAAAGATGGCTGTGAAGAAATTCCCATATCTCAACACAAAGCTTTCAAATTCAAGGTGTGAAGAAATAACACACCAAGAAGCATTTATATAGTGTATTAATTAAGGATTATTCAGATTATAAAATCTATAGGATATTATAAGGTGGGGACCACAAGACACCTTTTAATGTGGCTTCCAAAGGAATGGGAGAGAGACAGGTGTACCTAAGTGTTTTGCTGTTGCTTTGAGCATGTTCTCAAAACCCGATGCACATGCATTCACATGATTTTTCTTCATAGCACCCAACCTCTCTAGTCTAAAACCAACACTTTCATTACATCAAACACTAACACACCACCTTTCATATCTAATAAGACCACTCTGGATTATTCCTCTCCAACTTTACAAATTCAATGGATTTACAAATTTAATTTGGCATCCTTTACCTTACTTCCAGCTCAATAAACGTGGCAACGTGGCATTAAACATGCACAAATTCATGCTGCTTGAAAGGAAACCGTTTTATAAGACACTTAAAGAAAAATAAAGTATCAGTGGATTGTTACTTGTCAATGCTTGTGTAAACAAAAAGTGGACATTGTAGATCATAATGTTTGGGATAAGGCAGATAATCTCTGACATTCATGAACCGTATATTTATTTTTCATTTAACTTATAAATTTATTCTCAAAGGAACCATCATCTTCTTACGTGCCTTGACATTTATATATATATATATATATATACAAATAATAATATTATGACACAGCCAAAACCGATTCATTGTACTTACAAACAGTATGAGATCTGACAAACATTCCTTCATCCCTTTTAATTTTTGAATCTTCCTGGAGAGGTGCAAGTTTATATGATTATTTTGTCTCCATCAATACATGAAGGTTGAGAAAAACTAAAAAAGAAAAAATTAATCAAGGACATCTTCGCCTAATTAATGACATTCATATATATGAGAATCCAAGTAGTAATAATTCTGAACTGATAAAATTGACAAGTCTCTTTGCTCTTGTGCATTCGGAAGGCAGGAAAAACTTATAATTTGCAAAATATCAATTTACTTGGTTATTAGTTGGCTTGGGAACCTCCCTACTCTATTCTTGTTTTGGTGGGTCATTTCTCGAGTAGGACCCACGCTGAGTTAAAAAGAAAATGAAACAAATAGTTAATTAGTGGGAAAAGCCATGTGTCATGTTATGTGGGAATTTGAATCCCTAATTAAAAGGCCAACAGCCGAGGAAGGAGTCGGTCGAATTATGAGGTCAGCTAAGTTGGTTTCAGCTGAATCTCAAAAAAAATAAGTTGGTTTCAGCTGAGTATTATGGTTAGCCCATTGGCACATCAGTCGAAGGGTAGCTAGCCGACATGGAAGATTGGAAGCTGATTTTAAGGGGCACCTGCATAACATGATTAGAAATAAAATAAACCAAATAAGAGGAATTAATGCCCATGAGGCAAAACTGCAAGCGAGATAGCTGGGGCTATTCGTAAGTTTAAGAGAAGTTGATAGAGTGCATAATTGGAACGTCGGAGACAATTATCGCTTGAAAACACGAGACGTGATACTTAGGTTATTTTTGGTCGAGTAACCGTTAGGTTGAGACGTAGTTGAACTGTAGCTTAGTGGTCCCAGGTGGACTGAGCTTGAGGTCAGGTCGTTCGTATTCTGGTAAGGTCGGGAGCCGAGCCCGAAGTCGGGTTGTACCTGCAAAGACACTCTGACGCTTAAGTTAATGAACAGTAGTCAAAGCGAGGTATGAGATGAGGAGAAAAAACTGGCGACCTATGATGTCGCTAATATGTGGGTAATTAGCGTGGGATGTGGTCCGTCGCTAATTATCGCGGCCATTTCCATCGGAAACCACTACACATGCCATGATTCACTACAAGAAAAGAAGCCATTAGCGACGGAAATTAGCGATGGACTAATGGTCCCTCACAAAAAATTAGGATTAGCGACGGAATTTGCGAGGGAATAGGGGCTGTCGTATTTTTGAGAATTAGCGACGGAAATTTAGACATTAGCGACGGAAATACCATCGCTAATGGCTTGGGCGGGAAAATTAGCGACGGAATTTCAGTCCCTCGCTAATTTCTGCCAGTTTTCAGATGATGGGACTCAGTGCAGGGGTTGGTAAATCCGTTTACACCTCACTCTTCTTTCTCACTCACAACACCCTCACTCTTCTTCTCTCCTCTTCACCCTTCCTCTTCCCTTACTCTTCTTCTCACTCACACCACCACCACGCCACCCTTCCTCTTCCCTCACTCTTCTTCTCTCCTCTTCTTCTCACTCACACCACCACCACACCACCACCACGCCACCCTTCCTCTTCCCTCACTCTTCTTCTCACTCACACCACCACCACACCACCACCACGCCACCACCGCCGCCACCACTCTCACTCCTCTCTCTCTCTCTCTCTCTCTCTCTCTCTCTCCCTCCCTTCTTGCTCTTCTCCTTCTCACTTTACCATCCACACACCACCACCACGCCACCTTCACCACCACCACCACCACCACCACCACGCCGCCACCACTCTCACTCCTCTCTCTCTCTCTCTCCCTTACTCTTCTCCTTCTCTCTCTACCATCCACACATCACCACCACGCCACCTTCACCACCACCACCACCACGCCGCCACCACTCTCACTCTCTCTCTCTTTGGAAATAATAATAGTAATAATAATAATAGTAATAACAATAATTAAAATAATATAATAATAAATATAAAAAAACAGATTTAAAAAAAACAGAAACAGTCAGACTTAGCGAGGGAATTAGCGAGGGAAAATTCCCTCGCTAATTAGCGAGGGATTAAAATTCCCTCGCTAATCCCAGTAGCGAGGAGGGAATTAGCGAGAGAACCAGTCCGTCGCTAATTCCCTCGCAAATGACCATTAGCGACGGATTTAGGTCATTTTGCGAGGGAAATTTCCCTCGCTAATGACCAGTTTTTTTGTAGTGATTACTAACGGCTAATTCCACCGATAATTAACTAGTGGGTTAATTTTTTATTTTTTTTTATTTTTTCAATCTGCTTATTTATATTTTTCATATTTTATAGATACTGAAATATAAAATAAATCAAACAAAGTTATATAAAAATTTCAAAAAAAAGTTAAAAAAAATTAAAAATGTCATAAAATAGTGGCTTAAATAGTTATTACCCCCTGCAAATATCCTCATTATCCAGTTACCCCCCTGCAAAAAAAAAGGTTGAAAAAACACCTTATAAAATGTAACGTTATCCAGTTGCCCCCCTACTGTTAATTTTTCTGTTAAAAAAATGTAAAATGTAACTTTATCCACTTACCCCCTAACGTCAGTGCCACGTGTCACCATATTATTGGGCCTCTGTGACACGTGGCACTGACATGCCACGTCAGCATCTATGTCACCTGGGCCACGTGGCACTGACATGTGCCACGTCAACAACCAATGGATGGCTGCCAGGTGGCACTAGTTATTACACTCAAAAATAAAGATTTTTGTGGCCAATGAGTGTTGAACTCGTGACCACTTACTCACACCCACACATCCTAACCACTGAGCCACTTGATTTCTTTAGTAAGTTAAGTCACCTACAAATATATAATACATAATTGTCACTTAATTTAAAAAAGAAACTGGAACAAATACATGTAGCTGGAACAGATACATTGGAAACCCATATTTGGCAACAACCAACAACAACGAATTCATGTAACCTTCAATCTCTCATCATCAAGCATTATCCCCAATAAAATCAAGCAATTATCAAGCATTAAATTTCCAGCAACCTCTCATCATCAAGCATTATCCCCAATTAATTAAAAAAAATCTGGAAATCAATTCCTCTCCTTCGCACGTTCATCTTCTCCAACACGTTCTGCATCGCGTTCTGCTTCTTCTCACACCTTCCTTCCACCACTGTTTCCTTCATCTTCAAAAAAGAAAATATGGAACAGATTCATCTCGAATTAAAAAATGAAAATATGGAACAGATCTGGGTTTCACTACAAGAAAAGTTGGACTTTGCGGCGGGCAAAATCCGCCGCAAAAGCCAAATTTGCGGCGGATATTTGGACTTTGCGGCGGAATTTTTTCGCCGATAGCCAGCTTGAAGCAAACGCGTTGCGGCGGATTATCCGCCGCAAGTTTGCGGCGGATTTAGTGGCGCCGCAAAATCCACCGCAAATTTGCGGCGGATAATCCGCCGGAAAAGGGGACAAATTTTTGACGCAATATATCCGCCGGAAAGTGCCCAATATCCGCCGCAAATTATCCGCCGCAAAGTATCTGTTATCCGCCGCAAAACACCCATTTTATTTAAAAAAAATGAATATAATTTTTTTAAAAAAACGTTTTATTTAAAATTCCGCCGCAAACGACACAAATCCGCCACAAAGTACCATTTTTTTTTAAAAAAATTATTATTATTTTTAAAAAATAAATTTTATTTTTTTAAAAAAATCGTTTTAATTAAAAATATATATTATTTTATTAATTTTTTTAATAATTGATAAAAAAATAAAATCCAATAACTAATTAATTTTTAATTTAAAAAAATAAAAATTGGGAAAAACAGTAAAAATATCCATACAATTAATAAAATATCCAGACAATTAATAAAATATCCAGACAAAAAAATAAAATAATCTAAAGCTACTGGGGTGCCTGCCGGTCAATGTCATCAACATTATTATAATATGTATCATCTTGAAGTAAAGCACTGAGCGATGACATTTGGACATTAAGATCAATGTCCAGCGGGGGTGACCGCTGCTGGGGGTACTGCTGGTTTGGTTGGATCAGGGGTGACTGATGTTGGGGCTGCTGGTATGGCTGGCGGGGTGACTGATGTTGCTGCTGGTATGGCTGGAATGGCGGCGCATACTGCGGTGTATACTGCGGGGGATATTGGGATGCATACGGCGGGGGATACTGGGGTGCATACTGCTGCTGGTAGTAATGCTGCTGTGGCGGCGGCGGGTAGGATGCTGATGAGGATGGCCTCGAGTGCTGAGACACCATCTGATCCTGCAAGAACTTAAAGCGCTCCTCCGTGCGCTCCTCAGCTACCCTAGCCTGCTCCCGAATCGCCTGAATTTCCCGATCACTTCGATTCTGAATCGCCTGAATTTCCCGATCGCTTTGCTGCTGCCGCTCGGCAATCTGACGCTAAGCCTCGCTCAGTTGCTGCGTCAATTGCCTAACCTCATTCAACTCACCGGCATTGGGAACATAATTGCGACCAGTCGAGGATCCAGAATGTGAATCTGATAGACTCGGAATAATGCTTGTTCGAAAAGCAGCCGGTCCAATACCACCTGATCCTACCAGACGATTAGTTTTTTGGGGACCACTGCTCTCTCCCAAACATCACGAGCTACTCTAGCATCCTCCACTGGATCGACAGCTGCCCCACTGCTCTGTTGTGACTGATGGTACTCAGCCATCCCACCCTCGAAGCTCTCCTGAAAAAAATAACCCAACAAATAAATAACTAATTATTAATATAAATAATAAACATTAATTAATATATATAATTGTAAAAGTAGTTTTACCTGAATACGCCTCGCCCGATCTGTAACGTACTCACCAGTCTCCTCCACCATATGCATGTGGCAATGCAACTCAGGCAAAGTGATTGGCCTTTGTTCCCTCTCCACCTATATATATATATATATATATATATATATATATATATATATATATATGTACATAAATATATATATTATTAATTAAATACACATATTGAAAATGACTAGTTAATTATTATAAATAATTAATTAATTAATCAAGTAATAAATTAAGTAATAAATTTACCAAACGTATGTAATGCGTTGCAGTATTAACACTCCCCCCGTGTGTGTGCAGCCACCTTTTTCAGAAGCACGGTTCTTCTTGGCTTTCTCACAATAATTCTTAAATCCTTCATCTTTCTGCCAATACTCATTAAACTCAGCCCAAGTTGAGTCTCCCATATAAGATGGCTTCGTACCCGTATTGCGCACCCTCCGCATCAATTCAGAATAGCGATGAGAACATCTCTTATGGAACACTCTCTCAACTGCGGCTTGCTCCCCTGGATACCATGTACATTTTTCCTATTTAAGAAATTTACAATAATGTTGTTAATTATAAGGCAATAATTAATTAATTAATTAATCAAGTCAATATAAAAGATAATACACCAAATTAATTATTTCGTAGAATCGAATAATTAACTTACCAAAAATGATCTTAACATCTTCTTATTTGCATCCTTATCTTTTCTAACTTCCGTCCAGTTCTTCCAGCTCTTGGTAAAATTCTCCTTGATTGTTTTTGTGATGGCGGTAGCTGAAGCCTTCGAAGGAATAAAACTGCATTAAAAAAAGATGAATTTTGTTACACCAAATATAAGTTATATATAAATGGCAACAAAAATAAATTAATAAATAATAATATAGATATATATATATATATATATATATATATATATATATATATATATATATATATATATATATATATATATATATATATATATATATATATATAGACTTACGAATCGCCAACAATCTGCAATATGATACGCCCATCAGGTGTAACCCTAATCACATCAGTCCCATCAATGAATGTGCGTACCCCATCCGCATCAACATGTGTCGGGGATAAGCCCTCAGTACCAACAGGAATCGATGGGCCCCCTGCAGTACTAGTACTAGCACCATCCTCAAACACAGGTGGTGGCAAATATCCGCCAGTAGTAACAACAACACGCGTAGGCTGAACACGGCGCCCTACGCGAGTAGATGTCTTCCGCCTGCTAGTGCTGGCGGCATCGGGAGGTGGAGGAGGAACATATGCGCCGTCATGATCGGATCCCGAGTCATCATGAGATGCCATATCTGTATAGATCTAGCTAAACATATACATTTAAACAAAACAAACATATACTAAACAAGGTTAACATAAACATATACAAAACTCATGCATTTAAATAAATAATTTGAATCTCATTCATTCTCAAACAAATAACATCCTTCATTAAAAATAACATCTTCATTAAAAATAGAATTGTTGAAACATAAATTACATTCATTCTAATTTGAATCCCATTCATTCTCAAAATCATCATCATCGGAGGAGTGAATTCTTGATACACCAATGTGGTCTGTTGCATCATCACCATCAGCATCTTCGTCATCAACAACTTCATCGCCGGTGTTTGGCTCATCACATAAACGAACAATGGGTTCAACTTGAATCA
This sequence comes from Astragalus membranaceus, assembly GCA_039519185.1. NCBI lineage: Eukaryota > Viridiplantae > Streptophyta > Magnoliopsida > Fabales > Fabaceae > Astragalus > Astragalus membranaceus. The sequence goes on along the minus strand of CM076847.1, from coordinate 135,970,311 downwards.
CTTCATTTACATTAGACATCTCTTCCATTTGATATGGCATATCCTCCACCGTGTCATCATTTGTCTGATCAATGCGACCTCTTGGTTTTGTTTTAATTGCGACACACCAACCACGCCTATCAGTCCGCATTGATGGATAAGGGACATAATAGACTTGTCTCACATTTTGTGCAATGACGAACGGATCATACGGTCGATATCTACCATTCATTTTAATGTCCACTGTATTTGACTTTGGATTCACCTTTGTTCCTCGAGCAGACGGATCAAACCAATTACAATAAAAAACCACTACCTTTGGACTAAAATCTAGATGGGGGTACTGAAGTTCATATATGTGTTGAACCACACCATAAAAATCATCTTCACCTCCTCCAGTGACCCCCTTCATGCACACTCCACTATTGACTGTCTCTCTGCCCTGTGTCCATTCATTGGTGTGAAATTTGTATCCATTGACAAAGTATGTGTGCCATTCTTTAACACATCTTCGAGGACCGTCTGATATGTTCCTCAAGTGTTGGTTGGTAGGATTTGGCGGGAGGTGTAACACCCTAAAATTATTTAATTAATTTATTTAATTAAGTAATTGGGGGATTTAAATTAAATTATTTGATGTATTTTAATTAATTAGAAATTATACTAATACATGTAGGAAGTATTAGAAAGTGGAGGTGCCAAACCAAATGGACTTGGGCCTAAGTGAGGAGCCCAAGCCCATTATTCTTGTCATATGCGAAGTGGTTAGGTGTTGGGGGCTAGGGTTTTGGTGGAGGATATGCGAAGTTGAAAGAAAGAACAAGGGAGAGAAAGAAATAGCGTGAGAAAGGGAGAGAGAGCAAGGGGCGCCGTAAGGAGAAGAGAAGAAGAGGAGAGAAGTCGCAACCAAGGAAGAGCAAGAACGTGATCTTGTTGCTGTGGTCCTGTACGTGACTATCTCCGGAGCCTCCGTTCTTCAATTTCGAGGTTAGGGGAGCTCTATCATTCTATCTAATAATTCATATGATGAGTTCTAGATCTAGGGTTAGACTAGATTTATTGATGCATTGTTGATGTTGGTTCCTATATATGTATGTATGCGAATTGATGTAGGCACGAATTCTTGATGTGTTCTTGATGCATTGTTGGTATTAGTCATTATATATATGTGTATGCGAAGTGAAATAAATCATGAGGCTGAAATTCTTGATGTGTACGCGTTGTTTTGATGACTTGTGGCATTCGAATTGATCATGAAACTGAAATTGGTGTGTTGAGTTGCTTGTGTTGTTCGCAAATTGGAAGATTGGGTGTATAGGCGCCTAGGGCGCCAAGGGGATAGGGAAGACAATGCCCAATTGAATTTTTTTGAGAAATTAATTAAAATAAGTGTATTTTTGGTGGCTGGAAAATGTTCAGTTTTTATAATTTAAAGGTTGTTAGAAAAACCAATTTTTAGTGTTAAAAGTGTTGGACAAATTCTGGGTGGTTGCTGGTTCTGGGCGCTAAGTGCCTGTGCTGGGCGCTGGGCGCCTGTGCTGTGTGTTGTTGCGCGTGGGGGCGCGCCTGGGCGCTAGGCGCCCGTGTTGTGTTGTGTGTGCGTTGTGCGCGCCTGGGCGCTGAGCGCCTGTGGCGCTGTGTTGTGCGTGCGTTGTGCGCGCCTGGGCGCTGAGCGCCTGTGGCGCTGTGTTGTGTTGCGTTGTTGTTGCCTGGGCGCTGGGCGCCTGTGCACTTGTTGCCTGGTTGCCTGGGCGCCTAAGGCGCCTGTTCCCAGGATGTTGCCTGATTTTTCCAAAATTAATTTTATCATAACTTTTGACTCAGACGTCCGTTTTGGACGATTCAAAAAGTGTCGTGAAGCTTTTTACGTTGTCCATCTATGGGTCCAATTTTTAAAATGAAAAATTGTTATTTTCTGGCTGTTTGTGGACGCCCAAGTGGCTGTCCCCGGTGACCGTCCCAGTGACATTGAAAAATGATATGAAGCTCTTTAAAAATCCTTTTTGGTGTATAAACGACAGTTTTAGCAAAATAATGTCAAAAATGATGATTTTGACGATGATGCTCTCGGGGCTAGTTAAAAGACTGTTTTGCCCTTAGAGGCTAATTATTATTAGTTATGATGTGTAAAAGACTGTTTTGCCCCTAGTGGCCAAAGTTGTAGATAATGATGTGTAAATGACGAGGATGCCCTTAGTGGTTAGTCAAATGACGTTTTTGCCCTCAGTGGTTATGGTTTGAGTTGATTGATGTTTATGTGTGAGTGTCGATGAAAAACCAGTGACGTTTGGGGCCCGAAGGGCTAAGTGATGTTAAGGTCTAAATGGCCTAGTGACGTTGTGTGATGATTATGAATTTGACAGGTGCTGTGCTCCGTGCGAGCAAACCGGTAAGTGACGGGTCACATAGTTGACTATGAATTGAGTAATTGTGTATTTGCGTATTGTGAGTGGTGCATGTCATAGTGTCTCATGCCCATATGCATAAACCCAGTGATGTTTTGAGGCCTGAGTGGCTAAGTGATGATGAGGCCTGAGTGGCTAAGCGACGTTTTGTGAAAAGGTACCTTCATGCATATGCCCGCGAGAGGGTTGCATTTCATAAATCGATATGACATGGGATGAGTTATTGTAAATGATGTAAATGATGACTGTGATGTGGGTGTTTAGTGTATTGGATGCTGATTATTCTAGTGCGTAGCCTGTGATTAGTCCTTATCATATTTTCTATTATATAGACTGAAATGATGCTCACTCTTTCCTGTTTGAATGTTACCCCCGTGTTGGTAACGTGCAGGTGATTCCCAGTGAAGGTCTTAGCTTCACTTTTCTTTCGAATCGAGTCGTCATGCTCTGATACGTAGCACTCAGGGGGGAAACGAACTCGGCATTTATTAATGATTTTTGGTTGTTGGGTCCATGTGGACTATTTGGTTATGTTTTACTATTTTCCGCTGCGTAGATGGTTGTGTTATGTTGAGTTTTATAAGCGACGTTAAATGAGGCTTGAGATTTTTATGTTGAAGTGCTACGTGGATGAATGATCATTGAGTTAAACTGTTTTTGAAATTGATAAACGACGTTTTGTTTGAAGTATGTGTAACATTCCTTAGGGACGAAATTTTCGAACTCTGATTTTTATAAACAAAGTGACGGGTAGAAAGGGGTGTTACAGGAGGGAATACACATATTGACTAAACCACATTGGAAAATGCGCATGAATATGAGCAGAAGATTGGTCTTCACGTACTGCCTCTGATGACAAGAACTCCCTAAAAAGAAATAATTTAATTGTTACACTTGTCTACTATATTAACTAATTAAGATCGATTGTTAATGTTGAGGAACATACTCAATAAATGGTTGCACCTCAGTACAGTTTATCAACACATGAACATGTGCTGAACTTAACTCTTCATCTGTTAGCCAGTGAGTTGACTCCTTCCCAGATGGACGACCGGGTAGACAAAAGACAGACAAAGCCAAAGGATGTCGCCATTCAGTATCCACTTCATTTCGATTGCTTCCAGGAGCAAACTGATTCTTGAAATAATGAGAACAAAAATGTGTTGTTTCACGGTGTAGGTAAGAAGAACATATCGATCCTTCAACTCTAGCTTTGTTTTTCACCGATCTTTTTGAATCACCCATGAACCTAGAGAATATGATATTAATATAATAGTCATATATTTTAATTTAAACTTGTTTCTTATATTATAATTAAAAATTAGCTGACCTTTCAAACGGATACATCCATCTGTATTGGACAGGTCCGCCAAGTTTAGCTTCATATGCGAGATGCACCGGTAGATGCTCCATAGAATCAAAGAAACCAGGCGGAAATACTCTCTCCAACTTGCATAAGATAAGTGGGATGTCTTGTTCCATTTTTGAAAGATCATCAGCTTTTAGCGTTGCAGAACACAAATTCTTAAAGTATTGACTTATTTCAATGAGCGGATTCAAAACGTGTGTTGGCAACGAACTAAAAGCGATAGGAAGTAAGCACTCCATGAATACGTGACAATCATGACTCTTCATCCCATGCAACCTCCCATTATCCACATCCGCACATCTAGATAAATTGGAAGAATAACCGTCTGGCATTTTCAACTCTTTTATCCACTGATAAACTGCTTTCGCTTGTTCGGTAGATAAAGTATAATTGGCTTTGGGTTTCAAAATCCTAGTACCTTGCTCAACCAACAACAAATCCTTTCGTCTACAGAAATGATCTATATCCTTCCTAGCTTTCTCATTGTCTTTCGTTTTGCCTTTCACGTTCATGACAATGTTAAATATGTTGTCAAAAAAATTCTTCTCTATATGCATGACATCGAGATTGTGTCTCAATAGATTATCTTTCCAATAGGGAAGTTCCCAAAAAATACTTTTTTTTGTCCAATTGTGCCATTGTCCATAGCCATCTGGACGAGAAACAACACCGGCTACGACTTCCACCGGAGGGATATCCCTAACATTATTCCAAACTTGCTCTGGTGTCAACTGACGAGGAGGTCCAGCTGTTTCAACATTTCCCTTGATGAACGCATATTTCTGCTTTCTAAATGGGTGATCCATAGGTAAGAACCTACGGTGCGAGTCAAACCATGAAACTTTTCCTCCGTATTTAAGACTAAAAGCCTTTGTGTCAACCATGCAAATCGGACACGCCATCTTACCATGTGTCCCCCATCCAGACAACATTCCATAGGCAGGGAAGTCATTTATGGTCCACATCAAAGCCGCCCTCATCACAAAATTTTGTTTGCGTGCCACATCATAAGTTAAAACACCATTCCACAACCTTTTTAGGTCATCAATCAAAGGTTGCAAATAGATGTCAATACCAGCTGTTGGATTACTTGGCCCTGGAATAATAGAATTTAAAAACATGTATGGTTTGGACATACACATTTCTGGAGGAATGTTGTATGGGGTAACAATAACTGGCCAACATGAATACAGTGTTGCCGAGGCTTGAATATATGGTGTGAAACCATCAGAGCACAAACCAAGCCGAACATTGCGTGGATCACTGGAAAAATCTGGATGAACACGATCAAAATGCTTCCAAGCTTCACCATCAGATGGGTGACGTAATTCACCAGAATTATTTCTATTTTGATGGTGCCATGTCATTTTACCTGCGGTCTCCATTGAAGTAAACATCCTCTGTAGCCTTGGAATAAGAGGCAGATAGAACATTGATTTTCGTGGAACCGGTTTGCCTCTGCTCATCCCTGATCTACTGACACGATAGCGTGGTTGTCCACACAACTTGCATTCCGACAACTCTCCATCATTTATGCCAAACTCATTGTTATAATAGAGCATGCAACCAGACACACAACAATCAATCCTTTTAGATTTTAAGCCAAGCTTCGATACCACTCTTTTAGCTTCATAATAACTTTGCGGTAAACTCCCTCTAATGGGGGTTGCATCCAACATCATTTTGGTCATATATTCCATGCACAACTCAGCAACATTAAATTGAGACTTAAGACCCAACAACCGAACACACATTGATAATTTTGAGTCTGTAGATCCTTCAAATATGGGTTTATTTGTCTCACTCAAATACATGTAAAACCTTTGAGCTTCCTCATTTGGAACTTCGTCAGCATCTGGTTCTTCAAAATCCAAATTTACTCCAACAGCGTCAGATATCATTCCCTGATAAACATCTAACGGTTGTATTCCCCATCCTTCAGATGTCGTAGTCACTGGATAACTACTTGATGTGTGATCTACTACTTCAACCGGAACATTAACCGCAGGAACTGCAGCTACCCCTGGCGCTCCTTCCCCGGGACGACTCCATGTCCAATAATTTGGCCTAAACCCATTATTGTACAAATGAAGTCTAACTTCATGTTCATTTTTTATAGCTCGAAATGAACATTTCAAGCACGGACATCTAATACCGCCTTGTCGCCCAAATTCTTCATGATCAATGTACTTAGCACAAAAAATAAACTCTTCTACTCCTTCTACAAAACGTCGTTTTACACCAGTTCTTCCAGGATACAATCGATCATACATCCAACTACGATCCATTTTCAAGAACTATATGTATACTACACTACAATATAAATAAAATAAACTATCAATTACTTCATATTTTGATATATATATTTATATATTACTCATTTTATTTTGATATTTCAATAAACTACCAATTAATTACAAGCAACATAATTAATTTTTTAATAATGTTATATACTAATAATTTAAACATTATAAATAATAATTCCAAATTTAATTTTAAATTTCAATTTTTATAAGACAATATATGTTAATAAAATTTATAAGTGAACTTAATAAATAAGTTTTTTCAATATAAATTAATTTGTATTATTATTGCAAACAAAATTTGTAACAAAATTTTACTAAAAATAGTGAAGTAAGTAATATTTTATTAATTACTTTAACAACTAACCGTAGTGAAGAGAAGGCTCTGGCTTGAAGCTTATCCTGAACTCAAGCAGAGAGGAAAAAGGAGGAACCCAAACAATACCTAAACAAAAAACAACACAATTAGTAACAAATTCATATTATTATAAAATAATTTAAAAACGAATATTAAAAAAAATTTAAAAACTAAAACTATTAACTCATATCAAAAACATACCTTGAAGAAATTTCCCAATAAGAGCAGAAGACAATTCGTAGGGAGGAAGCGCTACACTTCAAAAACAGATTTAGTAGAGAAGGAGAGAATTTGGGAGAGAGTAAAAGAGAAATTTTAAGAAGAGAATGGGAGGATTGTTAGAAGTGTGAAGAATGAGAAGTGGGGAATGGATATATATAGAAAAACGCAGCCCAACGGTCAAAAGGTATTTGCGGCGGATTCTGGAGGTTTGCGGCGGATTTTGAAATTCAATATCCGCGGGTTTTTTTTCGGAGCTTTGCGGCAGATTATGGAGGTTTGCGGCGGATTTTGAAATTTAATATCCGCGGGTTTTTTATTTACGGAGCTTTGCGGCGGATTCTTGGTACTTTGCGGCGGATATTCAAATTAAAATACCGCGCCTTTTTTTTTTAAAAACACCAAACAATCCGCCGCAAAAGCTACAATCCGCCGCAAAGATCCGCCGCAAATACTCAACATCCGCCGCAAATGACACAAATCCGCCGCAAAGTACCATTTTTTTTTAAAAAAAAAATTATTATTTTTTTTAAAAAATCGTTTTAATTAAAAATATATATTATTTTATTAATTTTTTTAATTATTGATAAAAAAATAAAATCCAATAACTAATTAATTTTTAATTTAAAAAAATAAAAATTGGGAAAAGCAGTAAAATATTATCACCAAAAAAATATCCATACCATTAATAAAATATGCATACAAAAAAATAAAATAATCTAAAGCAATAAAAATTGAGAAAAACAGTAAAATATATATTTAATGTCTGCTACCCCTAAACGGAGACCTACGCCATTATCTTGATATGACACTCTCTTAAGCATTGTCGGCAGCAGCTCCATTACTGTGGCGTATGTCTCCATTTCTTTGTAAAGAAATTTCCACATTGTCGTGAACACCCATTCATCTTTTTCGTTAAAAGTAACCCATTTATCAGCAAAAAGCTCCTCCTCATTATTTCACCACAAGTGACATATACGTTAATCAAACGCTCGGTATCATCCTTCAACTTAACAGCCCGTCCTTGCAGTTCCTCAAACTTTCTATTTAGAGATTCAACCATATTTTCAAAATAGAAAGTTTCACAAGAAACCATCTTTTGAAAAGATGATTGAATATCTAAATAGAAAGTTTGAGGAACTGCAAGGACGGGTTGTTAAGTTGGAGGATGATACCGAGCGTTTGATGAGCGTATATGTCTCTTGTGGTGAAAATAATGAGGATGAACTTTTTGCTGATAAAGGGGTTACTTTTAACGAAAAAGATGAAGGGGTCTTCATGACAATGTGGAAATTTTTTTACAAAAAAATGGAGACGTACGCCACTCTATTGGAACCCCGCTGCCGACAATGCTCAAGAGAGTGCCGTATTAAGAGATCGAGTGCCGTATCAAGAGAATGAGAGTATTGGTAGAGGTGTGAAAAAAGAAGAAGGGGAGAAGGGGTTTATATAGGAGAAACGAAGTCAAACGGTCAAAAGGCAAGATCCGCCGGAAACGGCAGTTACCGGCGGATTTAAGGGATTTGCGGCGGACTTAAGGGATTTGCGGCGGACGGAGGTGCATTTGCAGCGGTTAATTAAAATCTCGTAAAAAAAAATAATTTTGTGATCCCAAATCCGCCGCAAGAACCGTTAAATCCGCCGCAAAAGCCAAGACGAATTTTAATCCGCCGCAACGGTCAATTATTCCGCCGGTAACTTTGAGGCGGATAAAATCCGCCGGAAATGCGTAGATTCCGCCGGTAACTTTGCGGCGGATCCATATCCGCCGGAAACTCCTGGCCGGAAAAACCAATAATTCTTGTAGTGTTTCTACTTCAAAAACGAAATTCTGGGTTTCCAAATCTTCAAAAACGAATTAAAACGAAAATCATTTTAATTTGATGATGAATTTCTGGGTTTCCAAATCGTTTCAATCCGGGTTTCCAAATCCTTTCAATCTGGGTTTCCAAATCTGGGTTTCCAAACGAAAATCGTTTTAATTTCTGGGTTTCCAAACGAAAATCGTTTTAATTTCTGGATGAATTTGGGTTACGGAAACGTTTGATGATGATGAGTTTGAAGAAAAAGGAATTGAAGAAAAAGAAAAAGGAATTCGTTTTCCAGAAATTGAAGAAAAAGGAATTGATAATGCTTGATGATGAATTGGGGATGCTTGATGATTAATTCGTTTTCCAGAAATTGAAGAAAAAGGAATTGATAATGCTTGATGATGAATTCGTTTTCCAGATTTTTTTTATTTAAGTGGCAATGATGTAATATATATTTGTAGGTGAGTTAATAATCACAAATACTAATTTGGCTCAGTGGTTAAGAGGTGTGGGTGTGAGTAAGTGGTCACGAGTTCAACACCCATTGGCCACAAAAATCTTTTTTTTTAGTGTAATAACTAGTGCCACGTGGCAGCCATCCATTGGTTGCTGACGTGGCATGTCAGTGCCACGTATCACAGAGTCCCAATAATATGGTGACACGTGGCACTGACGTCAGGGGGTAACTGGTTAAAGTTACATTTTACATTTTTTTAACAGAAAAGTTAACAGCAGAGAGGTAACTGGATAACGTAACATTTTACAAGGTGTTTTTTTCCAGGGGGTAACTGGATAATGAGAATATTTGCAGGGGGTAATAACTATTTAAGCCTAAAATAATCCACCAACCAAATAAAAACAAAGTGTCATAAATTAAGTAAATGTCATAATAGTACAAAAATTCCTAATATGGAACATCATGAGAATCAGAATCGGATTCTAGCAAAAAAGCATTATTAGAGGGCTCATATCGCTGCTATGACCGTGGAGGTCTATAAGGCATGCTCCTATCCAGCTTCACACTACAAGAAAAACGGGAATTTCCGGCGGGCAGAATCCGTCAGAAATTGGACATTACCGGCGGATATTTTCTGCCGGTAATTCGTCCGCAGGTAACGGTTATCGGCGGAAAATCCGCCGGTAATCACTCAAAATCCGTCGGTAATTAATTTTTTTAAAATATTTATTTTAAAAATTTCGCCGGTAATTTAATAAAATCCGCCGGTAATATATTTATTTTAATTTGTTTTTAATTTATTTATTTTTTTAAATTCGTTTATTTTAATTTATTTCTTATTTAATTTATTTCTTTTTTTAAAATTCGTTTATTTAAATTCGTTTATTTAAAAAATTAATATTATTTTAATTATTTAAGTTCGTAGACTGAATATTTGAGAAGAGAAGAGTAATGAGAAAACAGAAATGTGAGAAGAGAAGAGAAGAGATTTGATAAAAATGAAGTGTATGAATGTGTGAAGATTTTGAGAAGAGATTGAGAAAAATGAAGTGTATGTATGTGAGAAGATTTGAGAAGAGATTGAATGAGAAGGAAGAAGAAAGAGGAAATATAGAAGAGAGATATGTAGAGAAATTTATGGAGATTGGAGAGTATGAGAAGAAAATAAAGAGTGAAATGAGATAATGAGAAGAGTGTAGGAGAAAGTTTTATTTATAGGAAATGAGGAGAGTGGAAAAAAATAAATAAATAATTTTTGAAAAATCCCCCGGAAATGTGCATTACCGGCGGAAAAATCCGCCGGTAATGAACATTTCCGGCGGATTTTTTTTTTAAAAAAATAAATAAAAAAGATAAAAAATCCGCCGGTAATGTGCATTACCGGCGGATTTTTCCGCCGGTAATGCACATTTCCGGTGGATTTTTTTAAAAAAAAAATTAAAATAATTTAAAATATCCGCGGGTAATGCGCATTACCGGAGGATTTTTCCGCCGGAAATTACCGGCGGAAAAATCCGCTGGTAATGCACATTACCGACGAATTTTTTTTTTAAAAAAATGTAATATTTTTTTTAAAAGAAATCCGCCGGAAAACCTATTTTTTCCGCCGAAAATTTACCGGCGGAAAAAATCCGCCGGAAATGCCAAATTTCCGTCGGAACCGTACGGGCGGAAAAAATCCGCTGGTAATGCGTGTTTTTCTTGTATTGTCAGCATCTTCGCTTGCTGACAGTGCATCATCACTATGCCCTCCTGCAAGGTCCTGATCGTCTGATCCTGAATCTGCACCAGGTCCCTCAGCTCTGTCACCTCAGCTACGCTCTACCGAGGAGGAGGTCGACTGGCAGAAGCTCAACCGGTGTCGTGATCGACCCCAGTGTAAATATATGGAGAAAAGGGCCATGCTCCATACAGGTGACCCTTTTACTTCCCGCCTACCGTCTTCTTCTAATTGTGCATTAAAAGAGCAGACTTTTCGGTGCAATAGGTGACTTAGGGCCCTATCTCCCCTGAGTCATCATCTGATGAAACTCCTCCCGTTTTGCATAACAAAACAACATATCATAATTAGTGTAAATTTTAACAAAACAAGTAAACAACACTAAACATCAAATCACCTAACTCATTGCTCTTTGGAGTATTTGAGGAACTCATAATTGAGAGACGTAAATCCTCTCTTAGTGTAATCGCTTGAAGAAAAATGAATAAATGTTAGAAATTATTAGTCGAGATCTGTAACTAAACTTTCAGTTGACAACAAATTACAATACTTTGGAATGTGTTGATTCCATTTAATACTCCTATAAAATTAAAATTTATTTCACAAATGCCTTTATATCAACTAATCCTAATTATGTTTACATAATTATCTTTGGTCCCTTTATTTTCTCAAAACCACAACTTTGGTTTGTCTACCTCATTTTTCATGAATTTGGTCCCAAAACTTTTAATTGCACATTGGTTCTTCACTTTTTTTTCTTTCTAAAATCCAAGATTTTGGAGTTCAAAGTGCAAAAGTGTGAATTCTCAAGAGTGGAAAAATTAAGAGACAATAATGCAATTATGATTGAAATAAAATATTATATTTTTCTCCACGTTCGATCGGCAATATGCCTATGCTACAATTGTTGAACTAAAGGGATTAGTGTTCATATTTCATCGTGACACGAATGAACCAACCAACTTATTTTCTCTTAACCCTTCCCCTTAAGCTTTTCTAACCAACTTATTTTCTCTTCACCCTCTCCCCATCTGACGACGCGCACTCATTTTTTTCTTTTTTCGCATTTTCGTATTTCTTGTGGCCCTATTGATGAAATTTCATGTCAATGAGTTGACGAGCATGTTAACGATAGCTTTGAGTTTGATACCTCTCGCCAACTTGTTAGTGAGAAGTTTTGTCAACTTGTTGAGAAGTACCATCGTCAATAAGTTGATGAAAGGTAAAAATACTCAAAAACTTGCCATCAACTTGTTGATAAGGAATTTTGTCAACTTTTTGATGAAATTTTTTGTCAGCTAATTGTTGAAAGCCAGTGTTTTCGTAATTTTCATAAAGCCACCATTAACTCACTCATCAACTTGTTGACAAGAGATCAAGGGAGTTGAGAAGTCGAGTGAAGAAGGGTAGGGGTATTTCTAAATTTTTAAAGGGCCAGGTTAGAAAATGTAGATAGGAAGAGTTAAAACTTTCCAAAATAAATGATCAACTAACACTATAAAAGTTTTTATTTTGACGAAACACATTTAAAAGTTAATGGATCAAATCAAATTCAATTATAAAATAAGATAAGAGGTGAAAGGGTAATTTAGCCTTGATTTTATTAGTTTTAATAATAATAATAGAGGTGCTTTTTGAGTTCAATAATAAAAGGAAAAAAATATGAGATGAAAATATGTATATGCTTAACCAACACGGTTGTCCTAGTGGCTTAATCTACCTTGGGACATTGAGGTCAACATGGTGCTCTTGGGTTCGATTCCTATAGTGTGTTGACAAGTGCGAAATTTAATTCTAAACACAAATGGAGATTAATTAGACTTTCCTTAAATAAACAGTTATACTCTTAACAAGAGACGCATAAGATCCGCACCATTTAAAATGATTAATGCATTCCATGTTGGGTATTGCTAGAATAAATCATTAATCATTTTCCAAACTACATTAAGTCTCATATATAAGAGAAAAATATAGTTTTAAATTTATTGAATAAGTGATTTATCTGGTTTAGACTAGAGAAAGTAATTAAAATGTAATTAACTATAATTTCTGGATGTTATAATTGACATATCACCTAATTGAATAGTTAAATATTGTGATTAACTATATGGACATATTTCGCTGGTACCAGCCTATTAGGGTTAGAACCCAGTATGCATCATTTCACAATTCCCATTTTCCTTATATGTGTCTGCTTCGCGACTGAATAAATATCATGATTAATCATATTTAAATTTGTGGTCAATAAAGTTAATTAGTTCTTTTTTGACAAAAATAAAGTTAATTAGTTGGTAACAAGTTAATCCAATGTTTCGTTAATACATTTGTGAATCGTGTAAAAAAAGTTTAATCCAATGTTTCGTTACTACTTTTGTGAATTTGTGAATTGTGTTAACAAGGTAAAAATTGTCAATTTTAGGTGTCTAGCTTGGGGTAGAAAATACCATTTCTCAAAATAAATGACAAAAGAAATCCAGATAATTTTTGGCAAGATTCGATGAAATTGGAAGATTCTCCTTTGAACTTTCTTTCTTCCTAGTTGGAGGAAAAGAAAGTGAGACTCAGATCTAAAATCAACAAAACCACCGCACCACACCACGCCTCTCGTCTCTTCCATTCCCGTTCACATTCAAAGCAAAGAAGAAGGAGAGTGGAAATGTCGAGCGACAGCGACGAGGACGAGCTTCTTCAGATGGCGTTGAAGGAGCAAGCTCAGCGAGATCTCAACTATGGCAAATCCTCCTCCAATTCCCGCAAGCCTGTCGCCAACTACGTTCAACCGCCTTCATCTCAATCCAAGAAGCCTGCGCCTCCTTCCACCTCCAAGAAGTCGCAAAACAAAGGGAGAGTCGTTGACGACGACGATGATTCCGAAGTGGAGATGCTTAGCATATCCAGCGGCGATGAGGATATCGCTAAAGATCCGGTTACGTCGTCAAGGAATCGCGGAAGCGGAAGAGCACCGGCGCGGGAGGATGATCGGACCTGGGACGGTGAGGAGCCTAGTCGCTGGAAGCATGTTGACGAAGCTGAGGTATGCCATCGTTACTACTGGTTAGGGTTCATGATCATATATGCCACACTTTACGCTCTCTCACTTTCTTTAATTTCTTTAATTTCTTTGTTTTCTTTGTTTAATTGTTTATTTGTCAACAATAAGCTTGTGTATTCGTGCCGGCGAATTGATAGCTTAATTGATGTAAATAGGTAGTTTAGGGTTTTATTCATTTTAGTGATATTCTGCTGCGTTTGTTAGAAATTAGAATAAATTAGATTATCTTCGTAGTATCTTAGAATATCTCGTAGCTTCCAAATGCTGTTTCTCGATGAATTTTGAGAATCTGGACTTTCCTGTGCATGATTGCTTGCATTTTCTACTTTGTGCCTCTCCGGCAGTGTCACTTCCTCCTTCGTCATGCAACCTTCCAACTGCCTCTTCTGGCTGTCTGACTGAGTTCACGTTTCCAGTGTTCCTAAGCCTTCCAGTGTTCCTAAGCCGTCTTTCATGCTTTAGTTTTGGAGCTCACATTACTCTTTAAGCTTATTTGTGTTAAGCTCAAAGCTTACTAGCTTTAGTTTGATGGGAAATGTTAGAATATCATTTAATACTCTTAGAATTAATTAATTGGTCATTTAGGCATGTTTGATTCTATTACTTTTCGACATTTGTTTCTGATAGAACTGAATCAGCAAGGAGTGAATGGCCCCTTCCTAGTCCCCACAAGATTTCTATGGTTATTACAGCCCCCTTCCAATGTTGTCAATAGTGGATTGCAGCCCATAGTGAATTGCCAAAATTCTGCTATACTTTTCAATTTTCATCATATCGAGAACACTCCCGTTTCCCACTTTCTCTTGCATTTCAGCCTCTGTTAATCTTTTGAATTTGGTCCTTATTCTTGAATGTTCTGCATTGTTATTACTGCTCCCGTTGTTGAAGATGCCCGAGAAATGGTACTCCCCATTTCAGTGATCTTTGTGGTTGTTCTCATCCCTTTTCCCTCCTAGTAACCTCCTACCTTCGTAACAATTGTTCCCTTCTTCAATCTTTTTGGCTTTGCTCATCATTTCTAACAAGGTTCTTGGACCGTACAACTAAATCACTAATCTCTTCCTTTAGACCATTAAAGAACACTCCGTTAAATACACTTCATCCATCCATCCAGCCATCTTATTGCACCTGCCTATTTCTTATACTGGGTCACAAACTCATCAACAGACTGAGCTTGTTTCATTGCCAACAGTAATTCAAATGGATTCTCCACCATTGTTGGGTGGAAACAATAAAGAAGAGCAGTCTTGAACCTCTACCACAGTGGGTTCAGATTGCAAGACTGTTAACATCGAAACCAGCTAAGAGCATCACCTTCTAGGGAAACCGTGGCGTTACTGCATGCATATTTTCTTCACGTCTGACCCCACCGAGCCTGAAATGGCGTTCCAGCTCGTCCAACCATCCATAGCTTCTTCTCTCCCTCATAGATGGGCATCTCCAGTTTCCTCCATTTGTCTCCCACCACACTACTTGGGTCTCCCCCACCTGATGTGCTCCTCTAGTTGTCCCTGAGTTGTCCGGGCTTTCTTGGATGTTCTTTCTGGCCGCTTGCACACCATTTTGGCCAGCAGCGTGTTCTCCATCGACGTATTCATCAGCCTCTCCATCATTCCTTCCAACTAGAGTATTCGCACATCCATACCTTATTCCGCCTGATTCCAACCCCCAACTGTCCTCTCTAGTGACTCCAATCTTGCTTCCATTCTTGTTGAAACCCTGAAAAAAATGTATCACAACATTGCTCACTGTGATTGGAAGGAGCGCTGGTACCTGTTGATATAACTGGACCACCAAGAAGAAAGAACGGTGTTTACTGCATTGAATGAAAGAAGCCTTAGGTATTCGAGAGTCGTAAACTCTCCTAGAATCCTAGTTCCTACAATATTTAGATGGCTGTTGCAATCCCCCCACCCCCCTCTCATTCTCTTTTCTACTGTCCCATCGACTAACTAACTACCCTGGTAACTTAAATCATTTAAAGTAAGCCATCTGTTACTGAACCAAGGCTCAATAGTCAATACTTTGTTTCTCTCCTGTTCCTCCTAACAGATACCTTTTCAATAGGGAGTCGTTGCCAATCAGTTTCCGTATTCTATTAGCGTTAGTAATAGTCTTTTTTTGTTAAGTAGGGGAGACTTGTTGCAGCAGTTAAAATCGTTATGATGTGATGTGACCTGGAATCACAGGTTTGAGCCATGAAATAAGCCTTTTGCAAATGCAAGGCAATGTTGCCTACCATAGTACCATGTGGATATGACCCTTCAATGAACCCTGCACCTAGCTGGAGCTTTATAGTATCATTTTTTTGAAAAGTCTCACTCTGATATTGAGCTCGAGCTTGTACTAGTAGTTTAGAAGTACTACACAAGCACAATATTGACCTAATTCTTAGTATAAATAGGCTTACTGCTTTGCATTTTAGACACACCAAATCAATCTAATCCCATATTATTCATCAGTATTCTTATTTTCTTATATTACTCTAGTCTTGGACCATTTAGTAATGTGATAAATTGATTAAATTTCTAAAACAAAGTTGAACAGTTATAATGCTGAAGTAATTACTGTTTCATTTTCTGTTGTTTTTCTTTCCTTGTATTTTGCAACATGCATATTCTATTATTGTTCCCTAAGGAAAATAGTATACTTGAAATCAAGGAACTGCTGTATTTATTATTCCATTCTCGTTCTTCAACGACTACAACAGTTCGAAGGTGTGAACACAGCCTACAACGCGAGATTGAATCGCTGTGGTTAGGGACGTTTGGACCCATAACAGAAGCATATGATCTTGTGTTTCCCAGGTCTGATACGCTGGATTTTCGCGATTTTCAATGTGATCTTCGTCTGAGAGGTAACACAGAGGAATTTAAGGACAAAAAAGGAAATGATGAAGGCGATGAGCCTTAAGTACAGGTTCTACATGTCAACGCCACAAGATGAAGTTCTCCTCGTGAAGCTTCTCCATAATTTTGTGGCAAAACTCCTTGATTTTAGAAGAAACAACGCCGTCAGCGGAAGCGAAGAACGGAGGAGTGTGCGTCTCAGTGGTGGAGCCACCTCCTGGAGGTGGTGGAGGTCCATTGTCTACAGAAGCCATGGAAGTGGATCAAAAAGCTCTGATACGATATTAGAATGCGATAGCCATAGAGAGAGAGAGAGAATGAGTGAAACTGAAAACAGAATTTTGTGTATTGATTGAATTGATTCTATTACAAACAGAGTTAGTGTTCATATATACTGCACAAGATGAGTCACTGCTGAGTCAGCAGTCCTAACAGCTTCTAACAATAGTGCTGACATGGCATGACCAACTTACCAGTCCTACACTTGCTAACAGTACACCTATATAACAGAAAGTACTCTCACACACCATTTTTCTTTGCATTTTTTTTTATCTTCAATCCATTTAAATAAACTCTCGTTTTTTATTTTTGTTCTAATAATAATTCAGTGGGGAAACTAAAAGGCTTTTGAGTAATATACTAAAATGATCTTGGGCTGACTAATTATTAGTACCTTAGATCCTGATACTATTAGTGATGTCCTCATTGTAACTGGGGTGAAATTATGCTTGCCTTAAATCTAATAAGTGTTGGAGGGCTATCTACATTGTTAAGTGGAAAGCAATTTGATCTATAGCCATATCGTGTTTTGTGCACTATTTTGGTTTGTTATTTGTGTTTGTGATTCCTTTTTCTTTTTGTCCTCTTCGGCTAGGCTTAACTCAACCCCAAAAGCTAGCTCTAGAGGTGAGGATTGCCAAAGCCTTTTACGAAATACTTTTGGCATGTGTCTGGTCAATGTGGGATCTCAACACACTCTGTCACGTCTAAGGGTGGTTTGTTGGGCATAGACAAATGTGAATGACCCAATAACAACACCCCCTCACGCCTCAGATTTAGCTTGTGGACACATATGGGTGGCTCGATAATAGATCTAGGATAGACTTTGGTACCATGTCATATAAGCAAGGTAGTCAAGATCGCGCTCTGGAGCGCGGGAGCGTACGCTCCTACGAACTCATGGCATGTGATCCCGTTCTCGCGTAGACTTGCAAATGTCACAAGAGGAGCCGGAGCGCCGCTTAGGCGCGGTAGGAGTGGTCGGAATGATCAGGAGCGGTGGGTCGGGTTGCGTTGAAGAAGACAAAGGAATAGGGTTTTCATTGCGAAATGACTACCGTGCCGTTGTTTTTTAAATGCGAAATGACTTTCCAGCCCTTATTTTTTTAACTGTTTATGGATATTTTAAACCCTTCTTAGTCATTTTACTATGGGGTAATTTTTTATTTTAATATTTTAACTGAGCATTCTCCTTCCCAGTATGAAAAACGTTCTCCTCTCAATGTTTTGCATCCTTCAATGTTTTGCATCCTTTAAATGCTTCTTCTTCTTCTTCTTCTTCTTCTTCTTCTTTGATTAAATAATTTTTGTTGTTGGTCAGTAATACTTTTCTACTGATATTATTTTTATTTTATTTTTTAATTATGTGTATGACATTGAAGTTTTTAAGTATTTGGGGGCGTTTTTGAGATTTTTTTTCCAGCTATATGTGGTTTTCATCTCTATACTTATGTGTGAATATGCATATATATACTAGTTGGACAATTTGATAGGATCTACGTTCTGTGCTACGAACTCGTACTTTACGAACCTATGACTTTACGAACCTATGACCACTCACCATTCCTACAAAAGATTACGAACTTGTCTACCTTGCATATAAGGACTGCTTTGGCATTCTTTAGTCGATTTGGTGTCTGAACAGACTTGCTATTTCCATTTTTATTTCTTTTTCTGATCAGTACTTGTTAATAGTTTTTTGGCTTGAAGGGTATAGGGTTGAAAAAATTGGTGTTTTTTTTTCATGTTGGATTTCTTCCATTAGAATATTAAGCATATTAAATGGAAGTACTTATGAAATTCTGTTTAATTTAATGTAGTTGGGCTTCTTTGACAGCTTGCTCGTAGGGTTCGTGAAATGAGGGAAACAAGGACAGCCCCTGTGGCTCAAAAATTTGTGGCTCCAAAATTTGAAAGGAAAGTTTCTGCGTTGGGTAAAAAGGCCGGGCTTACCTACCTACAGTCATTTCCCCGTGGCATGGAATGTGTTGATCCACTGGGTTTGGGGTAAAGTCCTTTTGATGCTTATTTTACATTGCATTTGCACTGTTCCCCTCTTCCTCTTGTTTCTTTTGGCTTTATAACTGCCGTAATTTTCCATGTTTGTTCAGTTTTCTGAGGGATTAATCCTGGTGTTTTATTGGTATTGGCTCTTACAGGATCATAGACAACAGAACACTAAAGTTGATCACTGAATCTTCAGATAGTTCTCCTAAGACTGACAAGGATGTGGATGGCAGCCTACGTGGTAATTATGTTTTGTTATTAGATATTATTATGCAGCACTGTTGCACTAATACATGATTCTTCCTGCCGTGTCGGTATCAGATACGTATTCAGATACACTTTGACACGCGGTGGGTATGTCACAAGAACATCCGAAATGATTTGCTTAAAAAGAATTAAAAATAGTTTGGTTATGCCTTTATCGTCAATACGCGTTCCTGAATTTTGATCAGTAAACATGTAAATCAGAAGACAGAAAATGGGGAGAAATGAGATAAAAGGAAGTGGAGGAAAAAAGTGGCGAGTGAGTGACCATGAGCAGAAAAGCCGTGCATTGAGCGTTGCTATCCTGCCGTCTTTCATTTCCTATTCACGCCTTTTTGAAACTCCGCCATTTGCTAAGATGAATTTCATTTCTCATATAGTGTTGCGACCCCTTCCATTTTTGAGAGAGCTGATTGTTGTTCTGGAGCCTTCTAGTTGTTTCTTTTCTTTTGTACCAAATCTTTTTATTTCTTTTACTATTTTATTTGTTGTTGATTTTTGACGACTTGTTATATACCTCTTTCCCATTTTTGCTTCCTTAGGTTGTTACTAGTATTGAGCCCAACCAAAACAAGTTTGTGTTTTGGTAACATAACAAGTATTGAGCAGGCTAACTAAAGGAATTCTTTTGGATCTCCTCCAATACAGTACTCCCTCCGTCTCAATTTAACTGTCGTTTAAGGTTATGCGCGGGTCTTAAGAAAAAGATTAGTTATGCTACTTTTTATGTTCAAAAAATATGGTAGGGCTAAAATACACCTATATTATTATGAGGAGAGAGGAATGGAAATCTTGGAAATACAAATAAAAATTAGGGTATTGTTGGAAAAAATAATAAATGTTGCATTGGTATTCTAAAGTGACAAATAATTTGAGACATAGAAAATGGCAAAGAGGACACTTAAATTGAGACGGAGGGAGTAATAGAATCAAATAATAATAATAATAATAAATTTTAAACATTGAACCATACTATTTAATATGTATGAATGATTTTCAATTATATTATTATCCCATATAATTTATCCTTGATTTTTAAAATTTTAAATTATATTTAAATTTAGAAAATATGTATGAAATTTTTAAAATATATTAGTAGTTAAGGAATTATTTCTACTTCTATTTCTATATACGTATCTTGAACATACCATATCTTACATTTTTCAAGAAACAGTGTATCCGTGTCGGATATGTATCGCATGGACACTCGTATCGTGTCTGTGCATCATAGCTATGTAGTATTTGCATTATAGCTATGTGCACCATACATAATGTATTTTTTTGCGAATCATGTCTTTAGTGACAAGATTTGATTAAGAGAAAACAAATGCCTAGGAAACACTCTTACAATTGAACACAACATATGAGGTATTGTTCTGCAGTTGTTATTGATGCAGATTACCTCAGTATTTGTCAGTTGAGCAAAGGTTCTGTTTTAAGATGGTAAGTACCTGCAGACAATAATGCTAGAATTGAATTGTGGGTGATACGAGGGCCTATGGTTAGGAGGCTGTTTGTAAGAAGAAATAGTAAAGGGGAATGTGTAAGGGAACAGAACCTATAAATAAAGGGAGGGGTAGTTAGTGAGAGGCAGTTAGAACTTAGAAACTCGTTGGCTTGTTGGAGAAGAGAGGTACTATCGAATTTATCTCTATCTTAACCACTGGTTTTCCATAACCAGAATTCTTTGTGAATAACACAGTCATCATATTCTTTCATACCTAAGGTTCTCAGACTCATCTCTTATGGTTGAAAGTGGAGTAAAAAATTTGAAGATCAGGGCCTCAAACATCTGGTTCTGTAATTGCTGATATTGTCACTTAAATAGGAGTGGCGGTGGTCAAAACTTGGGGGCTAATGAGTCCACAACTCGGGACCCAAGCTATCAGCCTAAGATAAACATAGGCAAAACCCAACATGTGGGATAAATCAAGGAAATGCTCAGAAAAACAAAAGCCCTATTTATAGATTTGAATAATCCCTGGTTATGATTTCATGGGATT
The DNA here is from genome assembly GCA_039519185.1 of Astragalus membranaceus. Taxonomy (NCBI): domain Eukaryota; kingdom Viridiplantae; phylum Streptophyta; class Magnoliopsida; order Fabales; family Fabaceae; genus Astragalus; species Astragalus membranaceus. The sequence continues at coordinate 135,949,236 of CM076847.1, read as the reverse complement.
AGATTATGTTTATGGTTTCTCTTAGGTTTTTAGCTTATGGCTATTGGGTGTTAAAATTTCAGATTTGCAAGGAGAAGAAATTGCAAATTTCATGAGCTGTTCATGTTCCTCGTTGCATTTAAATGGCTTAAGAATGTGCCATGGTTTAGAAACAAATTTCTTAAACTAAAAGTAAGATATCAATCTTAGGAGATAGTTTTTGATATTGGAAAATAGATGAAACGCCATGATGGGTTTGAAATATTTTGGGCAATCAGGTCTTTTTGGTATGAAGCGGAAGGATATTATGTTTGTGCGTGTGTTTGTCGTTTAAAATACCAAATTTAGATTCGACCTGTGAATTGAAAGATCTTCGAATCGTGAATCTATTCTCCATGTAAATAGTTTGACACTGTATCTATACACAAGTACATATAATATTAAATAATGGTTTAAAAAATGTAGCTATGAAGGGGTATCTAGTGTTGCGTAAGTTTTTGTTTTCACCGAGTTTTACTTTACATAACCATGTAGCAAGTAACTATTAGCTAGTATTTCCTAGATTGATTAAAAAACGTGTCACTGTATTACTATTATTTTTAAGTTCTACTTTTGGTTTGCATATGTGTGCTTGTTCCTAAGTGTTGATGAAGGTGACAGTGTCATTGATGCAATTTTACAGAGAAGTTACTGTTTTTTTCGGAGAATTTTGATCCAAAGTTGTTCTTATCGCGGATACACTGTAATACAAGTGCTGCCGATCTGGAGGCTGGTGCTCTTGGTTTGAAAACTGACTTTAAAAGTCGTACGGAGCAGCGAAAGCAGTTGGTCAAGGACAACTTTGACTGTTTTGTCTCTTGCAAAACCACAATTGATGGTATGGACTTGATTTTTGCATGCATTCAAATCCTAGTTTAACCATATAGAATTAATATTGTATTCTTGGGTGACTGTTTAGTGCCATGCTCAAGTTCTTGCTATTTCTTTCTCATTAATTTTGCATGCGTGTAGGTAAAAAAACTAAAGTTCGATAGTGTCATTACCTAAAAGTGTTCCTTTATTTTAACGTGACACTTTTTAATTTACAGATATTGAATCAAAGTTAAGACGGATTGAGGATGACCCTGAAGGATCTGGGACTTCCCATTTGTTTAATATTATTCAAGGAGTTAGTTTACAGGCTAATCGTGCTTTGAAGCCTTTATTTGAACGACAGGTGGGTGAACTCTAAATTCTAGATTTTCATGTGACTGCTATTCTAGATTTTGGAATAATGAACTTATTAATTTCTAAAAGTTGTGTAGGCTCAAGCAGAAAAAATTAGGACTGTCCAAGGAATGCTACAAAGGTTCCGTACACTTTTCAACCTACCAAGTACTATCCGTGGCAGCATTAGCAAGGGTGAATATGATTTGGCTGTCAGAGAGTACAAGAAGGCCAAGTCAATTGCTCTGCCATCTCATGTATAAACACTATTCTATTGATTTCAACCTTTCTGTAATTTCCATTGTTTCATTGGTAAACAAGTTTACTTCAGGTTTATTGAAATTCCAGTATACATGTTTGTGAATTTTTGTTATCAATATTCACCGATGTAGGAATTACACCCATTTAAGCATTTAATAGGGCATATCATGTTTGCGGATTTTCTCTGGTTATTGTAACCATTTACTTCGTCCTTTTACTTAATAAAGTTAATTCTTCTTATGCTCTTTATTTAGATTCAAGTAGGGATCCTGAAACGTGTTCTCGAAGAGGTTGAAAAAGTGATGAATGAGTTCAAGTCTATGCTTTTCAAGTCTATGGAAGATCCACAGATAGATTTAACAAATGTGAGTTACCAGTCTCTTAATTTGCCAGTCATGTTGGACATGATTTTATTGAAAAGAAGCCTTGACCTGTAAACAAAATGCATTTCCTTCCATCGTATCTTTGCTTTTGGTAATCAATGTTGTTATGATTGTTCCACAACTTGCTTAGTTGTTTCTATTTACTAATGCATAACACTTTATGAGACTGTCAGTTGTTCGGTAAGCATGTTTGCTTTAGAATGAACTTTGCCAACTGTTTGATGGTTTCAAAAGATAGCTGACGTGGTTGCAATTGGTTTTTACTTAAAACTTCACCATGTCTGTTTCAGGGTAGTACCATGATCCATCCAATCTCCAGTTTGCAAAGAGATGGGCAGCCATGCTGCATTCTAGTTTTCTCATTCTTTTGTACTGTTTTTATTTTCTTCCACGCTTTTCAGGATGCATTATTTTCTCATCCTCGGGCTCATTGTATATTTTATCATTTTTCATTAACTGAAATTTCCCTTTCTAACGAGTTACTGTTGGGTTTACTATGGAACTGTGGATTTGTCAAAATAACGCCCTTAGGTCTAACAATGGGTTATGTCCAGCAAATCAAGATATCATCAGTGTGTAATGACAATGAATTCTGGATAACATCACTAAAAAAGATAGTTTCAAAATCAGACCATAAGCTTTGCCATGAATGAATATCAATAATTCCAGACCATAAGCTTTGCCATGAATGAATATCAATAATTCCAGAGGTCTGTTCTGTATGTACTATGTTGGTTCTTATCAATATTCAATGCGGCATTGTGGTGTTTTAGAGAACATAAAAGAGAGATAATTTATGAACATTATTATCTCTATATGTTTGCTGTTTGCATGGTTACAAGCAAAACCTACCTTTACTGACAGCAACATGCAGAGGTGATATTCATTTTGGAGCACATAAGAGAGATTATTTGTGAACATTACTATATATATTTTTCATTTGCATTGTTTCAAGTAAAACCTACCTAAGCTGACAGCAACATGCAGAGGCTATATTCATTTTATGTGTTGATGATATTGCGATCAAGTTAGAGTCTGATTGCAGTGGCCTTAGTATTATTCTGCATTCAGGGCAATTCTAACACTTGTTTGTTCTTCATGTAGCTTGAGAATACAGTGAGGTTACTGTTGGATTTGGAACCAGAGTCAGATCCAGTATGGCATTATTTGAGCATACAGGTTGGAAATTCCTATTCATGCCATGTTTTGAAATACTTATCATTTAGTTTTCATTTTCACTGCGAGAGTTGTTTGACTGTAAAGTGTATACTAAACAATATCAGAGAGTATGGATAAATTGCCAATTGCTGGAATGTTGCAGTTGGTACCCTTTCATATATTTTTTCCATTTTTAGTTACTTGTCATTTTTGCTTTCCACGAGATGGCCAAATTGTTGAGTCCACTTGCTGTTGTTTCCTTCACAGAATCAGAGAATACGTGGTTTACTTGAGCAGTGTACTTTAGATCATGAGTCCAGAATGGAAAATTTGCGTAATGAGTTGCATGAAAGGGCTCTTTCTGATGCCAGATGGAAGCAGATTCAAGAAGAACTGAATGAATCTGTAGGTGCAAAGCTTATTATCATGAAATCTTATTAAGCTATGTTAAAAAATGGTTCAATTTTTTCTTTTTAATATTCTTTTCATAATAACTTTTGTCAGTCAGACATCAACAACTCTCCTATTCATGGTAATACCTATCCCGCGATCCAGTCTCATACAATGGATCTAACTGGTGAAGAGGTGGATGGTCTAAGAGGACGGTATATCCGTAGATTAACTGCTGTAATCATCCATCACTTACCAGCCTTTTGGAAGGTTGCACTCTCTGTTTTCAGTGGAAAATTTGCCAAGGTATTATGAACAATTTTTAATTTTGTGCAAATATATTATTTATTTATAACATTTCATTTTGATTCTGAGTTAAGGCATGTTTTCAAGTTTTCAATTTCTCTCCCTCTGTAATCCAGACTCAATAGGATTCGTCTGGAAATGCAGTTAGGATCTTGTTTTTTGTATATAACCATTCTATATTTCTTATTTCAACATTGTTTATTTTATTTTGAATTTTCATACATAATTACATCTGCTTTGTTTTTGAGGAACTTTTTTCTTTTCCAGTCTTCCCAAGTTCCTACAGATTCAAATTCCAATAGTTCTGCAAATAAAATTGAAGAAAAGGCCGGAGATGGGAAATACTCAAGTCATTCTCTTGACGAAGTTGCCGCAATGATATGCAGCACAATATCTCTGTATGGAGTCAAGGTAAGTGTCCACACGACCCGTACGACCCGTTTTCCCACTATACAATTATATACTTTTAACCTTGTGATTTCTTTATATAGTGCCACACTGTTTCTCATTATTTTTATTGCATTATCTTTTAACGTTTTATTTTCGGTTAAATATGTTTCTAGTCCATGAAAATGTGATTATTTTTGTAATTATTCCTAATTTATATTTTATTCATTTTTAGTTCAAATACAAAAAATCATGCACTTTTAATTATTGATGAAGGACTACAAGCAAGCACAGTATTTTTGATAAATAAACAGACTAAAAAAATTAATTAGGTATTAAAACAACATTATATTTAATCCTTTTCCGTTTCATGTAAACATGATTATTATTGGGTCAGAAATGTTTGTGAAGTTTATCCTGGTTTGATTTATCTGAACTTGTGCCTGGCTAATTGACATCAAAATGGAACAATGCAATGTTTTACATAAAAAAGATTGTCAAGAAGAGCCTCTGAAACGAGATATATCATATAATATCAGTGTGTTATTCTTTGTTTTCTGACTAATCTTTCCTAAGGTCATGTCATTCCTGTGGTATTTTTGGGCTAGCAAAACTTTCTGTAATCCATTAGTGCTAACTGTCTTGTTAGTCTGCCGAGTTTAACCTAGATAACTAGTTTATTCAGTCTTGGAATTTCAACTACGTTAGTATTTTCTTTTTCAATATTCAATTTTATTTGGCCCCCTCTCCCTCCCTGTCCATGTTATATTTGGAAACCTATTTTTATATAAACATAAGATTACGTGGATGCTTAGATGGCTATATGCCAAATCTTAATCCTGTCCATGGTTTTTTCCTCTTCCTATTGGTTTTGCATATATATCCTGATAGTCTTCCATTGGTGCAGGTTACTAACATTTTTCATGATCTAGAGGAATCAGATGTCCTCCGGTCCTACATGAGTGATGCCATTGAAGATATATCTAAAGCATGTGCAACTTTGGAATTGAAGGAGGCAGCTCCTACGATTGCAGGTATTAATTAGCTGGATCTAAAAGTTATTGTGATACGTTAATGTTCTGAGTGCTTGTCTTTCTTTTTATTCCAGTTGGTGCTCTGCGAACACTGCAATCAGAGATTATAAGGATTTATGTTCTGAGGCTTTGCTCTTGGATGCGAGCATCAGTTGAAGAGGTGTCAAAGGATGTGTCATGGGTCATTGTTTCAATTCTTGAAAGGAACAGATCCCCATATGCAATATCTCACTTGCCATTGACATTTCGTTCAGTTGTAGCTTCAGCAATGGATCAGATCAATTCGTAAGTTTAAATGTTATTATCCTAAAGGATTTGATATGGTTTTTGCTCAATGGGAGTTGAATGGATTTTATAATTTTTACCAATCATGTGTTCATATTCAAAACCTTACTCGTGATCAGTGTTGTCAATGGCGGATGGCGGTTCATGGCGGTGACCCAAAAATCCGCCATAAACGGCGGATGGCGTAGACGCCATGGCGGACCAATCTTTTTAAAAAATTAAAAAATATATACACTAAACCCTAAGCGGACCAATCTTTTTAAAAAATTAAAAAATATATACACTAATACACATGCAAAAAATACTATAAAAATTAAAAAAATAATCCAAAAGCCTATCAATAAATGTCAAAAACCATAGACTTAATTGGTAGCAAATATCATTAGTCTCCATCAAATTGTCATAAGCAACTAAGAAGTAAGAACCACTTCAAATTAAGTTTAAGACCTCAAAATCAAAATAACACTAAAATTATAAAAAGCATTGAAAACACAAAGTAATTTCCACTAATCCTCTTCCCCAACCCCAACATAGTCATTTTCCAAGTTATTATCAAGTGGAGCATCTCCCTCCCCTTCCTCTTCTTCGGATTCCACAAAATTAACCAACTCATTTTGAGGTGGAAATTGGAGCCAATCCTCTTCTTCATCTTCCTCTTCAACCACATGCTCTTTTCCTTTTGAGGTTGAAGTTGGAGCCAATGCTTGACGCTTCCTAGTGTATACATTTGTAGGAACCGTAGTCTTTCTTTTTCTTGTTTGTTGCCTAGTATTTGTGGTAGGCTCTTCAATCCCAACATGATCATTTTCCAGGTCATTATCAAGTGGAGCACCTCCCTCTCCTTCCTCCTCTTCGGATACATTTACCAACCCCTTTACTTCACCTTCTTCAATTTCTTCTTCATCTTCCTCTTGAACCACTGTAGTCTTTCTTTTCCTCCTTTGTTGCCTAGTGTTTGTATTTGTAACCGTAGTCTTTCTTTTCCTTGTTTGTTGCCTAGTATTTGTGGTAGGCTCTCCAATTCCCGAAGCCTCATAAACGGTTTGCCAAGTTAGATTTGGATCATCTTGAAAAACACAATCATCTCCAACATCATTATCATCATCCATCTCTCCAACCATCCATTCATTACACTCATCAATATCATCGAGTGAAATTGGATCAATTTCATCTCTAATATTATATCTATCCAAGAGTTGTTGGTTGTACTTGACATAAACTAAGTCATGCATTCTCTTATAGTCAAGCCTGTTTCTCTTTTTCGAATGAACCTGTAATATAAATATAATAAATATTAAATACTAATTACTTTATTTCTTATCCTATAAAAAAAAAGATATGAAGAGTTTAGTATATTACTTGCTCAAATACACTCCAATGTGCAGCACACGGAGTCCAAAAAAGATTTTTCCTCTTCTCTTCCAACAACTTGCCCGCTAAAACAAAATTACTACCATTGTCGGTTATCACTTGAACAACATTCTCTTCTCCTATCTCCTCCACAAGAGCATCAAGCAATTCAAATAGCTTATCACCGGTCTTCACAAAATCAGACCCATCAACAGACTTCACAAAAAATGTCCCAGCGGCAGAGTTGACCAAAAAATTAATAATACCTCTTTGCTTCCAATCAGTCCATGAATCTGACATGATAGAACAACCATGCTTCCTCCACTGTACCTTATGTGTATCCAACCGACTTTCAGTGATCTCCACCTCCCTCTTTAGGAGTGTAACTCTAAGTTGGTGATATGAAGGAAGAGATGCATTTGGTCCATATACACAATATTTTCTCACATCTCTTTGAAGGCCTTCATTTTTGCAACATTAAATGATAAGTTAGCCTGGTACCAAAAATGAGCAGCAGATTGCAATAGATCATCCGTTGTTTGTCTGTCGAAGGTCTCTTTAATGCTGGCTTGTCTCAAAGCCTCTTTCTTTTTCTTGCTAGTTGGAGGCTTTCTACAAAATACATCCATTGGACCCTTTTTTGTTCTCATTGCAGCATTAGAAGCCGTGTCTCCATCAAGGTCATCTTCATTTTCATCATATTGAACACCTCCAAGATCCTTATTTCTAACTAGATCCATGTCAATGTCATCTAGCGGCGTCTTTTTTCCGGATAACAATGTCAACATCTCCGCTTTAACATCCGCAGGACAAAACTTGCAAGAAGCAACATTGCCTTTTTTTCTTGCTAAATGTTGTTTAGCTCTTGTTACTCCCCCCTTCATGATTTTATTACAATAGTTACAAATAGTTTCATTGGTATCTCCTTCACGAACGGGCTTGACATATTTCCAGCCGGGATCAGTTCTGTTGGTATTGGAAGTTAAAGTAACTGCCCCCCCCCCCCCCCCCCCGAAGCATGTGAGGAATTTGGTTGAGATTGAGACATAGTCTACAAACTATTAGAACAGAGAAAACGAAATGAAAACAGAATCAGATTAAGAACATGATTCTGATTAGAAGTTTAGAACAGAGAAAACCAAACAAAATAGGATAATAGGACTAAATGAAACCAGCATCAGATGCAAACAGAAAAAAAAAACGGAAAATAAAACAAGAACAGAAAATAAAACAAGAAAAAAAAAACAGAACAGAGACGTTTACTAAAACAGAGGACTGAGAGGAGAGGGCTGCGAAGAGAGAGAGAAGAGAGGGCTGTGATGTTGGCTGTTGCTGCAGAGGTCGCCGTCGCTGGTGGTGGTGGTCGCCGTCGCCGTTGCCGTCACCATCGCCGGAGAGAGAAGAAGCAGTGAAGGTAATAAGGCAAAAACAGAGTGTTGAGGGAGGGAGAAAAAAGCGCGATGTTGAGGTTAGTAGGATAGTACCGTTGGAGAGTGAGAGAGAGTTAGGGTTTTGTTTTTTTATCCTTGGGCTAATTTCGGGTCGGGTTCATGACCCAAGCCCTTTTTTTTTTTAAATTTCCGTTTTATCCGCTATGCGCCGCTACGCCCGCCATGCGAATAACGTCCGCCATGGCGCCGCCATTGGCATTCCGTTAAATATCCGTTTTTGTATGGCGGCGCCGCCAATTTCCGCCACGCCATGGCGCCACCATAACCGATAATTGACAACACTGCTCGTGATAATTTCACCTCTTAATTTTTTAGTTCTTTCTATGTCGTCTGGTCATTAATTATTAACTACAGTTTGTTTTTTGGGAAATAGGAATAGCCATTGTGTTCCCCTGACTTTAAAATTTGGATATTCATGATTTTGGACAGACAAATTTACATAGTTTAATTTGTCTGATGTTTATTTTCTAGTACTAGTATACTTTCACTGTTTTATTTCACAGTGAAGTTTAAAATCCAGTCTCTGTCATGATCCCCATGCGTTTAAATAAGAAATAACTGCCAAAATCCCCTGTCCCCTCTTTACACTTGTCTTGGTATTTATTTTATCTAAAAAGTTATTATTATAACAATGATCCCTTCAGGATGCTTCAGTCTTTACGGAATGAGGCAACAAAATCAGAGGATACGTTTATCCAACTTCAAGAAATTCAAGAATCTGTCAGACTTGCATTTTTAAATTGTTTCCTAGATTTTGCTGGTATGTTCGATTTATTTAGCTTAATCTTTTATATGATAGCATACTTTTCTAGATAATGAAATAAAGTGAAATGCAAGCTGGATTGTGAAAGAACAAAGCACTTGTTTATTATTCAGTTACAAATTTGGCTTATGCGGTTATTTTTCAGGTAATTTAGAGCGTATTGGAATTGATCTTGGGCAACATAGTTCACACATAGAAGTCTCCCATTTATCAAATGGATATACACATGAAGTAGAAGAAAGTGCACATTCTGATCTGCGAGGTGTTACGGATCCCCATCAACAGTTATTGATTGTTCTAAGCAATATCGGATATTGTAAAGATGAACTTTCTTATGAGTTGTATGACAAATATAGACATATCTGGCAGCATTCGAGGTACTTTATATTTCATGATTTATTTCCTTTTTTATCAGGGTTAGGAGTTTATTATAATTATTAGTACAAACAAGGCTTAATGTTTAGTTATTTATATAATAAAGTATAATAATTACCATTCGCAGTCTTTAATCTTCCTGTTCCCTCCTTCCTTATCTGAAATCTTATACCATCACCATGGCGGTACCATCCTTTATGCCTGTCTTGTTACTATTCCACTGTCAATTTTCTAAAACCTAGAACTCTTGTAACAATGTCACGATCTAGCCCTTTCTCTGCCATCAGTTGTGCATAAATTTTGGTCACCCTTTCTCTCAGTAATCTCTCTCGTTTGTGGGCTGTTCTTAATAGATACCTAGAAGCTGAAACTTAGAGAAGGAGATAGCGAGAAAGAGTGAGCAACAGAATTTCTGGCATTCTGTTTTGCATTCTATTTTGTAAACTGAAAAGTCAAACTAAACCATTACAACTTATTTATAGGGAAGAGTGGTAACTCAACTGAATCAGTTCAGTTGGTTACACACATTCTTAATTCTGTTCTGCATAACAGTCTTCACAAACTCTCACTGTAGTAAAAATACTGTGTTGTTTATATTACTCTCCCTCAAAGGTGAGGTCCTTAGCTTTGGGAACATCTGTCCACCACTTGGAGCTTGTTTCCAAGTGCAAGAAATCTGAGGGCAGACAAAGGTTAGTAAGCAGATCTGCTACTTGATCAGTTGCTGGAATGTGTTGCACAATTAGGCCTTTGTTGATGACTTTTTCTCGCTGGAAAGGCTTGGTTTTGGCATGCAAAACTGGGTTATGAGAGAGTGACACAGTGCTAAATTGTCACAGTGCACCGTGGGAGTAGTGAAAGGAATTTTGAGCTCAGTTACTCTCCTTCTGTGTTAGACCTATCCACTAAAGTTTGCTTCTTTGATCACCAAGGTAAATGGAGGAACCTGAGTGAGGTGAATTTGCAATCATCTTGATCAGCCCCCAATCCACATCAGAAATCCTTGACTTTTGAATGGCTGATTTTGAGAGGGGGGGGGGGGGGGGACGAAGGAACAGGCCATGCTGAATTGTACCTTTAAGGTATCTCAATATACATTTCACAGCTGTCCAGTGGCTAGGATACAAATTGACAGCTGTGTTTACAACAAAGCTAATTTCTAGCCTAGTAATAGTTGCATATTGGACAGCACCTACTATAGACCTATAGAAGGAAGGCACTTGAGGATAGTCTGACGCATACTTAAAAAGTTTTAGATTAGAGACCATACCATGGGTGTAGATATACCTTTGGCATCAACCATATTAGCTTTTACTAGCAAGTGTCTAACATAGTTGGCTCAAGAAAGAAAATGACTGCCACTTTTCAGATGTTGTACTTTTATCCCAAGAGAGTACTCTAAGTTGCCTAGCTGTTTGAGGGAGAATTTATCATTTAGGTTGGAAATCAGCTGCTGAATGTGCTTGTCAGAGTTACGGGTGACGGTGTGACACTACTGTCATTCACAAAGACTAGCATGATGATGGTGTAGGAAGGTGTGGTGAGTATGAGTAGAGATTTGTCACCTTAGTCTTTAAAGAACATAATTTAGTCTCTTAAGCCAAGCTCTTGGAGCTTGTTTGAGACCATATATAGTTTTACAGAGCTTGCAAACAATGGTTTTGTCCATTGACTCAAAGCTAGGAGGCTGTTTTATGTATACTTCCTCCTCAAGTACCTCATTGGGAAATGAGAACATTTATTATAACTGTTAAATTAAAATTAACTATTTAGATTATATCAATAATTATGAACCACGTGATTGTTTCCTTTTTAATTAAAAAACACTTGAGAATTTTAAAGGATTGAGTGAGATTTTTTGATTCATGTCGTACTCTGAACCGTTAATTTCAGTCTAATGGTTATAATTGAATGTTCTCATTTCTCACAATAACCCAGATGAGATCTGAGTCGCTCCCTATACATAATATATAATCCCCAAATTTAGTTTAGGGGTTTAGATGTCTGAGTTGTATTTAAACTGGGAATATTTTAACTCTGAAAATTGCCTGCTGAGAAGGTTTCTCTCAAGTAATTCAAGTGCAGTATTTTTTCAACTACTTACATTTATCCTCTTGAATAAGTGAATCTATTAATAAAAATCTGTGCTATATAATTTTTTACTATTGCATTCTGATTCTTGGTTTCCCTATAATTCAGGGGGAAGGATGAAGGAAACAGTGATGTTCAAGATCTTGTGATTTGTTTCTCAGGGCTTGAAGAGAAGGTCCTTGAACAATATACTTTTGCGAAGGTAATAAGAAACATATTGATCCCATTCTAATAGTTTGGAAGGAAGTAGAAGAATATAGAGGCTATAAGAGTTATAGGAACATCTTCATCTTATTACTTGTTTGGCTTGTGAATACCATTGTAACTGTTGATTTTTCTGAAAATAAGTTTCTGAATTATATGAAATGGCTGCTATAGTTGACAGTGCTAATGATCGATTTATGGAAAAATTATCAGTTAGAGTAATAGGCATTGGCCTTTGCTTCTTAAATATATATATATATATATATATATATATATATATATATATATATATATATATATAGGTGTAGTCATATTCTAAATAATACGGTTTTGTATTGTGATGGATGGTAATAGCAGCTTTGCTTCCTCCAACTCCAAGTCAATGTTGTCAAGATTGAGTTCTTATCTAAGACTGGATGGGAGGGGTTGCATGATCGTAAAACGCAAGTTCGTAACAAGGATCTTAAGATCCTGGCAAAATAAAAATTATGTGCGCATTTTCTGCAATACTTATTTAGTAGATTATTTTTTTAATATAAAATTTGCACATATATATATATATATTAGATGGGTATATGAGCCTAATTTAATGAAACTTTTTTATGTTCAAAACTTTTAGCCATCTTTCCCCATTTTAACGATTGAGCACATGGGCCCAAAACAAAATGTTAGCCCAGTTGTCAATTGGTGTCTTCCCTAATTCCCTACTAGGTACTAGAAACAAAATGGGTTCTGGTTTTTCCACCGCCGCTCACTCGTGGAAAGCACATAGCAACAGGTGCAGTTGGCTCTGCCATTTTCCTTCTACTATTTCCTTGCCACTTTGTGGAGTGTATTTGCTAAAACACAAAGCAATAGAAAGTATTAGAGAGTGGACTTGTTGGAAACCACCACATGCTGGCCAGAAAATGTAGGTACTAGCCGGGAAACTGTAGGAGAAAGTAGGCAGTGGTTGAAGCACTCTCTACCGCAGTTTTTGGGAACTGGGTTGCACAACGCCACGACCCGGCCCAGATGTCAGAGGATTCTTAAGAATCATTTGACTGAGCTCGTGATTTTGACAATGTTGCTGGCGATCCCACCAACACACGATTTTGCATGCCCACTGTTTTACGAGTTTAAACACTATTTTGATAACCTTGCTCCAAGTCTACTGGCCTGTATTCTGTGCAGCCTAATTATCGGCCATTGATTATAAATAATGAAATACATGAAGAAATTAATATCTGCTTCTGCTTAATTTATGTGTAGTTCTGAATATCAAGTCAGCTAATACCAGTTGAGTGATTAGTCTAAAATAAAGCATTTGAATTCATACTGATAGTTATTGTGAATAAAAAGGACTGGATATTCTGCAGCGGGAAGGACAGTGGTAGTAAATTAGTGATAATAGGCATACCCTTTCTTGTTGGAAAAATTGCCTGTAGTTCTGCTTTCACTATTCAATACCCTGACACTTCCTTGTGTTCTCATCAGGCGAACTTGATCAGATCTGCTGCCACGAGTTATCTGTTGAACTCTGGTATTCAGTGGGGTGCAGCACCTGCAGTTAAAGTGAGGAACTAGTGACAATACTGTAAATATGACAGTTCTCTTAGTTGTTTCTGTTTCAGTCTGAAATGATTTTTTTTTTTGGAAAATGCTGTTTTGAATCAAGTTCCATCTTATGCTGGTTTCTTTCAGGGTGTCCGTGATGCAGCTGTAGAGTTGCTGCACACATTGGTAGCTGTGCATGCAGAGGTAATTATTGCATGTCACAAGGATTCAAATCCTATATTTATTTTCTTAAGAGGTATAAGACGTGTGTTATACTTGATTTGCCAAAACTACCATTTATAGCTAGACGTTGGTCAATGTAAAAATAAACGTTCCTCTTTTGAAATAGATTATTGGATCTATACTATCAGGACTTGTCCTTGGAAAGGGCTTTTCTATATTAAAAGGATTTTGAAGGAATGTTGCGTTCAGATTAGCTTTATGGTCTTCATATACATTTTGTGGACCTTGTGTTATACTCTGGTCTTTGTTAAACTTTTGTAGTAGTCTACTCACGTGGGGTTTGAGGGCCATACACGGAATTCTTACAATTAGATACCCTGAACATGATGTGCTAAAGTTAGTTCTTCGACTGTGCTTTAAATAAGTTTTTTACAATAAAAACAACAACAATAATACTGCAGGATTTTTTTACAATAAAAGACAATACCTTCTTTTAAAGAATTGACAAAATAGATAAACAAAAGGCTCAAGAGGACTTGAACCTTCTACCTGTTGAGTAAAGGCACTAACTTTCACCAATTGAGTCTGATCGGAACTAATAATTTAAGAAAATAATTGTTTCATAATATTTGCTCAACAGTAGTTTGCTGAGGTGAACTGTATTTTGTCATAGGTTTTTGCTGGTGCTAAACCTCTCTTGGATAAAACACTTGGCATTCTTGTAGAAGGCTTGATTGACACTTTCATCAGCATTTTTCATGAAAATGAAAGTACGGATCTTAGATCACTTGATACAAATGGATTCTGTCAACTCATGCTTGAGGTAAGTTCTATTACTGTTTATTAAACCCTACACGATAGTTGATATGCCATATTAAGCCCTCACTGAAGCTTGTTGCACTTGCGAGCATTAACCCCCCCATTCCCATGTTCCCCCTAATTTTGATGTATCGAGGAAAGAAAAACAGATAAGTTGTATTAGTATTTTATGCTTGTTATGAGTAAGGAGTGGATGTTAAATTGGACACTCTTGGAGTTTGTTTTTTAGCCTTCTCTTAAAAAACACTTTTTAAAAGCTTTTAGAATGTTTCAGCTTTTGCAAAAAAAAAATGATGAGTAAAAAACATATAACTAATTATTTTGAAAAGTTACTTCAAATAGCTTCCGGAAAAAAATGTTACGAAACTTGTAATCCTTACTAGTTAGGTAAAATATTTTTTAGAATAGTAACCAAAACTTCCTAGTTACATAAATCACTAAGTATTAAAAAATTGGCAAAATATCTCCCGAGGTCCCCTAACTTATTTTCAGGTAACGAATAGGTCCCTTAACTTTTTTTTGTAACGATTAGATTCCTTAAATTTTAAAAACGTTGTGCTGTTTCCCTTTTTAACAGTTTGTCATTAACTCCGTTTAACAATGTCTGATGTGGCTATTAGACTACCGACTTGGCATGCCACATAAGATAATTTCTTTATTTTATAATTATTTTTTTGTTAAAAATTAAAGAAAAATGTGAATTGTCTACCTTGTCCCCATCTCCTTTCCCCCTTTCCAAACCCTATTATCACTCTGAATCTTTGCAACAACTGGTTCTACAAAACACATCAAGAAATCAGTAATTCCTAACTTCAATTTTAGAGTTATGTTGATTGTTTAATCATAAAAAAAAAAATTCCATAATCGATTTCCATTATTTGAAGTCCCATTGAAACGATTCTTGTTGGAAGATACTTGGACGATTTACCAATGCCAACTCTTCTTCATATTCATATTCACCATTTTCCATGTATAAAGTCCCATTAAAACGATTTTTTGTGTTGTGGGTAACCTTCCACAAATCTCTGCACCTTCGGAATTAAAGCATGTGCCACACACGTAAATATCAGCACTGAAACAATTGTTTGATCCCTGGTATTTTTTTTATGGTGATTGAAGGTGAATGTCTTCTGCGTTGAAGACATTTTTTGGTTCAATGCTTCTGGGTTGAAGAAAAATTGCAAAAATGAAATCGTAAAATGAAATCTTGAAGTCTTCGTTACCGACTGAAGATCTGGGTTTTCATTTTGTAGTTTTGGAGATGATGAGGAACAAGGAAGAGGATGGTGGATGGTAGGGTCTCATGGCTGCTGCACCTTTTTTTTGAAAAAGAGGATTCTTTTTTTATAACTAAAAATAATTATAAAATAATGAGTCAGCAAATAAAATTGCCACATAAGCATATAAAGTCCAGATAGGTGTTTTTGTAACAGAGTTAAACAAAAATCGTTAAAAAGGGCAACGACGCAACGCTTTTAAAACTTAAGGGACCTATTCGTTACCTGAAAATAAGTTAAGGGACCTCGGGAGATATTTTGCCTAAAAAATTTCTTACACAACCCTATTTTTTATTAAAACTTAAACAAAAGGTTCCATATAGCTGATTAACTAACATATTTAGCATTATAGTTGGGGTACTTGCTGGGGACATTTTCAGCTATCTTGTTGATTGACTAACATTTATCCCTGCAGCTTGAGTACTTCGAGACTGTATTAAACCCATATTTTACATCCGATGCAAGAGATTCCTTGAAGTCTTTACAAGGATTACTTTTAGAAAAAGCTACCGAGAGTGTGAGTGATGCTGTCGACAATCCAGGGCATAATCGTCGGCCAACTCGTGGTAGTGAAGATGCACTTGCAGATGACAAACAAGGAACAACTATATCACCAGACGAGCTCATTGTAAGCAATTGGATAACGTAGTATTCATTTCATGTGTCTAAATCCTGAGAATGCTGAATAAACTAGCGTTTATATTGTTTCTTTGATTCGTGCTGTATTTTGAGACTGTTACATTCTGAAAATGAGCTTTTTTTGATATGATTTTGTCTGAAAAATTGTTTAATTGCTTAGAAATGATTTATATTGGCATCTAGTAGAAGATTTATATGTTGATTTGCTAAATTTATAGTCTAAAGCTGTATATTGTACGTTTCAGTCTCTTGCACAGCAGTACAGTTCCGAGTTCCTTCAATTAGAGCTTGAGCGGACAAGGATTAACACAGCGTGCTTTGTAGAATCTATTCCTTTGGACTCCGTGCCAGAACCAGCTAAATCTGCGTACTCTCCCTTCAGGAACTCAATGGATTCTCCTAGCAGGAACTCTAGAGGTACACATAATACTGGATCCTCAAGTTTCTCACGGCATAGATATTGATCAGTATTCTTTTAGTTTCTTTTAGTTTCTTTGCCTTTTGTGTATTTAATGTTGTATAGTTAATGAAAAATTGTTGTTGTCCTTGCATTGTTATCATTTGTTTGTAAAGGTGGATGACAATTACCACATATTAACGAGTTTTGGACTATGTCAGGCATTGTTGTATGCCATAAACCGCAAGTGCACTCAGTTTTTCATTTGAGTTTTAAATGTGGGTTATTTGTTTGCTGAATTACTAGAGCCTTTTGGATGTGTACACAGTAAATGAAGGAAGCGAATTAAACAAACCAAAGAATGGTGCATTTGTGTCTATTATTAAAAAAGGAAGCGAATTAAACAAACCAAAGAATGGTGCATTTGTGTCTATTATTAAAAAAGGGTTAAGTATGTTTTTGTCCTATAAAATTGGAATCTTTCAAGTTTAATCTCTATTAATTTTTAATAGGCATTTTCGCCTCTCACAAATTTATTTTCAACCGTTTTAGTATCTTATGACTTTTAATAGTGATTTTTTTGGAGTCTTTTATAGCGCTTCTAAGCGCTATTACAAGTCACAAGAACTCAAACTGTTGACAGAATTTGTGAGACAAAAATGCCTATTAAAATTTAATAGGGGCTAAAGTTGAAAAGTCTCAAATGTATAAGAGACTAAAAACATATTTAACACGTAAAAAAAATGTTTTTTTTAACGAAATGTCTTGGTTTGGATTTGTGGTTCGAATTTTTTAATCTACGAATATTTCTTACTAAATAAAAAGCTTATACTACCATGTTTAAAAATGTTTTTTTTAACGGAATGTTTTAAAAAAGTTTGTTTTCGTGAAATCGTGAGTGCAAAATAACTCTTCGATTCTTAGTTCAATTAGTGCAAAATAATAATTCTATCATACCCGTTCAGAGTTGGGTGGGTATGATGCCTTTTAGGCAAAATTAGTTTAATTTTAATTTTATTTTAGAATATTTAAATAGAAAACAATGAAGTGGCATCGAGTGATTGGATAGGGTATCGCACCTTTCAAATCTCAATGGGTATGGAAGTGTTCACCATTTTAGTTTATAGTTTGGCCAATTATACGTAGCACTGCTTTATTGGTTGCTTACGTTTCTATTTCTTACTCCCTATGGATGTAATTATAAGCAAAAATAACTACTTTCACACATATTAAGGATAGTGTTAAATCTTTTTTAGCTTAACCAAGGTTCTGGGTTCGAATCCAACCTTGGGCATGCAGCAGTGTTAAATCTTTTGAGGGAGTGCTTTGCCGTTAGTTGTGATTTTACCCGTCTTGAGGGATTAATCTCTGCAGTTGCGGGCAGAGGATACCCGATTTATACCAAAAAAATATTAATAATAGTGGTTTTGTGCATTTAATTTCCTTGAATTCATGGAAAAAACAAATAGATTTAAGTACTAAACTATCCCGAATTAATAGTCATCTTCGTATAACAATATTGAACTACTTTAAGGTAGTTGTGGAAAAATAGCATAAAATATGGGTGTGATAGTTGAGATTTCTTTATATTTGAGTCCACCAAGTATTTTTTTGCTTATAAGTGGGTCCGGAGGGAGTACTATTTTACTCAAAATCCTATGAACTTGTCTTAGCTAAAAGAAAGAAGGAATTCCTCTCATTACGTGTCCTTAAAGATTATATGTGGGTAATAAGAAAATGATTAATTGTAGCTATTTTCAAGAGAATAATGGTTGGCTAAAGTGAACTTTGTGTTAGGAATTAGGTGGAGTGATTAATTGATAAAAATTTCTGTTGTCTCATAATAACTGTCACATTTACTCATTTCGTTTGCATTAAGAAAAATAATTAATGAAAAAAGAAGAGTGACTTGATGAGTTATCCTTATTTACATTTTCTACTACTTCACCATTATACAGATTGCAGCAAAAATGTTAAAGCATTTGCAAATGTGATGATCATTGTGGGATGAAAGGAGTATTATTGTCTGTATTGAGTTGTTGATTCGATTAATAATGTTTAAGATTGTGGCGCCAGACTAAAAATAAATTTAATAATTTAGAATTTATGAAAGTTATCTTTTACTTTTCTAATATGCCCCTTTTCTAATATTAATGCACATAAATATAAAATATAAGCACATTTAAGGGATGTGTATTTTTATACACCCAAAATTTTAGTAATCGACTCTCAATTTCTTTTAAATAATTGAGAGAATATTCACCGTAAGAACTGAGTAATGGAAAAAGACAATTATATTACTACCTAAAGGGTATAGTAAAAAAATATGAATATTTGGTTGGAATTGTACGGCATTCAGTCGAAATAAAAAAAAAAATTATTTGACTAAAATGCCAACCAAAAAGGTACAGCTAGGGGAGATCTTGAAATTGTTAAAACTAAGATAAATAATTTGAAACAAAAACTATTTAAAATGGATGCATTATATAAGATGAAGATGTATATATTAAGGTTTATGTTGGTAAATGCACTACTCCTTTCGTTCCATAAGAAGTGTCACCTTAGATTGTTTCACATAGGCTAACTTTGGCATTGATGGTTTAAAAGCTTCTAATAAACTCTCAAGGATAACAGAGGAATTTTAAATGAATATAATTTGGTGTGGAATGAAATTTTGTTACAAAAAAAATTGGTGTGAAAACATTTAACTGTACATTTTTTAGTAAAATGTCCTCTTTGATATTTCTCAAGTTTTGAAACAATTTGATGAGAAGACGATATATAGTTGTAATACCAAAGTAATGAGAAGTCAAAGTTTCCAAACTTAAAGGTTTTCCCTTTTTTGAATTGGGACGTCGTCATTGCTCACCTTAAAATTGTTGTAACAAAGAAAAGCTCCCAAATATAATCATGCAATAAATATAGGTAGGTTTTGGTGCGCTTTAGGTTTGCTTCCCCTTTCACAGAAATAGATATTATGTTCAATGAACCAAGGTGTATCATGCAATACAATACAGCACAACATACCCCACTGGCACTTGCCATGTCTTCAATTTCACAAACAATGCCTCGATAAAGCTCTCAATCCAACAATTCAGTTGTAAGACCACTAATGTTCGGTGGATATAATATGAGAAACACGATACCATAAGATATACAGCTGTTTGGTTTAGTGGTGGTTTTCTACGTCTAAGTAGAAGCTTGGTTTTCCAGTTTCTATTTTTTCGCGGCAGAAGAGAAAGTAGACGTGCATTTAGGTTGTGGAACATGTAACCAAACGTGCACTAAGCATATTTTTGGATTGGCCACCAAATCACCAAACTTACGATTGCAAATCATTGTGTGGTGGAAGCTTACATTTGTAGCTTCTCAAAATTCCTAGCAAAAAGCAGCATTGGATGTACGGTGGCGATGAGGGGTATGACGATACTTTTGTAAACCCCCAATTTTACCCCTTGTTCTTTTTTTCAAAAGCATCATACCCCTCATTTCCCCATCACTATTTCGGAAAATACGAAGTGAGTGTTCTCCCAAATCACTGAAATTGTCAATGCAACTAAAAATGGGGGACACAAGCCCTTTTTTAGACCCAGAAAGAAAAAAACTTTTTTTTAGTAAATACTGCCTGCGGTCCACACTATAAAAAAAACATAATGTGTTTTTAATAGATCAAAATATATGAAACAAACACTACTTTTAAGATATACTCCCTCTAGTCCACAATATAAGAAAAAATGTGAGTTTTGATGGTCCACAATATAAGAAATAAACATTGTTTTCAAGGTGTATTAATTGCCCACTTTCCCATGTAGTTTAGCCTTATTACATAGGGTAGTTAATTAGGAGAATAAAATTAAATTTTATAAAAAGGGTAGTTTTGGAAAGAAAGTTAGATTTCAGCTTTATTAATTAAAAATAACATGTTCCAATGTTATTCCTTGGTATGTGAGATGCCTGGTTTTTTCTCTTATATTGTGGACAGGATGGAGTATTAAATGATCAAAATTGTCTTCGATTCTAAGCCCTTACCCTACTAACTCTTCGAAAGAAAGTCAACCTCTCACTGGCCAGGCTATCTCATAGTCTGGTACTCACTGCCAGTAGACTGAATCAGGTAGACAGTCAGCTCTCTTACAGCCGGTTACTAAAGAATCTCACTATAGAGATGGAACCATTCCTTTTTGGCATGTTTCCAAATTAGTCCAACTTCGTACCTTTCCGGCATAAACCGTATATCTCAGAGAGGTCGTATTTCTTTGGGTTGGTAGTAATGGAATGGTTTCATTATCTAAAATGAAGAACATTTCCCACGAAAGGATCATAGAGATAGTGGAGGACAGGTTTTAGTACGAGGAGTTCAATTACCGGATTTCTCTATAATAAGAGTGATCCATGGCCAATTCCCTCCTCATCTCGAAGTCTCTGGCATTCTCGTCGGTGGCATTCGCCATAGTTTTAGCATTACGGCAAACCCGTGTCAAATATATAGCAGATTTGGGCGCTCTAGCCAAAACGAATCCTATTTCGGCTATAACCTTCTCTTTTTTCACTGCGGGGCCTATTACACCACCATCAAATGAGACTGCATGCACCACTTACAATAGCACAAGAGGCAGAAAACACAGAGAAGAAGATCATTAAAAAACCCCGGACCTTCAATAGCTTTTTCATTCTGCCTTGAAGGCATTGGAAGTTGTCTGCGAGTCCTGATAAACTTTATCCCTATCTAAGTGACGTTATTAAAGGTGATGCCATTAATTGGGAGTATAAATCATCATTAAATAAAAAGAAATTTTTTGAAAAGAGTTCAACTTTTAGCTATATTAAATGAAAATAGTTGATTTCAATGTCATTTTTTGGTCTATGTGATATAGAGATTTGTTTTTTATACTTGTGGGCCGATGGTAGTAGGTCTGAAAATAATGATGACTTAATAAACTAAAGAACCGTACACATTTGCTCACTTAGTGCGGTTGGTGAAGCTCTGTCCTTTTAAGTTTCAAAACATGGGTTTGAACCTAAGAGTTTGTGTCTTTATATATATTGTTGAAATTGTCGATGCAACAAATAGTGGAGGATACAAACCCTTCTTTTAGAGCATTCACAATGCAACAAATCTATGAGTCCCACGAGTACACATCATTTATTTTTAATAGTACTACTTACTAAGTAGATACGAAAATATCAAAATGGCAAACTAATTAATTAATGCCTCATATAGCAAATTTGAACATAGACCTTGTTAATTAATGCTTCATCTAGGAAAATACACACGTACATATATACTACTAAATTTGTGGTTTAAAAAATTCTAACTGTTGTCCACTTCACTCTATTATATCTACTACATAGCCTAATAATTTAATGTCTCAACTCCATGTTTATATCTAGCAAAATTTGCACATACGACATATGAGACCATTTCTAATAATTTTTTCATTCTTAGGTCTCACCTAGCTTTAGTTCTTTTTACTTGTCAAAAAAGCAACACACTTCCTAAACGAAAAGCCACAATTCTTTTTATTTATTTTTTTTAAAGAAAAATGTCAATGGTTGGTGTTCGTGTACCTAACAAATTGAAAAACAAAAAATGATTGGACGCAAAAAAAAGAGTTGAATTTTGAGTGGATGAAGTGGTCGAATGAGAAGCTCACAGCATATCAGAAAGAAAACAAAAGCAAGTGGAGGAAACAGAATTTGTGCTATGCATTACCCCAACCCTATGTGGACAGCACGTGCCTTTCAACGTACGTGTAATTTGCTCCAGCAATCAAAGTTTTTTTCATTTCCCGTACGTTGAATTTCTCTCACTAAACCCTAACACTAACAGCCCAATGCAGCAAAATGGATGGTTGCGTGTCACAGCCTCACGCAGTAACAACTAGCAACACCATGTTGTGTGTTGCGGGAAAAAAAGCGCAGAAAATGATGTGTCCAGACCTATTTACATAAACAAAAAGTATACTTTTCGGGTGTGGCAAAAACTCGGTTTCTCGGTGTAGACTAGTTCCGGCAAAGTCATTAGAGTTTTAAATTCGTTAAATAACTGATGTATTTAGTCTAATCTATAATATATGTTATGTTATTTTTTTAATAGGCAATGTTATTGAGGGTGGGGGAAATGTTGATTCCGGGGTTTGAACTCGGGACCTCCTTCTTGCACTCCTTTGATACACAAGTTATTATTACTAGGGGAAATGTTGATTTCGGAGTTTGAACCCGAAACCTCATTCTTGTCCTCTTTTGATGCACTCCTTCAGAGTCTTTTAACTTGTCAGCTGAGCTACCTATTTCAGATATATGTTATGTTATGTTATGTTATGTTATGTTATGTTATTATGATTCGTTTTGACAAAATTCGTTGTGTTCATGAAATAATAGTGAATTTCCATTGTTTTTTTTTTGGGTGAAGGGAAGGGCCGAGCCCCCGGAGACCCCTGGAACCGAGCAGTGTCCCAACGCTGACAATGAAAGACTAATCTGCCCCCCCAGTAATCTACCGAGGTGGCCAACGGAAATCTGCTCCAACCAGGAATCGAACTGGGGAGCATACCCAGTCAACCCCCAACGGGACCCAGTGAAAAGATAAACCTTAACCATCGAACCAACTCCTTCGTTAGTGAATTTCCATTGTTTTGACAAGATGACTACGATTTAATATAAATGTGCAAAGTATGTCAAAATCTTAGTCAACGAGATCGAGTAGTACTTTATTGAAATATTTATGAGAGTCTAACTCTTGAATCATTTTGTTAAAAAAAACTCTTGAATCAAAAGTAAAAAAAAAACTCTCAAACAAATGTTTTTTTACAAGACTTTTGGTTGAGAGTTTTTTTTGACAAAATGATTCAAGAGTTAGCCTCTAATAAATATTTCAGTAAAATACTACTACTCAATCTTGTTGACTAAGATTTTTGACATACTGATATTTTGGACAAATAATAATAATAATAACCACTGGGTCAGTTTCTTTAATCTTTTCAGTCACATGCATCCGCATGTGTTATTGGATTTTGAACTTCTTATAAAAAAAAGGTTTTTCTTATTTATCTTTGGTATTTAAAAAAAAGATTTATAATGTTAGTGGGTGGGAGAATGTTAGTTTTCGGGGTTTGAAACCGGGACTTCCTTTTTGCACTCTTTTAGTGCATTCTTTCAATATCTCTTAGTTCGCCAACTAAGCTACCTATTTCGAATCACCGTTCATACTTCTGTTTCACTCATCAATACAGATCTTTTTCTTTGACAGTTCATCATACAAAACTTATCTTGTTCTTTATAATCTAGAAATAACTTTATCCATTCCTTTCTTTTAATTTTTCTTCGTATTGAGTGTACGGATGATTACATAAATATTTCACACGTATGATTTTTTAAATCACTGACAAGCTAGTGACAAGTTTTTCAAGCCGATCCAAAAATCTAAAATTTAATGAGATATAAAACGAATTTTAGTTTAAGCTTTTTTTATCGAGAAGGCTTTAAATTGCACATTTTTATCAACATATACGATGCCATTTGTTTTATAAAAATTAATGATTTTTTTTGTGTGAACCGAATATCCTTTGCGCGCAACTGTAGAGACTAATCCCTAAAGCCGAGTAGGACCACAATGGGCTGTAAAGCTCTCCCTCAAGAGATTTAATACTGCTGCATTCTCAAGGCCGGATTCGAACCCAGGACCTTGGTTACGCTGGAAAACATATGCACCATCTCATCCGAGCGCTCTTGGGTTATAAAAATTAATGATTAATGATAATTGGAGCTAATGTTTTTCATTCATAATAGGAGCTAAAACCACGACTCGTACTACTTCATAAAGCCGTGGTTAGTGTAAGTGAACTTTTTCTCTCCTAGGGTTTCTTTTCCCTTGTGAGAAGTTTCTCTCCTAGTGAGAAGGTTGCAGCTTTCTTTCACGTTTGTTTTGTACTGAGTTAAGGTTTCGTTTTCTACACTGTTACATTGCTATTCGTTGCTCTCGCTTGTTCTTGTTTGTTCACGTTTGCTCTCGGATTATGGAGCCGGCGGTGGAGGTTGAGATAGAAGTGGTGGAGAAGGAGACGGTTAGGGCAAACACTTCGCTTACGTTGGTGGGACGCTTCCTCACCGATCCTCCCATTTAGTTCCTGTCTCTAAGCTCTAAGAAAATCTAAGTTTTAGGATTAAGGGAGGATGTTGGATTGTTGGTAATCCACAACTTAATCCAACAGCTAGGAATTATTGGCTAAACAGTCCCTGTTTAGTTAATATTACAGCTGTATGTGAAACTGAATTAGTCCCTAACTAATTTGGTTAGTTTGTTAAACAATCCTAACAAACTAAAGTTGGTTACAACAACTAAAAACTACCAGCTAACTGATCCCAGAGAATGCTATAATTAAATTAGCCTATGTACATACAATAGAATTGTAATAGAAATACACATTTTTACATTCAATAAAAATTTGCAAGTTAATTTTTACATTGTGCGTGTGTTGAAAGCCTTCTGTGTGTGCTGTCTTTCCTTCTGTGATTTCCCCTCCTTATGTGTGTGTTCTTTAAGTCCTTGGTGAGCATCTTCATAGTGTTGCAAGTTCCTCACAAAGAAAGAAAGAAAGCATATGGTCAGTAATCTGTTTTGTGACTAAACAGAGAGATAAAAGGGAATCAAAGAGTGAAATAATACCTTCGTGTGTTGCTCCTCCATCCAGCTACTGAATCTCAGATCATCTTCATTCTCAGCGCCTCAAACAGCAAAGAAACAACACAACAGTTAGGGTTTTGAACCAAGAAGATCATCAAAATCAAAGTAAATCAGAATCTAAGGGAAGGATTTACCTTGTGGTGAGGTCCGATGCAAAATCCTAGAAGCAGATCTTCATTCTCAGCATTGTCACAATCTTAGGGTTTTAGTGAAACCTCCAAACCGGGCATCCAACAAGGAGGTTTTGTTACGCAACACCTCACCATCATTCTTTCGTGAAGAACTGAAGCCAGTGGAGCTTCAGTTGGTGTAGATCAGAAGGAAACCAGAAGTAGAGAGGAAGAAGGGTTCAGAGCAAGAAGAAGAGGAACAGTTCTTGAATTTCTGAGCAAATTAGGGCTTCAGAAAGCTTTTATACGACCGGGTCAAGGAGGATCCGCGCGTTGCTACAGCGCGCGACCCGCTGGGTTCCGCAGAACCGTTTTTGGAATTCATCTGGGCTGCAGAGTGTTTTTGGCCATTGTGGGCCAAATCAGTGGACTGGGCTTCTTGCTAGCTGCACCTCTGAAAATTGATTTTTGTAACCTGCAGAGTAAAATCAATAATAAATGGTTAGAAAATACAACAAATATGAAGGTGTATTTCTTGAGCGAAATTTCACCGTGCAGTGATATTTCGTAACAGTTTTGACTGGGCTGTTTTATCTTGGGGACGTCGTGGTTGATAGTCTACCTGTACATGTTGTGCAATGCCACGAAACGTCTTAAAGAGAGCGACCTGGTCCGCGACTCAGCCCGGTAATTTCTTCGGTGATTGATTTTTTGAAATACTTTTCTAAAACTCAAAAACAACAATTTTAAGACGTTTCAAATTTAGCCATGACTACTGAAGACATTACTGGCTCTGATTCTGCTGTTTCTAACTTCAACAAATCGTTTCATTTTCAAGAATGTCAATTAAAACAATGGCAACAAAATAAATGTTTATTAAATATGAAAAATGTTGCCAACATTTAAAAGATGACATTCAATTGCTCACTGAAACAGCTGATCAGAAAGGAAAAGATAAAATAGCTAAAGAAATATTCCTATAGAAAGTGAATAATTTTCTCTATACTATTTATCGGTAGAAAGAGAACGATTTTCTCTATACAGTTTATCATTGAAAAAAGAATAAATTTCTCTATACTGTCTTATAGAGAGAGAATGAGATCTCTATATTATTGTTAATTCTACGGAAAGAGAATAATCATCTCTATAAGAATGAATTTTTTTAATTCATATTGTTTGGGAAAAGTTCTGGCTAGAAAAGACTTGGTACTTAAGCGTGTCCATTGTGACCCACCTCTCTTTCCTGGATACCAACTCGAACCAACAATTTTGAAGTTGCATATTTTTATTATTCATATCTTTTGTTACCGTTAGTGATTGCAATATAATTTTCTAGAAAACCTTTCAAAAATTAAAACTGTAATCAGGCTCAAAAGAACAGCAACTCGAATGGGACCCCCAAATTTCCCATATTCTAAACTTTAACTACCACCTAGAAACGACGCTGCTCCTCCATTTAATTGTTTCAATTGCGAGAGACCAGGTCATATATATGACACGCAAGTGTATGAACAGGCCAAGCTCTGCCCCGCAGACTAACCTGACTAAATAGCAATTTGTTGCTATAATTTCTGAAATCAACCTTTGTTGGTGACTACAAAGGTTGGTGGATGGTTACTGACTATGTTTTGAACATACACCGTTACTGAAAATAAGAAAAGGATGTTGAGTCTGGTGAAAACTTTCTTTAAACAATGATTTTTTTAACGGAGTGTTTACTTCGTCCATCAGAAGTTTTCTTTAAACAATGATTTTTTACGCAGTGTTTGACTATTATACGGTCCATAAACTAAGGAAGCGCTTTCAGTAAAAAGCGCTCCTGATGGTCTTAGCGCACCTAGGCATAATGAGCGCTTTTTAGTACAAGCGCTCCTTATGCCTAGGTGCGCTAAGACCATCAGGAGCGCTTTTTACAGAAAGCGCTACCTATGCCTACTGTTTTGTAAAAAAAATTTTGCTTGTTTTTCTCTATTACCAATTCGAAGCTCCTGCAACCAGAAACCAACAACCAGCAACAACAACCAGAAGCCAATTAACAACAAATTTCAAAATAAAATTCCAAATCAAAAACCAATTTCAAATCAAATTCCAACTAATTTATAAATCCAACATATGTATATACATCACAATAAACATATATGCCAACAAAAATTACATAATTTAGCTCCAATTCAGAATCAACTATCAAACATGTTTATTTATATGATCCAACATGAAAGTAACCCTGCCATGGCAACATTGATTGTCCTTCATACTGGTCAGAGAGGATTTAGTAATAAGCATTCAACCAAAGTCCAAAAGGATGATAATTATGTATTCTAGTGATACATCAAGGATCCATCCAACTAATTTAGTTCATAAAACATGACAAGGTAATCAAGTATTCAGAAAAATAAGAGGGGTTCTATACCGAGATGATTAATTGGTTCATCAAGTAGAAGAACAGTTGGGTTCATAAATAATGCTCGTGCTAATGCAGTTCTCATTCTCCAGCCCCCAGAAAAATCACGTGTCTTCTTTACCTGCATCTGCTTGTCAAAACCAAGACCATGCAAGATTTCAGCAGCGCCTTTCTGCAGTTGCCGCATCTAGGGCTTCCAACCGTTCATAAATACGTTCAAGGGATTCACCACCTCCATCATCCTGAAATCAAATTCGCAAAAACAAAGTTAATAAGCCATCCGAAACTGGCAAAAAATCAGATGCATTGTTGCTTAAACAAACCTGTGCTGCCAAAGCTTCAGCTTCTTTCTCCAATTTCAATCTTTTCTCGTCACAGCTTATGACAGCTTCCAATGCAGACATGTCAGAGGCCTCAATTTCAATGGAAAGATGATGAATATCCATGTGATCGGGAATTGGAAGTTCCCGGCAACCTATTGCAGTAAAAAGAGTAGACTTTCCACAACCGTTTAATCCAAGTAAACCATATCGTCTGAAACAAATTCAAATCAATAGCAATCATTGATAAAAGTTTTAGCTTTCAGGCATTAATAATAGTAGTTGGCTCTATCGGGTAAGGAAAACAAACCTTCCATAATTTAGCTCCAATTCAGAATCAACTATGAGATCATGTCCGTGGAATGTGACTGATAGAGACTCTATCTGTAATAAAAACACAGCCAAACGTATCAGTACAACAGTTTTAATTTTTAGCATTCAGAAATGTCCTATTACTGCATATATGACCTATGTCAAAAGAATATAATAGGTGAGTAATTGGTTATAATCACAAAGGAGAACCAATTTACTGACCATGGCAACATGGTAGAATGCCCATGCCACAGACCCAGCAGCTTGGCTAGGCGCTCAAACACGTGCACCCACGCTAACAACAATAAGCTAGAAGTAAGGCTCTCTATACCAGAAATGACTACCACACTTTAAAAAACACAGAATATTGTGCTTAAAAAAATTGTGTCTGATAATGATAAACAAAAGTTGTCCACAGATTATCCCCTACTCTCTTCTTAAATATGAGGGATATGCCTGATACCATATATGATATAAAAGCAAGCCAACTATTAATCAAGGCAGAAATTCTCGTATTCTCTTAATAGACCAAGCAGGAAATTCATGGAGCAAAACATCATACGGGTTGGCAACGTATTTCCAGTTAACACCAGTACATTTCAAAACAAATATAGTTTGAGCTAAATGTTTTTATATCATTTACTAGTATAATAGAGGAACAAGCACACCTAAAAAATAGCTGATGTGTTGCTACTTATCAGCATTACTACCTAGTAAGAGGAAACTAACATCCATAAATTCCTTTCATTCATGATTTTTCTACTTCAAAACCACAACAAAATTGACTATAGTCCAATTTTACTAGACATATACAATTATGAACCTATATACATAAAGTAGCATTAATTAAAAAGCAAAAAGCTGAAACCATTACCTGTTTTCTCCTTCTCCAATCTTCAACAGCTTCCTTAACCATAGTAGCTCCAATCACAGCAACCAAAGGTGCAGCTACACTTAAATGAAACACATGCAACAACAAGAAAGTAGATATTGGCAACTCTTCTGAATTGTTCAAACAAGGACTTTGGGATAAAATTGAAAAACTGTATACTTAGTTGTTGAAACATAGTTTCCCCCATAATAAAACTGAATTGCTTCAGGGTTATCAGGATCATTACAGTAGACAACTCTTGAGTACCCTTTTGTCCCAATTTGTGAATGACCATCTCTAAAAGGAGATTTAAAACAAGCAAAAGTATATAGCTTACTAAAGTGTATCCTCCTTTTACTCCCTTCAGGCATTTTTTCCAAATTCTCTTCTGATCTTCTAAGAAACACAGTAACAACCCATCACAACAACAACCTCAAGCAAAGTTCTTTAATGCTCTCACCTATACATCTAACAACAGATTCAAATAGATTCAGAAACAACAATTGCTAGGGAAAAAATCAGAAACAACAACAGATTCCATCTCCTATGAATGAACAATTTCAGAAACAACAGCAGATTCGAATAGATTCAGAAACAATCACGGATTTGAAAATAACAATTACAGATTCGAACAAAAACAATTGCTAGGAAAAAAAATCACATATTCGATTGGAAACAAATGCAGATTTGAATTTGTTCCACAAATAAAAGAACGAAAACAGATTCAAACAATAACAGGTAAGAAAATAATGTAAATTAGGGAAACAGTAACAGATTCGTACCTAGGTTTTCTGTTTCGCTCAAGATGGGTTTCAGCTTCTGGGTTCTTCGAAAGAGTCACGTTTGGAGAAGAACGAAGAACTTCTAGTTCGTTGAAGATGAATACGAGGAGGATTTGCTAAGGAGGAAGGAGAGCTGGAGCCAGCAGCTCATGAGGAAAAGGGATAAAAAAAACCCTAAAAAGATTGAACAGTTTTCTCTAAAACCAGTGACTGGGAGGGAAACATCATACTTAGTTCATGAGGATGAACGAGAAGAAGAGGATGAACGAGAGAGAGCTTCTGGTTCGAGAGAGGTTCGGCGAGAAGAAGATGAAAAACGAGCTTCAAAAGCTAGGGTACGCGTGCGTGACGAGGGAGAGTTTTTGGTTCTGTATCTGTGCGTGAGGAGCTAGGATACAACGCGGAGGAAAATATTTTAGAAAAGCATAGGGAGTGCTTTTTAAAAAGCGTTCCTGAAGGGTTACGCGAGATTGAGCATAGGGAGCGCTTTTTAAAAAGCATTCCTGAAGGGGTAAGCGAGATTGCGCATAGGGAGCGCTTTTTAAAAAGCGCTCCTGATGGGTGCGTTCTTTTTTTTTTTTTATGTTTTTGGCGTATTTGATATGGCACATCTTCCACCGTGTCATCATTTATCTCAATGCGACCTCTTGGTTTTGTTTTAATTGCGACACACCAACCACGCCTATCAGTCCGCGTTGATGGATAAGGGACATAATAGACTTGTCTCACATTTTGTGCAATGACGAACGGATCATACAGTCGATATCTACCATTTATTTTAATGTCCACTGTATTTGACTTTGGATTCACCTTTGTTCCTCGAGCAGACAGATCAAACCAATTACAATAAAAAACCACTACCTTCTGACTAAAATCTAGATGGGGGTACGAAAGTTCATATATGTGTTGAACCACACCATAAAAATCATCTTCACCTCCTTCAGTGACACCCTTCATGCACACTCCACTATTGACTGTCTCTCTGTCCTGTGTCCATTCATTGGTGTGAAATTTGTAACCATTGACAAAGTATGTGTGCCATTCTTTAACACATCTTCGAGGACCGTCTGATATGTTCCTCAAGTGTTGGTTGGTAGGAGTTGGTGGGAGGGCATAAACATGTTGCCTAAACCACGTTGGAAAATGTGCATTGATATGAGCAGAAGATTGTTGCTCACTTACGTCCTCTGATGACAAGAATTCCCTAAAAAGAAATAATTAATTGTTACACATTTGTCTACTTTATATTAACTAATGAAGATCAATAGTTAATGTTGAGGAACATACTCAATAAATGGTTGCACCTCAGTACAGTTTATCAACACATGAACATGTGCTGAACTTAACTCTTCATCTGTTAGCCAGTGAATTGACTCCTTCCCAGATGGACGACCGGGTAGACAAAAGACAGACAAAGCTAAGTGATGTCTAGGCCATTCAGTATCCATTTCATTTCGACTGCTTCCAGGAGTAAACTCATTCTTGAAATAATAAGAACAAAAATGTGTTGTTTCACGGTGTAAGTAAGAAGAACATATCGATCCTTCAACTCTGGCTTTGTTTTTCACCGATCTTTTTGAATCACCCATGAACCTAGAGAAAATGATATTAATTAACATAATAATCATATATTTTAAACTTGTTTCTTATATTATAAAAATTAACTGACCTTTCAAACGGATACATCCATATGTACTCGACAGGTCCGCCAAGTTTAGCTTCATATGCGAGATGCACCGGTAGATGCTCCATAGAATCAAAGAAACCAGACGGAAATACTCTCTCTAACTTGCATAAGATAAGTGGGATGTCTTGTTCCATTTTTGAAAGATCATCAGCTTTTAGCGTTGCAGAACACAAATTCTTAAAGTATTGACTTATTTCAATGAGCGGATTCAAAACGTGTGTTGGCAACGAACTAAAAGCGATAGAAAGTAAGCACTCCATGAATACATGACAATCATGGCTCTTCATCCCATGCAACCTCTCATTATCCACATCCTCACATCTAGATAAATTGGAAGAATAACTGTCTGGCATTTTCAATTCTTTTATCCACTGATAATCTGCTTTCACTTGTTCGGTAGATAAAGTATAATTGGCTTTGGGTTTCAAAGTCCTAGTACCTTGCTCAACCAAAAACAAATCCTTTCGTCTACAGTAATGATCTATATCCTTTCTAGCTTTCTTATTGTCTTTCGTTTTGCCTTTCACGTTCATGACAGTGTTAAATATGCTGTCAAAAAAATTCTTCTCTATATGCATGACATCGAGATTGTGTCTCAATAGATTATCTTTCCAATAGGGAAGTTCCCGAAAAATACTTTTTTTTGTCCAATTGTGCCATTGTCCACAGTCATCTGGACGAGAAACAACACCCGCCACGACTTTCACAGGAGGGATATCCCTAACACTATTCCAAACTTCCTCTGGTGTCAACTTACGAGGAGGTCCAGCTGTTTCAACATTTCCCTTGATGAAGGCATATTTCTGCTTTCTAAATGGGTGATCCATAGGTAAGAACCTACGGTGCGAGTCAAACCATGAAGTTTTTCCTCCATATTTAAGACTAAAAGCCTTTGTGTCAACCATGCAAATCGGACACGCCATCTTACCATGTGTCCCCCATCCAGACAACATTCCATAGGTAGGGAATTAATGGTCCACATCAACGCCGCCCTCATCACAAAATTTTGTTTGCGTGCTGCATCATAAGTTAAAACACCATTCCACAACCTTTTTAGGTCATCAATCAAAGGTTGCAAATATATGTCAATACCAGCTATTGGATTACTTGGCCCTGGAATAATAGAATTTAAAAACATGTTTGGTTTAGACATACAAATTTCTGGAGGAAGGTTGTATGGGGTAACAATAACTGGCCAACATGAATACGGTGTTGTCGAGGCTTGAATATATGGTGTGAAACCATCAGAGCATAAACCAAGCCGAACATTGCGTGGATCACTGGCAAAATCTGGATGAACACGACCAAAATGCTTCCAAGCTTCACCATCAGATGGGTGACGTAATTCACCAGAATTATTTTTATTTTGATGGTGCCACGTCATTTTACCCGCGGTCTCCATTGAAGTAAACATCCTCTGTAGCCTTGGTATAAGCGGCAGATAGAACATTGCTTTTCGTGGAACCGGTTTGCCTCTGCTCATCCCTACCCTACTGACACGATAGCGTGGCTCTCCACACAACTTGCATTCTGACAACTCTCCATCATTTATGCCAAACTCATTGTTATAATAGAGCATGCAACCAGACACACAACAATCAATTCTTTTAGATTTTAAGCCAAACTTCGATACCAGTCTTTTAGCTTCATAATAACTTTGCGACAAAAGCCCTCTAATGGAGGTTGCATCAAACATCATTTTGGTCATATATTCCATGCACAACTCAGCAACATTAAATTGAGACTTAAGACCCAACAACCGAACACACATTGATAATTTTGAGTCTTTAGATCCTTTAAATAATGGTTTATTTGTCTCACTCAAATACATGTAAAACCTTTGAGCTTCCTCATTTGGAACTTCTTCAGCATCATATTTTGGTTCTTCAAAATCCAAATTTACTCCAACGGCGTCAGATATCATTCCCTGATAAACATCTAACGGTTGTATAATTTGGCCTTCAGATGTCGTAGTCGTTGGATAACTACTTGATGTGGGAGCTACTACTTCAACCGGAACATTAACCGCAGGAACTGCAGCTACCCCTGGTCCTACTTCCCCGTGACGACTCCATATCCAATAATTTGGCCTAAACCCATTATTGTACAAATCAAGTCTAACTTCTTCTTCATTTTTTATAAATCGAAAGGAACATTTCAAGCACGGACATCTAATATCGCCTTGTCGCGCAAATTCTTCATGACACTTAGCACAAAAAATAAACTCTTCTACTCCTTCTACAAAACGTCGCTTTAAACCGGATCTTCCAGGAAACAATCGATCATACATCCAACTACGATCCATAATTTCAAGATCTATGTACTACACTACAATGTAAATGAAATAAACTATCAATTACTTTATATTTTGATATATATATATATATATATTGATATATTAATTAATTTATTTTGATATGTTAGTAAACTATCCATTACCAACAACACAATGAATTTTTAGATAATGTTATATATAAGACAATATCTGTTAATAAAATTTATAAGTGAACTTAATAAATAAATTTTTTCAATATAAATTATTTTGTATTATTATTGCAAACAAAATTTGTAACAAAATTTTACTATAACTAGTGAAGTAATTACTATTTTATTAATTATAATATTGTACCAAAAATGTGATTTGAGAAAACCAACTTCTAAGACACGACAATGAGACACAGGAACATGTATTCAAATCATCGACAATAAGCGTTATTAAAAATCACCAATGACTAAAAGAAAAAAGCCAAATTTTACGGTGACCAAAAGTTGGTAAATTTTTTTTAAACACTAAAAACAAAAAATCCATATAGATATTGATATATTAATTACTTTACTTTGATAACTAACCGTAGTGAAGAGAAGGCTGACTTGAAGCGTATCCCCAACTCAAACAAAGAGGAAAAAAGAGGAACACAAACTTAAACAATACCTAAACAAACAACACCACAATTAGTAACAAACTCATATTATAAAATAATTCAAAAACTAAAACTATTAACTCATGTTACAAACATACCATAAATCGAAGAAATTTGCCAAAGAGAGGAAGAGATTTAGTAGAGAGAAGAAGAGAATTCGTAGGGAGGAAGAGAGAAATTTCAAGAAGAGATTTAGTAGAGAGAAGGAGAGTATTGGTAGACGTGTGAAGAAAGTGGAGAAGGGATTTATATAGAAGAAACGAAGTCAAACGGTCAAAAGGCAGAATCCACCGGAAATGTCATTTACCGGCGGATTTAGGGGATTTTCGGTGAATCGGGGGATTTCCGGCGGATTTTCAAAAATAAAATCCCCCGTTTTTTCCAAAAAATCCGCCGGAGATGTTGTTTCGACGGATTTTAGTTGGGTTGTCATTTCCGGTGGATTTTTACGCATTTCCGGCGGATTTTCGAAATTCAAAATTGGCGGTTATTTTAACTATCCGCCGGAAATGACCTTACCGGCGGAGGAAAACAATTCGCCGGAAAATCCAACAAATCCGCCGGTAAGTCCTAAAATCCGCCGAAAAATTTTTCGGCGGATAAAAATCCGCCGGAAAGTCCTGGCCAGAAAAATCAGTTTTTCTTGTAGTGCATTGGCAGCCTAAGGTATGCCACTGATTGTACTAGACCCGACATTGCCTATGTCGTGGGATTGCTGTGCAGGTTTACCAGTCGACCTAGTATAGAGCATTGGCACGCTATTGAGAGAGTCATGTGATACCTTAAAAGGACCATGAATCTCGGATCACATTATCAGAGATTTCCAGCTGCACTTGAAGGATACAGTAATGTTGATTGGAATACTCTATCAGATGATTCTAAAGCAACTAGTGACTATATATTTAGTATATATGGTGGCATTGTCTCCTGGAAATCCAAGAAAAAGGTCATTTTGGTTCAGTCCACTACGGAGTCTGAAATGATAGCGTTGGCAGCCGCCAGTGAAGAAGCTAGTTGGTTGAGATGCTTACTAGCAGAGATTCCTTATGGGAAAATCGACGCCAGTTGTGTTGATTCATTGCGATAGTACCGCGGCTATTGCAAAATAAAGAATCGTTATTACAACGATAAAAGGCGACAAATATGTCGTAGGAACAACATTGTTAGAGAAGTTCTCTCAAAAGGAGCTGTGAGAGTGGATCATGTACGCATTGATTAGAACTTAGGTGATCCTTTGACGAAAGGATTAGCCAAAAAGAAAATCCAAAATACATCTCAAAAGATGAGACTACTGCCATTAGAACCATGAGTCACTCACGATGGTAACCCGACCTAAAAGACTGGAGATCCCAATGATTAGGTTCAATGGGTAATAACATGTTGTGAAGTGATAGGAGATGAACATGCCACTATAAGTAAAGAAGCATGGTTCTTGAAGCGATGTAAGGTTGAGGTAATAGAAACTCTTAATGAGATCTATACGCTATGTGCAGTGGAGTACCTAGCTACAGGAGTACTCTTGATAGACTCACCTTTGTGAATGTGGAAGTGGGGCCGCTTCCTATGGAACTCTTGGCAGAAATTCCTAGAGCGTTCGCTAAACTGGGATAGACGTGCAGGGTCATAAAAGCACGGGCTTTTGAGAATACACCTATGGAAAAGGTTGTGTGTGGTTTTGATGATTAGATATAGAGTTCAAGACTACGAGTCACTCTTGTTGAATTTAAATCTTAACCGCTATGCAAATGTTCAAGTCGAATGAAACCTCTGCTTATGCACAATCTTATGGAGGTGTTTGACGCTACTTCTAAAACTTCTTTTTAAATTCAAGTGGGGGATTGTTGGAACCTTGGTGTTGGTGAATTGAAAAAGTCCCACATTGCTAAGACTAGGCACTTTAAGAGTGTTTATAAGTGTGGACTTCACACATTGGTTTGGGGCCCAAGGGGTACCCAGTTTTGTAAAAGAGAGAGCACACACACTAACTGACCACCACACACATGCGGACCGTCCGATCGGGTCGCCCGGTCGAGTCGGGCCTAGGCTTGGGGTTGGGCTGTGAGATGTAATTTATTCTTTGCGAAAAATAATTATTTTTATTTATTTTGGTGCGTCGCTCGCTAACTGTCCAGATTCGTTGAACTGACCAGATACGCTGAACTAGCCATTTTTAGCTGTTGAGGATTTTTCTCCAACAACTTACTTGCGCATCAAGTCGAATTTTTTCCTATAAATAGGACCTTTCCTCACTTCATTCGTTGCACCGAAAACTCGAAGCAGTACCGAGTTTTCTTCTCCCTCCCCAATTTCCTTTCTTCTTAATTAGAGTGGTATTCGTACCATATTAGAGTGGTCTTAGTACCATATTTGAGTGGTCTTTGGACCATAATATGAAGGTGTATTTCTTGAGCGAAATTTCACCGTGCAATGATATTTCGTAACTGCAGTTTTAACTGGGCTGTGTTATCCTGGGGACGTCGTGGTATTTAATCTTTTCGGTCACATGCATCCGCATGTGTTATTGGCTTTTGAACTTCTTAGAAAAAAGGTTTTCTTATTTATCTTAGGTATTTAAAAAAAAGATTTAAATTAAATACCACTATTCATACTTCTGTTTCACTCATCAATACAGATCTTTTTCTTTGACAGTTCATCGTACAAAACTTATCTCGTTCTTTATAATCTATAACTTTATCCATTCATTTCTTTTGATTTTTCTTCGTATTGAGTGTACCGATGATCACATAAATATTTCACACGTATGATTTTTTAAATCACTGACAAGCTAGTGACAAGTTTTTCAAGCCATTTCAAAAATCTAAAATTTAATGAGATATAAAACGAATTTTAGTTGATGTTTTTTTTATTGAGAAGGCTTTAAATTGCACCTTTTTATCAACATATACGATGCCATTTGTTTTATAAAAATTAATGATTTTATTTAACCAGATATCATTTGTGCGCAAGTGCAGAGACTAATCCCTAGAGTCGAGTAGGTTCACAATGGGCTGTAAAGCTCTCCCTCAAGAGATTTAATACTGCTGCATTCTCAAGACCGGATTCAAACCCAGAACCTTGGTTACGCTGGAAGAGACAAGCACTATCTCATCCAAGCGCTCTTGGGTTATAAAAATTAATGATTAATGATAATAGGAGCTAATGTTTTTCATTCATAATTTTTTGTTGAATAATAGGAGCTAAAACCACTACTCGTACTACTTCATAAAGCTGTGGTTAGTGTAAGTGAACCTTTTCTCTCCTACGTTTCCTTTCCCTTGTCAGAAGTTTCTCTCCTAGTGAGAAGGTTGCAGCTTCTTTTGCGTTTGTTTTGCACTGAGTTAGGGTTTCGTTTTCTACACTGTTACATTGTGTCATACCCCAATTTTGTCCGCCCAAGTCAAAAACATTTTTTTCGAAAAAATAGAACAATAAGGTAATTCATAATGTGTGGAAAATAGTGGATTTGTGCATTTATGTGTATTCATCCCTTATTTCACATTTTTTTATTTGAATTATGCGCGCGCGTCAGTCGTAACTGCGTGAGCTGCCCTGTGCCCTTGTCATTTGGCACGTGTTTTTATTTTCAAAAAGGCCATTATTAATTTTTGGCACCCAAAAACATTTTTCTTAATTTTCAGGAATTTTAGAAAATAAAATAGTGCATATTTTTACATTTTTTGGGCATTTAAATGAAAGCAAATTAATTATTTTTGGACCAAGACCAGGTCAAGGACGCGGCATACATGTTACTCTACTAAGGGTAATTTTTGTATAATTTTTTGGAAGAAAATCCTAGTTCAAAATAATTAAAAGGCATTTTTCCCATTTTTATTGCACAAGAAAGCTGAAAAAGGACCATTAAATATTCCCCAATTATTAAAGGACAAATTTTATTGTCATGAATAATTAGAGGGATATTTTTATGGTGCCCAAAAATATGTGACACATTTTCAATAGGTGCACTATCATTTGCATGCCCAAAAATTCAAAATTCAAATAAAAAGTACAAAGTGTCCTTAATAAGACAAAAGACCAAAAAAGAGAAGCAATTTTCCCCCCATTTTTGTCAATTTCGAATTCCCACACACTCTCATACCCTTTTTTGTAAATGACACCATCCTCTCACACTCACCTCTTCATTAGAAGATGCAAACTTACTTGAAATAGAACATTCCATCCCCATTCTACCCTTAACCCTATTTTCACCTAGACCCATATATAAGCCTACACTCCAAAATAACAAGGGAGGCCTCATTTTCACCCTAGCACACCAAAAACCTCTCCTTTTCCCTCTCCAAAACCGTGGCCACCCTACCCTTCTCCTTCATCCATTTTTGATTTTCTCTTCACCAAAACACCACCATCTCACTTCATTCTTATCCCTCTTTCACATATCTTCTCCAATTTCCATTCAAGTTCAAGCATTATCATCAAGGAAGGTTTTCATCAAGCTTCCTTGGGTTGGAGTTGAAGTTCCTTGGAGGTTCTTGTTGATTTGTGTTATATTTTCTTCATCTCATTGCATTTCCTAGCTTGGATTTGAGGTAAAAGCCCTTAAACTTTGCATCATCTTCAACCTTTTTGCATCAAAACTCATACTCTTCGTTTCCTTCATCTTGCATACTCTCATAAATATATGTAAAATGTGATTTGTTGTTTGTTGTTGGTGAGAGGAGCCTTAAACACTCTTGACAAGCACTTAGGGAGGCTTGGGGTGTTTAAGGTGCCTCTCACTCTTGAATAAATTGAGTCATGTTGTTTTGTGTTGATTTTTTTGCATTTGTTGTGAAATAAAATTGTTGTTTCATGTGTTTTTTGGTTCGCATATCCTATTAAAGTTAGCTTTAATTTGATTTTGTTGTTTCTCTTTGCTTGATGGGGTTTAATCATGTTGTAGATATTTGATTTTAGTGTTTTCATGCTTAGATACTTTGTTTAGGTTTGCAAATTTCTTTTCTCACATAGATTTCGCAAAAAGTAAAGAGTTTGAGAATAAATGTTGATTTGAGGTTTTAGTGTTTAAGTTATGCGATTAATTGTTCCTAAGTCTTGTTAGTATCTTTTGCTTGCTTGATTTTGGGAGTTTGATGAATAAATTTATGGTTTGACTATTTATTGGTTTCGCAAGTCATGAAGAATAAATAGAGTTTTTATATGTTTGCTTATTGTCTCAAGTTGATGATAGGCAATATGATTCTCACTTGTGCCTAATGCACCTTGCTTAAAGTGATGAGGATTGTTCTATATGATTCAACCCTTTTAGTTTATATGTTGTTTAAGTTGATGATAGACAATATGATTCTCACTTGTGCCTAGTGCACCTTGCTTAAAGTGATGATGATTGTTTTATATGATTCAACCCTTTTAGTTTATATGTTGTTTAAGTTGATGATTGGCAAGAAGATTCACACTTGTGCACTTGTGCACACTAATTTAAGTGTTGAGGATTGACCAAAGTGATTCAACATGCTTTGGTGTTTTGATTGTTAAGATGACTTACTTGTTTAGGGTTTGCCAATGATCATGCTTGAGGCTACTCTTTTGAATTCATTTGTGCCCATCACTTCCTTGTCTACTCTCATGTGGAATCATTAATACTTAGATAGGCTCATTCCTTACATTGCATCTTCCACTAGATGTGCATTTAGATTCCCTTGCGTTTTGTAGAAATATTTGAGTATGGTTCTCGCCTAGCATCTTCCACTAGATGTGCATTTAGGTTCAATCTTGCCTACTCTTATATTTTTGCTTAATGCCCAATTCAAGTTTCTTCTTTGCCTATTTATGTGTTGTGGTCCAACATGTGTAGTCTAGGCCAATACTTGCTCAAGAATTCAAATGAGATTGTTGCTTGCCTAAGGATTCGATTTGCATTCATTGCTTTCTTTTCTAAATAGTTTAGCATGAAAATGGTGACTAGTGACAATCACCCATAACCTTTGTTAGTTTGGTTGTCCTAAGAGCCTAAATTTCAAAAAAGGATGTTTTCATATGCATAAGCTACTAGTGCCAGTTATGGCCACCCATAACCATTGTTAGTTTGGTCATCATGAAGGCTTTCATTTTTCAAAAGAGATTTTTACATGCACTTAAGTGGGTTCTAGTAATGATCACCCATAACCTTTGTTAGTTTGATCATCAAAGCAAAAAGACTTTCATTTTTAAGGCTCGTTAGAACTACGTCGCTTTGATTCCCATTTGGGATACGTAGGAGCGAGTCACATTCTCGTCAAGCGCAACCATAAAAAGTTTAGCATTTGCATAACAAAAAGAACAGAGTTATTTTCATAACAAAAAAGAATCACTTTTGCAAACCAAGATCATTTTCAGAACGAAAACCTTTTCCTTTCTAAAAACATTTTCAACCCATCGTCGCTAGTGGCTAATCAGAACCTTTGTTCGTCTAGCCATTGGTGGTGATGTCTTTTTCCCAAAAGAACAACAAGCGATGATCACTCATAACCTTTGTTAGCTTGATCATTCGTGCCAATCAATCCCTTTCGAAAACCACTTTCAAAAGAACAAATAAAAACGGGTTGCTACTAATAGTCAATCAGAACCTTTGTTCGTCTGACTAGTGGTATTGACTCTCATTTTCTAGAGTACTTAGCGGTGATTACCCATAACCTTGGTTAGTTTAATCATTCACTAAATGCTCGTCCTATTTCGAAAACTCACTAAAAAGATAAAAGACAAAAACCTTTTTCAGGACAAAGAAGAACTACGTAGCTTTGAGTTCTCCATCGCACCGGGAGATACGTAGGAGCGGGCCATGTCCCGTCAAGCATTTTTTTCTAAAAACCCATTCTTCCCCCTTTTCTTTTTCATAATAAATAAAGATTTTCATTAAGAATTTTTCAATAAGAAGTAGAGAGACAAAATTAAGTATTTTCAAGTCAACACACTAAAACCACACATTTAATTAAAGGTTCCCTCTCAGTAGAGAGGACGTGTGGGGTGCTAACACCTTCCCTGCGCGTAACCGACCCCCGAACCCTATTCTCTAGTTTCGCAAGACCAATCGCTTTCCAAAAAAAGGTTTTCCTAATATTTTCCTTAATAAATATTGGTGGCGGCTTCATTGTCTTAGGAAAAGTTGTGAACTAGGAAGGCTCTCCCTCGGGGACTTTTTCGGGCGCAACACATTGCTATTCATTGCTCTCGTTTGTTCTTGTTTGTTCACGTTTGCTCTCGGATTATGGAGGTTGAGATAGAAGGGGTGGAGGAGGAGACGGTTAGGGCAAACACTTCGCTTACGTTGGTGGGACACTTCCTCACTGATCGTCCCATTCGTTCGCATATTATGAAGGAGCGCATAGCGGGTGTGTGGCAGTCGGGAAGGGATTCAACATCAGGGAGACGGGTTCAGGTGCTTTTCTCTTCCAATTTTTCCATCCACTCGATCTTGAGAGAGTTTTCAAACAAGGTCCATGGTCTTTTGATAAGCATCTTTTAATCCTCAGTACTATACCGGAGGGTGTGGCTCCATGTGATGTTCCTTTGTACCAGATACTGTTTTGGGTACAGGTTCATAACATTCCAACTGGTTTTATGTCTGAGGCGGTAGGGAAGCATGTGGGGAATACGATTGGTAATTTCTTGGAATATGATGTGAAGAATAGTTCTGACTTTTGGAGGCTTTTCATGAGGGTTAGGGTTCTGTTGGATGTGCGCAAGCCTCTTCTAAAAAAACTAAAGCTTCGCAAACCTGGTGGCGAAGCAAAAGAGGTTCTCTTGAAGTATGAATTGAAAGGCTTGAGATATTTTTTTGCTACATGTGTGGTTTGCTAGGGCATATGGAGAGTTCTTGTGACAAACTCTTTGATTTGGCTCATGACGACGGCGTCCGTAATTGGGGTCCTGACATTAAAGCTAAAATGCGTCGTGGTGATAGTAGTGGTGGTGCACGGTGGCCGAGAGAGGAGGGACAACCGTGGAATACCCCAAATCAGGTAGTTACTGAATCCCATAATTTGAGGAATGAGGAGCCGAATTTGTTACATAATAATAGGGTAGTTACTGAATCCCACAATTTGAGGAATGAGGAGCTGAATTTGTTACATAATAATAGGGGTGCATTGTTGAGTGGCGTGAATGGTGGAGAATCAAAAACGGCTAGCACTTCTAATGGCATTAATGACACTAACAACTTGGCTGAAATTTTTAAAAAATCCATCAATTTTATTTCCTAAAAAAACGGCGCAACCAGTTGGGATTAATGATGTTGAGATGGCAACTGATGTGGTATTGGAGACAGACCGTAAACGTATGAGGGGGGACAGTTGAGAGAAGGTAGTTGCTGATGACATGGGGAGTTTTGCTTTGAATAACTCTGGTGGTATGCCTTCTAGTATTGGTATGAACATTAAGAACAACAAAACTGGTAACTCGCATTTTTTAGGGGTAGGCTCTGGCAGTGGAGCCTGTCAGGATCAATGAGCTTCATCAGTTGGAACTGCTTGGGCTTGGGTAACCCACGAGCGGTTCCATCGTTAAGTGACATCGTTCGGACATACCAACCAGACGTTATTTTTCTTTGAGACTTTGGTACTTGCTAATAAGATTGAAGAGATTCGTGTGAGATTGGGTTTTAATGGAGCTTTCGCGGACGTACCAGCCAGACGTTATTTCTCTCCTTACTTTGGCGTCATCCTTTTGATTGTACGATAACAAGTTATTCATCGAATTATATTGACGTGGAAGTGTCTAGCGTCAATGGTCCTACTTGGAGACTTACGGGATTTTATGGTTATCCGGAGACTAGGCGTAGAAGAGAAATTGGAACTTGCTTCGTACTTTGGCTAGAGATAACTCTCTGCCATGGTGCATTATGAGTGACTACAACAATTTGTTATCAAATGATGAGAAGAGAGGGAGCGGCTGCGCTGATCGTGCGCCTTAGCTTTTATGTGATTTTCGAGAAGCGGTTCAAGATTGTCTACTTAATGATATTCCTATGCAGGGACACCCTTTTACGCGGAGTAGGGGCAAAGGTACTAATAATTTTAAGGAGGAGAGGTTGGATCGTGTACTAGCTTCGCAGGACTGGATTGATTTGTTCCCCAATAACTGTCTTATTAATGGTGTTGCTGATAGATCAGACCATACTCCATTGTGGCTCCAATTGTGGGAACAAAGACGTAGAAGGTATCCTAAACCCTTTCGGTTTGAGAGTGCTTGGCTAGAGGACGACATTTCACCGGTTGTGGTTAGTGATAGTTGGTCTCGGGTGGAGGGGCAAGATTTCATGAGTAGGGTGGAGAGTTGTACGGCGGCAATTGATGTATGGGGGGGAAACTGAGGATGCGCTGTAGGTTGGACATTCAGCGATGTAAAGATGAGCTTGAAGTGTTACGTGGTGGGACTAGTATCAGTGATACCTTACAATATAATGGGGTGAATGCTCGTTTGAGCGCTCTCCTGGCTCAAGAGGAAGCCTTTTGGAGGCAGCGGGCAAAGGTGCATTGGTTACGTGATGGTGACACTAACTCGAAATCCTTTTATGCAATGGCAAGTTCAAGACGCCGTCGCAACGCTATTTCATCGTTAATTAGAGAGGATGGTTCGGTGGTGGAGAATCAAGCAGAGTTGGGTAGTGTAGCGCACACTTATTTTACGGGTTTATTTGAGGGGTGTGCATGGTTCGTATGAGCCGGTACTTGCGTGTTTAAATCCTAAGGTGCCTTCGGTGGATAATGATCTTTTGGTGGCTCCGTTTGATATTGGGGAATTTAAGGCGGCTCTATTTCGAATGCACTCTGACAAAGCTCCAGGCTCCGATGGTTTGAATCCTACTTTCTTCAAACAGTTTTGGAACCTTTGTAGCCCAGAATTGTTTCACTCGGCGGTGGCTTGGATAGATAATAGCGAGTTTCCCCCTATGTTGAATGCTGCTAATATTGTTTTAATCCCTAAGGTTGACAACCCCACTTCTATGCGTGATTTACGTCCGATTGCACTTTGTGGCTAATAGACTTAAGAATGTTCTTCATAAATGCGTTTATGTGGAGCAATCAGCTTTTTGTGGCTAATAGGTCCATCTTGGATAATGTTATGGTTGCTATTGAAGTCATTCATCATATGAAGTGTAAGGTAAAGAGTAAAGTTGGGGAGGTTGCTTTGAAGATAGACATAAGTAAGGCGTATGACAGGGTGGATTTGAGGGTATTTGCGTGGTGTTTTATATAAGCTGGTTTTTCATGAGAAATGGGTGCGGTGGATGGTTATGTGTGTTGAAACGGTTCACTACTCAGTGCTTATGAGTGGCGAGAAAGCTGGTTCAGTCACCCACTGTCACCTTACCTTTTTATATTGTGTGTAGAGGGGCTTACTGCTCTTCTTAAAAAAATGTGAGGCTCGA
This sequence comes from Astragalus membranaceus, assembly GCA_039519185.1. Taxonomy (NCBI): domain Eukaryota; kingdom Viridiplantae; phylum Streptophyta; class Magnoliopsida; order Fabales; family Fabaceae; genus Astragalus; species Astragalus membranaceus. The sequence goes on along the minus strand of CM076847.1, from coordinate 135,904,315 downwards.
GGGGATATTCATGGAATTAAAGTGTGTCGTGGAGCCCCTATCCTGACACACTTTTTGGAGATGACTGTTTTTTGTTTTGCAGGGGTGATGATACTGAGAGCAGGAAATGAAAAGAAGTTCTGGAGACCTATGAGAAGGCTTCAGGGCAATCTATTAATCTCCAGAAGTTAGAAATCTTTTTCAGCAGAAACACTTGCCCAACTCTACGAGATCGCGTGGTGGCTAACTTAGGCGTTGTCGAATGTCTAGGTACCAGTAAATACTTAGGCTTACCTTTCAGGGTGGGTCGAAGTAAGAAGCAACTCTTTGGATACCTTAGAGACAGGGTTTGGCACAAGATTAACAACTGGTCAGGCATAAATCTTTTAAAGGCTGGGCGGGAAGTTTTAGTGAAATCAGTAGCACAAGCCATTCCAGCTTACTGTATGAGTACTTTCCTTATTCCCACATCACTCGGGGAAGAGATGGAAAGAATGATTTATTCATTTTGGTGGGGTTCAAATCGTGGCTCTTGGAGGGGCATCAACTGACTGAATTGGGACAAATTGACCATGAGGAAGGAATTTGGTGGTATGGATTTTCGTCATTTTCACAGTTTTAATTTGGCAATGCTAAGGAAGCAATGTTGGCATTTAAGCACCAACACAGATGCTGTTGTTACTCGTGTCTTCAAAGCTAAATATTTTCCTAATGTGGACTTCTTGGGGGCTCGCTTGGGCCATAATCCCAGCTATGTTTAGGGTAGCATCCATACTTCACAGGTACTTGTTAAATTTGGAGCAAGATGGAAAATTGGAAATGGTACTACTATTAATGTTTGGAGGGATCTTTGGGTCAAAGGAGGGGGTTCGCCCTTTATAACTTCTCCTATGATTCCGGGACATGAGTCTTTAACTGTTAGTGCCCTCTTTGCTACAGAGGGGTGGTTCTTGGATACACAGCTTCTTGGGCAAATTTTTAATCCGGTGGACAGAGATAGGATTATGGGAATCCCACTTCGTGTAGGGGCGAGGAGGATGACCTGATTTGGAACAAAAGTCGTGATGGTCTTTATTCTGTAAAATCTGCATATTATACGGCGGTGAATGAATTAATAGACAACTCTGAGATGCGTGTTACAGGTGACTGGAAACAACTCTGGAATTTTTAGGTACCCCATAAAGTTCGCATTCATCTTTGGCGTGTTGCTCGTGGTGTTTTGCCGTGTCGTCTCAATCTCCGGTAGGCACGGTGTTGACTGTCCAGGAGTATGCCCAATGTGTGATTTGCATGATGAAAATGAATGGCATACCTTCTTCAGTTGCAACAAAGCGGAAAAGGTTTGGCGTTCTGCTGGGTTTTGGAATTCCATACAATCAGTGGCTCGTGATGCGGCCAGGAAGTGTTTCACAATGTTGATTGCAAAGCGGTTGTAGATGGAATCCGTGGTGTGTGTAACTTTATAACTGAATATGGCTCTATTATAAGAACTTGTCGTAACTTATTATCGTCTTTAGGAAACTACACAGTTAGTTTTGTCAAACGGCAAGCAAACCTTGTGGCTCATACTCTAGCTAGAGCATCAATGAATTATGCTAGCTCCCACGTTTTTTATTATAGTCCTACTTGTATTGCAACTTTGATTTTGAATGAAATACCATAAATTTTCTTTAGTAAAAAAAAAACCACCACTCACATATATAATAAATCAGTGCGCAAATAATCATATTTGAAATAAAATCATCTATAATACTACTTGTTTAAGAAAGTGGGCACAATTTAAGTGGCGGAAATCTTTGGTTAGTGATTGGTAATTAAAACAATTAAAGCTAAATAAATGAGTCAAATGATAGAGCGTATGTTTGGAAATCCATGTCACACACACACAAATGGTCTTTCAAATCAAAATATGCCAATTGATATTTGATACTTCTACCTTTGACAGTCCAGAAGGGAAATATTTATCTAAATTGCGGTTTGCAGCGTTGAAGTATTGCCCAACAAACAAGTTTGTGTCATCTTGCAAAGTATGATAAGGACCGGTGAATGGACGTATAGGAAAGTTCATTATGATTCATAGAATAGAATGCAAAATGTGTTTATAAATCGAACGTAACTTGTTACGTAGGATTCATAAATCATCATAGTTCATGTCTCACCGAAAACCGTCTCCAACCACACCGCCTTCCATATAGAATCCCAATAAGGAAGAAAATATGTATTTTTTTTTAGTTGCGTGTGAGGTGAGGGAGGATCAACCAAGTCTCTTACTGGTGGATTAAATTTGACCGTAAGCCAAGTCACATCTGCTAAAGGATAGCAGATTTGACCAGTAGATAACAAATAGATATATTTGGCAAGTACTAATGTTTAGTATTTTTTTTTTAAAGGGTACTTCAAGTAACGTTTTTTCAATCGCTACATATAGCATATAACGTCTCATTTTTTTTATTTTTTTCTCTCTCATTATTTTTCTTAATTTCCTTCTTTATCCTCATTCGAATAAACTAAACAATTTTAAATCCCTATTTTTTATGCATAGAATATCTTTAATTTTTATTTTAATTATATTATTATTTTTATCTTTTTTAGGAGTTTCCCATCATTATATGTCGATTATTATATTGCAGTATGTAAGTAATGGTATATCTACTTATACATATATATATTGTCAAAAAAATACATATACGTACATATATTTATATATATATATATATATACACACATATAAATTTTAAAAATATTAGAATAATAAAATATAAATTTTAAAATTTTAACTTCTAAATATCTTAATGTTAGTTTAATTACCATGAATTTATATCAATAATAATTTATAACCATTTTGAAAATATGTTATATTGATTAAATAAATAATTTAATCATGAATTAAATAGATTATTTTATGTCATTTTATATTTTTCAGCTATTGCTTAACCGCTAGTTTTATTAAACAAATGACTTGTTATCAACTAACTTATCCGCAACCTTATCATGCTATCACTTCTTTTCACCAAATAGAGCCATAATTATAAAATGTTATAAATAGTTGAAATTTAATATTGATAAAATCTCAATAACTCATAACATATTATATTATATCGTACGGTTAAATTTGTTTGGTACATATGAGGAATTAGTCGATCCTTCACCCATAATAGGAAATATATGTACTTTGACACAAGCACTTTTTTAGTTCAATGACACAAATATTATTAGTAAAACACTTTCTAACACTTATTTCACAACAAATTTTCTAACATATAAATTTAAAATAATATAGGAAAGTGTTATTATTAGTACTAGCCTTCTCCCTTTTGACACTACTATGCACAGATTTTTCGAATTATTCTCCAACAACGACTTTAAAGTTATACACGGACAAAAAGAAAAAGTAGAATAAAAAAAGAAATAAACACTTTAATTAAGCACCATTTATGGCACACACTAAATTTGGTGACATCAACGAAGGATTTTTTGTTTTGTTTTAGAGAACAGGGCTCAATGAATCATTGCTGAAGAATGTTGTAAGAAAACTTGTTATAAATGTAAGGATAAACTATACTTTTAGGAAGGAAACTTGTGATAAAAAGTAAAGGATAAACTATAGTTTTCGGGGCCCAAAAACAAGGATGGTTTAGGGGTAAAGAATCTAAAAGTATTCGATATTTCTCTCTTTGAGAAGTTGAAATGGCGATGCATTATAATACTAGTGTCATATATGGTGGGATTTACAATATATCATATAGATACGGGGATCTTCTTTCTAATCAGACAAGTAGAGATGAAAGATGTTGGGGTCAAAAGGACTCATAGTGTTGGAGGGATTTAATGCTCTTAGGGGATGATTTGGACTTGGACCAAAAGTTTTTTCAACAAGCTCTCGGTTGTTTTTTAGGAAAAGAGACTTCCATCCAATTTTGGTATCATAGTTGGTTAAGAAATGCTCCTTTTATGGATGTGTTCCCGAATCTTTTTGTCTACTCTTTGCAGTCTTCAGCAACAGTACTGGCCCATATGGGTTAATTGGAGGGGAGGAGGACCAATGGCAATGGTATTTTTCTTGGTCTAGACAGTTTTCTCCGACAGAAGAAGCTGATCTGCACTTACTGACAACTATTCTACATGAGGTGAAGCTGGTGGCGGATGCCCATGATAAATGGGTATGGAGCATCATCAATACTAAAACATTTTCAGTAAGTACTTGCTATACTTTTATAATTGTTGCTCGGTACGCATATGTCAGGCGAGAACCTTATTAATTTGGATGTGATTGGGAAATCTGTTGTGCCATCAAAAGTGGCTTTTTTTCTAACGTTTGTTTTTGGGCATGTTGCCAACAAGGGATAATCTTGTAAAGAGATTGGTGGTAGGTGACAATATGCTTTGCCCGTTTTATATTTATGAGGAATCTATCCACCATTTTTTCTATCATTGTGATTTCTCAAAAGCTATTTGACAACATCTTAATACTTGATTTGGGTTGGATCAGGTTGAAGGATTGAAAGCCATTTTTATTGTGACTTGGTTTACCATTTTTATTAAGTTTTAATAAAATATAATTTTTAGTTTCCGTTTTTTATTATAAAAATTATTTTTTACTAAAAAAGTAAAGACTCACCGGCCCATTTTTTTAGATATCCCTATTAGGCAGGGCCGGCCATTAATTAAGGTGTGCAGCCTGTGATACCGCAGAGGTCCCCAACCCCAATTCAATTATTTTAGGGCGCCAAAAAAATAGTATATAGTTCATAAAAAAATAGACTCTTCTCTATTCGCTTTGCAACAACATAGACAGGTGTCGAATGTGTCACAATCAATGACTGCAACTCTGCTTTCTCAGTTACACTCTACTTTTTCATACTTTTACAACTTGGGCTGATGCAAGATTTTCAAGGTTGAATAATCTTTTAAAGGTGCAATAAACTAATAAATATTATGAGCTGCAGTAAACCTTCTTGAATCATCTCAACCACACATATATACTTTTCAAAATCAAATAAAATTAACTAATAAAAATCAAAAACCAATCGAACGATGGAAGTTGAGTCAAAATCAAATTTCTAAGATTAAATAAAAACCATTACTATAAATGCTATTATTGTATAGTGTTTTATTTCTATTAATATTATAAAAAATTATAAAATAATTAAATATTATAAAAGTCAATTTAATAAACCAGACTTGACTTTTACATGAAATCTAAACTTTTAATTACATTTAGCTGAATTTTTTAATCACCGTAAAAGTAATTATTTTTGCTAGCTTATAATATAGAGACTGAATGGAGTATTTAATAACATCGATAGCGACTCATTATTCAACAATTTCTTAACATAAAATCAAATAGATCATAATTACTAGGAGTGTAATTTATTTAATTTAATAAAATTATATTAAATTTTAATTTTATGACATTTTTAGGTAGCTAGAAGTTTGATATTAATTTGATTGTCAAAAAAAGTTTGATATTAGTTTGAAGTCGTATTGAGATCTTACTTACAATTTAAATCAAACAGTTTGAGTTTTTGTTGATTCATTTAATAAAAATATAATTTGTTCTGTACCGTACCTCTGGACTGGTATCCGACACTAGAAGCCTAGTCCTATCCGAGATAGTTGGTAATTGCGTTCCTGGTCAGTCCGAGTTTGACTCCGATCCGGGGTTGTTGGTACCTGCAATAGCACTCCGACGCTCAAGTCAGCAAGTGAGCTAATTGCAAGTTAGGTGAATGGAGAGTGTGTACCTTTAATGCTAGCATTGAATGCTTATTTATAGGTTTTGGGGATCAATGGGAACCATTGGATCTAGGTCTTTAATCTCCCCAATTGGTTGATGTATTTTGCATTTGATGTTGGGCCTTATGCACAAAGGCCCAATCCGTAACAGTTGCCCCCCAAGTCGGGTCGCTTTTGGGCGGGCTAGACTTGTTGTTCTTGGAAGACCGTGACGATCCTTCAAAGCCGGGCTTTTGTTTCGGCTTCCGTCTTGCCCCCAACCTCCAGTCGAGAGAGACTCGGTTGAGAGAGACTCTGATGGTATGTTGAAGTGGGTTGAGTGACTCGAGCATTTCATTTGAGACCGGGGTAAGCCGAGTGACTCGAGGTGTTTCTCTTGAGACCGGGGTAAGCCGTTCTCTTGAGACCGGGGTAAGCCGAGTGACTCGAGGCATTTCATTTGAAGTGACACCTCGATTTCCATGCCTGTGATTGATGTCATTCATGGGACACGCCGTTCGAGGGTGTTTGGAGAATGACGGCGCTTGGAGGGACGCGCCTGCCTAGGGGCTAGCATTGGGCCTCGTAGTTTAGGCCCAAGCCCACTTTGAGGTCCTCAGATTCCTACATATATGGGAGGGGACCTCCCTCACTTGCCTGATTTTTGGAAGTTGCTCTGACCTCCGATCTTAATCTCGTCTCATAGCCTCTCTTATCGGTGGCGCCTTCGACCAGATGTCCCCCTGTTGGGAGAATGGCATCGGGGGGAGGACCGGTCAGGGATGTTACGAGCACGGATCTCGGCAATTTCGGCCTCAAGCTGTGTGTAACGTTGACTTCTTTCTTGCTCAGCCTCGGCTTGCCTCGTCAGCAACTGGCCACGAGTTGTTGAACAACATCGGCCGATACCTGGACGGTCTGGGGAGGTGGCGGAAGTCGACCCAGGACGGAGCCTGTAACACCCAAATAATTTAATTAATTTATTTAATTAAATTATTAGGGATTTATTTTATTTAGTGATTTAATTAAATTTAGAAAATAATTGAGTGGGTGCATATTATTATTTAGGGCATGATGTTGGCTTGGAGCGCACATAGGGCTTGAGTTGGATAAGCCCATGACCCAATACCCAACATAGGCGAGTTTGGCTAAGTGAATGGGGTTAGGGTTTGAGGCTTGGCATTGGCGAAATCCCTAGAGAGAGTGGAGAGAGTGAGCCGTTTTGGAGAGCAAAGGAAAGGAGAGAAAACGCAAAACTTCAAGAAAGAAAGAAGAAGGAAGGGCGAGGATCAAGAAGAGAAGGGGGCCTCCATTGTTGCTGAATTTTTGGTGGTGATTTCCTCTCAAGAACTCCTACTTCTTCTAACATAAGGTAAGGGGGGATCATCTTTCTCTATAATAGATTGTGTGATGGGTTTTAGGATGGGATTTAGCCTAGATCTATCCATATTATTGATGATCCATAATCATTGCTATCTTGATGAATATATGCGACTTATGATCTTGGTGATTGCTTGATGTTTATGTGTTTTTGATTATATTCATGTTGATTGAGATTAATGATATGATCATATATGTGTTGTTGAATTCACTGTTTTGAGATGTTCTGACATAGGTTTAGTATTTCAGTGACTGAGAACGTTTTACTAATTGAAAAATTATGTGGTTTGTCATTTCGAAAACTTGATTGAATGCTTGTTAATTTGACGCTGGTTTGGTTGCGTTTAGAGCTGTGAAGATCGAGTTATGAATTCCACAAGTTAGGGTAATATTCTGGAAGCATTCTGGACATAGGTTCGGTATTTTTAAAACTGGGAACTTTCTGTTCGTCAAAAAACTATGGAACTTTTTTTTGTTAGAAAACAGACTTAATTCTGGTCACTTTGGCACTGGTTTGGTTAAATTTGGAGTAGTGTAGCTCGAGTTATGAGCGTCCCAAGTCAGGTCAAATTTCTGGACTTAAACTAGGTATAGGTTTAGTGTTTCAGGTCTTGTGTCTTAAATTGAACTCTGATTTGAACGATTCTTTTTCCATTAGAAACTATACTCAAATTGATTTTGTTAAGGCTAAGGTTTTGTTCCATTTGGTCAAGTGTAAGTCAGTTTAGAGTGATTTGAAGTGGAAGGACAGAATCTGTCCAGTCTGGGAACCATTCGGGTTGTTTCTAAAAACTGTACTAACTGGCTCATTGTTTTGAAACTTTAAATATATGTTCAGAAACTACACATCTGTAGCTTTCCAATGAGGGGTCTTTTGTAATTTTTCGATGTCGTTTACTATTTTAACTAATTCGCCGAATTCTGGCTGCCGTGTTCGCGTAGCCCAGGGTGTCGCTGTTGTTCCCAAATTTGTTTTTCGAATATCTTTTGACTCGGGACTCCGTTTTAGGCGTTTCAAAATGTTTTGGAAAGCTTATTCAGACGCCCATCTGAATATTCTAATTTGGGGCTCAGTAAAGTATTTTCTGGAAGAAATGTTGATGATTAACTCAAACGCTAAAAGTTGTCATTTTGAGAAAATGTCGAGTCGCAATCATTTTGGAAAATGAATCATTCTGAGGAAAAATATGTTAGTTGCTGTTGTATGGACGCCCGTGTGGCTGTCCCGGTTGAATAATGAAATTTTATGAATAAAGTGACGAAAATGCCCTTGGTGGCCAATGTGTGAGTGTCTTGACGATGATGCCCTTAGTGGCTAGTTTTGTTGACAAAAATGCCCTTAGCGGCCAATGGGTGAGTAACATGATTAGCGATGATGTGATATAATTGGCGATGATGTGATATAATTAGCGAAGATGATTAGCGGTGATGATTAGCGGTGATGATTAGCGGTGATGATTAGCGATGATGATTAGCGATGATGATTAGCGATGATGATATAAATACTGATGTGATATTTTTAGCGATGATGGGATATAATTGATGATGATGATGTAATGTGATTGATGCATGTTCATAGTGTCGCATGCATCCATGTGCATTCAGCGGTGATGTAGGCTTCGGCCATGCGGTGAGTAGGCTTCGGCCAAAGCGGTGATGTGCCCTCAAGGCTTATTGCGGTGATGATGGATCCACATGTATATATTGCATTCTCATACATCTACATGCCATAGTGACGGATTGCCTTAATGAGTGACTTTCGAGTGATTATGTGATGACTGTAGTATGGTTGTTCTAGTCCTGTAATTCTAGCCTGAGACTTATCACATGTCTATTATATGGTTAGATTGAACTCACCCTTTCTCTGTTGAATGTTACCCTACGTGGTAACTGCAGGTGATCACGAGTGAAGGTATTCGTACTCTTCACTATTTGGAGTCGGGTCGTCATGCTCTGATACGTAGCACTCAGTGGGGAGGGATGTACCTTAGTTTTCTGATGACTGTTTAACTGTTATGATTCATCGATGATTTAATGATTTTCCGCTGCTTGAATAAATGAGAATTTAAGTGATATGTATTAGCTTTTCGGAAAATGACGTAATTAAGCTATTAGCGTTTTGACGAAAATGTGACACTCCTCTTGTTGAAAATAAAAGAAAAAGATTTTTGTAAACTCTTGTTTTATAATAATAAATAACGGGTAGGAAAGGGGTGTTACAGAGCCTCCCGGGACTATTGCTCTGGACGAGTTATGCCCGCGTGCCGAGCTGAGGGGAGCGTGACTGCTACCTTCAGGATTTCTTGTTGTGGGTCGGATCTCACTATCGCACTTGAGATGTTTCTTTGACGTAAAACCGAGCCATTGCTGACCTGGGAGATGGGAGAGGAAATGAAGTATAAGATTCTCCCACTGTGGTCGCCAATGTTCTGTACCGTACCTCTGGACTGGTATCCGACACTAGATGCCTAGTCCGATCCGAGATAGTTGGTAATCGCGTTCTTGGTCAGTCCGAGTTTGACTCCGATCCGGGGTGGTTGGTACCTGTAATAGCACTCCGACGCTCAAGTCAGGAAGTGAGCTAATTGCAAGTTGGGTGAATGAAGAGTGTGTACATTTAATTCTAGCATTGAATGCTTATTTATAGGTTTTGGGGATCAATGGAAACCATTAGATCTAGGTCTTTAATCTCCCCCATTGGTTGATGTATTTGTATTTAGTATTAGGCCTTAAGCACAAATTCCCAATCCGTAACATAATTAAATATTCAATTTTTAAGATTTGATTAGAGCGTTCAAATTGTTTAGGATGAACCCTAAATTTTCATTTCATTTTGTTTTCTTGTAAACAAATAGATTGTTGATTACAATAAAAACATGGTTGACATTGACATCCATTTGGAACGTTCAAAGGTCACTGTCAGTCCGAAATAAATAAGTGGATTGAGTGTTTGGATACTGATTCATTGCAGTATCTCTATCTCTCGCACTTTCAACTTTTTTATTTATTTTAAGTCAAATAATTTAATTTGAGGATCATGATAGTAAATTGAATGTAATATATGATTCAGGATTTAGGTGACTGCAGTGACAGCCGGAAACAGTGATGGTAGTTGATGATAGTCCCTCATGTTTTTGTACAATGATCGGGCACACTATACGTTATCGAAGGATCAAATACTAGAGAAGAGTTGATTTGATTAGAAGAGAGAGAATTAGTAATAAACAAGTAGTAGAAGACTGTATAAAAATACGTCAACATTTCAAATTACTTTACTGCTGTTTGTTTTTCTTAATATGAAAAATATCAGCAAACCCCATTTCCTACCATATATACTCCACAGCTCTTTGAATAAGTCTCGATTCAAAGTATTTCCCAACAAAAGCATCCCCACGAAGGACCCCAACATAACATCCTGTTATCATTGTGTCACAAGTATCATGGATGCCAATAGCTCTCTAAATTGTATTCCTTTTTCATAGTAAAATATAAATAAATGTGTTAGGAATATAAGCACAAGTTGTATTAGATTGTTACTCCTTTCTCTGATAAAAAAAAAATTGTTATTCCCTCCATCGCATATTATATGATGTTTTAGCTACACAAAAAATTGTCTCATTTTACATAACATTTTACTATACCAATGAAACATTAATGTATTTTTTCCTATAATATCCTTTATTATTTAATAATATTTGTTCTTCCAATTCTACTAATTTATCTTTCCCATTTCATTAATAAATGATAATTTGGTAAACTAACTCACAAATTCTCTTTCTCATACAAAATTAACTACATTTCTTAATTTGTGTGACACTACAACAGAATAGATTAAAAAGATCGCCAAATGAGGAGCGCTTTTATGTTGAGCGCTCCATATTTCTAACACGGAAGCCAAATGAGGAGCGCTTTTGTATTGAGCGCTCCCTATAACTTGAAGAAAACTCAATGAGGAGCGCTTTTTTACTGAGCGCTCCTTATGTCTTACGCGTCCTCCACAATGAGTAGCGCTTCGTGGTTTAAGCGCTCCCTATGTCTAACGCGTCCTCCACAATAAGTAGCGCCTTGTTTTGCGAGCGCTCCCTATGTCTAAAATATAATTTCATCGTTTTCCCCCCCTTTCCTCCATATTTTTCCTCCTTCCCGTTGAAACCTAATTTCATTGTTCTCGTCGCGCGCCTCCCTTCCCTGTTCACTCACTCTCATCGCCTCCCCTTCGCCGCCGTTAACAGCGCTGTCGACCAAGCAACGACGCCTCCCTCCCCAGTTCACTCGTTCTCGTTTGCTGCTACGGTTTCTCGTTGAACGTCGCGCGCCTCCCTCCTCTGTTCACTCACTCTCATCGCCTCTTCTTCGCCGCCGTCAACAGCGTCGTCGACCAAGCCAACGACGCCTCCCTCCCCAGTTCACTCACTCTGTCTCGTTTGCTGCTTCTGTTTCTCCTTGAACAACGCAGCAAGCCAACGACGCCCCTTGCCGCACCTTCGCGCCTAGCTCGTCCTCCCTTGCTGTCTCGTAAGTTACTCTTAGCTTTCACATTATTTTGATAATTTTTCTTTTATTTTCTCAGTGCAACTGTAATGTGTGCAAACTGCAAGGTGGTTTTTGTGATTGAGGGCTGGGGATGTTAGCCTTCTTCACCATTTTCTGGTTTTAAAAACATTTTACTAGGCATTGTTTTTGTTTGTTGTGATTGGGGGATATGAGTTTATAGTAAATATGCAATATAATATCTATTTCTGTCATGTTTGCATTACAAAATCGTGTACTGCAGTTTTTTTTATATTAATATGTATCGTACATCAGATGAGAAGCTAGGCCGAGATGCTCACCAAATTGAGAAGCTAAATTACTTATTTTAAAAGTTTTCATAATTGGTGTATTTGTGTGCTTTGTATTGATAGAATGTTTTTTTTGCTTGGATATTGGTATATAAAAGTTGAAATTAGTATTTGAATTTAGAATATATCTAAGTATTTGAATTTTGATACATGTTTGTTCATATTAGGAAGTTCTCTTAGACGATAATATTGGTTAAATATGGATCGAAAGTGGATGTCTGCAAATCGTTTTTCGAAGGAATATGTCGATGGAGTAGAATATTTTGTTAACTTTGCTGTTCGACGATTGGGAACTTCTATGAATATCAAATGTCCATGTTTACAGTGTTGTTATGTAAACTCAGTTACCGCAGTTGAGCTTTCAGGACATTTAAGGGCCTACGCGATCGATCAAAGTTATACTTGTTGGACAATGCACGGTGAGGAAAGAGGTGAATCTTCGAATATGAATAATAATTCCGAGAGATGTGTGCCGGTTGACACCGAAAAATATAGATTTGATGGCGACCAACTTGAAGAGATGACAAAGGCGGTTGAAGATGATCTTAATGATTCCCCTCAAAAGTTTGAGAAGTTGATAACCGATGCAGAGACACCTTTGTATGCGGGTTGTACTGAGTTCACAAAATTATTGGCGGTGATAAAGTTGTATAACTTGAAAACTTGCCACGGATGGACGGATAAGAGCTTTACTGAATTACTCGCACTATTGAAAGATATGTTGTCGAAGGATAATGTGCTCCCTTCTCTGACGTATGATGCAAGACAAATGTTAGGGTCAATTGGCTTGAATTATGAGAAGATACACGCTTGTCCCAATGACTGCATATTATTTCGGAATGAACATTCCTTGTTAAAGTCGTGTCCTAAATGTAATGCATCGCGGTATAAGAAGAAAGAATCTGCTCCAGAAAAGGTGTTGTGGTATTTTCCTATAATTCCTAGATTTAGGCGCATGTACCGTAATTCAGAAGATGCAAAACACTTGACTTGGCATGAGGATGAAAGGATTAAAGATGGCTTGCTACGACATCCGGCGGATTCTCCATTGATATTGACTATCCTGATTTCGGGGAGGAACCAAGAAACCTTCGACTTGCATTGTCTGCTGATGGATTTAACCCACACGGTATACAGAGTAGCTCTCACAGTACATGGCCCGTGATTTTGGCGGTTTATAACTTACCTCCATGGCTTTGTATGAAACGCAAGTATATGATGTTATCTTTGTTAATTTCTGGGCCTAAACAACCGGGAAATGATATTGATGTATACTTGGCTCCTTTGATTGAAGACTTGAAGCTAATGTGGGAGACTGGCGTAGAGGTGTATGATGGGTTCAGAGAAGAGAGTTTCACCCTAAGGGCTATGATTTTTGGCACAATTAATGACTTTCCAGCATATGGCAATTTATCTGGTTACAGTAACAAAGGTAAGTGTGCCTGCCCTATATGTGAAGATAATACAGATTGGATGTGGTTGGAACATGGTAAGAAGAATATCTACCTTGGTCATCGTAGATTTTTGCTTCCAACTCATCAGTATCGACTGTGAAGAAAGGCATTCAATGGGAATTCAGAAATCCGTAAAGCCCCCCCACCTTTGACAGGTGAACAACTTTTTGAAAAGGTGAAAGATTTGAACATTAAATTTGGGAAGCCTTTTGCAGGAGAGCTTGCCAAACGAGGGTGGAAGAAAAAGTCGATTTTCTTTGAGTTGCCATACTGGAAGTCATTACATGTAAGACATTTCATTGATGTGATGCATGTTGAAAAAAATGTCTTCGAAAGTGTCATTGGTACCTTACTCAATATGCCAGGAAAGACTAAAGATACCATCAATGCAAGGTTGGACTTAGTTAGTATGGGGTTGAGACCCGAATTGGGTCCGATAAAGAAGGGTACACGTACATATCTACCTCCGGCAGCTTATACTCTATCTAAGAAGGAGAAAATCATCTTTTGTAAGTTTCTTTATGAAGTTAAAGTTCCAGAAGGGTACTCTTCAAATGTTACAAACCTTGTATCGATGAAAGACCTCAAGTTGAAGTCTCTAAAGTCCCATGATTGTCATGTTCTCATGGAGAATTTGTTACCCATTGGTATACGATCCATTTTGCCCAACAAAGTGCGTCAGGCCATAACTAATCTTTGTTTCTTCTTTAAGGCGATTTGTAGTAGAGTGATTGACCCTGGAAAGTTGCCAGCGTTGCAAAAATCAATTACTGTCACATTATGTGAACTTGAGATGTTTTTCCCACCTTCATTCTTTGACATAATGATTCATCTAACAGTTCATCTGGTTAGAGAGACACAATTGTGTGGCCCATGTTACATGAGATGGATTTACCCTTTTGAACGTTACATGAAAATATTAAAAGGATATGTTAAAAACCGATCACGACCTGAGGGTTGTATTGCTGAGCGCTACATAGTCGAAGAAGCTATTGAGTTCTGCACCGACTATCTATCTAGTGTTGAATATTCTGTGGGGCTACCAAGAGAGCGTCACACAAGAAGCGTTTGTAAAGGAATGACAGGAAGCAAACTAGTGATGGTCTCAAGGAGGATTCTGGAGCAAGCACACTTATATGTTAAGCACAATGACAGTGAGGTTGATTCATATGTTGCAATGCATATGGACATGCTTAAGAGTGATTACCCAAGTAAAGGTGAAGTTTGGCTAAGAAAAGAACACAATAGGAGTTTCATAGTGTGGCTAAGAAATCACATTTCTTTAGAGTTTGCTTCGAATCCTACCTTGATTTCTGATAGATTGAGATGGTTAGCAAAAGGTCCAAATATACATGTTTTCTCTTTCACCAGCTATTTACAAAACGGGTACACATTCTATACAAAAAACCAAGATGATCAGAGTAAAATGCAAAATAGTGGGGTGACTCTTGTAGCTCAATCTATGCATACATCAAGTGCCAAAGACAACAATCCCATTTATGCGAATATGTCATACTTTGGAGTCATTGAACAAATATGGGAGTTGGATTACAATATTTTTCGTGAGCCTGTGTTCCAATGTAAGTGGGTTGACAATAATAATGGTGTACAGATGGATGAGTCGGGGTTCATGCGAGTGAATTTCAACAAGTCAGGGTATAAAAATGAGCCTTTTATTTTAGCCTCGCAAGCTCAACAAGTGTTTTATGTCACTGATCCAGTTGATATCAATTGGTCCATTGTTCTATTGAAAAACAAAAAACTATTGGTTAATGATATTGGTGATAAAGCACCCGAAGATGTTGATATTGAGGATGACCCTTTCTTTGGGACATCACAACCAATACTAGGGGAAACTACTTCAAAAGAGGATGTTGTGTATATTAGAAAAGATCATAGTGATGGAATCACACTTCGTCGAAAACAAAGTACCAAGAAGCGAAAAGAAAAATATCATAGGAATAAACAAATTGTAAATAAAACTGTATTGAGGAAAAGGAAAAGGTAATCTAACTTACTTTTAGACTTATTTTGCTTGTCTCTTCTTTATTCATCTTCAAATTGTATATATTAAGTTACTTTTTCATTAATATATCGCAGATCAGATGACATTGCATAGCCATGATAGTGGGCATGATAGTGCTGATGCGAGTGATCATGAGCCCCCAAAAAAGGCCACTCGCCGTGGAATGACCGTAAAAAAGAATATCATCAACCGGCAAAGTAAAGGACTTTCAAAACTTCCGGTAAGATATATACTAATTAACTAAATTTATAACTTAGTTTAAACTATTTGTTATCTAATTTACGTAAGTAATGTAGGTCCAATGGAATGTTAAAGGCCAACCAATTGGTCGAAATGGTAAACAGTTGAGTACTTTCATTGGTACTAAAGTGAAGCAAACGGTACCGATTACAATCAATACATGGAATGATAAATGTAATCTCGCTTTGGAAAGACTCAAAGAGGAGCTATGGTGTATGATTCAGGTATATAATTTTGAATATATATAGTTATCTTCTTATATAATTATGTAACCATATATTGATAATATTTTCATTGTTGTGTGTAAGCAGACTTATTTTGATGTTGATGAGTCTCGGAAAGGATTCTGTCTTATGAAAGCTGAAAAGTTACATAGGAAGTTCAGAACTTCTCTAAAGAATAAATGGATGACAGATGATGAAGGGAACCTCTTACACCATCCCCCACCACTATATAGTGAGATTATAAAACGGGAGGATTGGAATGTCTTTATAACCAAACGCACCGAAGATGAAGACTTCTTGGTTTGTACAATTACCTTTTAACTTAACTATATTTGACAATTATTATGCATTAATTAATGTATATTTATGTGTCTATACAGACATTATGCAATGAAAATCGAGAGAGAGCAAAAAGTCCTGATTACCCTTATAGAGGCGGTGTTAAGGGTTATCAAGACATTGAAGAAAGAATGGTAAGGACAACATCCTTTATTTCAACTTTCACTATTATTAATCAATCTTTTGATATATTTATTAACAATTGGTAAATTTTAACAGCTAGTGGAGGTGGGGAAAGATCCAACTGAAGAATCCGTTGACCGGCATGTTTTGTGCACTACAAAAAAAACACTAATTAGCGACGGACATTAGCGAGGGTCTTGTTGTCCCTCGCAAAAACAGTCATTAGCGAGGGAATTAGCGAGGGCATAGAGCTGTCAATTTTTTTTGTCATTAGCGAGGATGATGGGACTCAGCGCAGTGGTTGGTAAAGGTGCAGAAATTAGCGAGGGACAGTTCCCTCGCTAATTCCCTCGCTAACGTTAACTTTTCAGATGATGAGACAGTTCCCTCGCTAATTCCCTCGCAAATTTTTTTCTTTTTTCCTTTATATCCGTTTACACCTTCACTCTTCTTTCTCACTCACTCACTCTTCACCATTCCTCTTCCCTTCCTCTTCCCCCTTCCACTTCCTCTCACACCCTTCTTCTCTCTTCACTCTTCCAACACCACCACCACCACCATCATCACCACCTCCTCTCACACTCTTCTTCTCTCTTCACTCTTCCACCACCACCACCACCACATACCTCCTACCACTCTCACTCACTCTCTCTTACTCTTCACCACCACCAACCCACCACCCCACCACCACCACTCTCACTCTTCTCTCTTTCTCCCTCTCTCTCTCTCTTACTCTTCTCCTTCTCTCTCTACTCTAAACCACCCATCACCACCACCACCACGCCACCACCACACCACCACCACCACCCCACCACCACCACTCTCACTCCTCTCTCTCTCTTTCTCCCTTACTCTTCTCCTTCTCTCTACTCTAAACCACCCATCACCACCACCACGCCACCACCACCACCACACCACCACCACGCCACCACCACCACCACCACCACCACCACCACCACACATCACCACAAAATTAATAATATAATATAATATTCATTAATTAATATATATAAAAAAAACAAGCCATTCAGCACTGGACCCGTGTTATTTTTTTTTTGAAAACTGCAGTCATTAGCGAGGGAATTAGCGAGGGAAAAAGCCGTCGCTAATTCCTGCGCATTTACCAACCCCTGCAACTGAGTCCCATCACCTGAAAAGCTGCAGTCATTAGCGAGGGAACTAGCGACGGCATAGTCCCTCGCTAATTAGCGAGGGATCCAACTTCCCTCGCTAATCCCATTTGCGAGGAGGGAATTAGCGAGGGAACCAGTCCCTCGCTAAGTCCCTCGCAAATAACCATTAGTGAGGGAATCAGGTCATTTTGCGAGGGAACTGTCCCTCGCTAATGACTAATTTTTTTGTAGTGGTGGCTAGAAGCCCGAGTAAGCAAAGATGGTGTGATTAAAGATCCAAAAACGAAAGAGGTGTCTCAAAGAATTGTAAGTACGATAAAATTAAAATTGTTTCGTAATTTTGATTATAGTTATAATGTCTAATAATGTTTAATACTTATTGTGAATTAGGAGACCATCACAATCAGTAGAACAAGGACAAACAACTGATTTTGATGGTGGGAATGACATCCTTAGCCGTGCTTTGGAACTTGAAGAGTATTCAGGTCGTGTGAGGGGTATTGGATTTGGTGTTACTCCGACATCTTTTTGGGGTCCAAATAGGCCTAAAAAACAAAGAAACTAAAGAAAGACAGTTGGAGCAATTGGTGTTCAAGCTAATGGATGAAGTTGCCGATTTAAGAGATAGAGTTGGACCAAGGATTGATCAACCATCCCCTAAGCTAGATAGCTTCAGAGATAGTTGTACCATTGCGTCTAATGAGGTATTTATCTTTAAATTCTCTTTTCTTTGTACATATTACATCAATTTATTCATATTCTAATTTTTGTTTATCATTGATTTAGGGTAACAATAATGATTGTAAACTATATATATCAAACCCTCCTAAATTAGTTGCAAGGGGTTTAATTTGTAATGAACTGGGCACCTTATTGCACAATCTACCCATTGCCGAAAATCATGTAAGAGTCAGAGTTGACGTTGCAATTGTGGGGGATGCAAACTTGCCTGTACCAGTAAACAGCATAGGGATCATGACTGTGGATGATGCAATTGGTACTTTTGTGGCATGGCCAGTAAACCTTATTAATGTAAGTGACAGTATATTTGTTAGTAATTTATTAACAAATATATTTATTTCCAACTATACTTGTTACTAAATAGTTGTTTTTTCAAAAATATAGGTATCTCAATGGAAAAAATCTAAAGTTAGTGGGAATGTTGAAAGATCTCGACCTTCTATTGCTGGCAAGTCAAAAGTTAGTGGGAATGTTGGCAAATCTAAAGCTTCTGGGAAAGAGATTGAATCCCGACCTTCCCAGTCTATTGCTGGCAGATCTTCTAGCAATGCCATGGACTTTATCAGTTACTTAAAAATTCATGCGTTAAACCACTTGGATAGTGACGCCATGATCGAGGCATTTATGGATAGAGGGATTTTTGGAGAGGAGCAAGTGTTAACTTTGAATCAAGAGGAACTCAAGGCGGTATATGATCATGAGTGGGCAAGTGCGACTAGTATTAGAGCATATATCAGGTACTTATCTATTGATGTTTTTATTGTTGTTGTTGTTGTTATTATTATTATTATTATTATTATTATTATTATTATTATTATTATTATTATTATTATTATTATTTTAATTTGTATACATTTTTATTAAAGGTATTTGTACTATGAGATATTGGTCCCAACGGAACAAACACAAAGATATGTGTTCATATGCCCTGAGACTACTTTTCTACTTAACATCCCTCTGGATAAAACAATGCCACAAGACTATATAGACAAGTGCAAAGAACAAATGGAAAGAAACAAGGTAGAAGTGAAAGCCAATATCGATCGACGCTTGGCGCTATCGCATGAATTAAACTGTGATTCTTTGTTTTTGGCACCCATAAACTTAGGGTGAGTGATTTAATCTATATCAGTAGTATATAATATGTATTTGTGAAATAATCATTGTTATTAATTTGATTATTCAAAAATTTTATAGGAATCATTGGATATTGTTGGTGATTGATCCCAAAAAAAGACCTGATTTGCTATTTGGATTCACTGCTGGGACATTACAACAACTACCCCAAGTTGGTGGGAGTATTTAATAGGTTTGTTATTAGATCCTTCGCATATTTCATATTTTAGTTTATCTATGTATTTCGATTAATATAGTTATATATATATGATGTTGTTTCAGTGCTTTAGCAACTTATTGGGGATTGCGTAATGTCAGGACTTCGTACAGAAAATCAACATCTTCTACAAAATGGAAAGCAATAAGAGTAAGTTTATAATTAATATTCTTATGCATATGTTATTTAATTAAATTTAATAACTAATGTTTTGTTTCATAGGGTCCCAAACAATCAAATGGCGATGATTGCGGGTACCATGTAATGAAATTTATGAAGGATATCATCACTCGCCAACAAATGACAATCCCAAACAATGTATGTAATTTGATAATTTGTTTTTTAACAAGTAATTAAATATTTAATTGATATTTAACTAATTTTAAGTTTATTTTCTTTTTTCAGTATTTTCCTGAATATGTGTCTGGAGCTCCAATGTCTGATGAGAAAATCACCGAGGTCAAAGGAGAGTGGTGTCGTCATGTTATCAATTTGATTCATGCAAATCGAAATTGATGTAAATTTTATAGTACCTCATTGGATATGTTGTAAATTTTGTTGATATTTTGGTACATGAGCATTTTGTTGAATTTTGGTACATGAGATATTTTGTTGAAATTGATGTAATCCCTTCTTTATAGAATTTGGTTTGAAACATATGTTGGATAGATATCTGTATGCTGGAAAACTGGTTGCTGGTTGCAGGGAAGCTGAGAATTGGTAATTGGTAATACTGGCAATAGAAGAAACAAGCAAAACTTTTTTTGAAAAAAACTTAGGAATAGGGAGCGCTTTAAGAGAATAAGCGCTACTTATTTGAAACAAAATTAGGAATAGGGAGCGCTTTAATTACATAAGCGCTACTTATTTAAAATGAATGAGGAGCGCTTCTTAAATAAAGCGCTACTGATATATATTCCTCAGCGCATTAGGCATGAGGAGCGCTTTGTATAAAAAGCGCTACTCATGCGTAATTTTCAGGAGCGCTTCCTGAGCGCTACCAAAGAGAAACAGCCAAGAGTAGCGCTAACATCAGTAGCGCCCGAAAGCGCTACTTATGGGCAAAAAAAAGCGCTACTTATTAAGAAATCTGTTGTAGTGTGAAACGACTCAAAGTGACATATAATATAAGACAAAGAGAGTAGTATTTACTCAATATGATTATTGAATTTTTCTCAAAGTCAAACTCTAAGGGTATGTTTGGGAGGGGAAGGGACGGGAGGACATATTTTTCAATTATAAATTGAGGAATTATAAAATGTCTCTAAACATAAATCAAGTGTCATTAAAAATGTTATATCGTTATTTATCAAGTTGTTCTTTTATTTTTTTTTAAATCTCAAATATTTAATAAAATATGGACCAATCTTTTTTAAGCCCTCCCCTCCGTTCCCCTCCCAAAACCCCCCCTCCCAAAACCCCCTCCCAAACATACCATTAAGCGTACTTTTCCTACGAGATGAATCTTCACCTCATTCTTCTCCTTCTCATCTCTCTCTCCCCTATCTCATTCCTCTCTCTCTCTCTCTCTCTCTCTCTCTCTCTCTCTCCTCACCTCTCGTATATATTCTCATCTCATAAACTCTCCCCCTCTCGTTATCTTTCTCCCCTCATCTCTCTTATATTTTCTAATTTCATAATCTCTCAAATATTTAATAAAATATGGACCAATCTTTTTTAAGCCCTCCCCTCCGTTCCCCTCCCAAAACCCCCCCTCCCAAAACCCCCTCCCAAACATACCATTAAGCTTACTTTTCCTACGAGATGAATCTTCACCTCATTCTTCTCCTTCTCATCTCTCTCTCCCCTATCTCATTCCTCTCTCTCTCTCTCTCTCTCTCTCTCCTCACCTCTCGTATATATTCTCATCTCATGAACTCTCCCCCTCTCGTTATCTTTCTCCCCTCATCTCTCTTATATTTTCTATTTTCATAATCTCTCTCCCTGGTCTCTCCTTTCTCTCTCCCTTCTCTCTCCTGCATGGAGAAGTGTGGAGAAGAACACATTGGAGAAACATGGAGACACACGCGAGAGGGATTATTTGCAGGGGAGATAGAGAGTAGATTGGATGTGCAACAGTGCATCATAAGATCCGTGTGAGTTCCAAATCTAATAGTCAAAAAATATAAAGTTTATTTGTGCGCGGTACACAATCTATTGAGACAGTGTCCCGTAGAAAAAACCCATATGTTGAATCCTGAAGCTACTTCACATATTATTATTTTTACAAAAAAAATATATAAAAGTCCGACTTAGACATTGTTTTCTTTTTTCATAGTGAGATATAAAGAAAGAAAAAGCTAAAGAAGAAAAAGAAAGTGGACACTTTCCGATTATATATGATGAATCATTTTGAGCAGCCGCTAACCTCAAACATAAGATAGCCACGTAGCAGTCCCCCGAAATATTGTTAGTTCCACTTTGACGTGTCAGTGGCATATGAGTCCGGATCCCTCTCCCTCCATAAATACCCCTTTGTATTCCTATCCCTTCTTCCTCTCACTTCATTCACTACTACTCTCACTTCTCTCTCTTTTTCATACCATACCATACCATCATTCCAACCTCCTTCTCTTCTCTTTTTGTCCCCTAACAACTTAAGAGAGGAAAAAAAAACAAAGTAACCAAAGCAATAATGCCAACACCAACAACAACAACCACACCGTTTGGTAGCGTGGAAACTCCAAACAGAGACTCATCCAACAACACTCCCCGAGAATCGCATGACCTTCCTCCTCCTTTACTCTCTTCTTCTTATCCTATCACTCTTAAGGTACTACACTATTTATTATCATTACAACAATAACTAAACGCATTATTAATCTTTAATTTAGTTCACCATCAGTTTGACTCAAATAGTATTATTATTGTGATGACTCGGTTAACCTTCTACCTATTTCTAATTTTCTATTTTCATTTTTAATGCAAAACATAAATAAAATGAGGTTTAAAAGGTTTTATGTGCTCATGCAACGCAGTTTATCGACGTGGGATACCGACTGAAGATAGAGAACAAAAAAGTGAAAGGAGGCTGCATCCAGAAGTTAATTACGTGTCACGAATTATCACCGTCTGATCAGAGATCAACGGCAGGAGCGACGCAAGAGCGAATCATTTTGAATGGGGTAACCGGAGTAGCCTACCCAGGAGAGATCCTAGCCGTCCTGGGCCCATCTGGGAGCGGAAAATCAACGCTCCTAAACGCCCTTGCAGGGAGGCTTCATGGAAATGGTCTTACAGGAACAATACTCGCCAACTCCTCCAAACTCAACAAACCTATTCTCCGGCGAACAGGGTTCGTTACACAGGACGATATCCTCTACCCTCACCTAACGGTGCGCGAGACACTAGTCTTCTGCTCCATGCTACGCCTCCCAAGGACGCTATCGCGTGAGGCGAAGGTGGCAGCGGCCGAGTCGGTGATCGCGGCGCTAGGGCTTAGCAAGTGCGAGGACACTATAATTGGGAACAGTTTCATCCGCGGCGTATCCGGCGGTGAGCGGAAGCGCGTGAGCATCGCACACGAGATGTTGGTGGACCCAGTGCTTCTGATCCTGGATGAGCCTACTTCAGGCTTAGACTCGACGGCGGCGCATCGGCTTGTGTCGACGCTGGGGTCGCTGGCGAGGCAGGGGAAGACGGTGGTGACGTCGGTGCATCAACCGTCAAGCCGTGTTTACCAGATGTTTGATAGAGTGCTGGTGTTGTCGGAAGGGAACTGCTTGTACTACGGCAAAGGAACCGACGCTATGCGGTATTTTGAGTCGGTTGGGTTCGCGCCATCCTTTCCGGTTAATCCGGCGGATTTTCTGCTTGATCTGGCTAACGGTACGTCAATCTCATTCTTTCTGTTATGACCTCACATCACACACAAGCTATTATTATTATTATTAGTTGTTACACTCATAAAAAATAGTAGTAGTATATTAAATTTTTGTATTATTGCTTCTTTTTTTTACCAATAATCACTATTCTAATGTTGGATGGAATACAGAGTTGAGATTTATATGTGGTTTGTTGAATTTGTGTGTGTAACGAGTCTAGCGACGTGATGTATTTCTGTGTAGCTATAATTGCTACCTGTGGATACTGCTCCCCATGGTCCACTCCACAACTGCACCTGATAATGGCATGTACACTATATATTTATCAATTTAATTATACTATAGTTTATAGATATAGATGTATATATATCTTGTAGTGGTTTGTACGTATCCGAGCTTAATTCACTTGAGCAGGGGGGGTAGAATAGAAAAAACTGAAGTCATTGGGTTCAAATTATAAGAAGATGGAGAACAAATCCTCAGAATTCCTCCCTTCAGGATGACATTTATAGATGAATAATTTAAAAAGGATTCAAGTCCAAGCATTGGGAAAGGGAGGCCACATAAGTTGAGATTAAATTTAACTGAGACTCTATTGGAGATCCGAGGTTAAGTTTAGCATGAACAGATCCCATCATGGTCAGTCAGTAATTTCCTCACCCAAAGCTAATAGGGCCTAATTAAAATATTATTTGTTCAGGTTATAGTGTTTCCTTTCCTGCAATGAGTTGGTTATTCTTAAATAATTGTGATAGTGGTGATGGGATGTCCTGATTTTATTTATAAGAAGTAGAATATTTAATGAAAGTATATAATATTTAAGGGTAGTATGAGCGAGGACAGAAGAATGATGAAGATTTCTTTCCCAGCGTTGGGTGGAACATATCCATTAGACACGTACTACTAATAATAGGTTTTGATTTTCGCATCAATTGAGTTGCTCTGCTTTATTTAAATAATAAATCATTGATGCTTACCACGTGTCCATCTTTTTTGCCATTATTTCCCATCCCTCTGCCTCTACTTTTTTTCTTTTCTTGCCTCTCAATTCATACATGGCCAGTTAATTTTTCTTCTTCCGGGTGCGAACATGATTTGACATTGACTCCTTATGCTTCTTGTTTTTCCTCCTTAGTCCATTTTTTCCCGTGCAGTTTCTTCTTGCCCAACCCAAAATCCTAGCCATTGCTTCCTCCGGTCAGGCATGCAGCTAAATGCCACCTTGATAAGAAAATTAGTCCACATTTTTTGAAACTAAGCTGGATATATACTTCTCTCTTGGAGATTTTAAACAATGAATAATGTTCGGATAGATCTCCCGGGAAAGCTATCCTTTTAATCCCATTTTTTGAAAAAGAGAAGGTTGTGGGAATTTTGTTTTGTTTTTATTGATCATCACATTATCTTTAGGTAAAAAGAAAAATTGGCTCCTGGCACCAAATAAAATAAAATTGGGCATGGTGCCAAATTTTATGTGGGTCCGGGTGTATTCCAAAATTAAAAGACAAGTTATTGGAACGCATATCATGCACTTATGGAACTGTGCAAGCATGGGCCCTTGTTACTAACGTATCCTTTTCGATGAGAAGAACTTGATCTAATAATAATATCCTTTCCTTTCGAAAGGATAACATCAGAATCAAAAACACTTTTGTTTCGACGTCCAAAATAGGCATTGGATTGACTTATTTTGTAGCAGGAATGGATAGGCCACGACAAATCATCTAAGTAGATCGTACCAAGACAAAATTATTGTTAGAAAAAAAACCTGGTGCAGGATTTAGCACATTGTTATTACAATTCATAAACCACACTTTTTTTCAAACATGTCCTGTGATTTTTCTCTTGATCTTCCTTAATTTTAGAGTAGATTTTTTTTAGCTACATATTTTTCTTTGTCTATTGTGCTGTTGTTGTCAAGTTCAAATATACCATATTATTTGTGTTACCATAATATTAAAGATTATGTCGCAACTACGACTTTGATTCAAAACCTTAGGTTTTACTGGCCGTGCAAGATGTGAGCTAAATTAGAAGAAATTT
Source organism: Astragalus membranaceus (assembly GCA_039519185.1). Lineage (NCBI taxonomy): Eukaryota > Viridiplantae > Streptophyta > Magnoliopsida > Fabales > Fabaceae > Astragalus > Astragalus membranaceus. The sequence continues at coordinate 135,878,920 of CM076847.1, read as the reverse complement.
TTTGGATTAGCTTCTGTAGAAGGAGTGATGTAATCAGATATTAGTAGATATGTGGATCAAAGCTATTTTATGGTCAAAAGAGAACGTGCATATACTATATGGGATAAAGTTGGAAATGGTTGAGTAGTGGACTGGGCTCTTAAGTTGTAGATAACTGGCCTTTCTACTATAATAAGTCCTGCTAATTTGCTTCTTTTAGTATAGATTGGTTGATGTTACTATGAAAAGTCTATGGCTAGAAATAATTAATCCGTAAATAACTGTGTGGTAAGTGCTCTTTGACTGGATATTTTTATCTTATATGGAGTTCAACATCTTTGGCTCTCTGATATGTGCTTTCTTAACTTTTGTTTGTTGATTCCTGGGTCCATGTGTATATTATGCTGGTTGAGACTGGAAGGTGATGACGACATTGATAGCGTGAGAAACCACCAATAAGCTCATTAAGCTGTAAAATAGAAGAAAATAAGATAGAGGCATAGTGCACCTAGGAAAAGTGGGAATGGATATTTTTATGTTAAATTTTTACATGAGATATTTGTATAAAAAATATTTATCTAATACATTAAAAAGAAAGGTACAAATAAAATTTTGGCAAAATTACACTAGATGCCCTTTAAGTTATTTAATGGTAACAACTTAGTCCTTTAGGTTTTTTCGTACCACTTAGGTTCTTTAAGTTACATAATATGTACACCGTTAGTTCTTTTTTCATTTTTCGTTACAAAAAATCCAAATTGGCACTAAGAGAGCTGACATGGCCAAGACTGTCTACGTATCATCTATCTTGTGACAATTTGGTCATTTAAGACTACTGTCATGTAACAATTTGGTACTTTAAAAACAAATGGTTCATCTTCTTTTACATTTAAGTTAAAAGGACCAAATTATTACATGACGGTAATCTTAAATGACCAAATTGTTACAGATGATACGTAGGCTCCGTCACGATCATGTCAGTTCTATTAGTGCCAACTTGGGTTTTTTGTAACGAAAAATGAAAAAAGGACTAACGGTGTAGACATTATGTAACTTAAAGGACCTAAGTGGTACGAAAAAACTTAAAGGACCAACTTATTACAATTAAATAATTAAAGGACTTCTGGTGTAATTTTGCCTAAAATTTTATATGTTAAAGTTTAATGTTTAATGTGAGATGAGAATATATCTGGGAGAGTGACACACTCAACCACGTCCGGAGACTATTGTCATTGGGCAAGTATTGAAATTGAGTTTCGGGTCATAACCAACGTCTTTAATTGTTTTCCAACGTCAGATGTTTGGTTTGATCCAATATCTCGTGGATAAAGTTTTCTTTAACAGGTTTACAATTACAATTAGAGTGAAAAGTTTGCTTTATGTGGATAATTTTTTTCACTTTAACAGGTTTACAAATTCAATTTTTCAATTAAAGACTCAACTGAGAACCGATAAAATTTTCTTTAGCAGGTTTACAATTACATTTCAATTTTTACATTCATACTCTATATCTTTTCTTTTGTATATTACAAAAAGGAAAGGTAAAAAAGAATTATAGAATAAAAAGAATTAAAAGTAAGTACAAGAACATTATTGTTAAATTTTCCTTGAAATTATTATTCTTGAATACACAATATCATGGTCTTGGGGGCTGTTCCCCATTCATCATTACACTTGGAAAAAACTTGACCATTAATTACTTCTTTGACAATGATCTGGTTCTTTTTCTCTTTTTTTCTACTTTTTTTAGAATCTTTAATATATCTTAGGATCTGTTAGAGAGTTACACGTGTGGGCTGCTTTACATCCTTTAATAAAAATTCTCCCCCCAAAGTGAAGTCTGATGGCATAAAGGGCTATTACTTATAAAAAAAAAAAGTAAATGTCTATATTGATTGATATATTATGCAAAGCAAAATGGGTGGTGGTGGTCCAATCAGCAGTGCCAGCACCAATATTAATGGAGACTCACCACCACACCAACATAAGTCAGCTTTTACAAGTTCCACTATCCTATTTAAGCATGTTTATGCCCTTAATTGGTCCCTTTTAATTTAGAATAATCTCCCTGTTTCGATCTATCCTATAATGTTTTTTATGTAAAAATACAGATTCGGCTATTCAAAAGCTATACTTTAAAATATGTGGTTTCGCAGGCCATTGCCGTGATGCTACAGCTATCACTTTCAATAGTTTATTTGGTTGTACATTATTGGTAGAAGGCTTCATTGTCGCTTTTTAGTAGATAATATCCCTCCTTATCTCTTTCATTTGAACTTTTTTTTATTAATCTTTCATTTTAATTTTTAAAATTTAATGTCTCTACTCATTTACTGAAATCTTGTTAAAGTAAGAAATACAAGTACATAATTGAAGTGCAACAATAAAATTGACATTTAATTATTTAAGGGGTATAAACATCCTACATTGATTGATATTAATCAAGCTTATCCTTGAATTCTGCAGGTGTTTGCCATAGTGTGGATGGTGTAAGTGAAAAAGACAGACCAAACATAAAGCAAAATCTAATTCAATCATACAACACATTACTTGGTCCCAAGGTAAAATCCATGTGCATGGACACTGCCAATGTTGCAACAAAAGACACACACCCTTTGAGAAGCAGCAGCACATCAAAAGAACGTAGACATAGTGACAGGGTTAGCTTCTTTGATTGGTTTTACCAATTCAGTATACTTCTCCAAAGAAGCCTCAAGGAAAGAAAATACGAATCCTTCAATACACTGAGAGTCTGTCAAGTTATTGCAGCAGCATTACTAGCTGGTTTAATGTGGTGGCACTCAGACTTTAGAAACGTTCAAGATAGACTCGGCCTTCTGTTCTTCATTTCCATCTTCTGGGGTGTCTTCCCTTCTTTCAACTCGGTTTTCGCATTCCCTCAAGAACGTGCCATCTTTGTCAAAGAACGTGCTTCTGGTATGTACACATTATCTTCCTATTTCGTGGCACGAATTGTTGGAGACTTGCCCATGGAACTTATTCTTCCCACCATTTTCCTCATTATCACATACTGGATGGGTGGACTGAAACCTGAGTTATGGTCCTTTCTATTAACTCTGTTAGTTGTTCTTGGATACGTGCTTGTGTCACAAGGTCTTGGCCTTGCTTTAGGTGCATTAATAATGGATGCCAAACAGGCTTCTACTGTTGCAGCAGTGACAATGTTAGCATTTGTTTTAACAGGTGGTTACTATGTCCATAAAGTTCCATCTTGTATGGCTTGGATCAAATACATATCCACAACTTTTTATAGTTACAGGCTTTTGACTAGAATTCAGTATGGAGATGGCAAGAAAATTTCATATCTATTGGGTTGTGATCATGGTGGTAGTGATAGAGCTAGCTGCAGGTTTATGGAAGAAGATGTTGTGGGGCAAATTGGTGCTGTGGGCTGCATTGGGGTCTTGTTTTTCATGTTTGTGTTTTACAGATTATTGGCCTACCTTGCTTTGAAGCGCATCAAGAGTTGAGAATTTCTGCATATTAATTTCTTAGTTCTTTTGGAAAGTAAAGTGATGTTTTGAATTGAAAGGGATGGATGAATCAATTTGTTTGTTGGCTGGCTCCTAGTGAAGCTGTACGTGCCAGTAACCAACCACAGACTTAATTTGCACTAGCCTACACTGGCTAGTTGATTCGTACTAACTGTAATTGAAGAATGAGAGAGAATTTCTGTGAAGTTAGATATAGTTGACATGGACAATTGAAGTGAAGAAACAAGGGTGGGTCATTGTAGATTTTAATTCCAATTCTCCAAGTTTCATTCTGTACTCGGAATATTCTAGGAAGAGATAAAGAAATTTCTTCCATATGAAATATTTATATATAATCTTTATGCTATTATTTTCCCACTTTTACTGTTTTTTCCCATGTCATTTCTTATTAGAATACTGAAATAGATTACATAAAGTTTATCCGCATCAGTAAATAACATAATATATGATTGGAGTTAGTTACTCAATTGGTTAATGCAATTGAGCTCTATATATAAATAAGACAAGCATGTACAAATCTTAATACTATCTTTTAATCAACATCAATCTGATGAGGGCTTCAACAATGTTTCCAAAGTAATTTGTGAGCTTGTAAATTATCTTACTCTCGTACGTATTATAAGTAGTGAAAGTGACTTAATTAAAGGTATTGTTGAAAACCTTTTTACAAATATCTCCAGGTGTATATCTCAGTGAGTTATCCACAAACTTCATATCAATATATCTTTGTTAATCAAAAATCTTCATTAACGAGATTTGCAGAAAATGTATTTAAATAATAAAAGATGTATTCATCAAAAAAAGTAAAATAAAAAGTGTCCTATCAATATAATCTAATTATTTATTGTATTTATCCAGCGTTTTAAATTTTGCATGATAAACGTCACCAATTACGTAAATTTCAACAATGATGGATGTAGCCTGTTATTCTTTATTTCTTTTTATCCCTCCACTTCCAATTCCAACAATTTAAATATAGGAAACTTCATATGCTCACGTTGTGCGGATAACTCTCAATTACTTTTCTGTTGCTCAGTTATGTGCTCCTGCCAAATGTTGCAATTGGATTCTGAATTTAGCATATCAATTCTCCACATTCACCTTCTTTAAGGACACCATCTGAATAACCAAAAATCTCAATATACCCCTAAAAATTTATCTTATTTTACTTTCATCAAACATCAACGTAAATTTTTCACGGTATTCAAAAATTCTTTGTATCTTCTTATGGTATGCAATTTTCTTTTTCTTCCTTAAATAGTTTATTTACAGTATACAATTTTTAAAACCGTACACCATAAATAGCTTGTTTATGGAAAACAACTAAAACATGTATACCGTAAATAATTAGTTGTATTCAGTATAATATTTAAAATTGTGTACCGTAAATTAGATAGATATTTGCGATATTCAAGGATTTTTTTGGAATTTAATTTTTAAACTTGTTTTTTAATTATTTATTTAGCTGCACAATTGTTTATTTATCTCCAAAGAGATTTGAATATCAGAGAGTTTGTTTTTGCTATTCACAAACAAGTTTACCCGGGTTTAGTCACTACAATGTGCGGTGGATACCCGGGTTTACCCAAAAACAAGTTTATTTATCTGCACAATTGTTTCCGTTTTTCACTTTTAAAAACTTCAAAATTAAAAACTCTTTTCAAAACAATTTTTAAAAACACTCTAATCAAACAAGTTTTTCTCTTTTTAAATTTTTAAAACCTGAAAACTGTTTTAAAAACAGTAATCAAACAGGCCCTTTGTTTTTGCTATTCAAAATTATTTATTTATCTCCAAAGAGGTAAGGATATTAGGGAGTTTGTTTTCTCTATTCACATTGAGATGGTAAGAAATTTCCTATTTATCTTGAAAACTCTAGTTGTTTTGTGTTTCTTAATCCAAATACTTTCTAACTCACCCCAACTTACAACCATACTAAACGTATATCACTCATATAGTTCGTAGTAAGAAGAGTCAAGTTGTGAGTCAAGAGTGATACAAAGAAGAAAATCTTGAGCAATTACAAACTCTCGGCCACACACACAAATATTCATACAACATAAAGTATGAGGTACAAAATTGTGTAGACAAATTCAAGACCAAAGTCACAAACATTAACCTCAACAAAATTAAATGTTCATAAATGAAAACATCGTATTACTGTGATTGGGTTACTCTTTTAATTAGTAGAAATATATGTCTTGTGATAATTTTAAAAGGGTTCTTTTTTCATGATTGTTTGATTCTTTGCATTACTAGCTTCTTGTTTTGTGCCAGTGGTGGCAATGAGATATATGTTTAGCTGTTGGATCTTATTTTCTGATATTGTTTGTCTTTCTGTTATGCAATCTTGTTAAGTAATAGGCTCATAGCTTAGGAGTGTTATCACAAACCAATTTATTTATCTACTTATGTATTGCAATGCATTCTATCCAAGTTTTTTTTTTTGATAAGTCAAAAGTATTATTATATAGGGGCACTAGGGGTGCCTCAACCCGTTTACAATTAATGTAACCGGTTCATACAATTGTACGGGTGTGAATCCCATTCTTCAAACTCCATGGATCCATGGTTCCCCAATCTATATACTATCCACCCCCAAGATAATCCTTCTACATGTTGTAACATTTGGGGTACACTTGGGACACCTCCATTGAAAATTACTCTATTCCTATTAATCCAAATTACCCATAATACAGCCACCCAAACCAAAAACCGAGTTGTTAACAAGAATAGGTCCACTACTGTCAGAAGTCCTATCATGTAAAAAGTTTCTATGAGATGCTTTTTTACTTTCTACGTGAATTGTTAAAACTTTAGAATTGTCTTCTCTTCTACGATGACAAACTCATGCATTAATTTTAGTTTTCAAAGAATGGTCTTCTTGGGTTTTAAAAGTGGAAATATGTCTGTTCTCTTTGGATAGGTTATAATTTGCTAAATGAATTAATTATCAGAGAAACCTTCACATTGCATTAGAGAAATTTGAATGATCACTGTTCATGTTGTATGCTTTGTAGTTTGTTAATTACTACTCCATAGTCCATAGTTGAATTCGTTCTCAAAGTGGGACATTTGATTGTAGTTTGACTCTAGCTAGAGAGAGAGGTTTCGAAATAAGATAACAAAGGAAATTGCTAACGGTGAAGAAGGTCATGACTCATGAGATAATAAGAATGAGTCCCAAAGTACTTTTTTGACCTATATGACATATTACAATGAGAGGATGGTCTCCAAGTCTCCAACCAACACTACAAGTGTAGAGAAACAAGTTGCCAAAATGCTCTACATTCTTGGGGTATTGCTCTGTCCCCATTGCAATTTACATGGGTTGGATCACTTGGACCTTAAAGAAACAATATCTTCATTGTTTGCAATTGTTGAAGTGAATTTCCACTCTATAATATAATATAAAAGTCATATGGGAATTTGGAAAGTTCATGAAATATGTAAATTATGATTAAGAACTCACGCCTTATCCATCAAATCAACAAATCCATAACATCGGCTTTTAGGGTGGAAAAGTGTAGTGTCTCATTGATTATAAAGTATTTTGGGTTTTATATTTCATATCCCCTTCTTCTACCCTATACCTCAATTTTAATGTAAATCCCCAAAATACCCCAAATTTTTAATAAAAAAAAATGTTTTTTTTAAAATTTTCGGAAATAGAGGCATTTTCGAAAAGCTTTTTTTTTTAAACTTTCCGGAAACACCTCGAAACGGGGTATTTCTGGAAGCCATTTTGAGGTGTTTCCGGAAAGTTTAAAAAAATGCTTTCCGGAAATGCCTGTATTTTCGAAACTTTTTTCAAAAACCTTTTTCTTTATTAAAAAATTAAAATTATTACGATAAATAACGATATTCGCTAAACTACGATAATATACGAAATACCATAAAAAATATACGAGTATAGTACAAATACCATAAAAAATACGGAAAAAATACAACTACAAGTCAATGTCACAATCAGCCAAAGCACGCAAGAGTCTCTCATATGCCTCAGCTGGAAGGCCCTCGAGTCCCATGACATAATGGATATGTCCAGCTATAGTCTCGAGCCTATCCTTCATGGTCTGTGGACCAATATCCTCAGCTGCTGGGTCCTAATCTGGTACATGCTGTGGAGGTGGAGGCGGCGCCGGAGTGAGACGGGGAATGGACACCTCTAAGTACCATGGTAGGTAATCTTGGTCGCACTCACCCGACAGGAGGGTCCGTCTAGAAGTGTTCTTGAAAGTCCGCGTCGGGCCAGCGTAGAACAACCACTGCTGTAAAATGTCCGATGTAGATGGACGTGAGGAACTAACCAAAAGAGGCGGGCTAGGGACCCTGTCTGGCATATATGGCACGGTGATGGAGCCCCAGAGCAGGCGTCGTTGAGCTGCTCCTACAGAATGGCCAGAGCAGCTGGACCCCAAGCCCACTGGCCACAACGCTCAAAATCCGCAATAAGAGTGACCCACTTGACGGGCACATATGTGTGACTCTTGTCGGCTGGTATAGCCTAACAATAGTAACAAATAGCACCGTGCAACATGATTAAGAAAGCCAGCCTCCACGTTAGCTCTGTATGCCTCCGTGAGTTTGCTTTTGAGTTTGTTTGGATGTTATCTCGTTTTATTGGGCATGTGCGTAGTAATTCACTTTATTGGGCCTATGTTAGATTTTTCCGATCGGACTTTGGCCCAACTTGTTCTTTTTTAGATTTGTCTTTTAGTCAAAAATAACATTTTATAAAAAAATAATAATAAGTTTTTAACTCATTTACAAAAAAAAAATCATTTTTGCTTTCATTTATAATCACCAAAATGTAAAATAAAGTTGCAAAAAATCAAAATTAATAGAAAAAATGAAAATAATAAAAGGGGGGGTGTCAATAGCATCAACCTTCAGCCCAACAAGCTGCTTGCCCAGCAAGTCAATTTTTCCACTCTTTACCTAACCCTTCACCTATAAAAGGAGTTCATGTCCACAGTGAAAAAGACACCGCAGTGATTCAACAAGAACACTGAACGCATTCTCTCCCTCTCCTAGCGAAGCTCTCGCTCTCTCTCTCCCCCTCCCTTTTTATTTTATTTTTCATTTAATTAGTTTATTTTTAAATATTAATGATAATTATTTTTCACTAGTTGGACTTTTCATTTTTTCTTCTTTGTTAACTTTTAATTCAAATTCAAAACAGAAAAACAAAATATTAATTTTCCTCTCATAAGTAAATAAATATTTTCAAAAAACAAAAATAGGGGATTAAGTCGGTCGTAAGATCGGGTTAGTCAGCTTTTTAGGACCACGAATGAACCGTACGGATCAGGTCCTAAAATCCCTATTTAAAAGAAATAATTTCTAAACTAAAAATACAAACATACAAGCATTTCTTTCAAACAAAAAACAAATTTTCAAAAATAGGGGATTAAGTCGGCCGTATGGCCGGGTTAGTCATCGTTTTAGGATAAATGAATTGTACGGATCACAAGTCCTAAAATCCCTAAATTAAAAAACACAAACAAACCAAACTTTTTCTACCCAAGAACTACGTAGCCTTTGATTCTCTAGCCGGAGATACGTAGGAGCAGAGGACGGGCCCACCTCTGTCAAGTGCGCTAATAAAAAAACTTTTTTAGTCTTTTCCTAAATAATTTCTTAATTCAAAAATATCAGGTCTTTTCTTTCTTTTAATTTTTTTTTAATTCATAATAAAAGGGTAAAATTAACACTTTCAAAATTAATATTCTTTTACACAACTAATTAGAAGGTAACCTTCCTTAGGAAGGATGTCGTTGGGTGCTAATACATTCCCCACGCATAATCGACTCCCGAACCCAAACCTGGTCTCAAGGACCCTTATCCAACTCAAAGGGATTTTCCAATGTTTGCCCTTAAACTAAACTTTGGTGGCGGCTTCATTTTTGAACCTTCAAAGAATCCTCACTCGGATTTTTCAGTCGCTACAACTGGCGACTTCACTGGGGACATATTAAGAGAGTCAAGCCTAATCTGGTTAGTTGTAAAATTTGTTTGTTAATTAAATGTTTTATTTTACCCTTCCCTTTTTATCTCTTATTCTTGTTGCATGCTATATTTTATTTGATATGTGAACCTTAGGATAGAAGCCCATTTGTGTATATGTGTTTGTTTGTTTTGCAGCTTGGGGGTATACTTGACGTTTTTCTCCTACACACACTCCACTATCACACTTCATCACACACGTGAGAATAGTCCTATACCCGGACTGGAGCATAGCCTAAGTTAGAACGAGACTGCATAGTGATGGTGTCGTGACCGGGATCTCGACGCAGACGGCTCAAAAATGGTAATTTTAGGAGTCGCCACCCAATTTATTTATAAAGGAAAAATTGGGAAAAACCTATCTAACAGCTATTTGGTCTGCGTAAACCGAGTTGGATTCGGGAGTCGATTATGCATAGGGAAGGGCGGAAACTTAATTCCACTACACCCCTAATACATCTGTCCTAAGACAGTTACCCTAAATCTGGTTGTGCAAGTATTAATAAGTTACTTAATTATTTGTCTTACCCCAAAAATAGGATAGTATTTGGTAGAAAACTAATTATTTACAAAGAAATAAGATAGAGACTAATTTAGGAAATTTTAATTTTGACTTGACGGGGAAACCCCGCTCCTACGTATCCTCCGGTGCAATGAGGAACTCAAAAGTCACGTAGTTCTTCCCGAAAAAGTTTGTTGGTTGGTTGCTTTTATTTTTTTGAAGGGGTTTAAGATCACCAAGATGTACAACTCAGACATCTTAAACCAGGATTGCGAGGTTGACAAGAAGTACATCTCAATCAAGCTCATTTTTTTAGTTTTTTGGAAAATAGGTGTTAAAGAAAAAAATTGATTATTTATTAGAGAAAATTTAATTTAGTTTGACGGGGAAGCCCCGCTTCTACGTATCTCCGAAGCGGAGAATCAAATGCTACGTAGTTTTTCTAGAAAATATTTGTTTGTTGATTGATTTCAATTTTTTTGAAGGGGTTTAAGATCACCCAGTTGTACAACTCAGGTGTCTTAAACCAGGTTGCGGGTTTGATAAGATGTACATCTCAATCCAACCCATTTATTATTTTTTTATAGGTTTTTTGTTGAAAGAAATTGTTTCTTTTTTTGAAAGAAATAAATAAAGAAAGAAAGAAAAAAGGGTGTAATAGTAAAATAGGTATGTAATTAATGAAAGGGGGTTGCATTAGGAAAAGTGGGGTGGTGTTTGCAAAAAGGGGTTGTATTGTAAAAAAAAGGGGATGCAAGCAGCAACCCAACGTCACTGTTGGGTGGGCTGATTCGTGTCCCTCATTTTTTTTAAAAAAAAAACTGTGGGCTTCTGGGGGGTGTGTGGAGTAGAACGCAGGGTACAAATAACAGTCTGAATAAATAAAAGGTAAAAGGACGAAAATGCCCTTGGGGTTCCATACTATAAAAGCCAAACTCTAAAAATAGAAACCCTAAATCTCCTCCTTCTTCTCAAGGGCGCCCACAACCCCAAAACAACCAAACCCGGTTCCTCTCCTCTCCAACGGCGCACCCCCACCTCCACCACCACCAAGACCTAATTTCCCCTTCCTCTCACGACGCACATACCTCCAAAAATCACCAAACCCTACTTCCTCACCTCCCAATGGCGCCGTTCCTTTCCTCTCCTTCCTTGCATCTCAGAGAGAGAAAACACGTAGGGATAGAAGAAAAGGAAGAAGAAAACGAAACAAAGGGGAGAAAACGAAATAGTGGTGGGATTGGTTTCGTGGCCGGCTGTTTAATGGTGGTTCACGGTGGTGGAGGGAGTTTTGATGGTGGTCCACGGTGGTGGTACACCAATGACGGAGATGGTGGTGTTTAAAGTGGTGATGGTGGCGGTCGTTTGTTCGTGGTGTTGTCGTTTTGGGGTGATTTGGTGTTACAGTGGTGGTGACGGTCGTTTGTTCGGTGGTGGTCGCCGGCGACCACCACGCACGGTGGTCGGAGTCAAGATTTGGTTCCCTTCTCTTTCCCTCTCTCTTTTTTTATACCATCTCTTCTCATACTTAATTTCTAATTTTTCTTTTGTTTTTTTTTTTCATGCTGATTTTTTTATCAAGTCCCCTTGTTATTCTATTTTTAGCTTTTAAAAAAAAAGTAAAGGTTATGGTTCTAAAAAAAATTTATTGCTACTGATTCAAAAAAATACTTGTGTATATCTATTTCCCACATCTCTAACTACAACACTAATTTCTTTTTATCTCATATAACATAGCAGTAACAACATTTTATAAGAGAGTGACTAGTATCTAAAAAAACATTATAGTAACAACAAAGTATAGCATTTATATAACAACATTTAAATAATAGAACCTGAAAAACATGACCAGTGAGAATAGGGAACAACCCCGGCCTTTGTCTTTTTTGTGAACTGCTTCTCTTATGCTAAAATCTGATTTTTTAGTAGTAGTATCTCAGTTCCCCCCCCCCCCCTTTTGTTCTTACTATTCACATGTATTTATAGTCAAAAATTATGGTGTAGGTGTGGGTGTTGAGCAGAGGATTACAACTCTAGGAGACCATAAAGCATAACAACCTCTGGTGGAGGCAGCAAGAGGCAGCAGAGGTGGAGCAGTGTTGCTGCCAAGGCTGCAATGTTTTTGCTGAAAATGGGAACCAAACAAAGGGACAAGAAGAAAGAGGTTTGGGCTTGTAGCTCAAAGTAAAAAATTTCCTCCCAGTAACAACAGGGGCGTTGGCTCCCTTCTTTTGACTTTTTTTTCAATTAATTTTTGTACTATTTGCATTTAATTTTTTTTGTCTATATCACTACAAGAAAAAAACTATTTTACGTCACTTGGTTAACCTCGGTTGCCTAAAACCGACGCTAGTGGAATGGGAAGTGGTTTTATGACCGGGATTTAACGTCAATTACCAACCGCCTGGAAACTCATATTTGATCGACGGGAATCTTGCGCGTCCGCTCTTCCACCAATTTCGTTTCACACCGCTCAAACTTTCATTTACCGCAAATTGATTCCCCAAATTGAGTCTATCACTCTTCAACCCCTAAAGTTAACCTAGCTCAAGAATTTGTCCGCTCCACCCTCAATTGGTGCGCTCGGCTCCACCCCCAATTCGTCTGCTGCGAAGCTTCCCTCTCGAACCCACACCGGACCTGCTGCAACACACCCAACTGTTCTTGTTGTTCTTGCGGTTGGTACCCTCTGTTCCCTTGCTTCATGTTCTTGAGCTATGTGTGGTTTATCTGTCTTGGATTTCCTCCTCCGCAACCCCCACTGATCATTGTTTCGGATTTCCTTTCCCCTTTGTTGTGATGAGTTGGTTTCCTTTGTTCTTATTTTTCTTTATTATCTTTTGTTTTGATCCTTACTGTTTTTTATAAAGTTTATACTACTGTACTTTTAATCTATTAAATTTTTGTGGTTTCGTTTTCTTAATTCTATGAATGAAAGAGAAGATAGTTATTAGGTAAAAGAGAAAAACGAAAACAATAGAATACTCCCCAAAAGCAAGAAAACATGGCAAAACGGATAATGCTGCGAAGATGCCCAACCTTTTGTTCATATCTGAAATGATAATTTAGTTACTACTCCCAACTAGCTTATAGATGAGAATATCAAACCAAATATGGACAATCAGTATATAATGTAACGTGCTGTTTATTAGCTTCAATTTTGGTTACTTTTTATGCATTATGAATTGATCACAGCGGAGAAAAGAACTAGCAGCAAAGAAAATATCGTGAGTATAATTATAGCTCTAGAAATCGCATGTTGGGGAAGCAAATTAGACTTCTTTTTGGCTTATTAGAGCTGGACTACAAATAGAGAGTAATGGTGTAGATAAGACATTCCCTCAGCTACATCACTGTAAATCCTCACTAGTTGAATCACACATCTAACCTATGGATTGGATATAGGTGTCTCTCAAGGCTACCATTTTGCATCAGTGGAAGAAAAAGAGCCTTAAATTTTGACTTGCTACAAATTGTAATGATCCTTAATAGATTTCTAAGCCTGAAGCCTCCAGTGGCTTCTTTAAGTTGTATATGAAATTCTTGGGTACTTGAGCTCATTTGTTTCCTCTTTTTCGTCTTCCAAATCGGCTCCACTAACCAAGTAACCATTGGAAGTCTTTTTCTCATTGTCATTTCTGTTCCTAGCCTTTATTATTTTCGTCAATTTGAATGATTATTGGAAATGTTATTTAGCTCCAATCCTTCACATTGATAGTTCTTCATTCAATTCACTTTCAAAGCTTCACTTTATTGTATTGCATTGATCAGTTCCTCAATAGCCTGAGGTAAAAAACAGTACATAATAATTAACTAAGATATAACTAAAGGAGTCTGAGACAAATAATTATAAGAGGTGGCCTATATTATTGCTGCTCATTGGATTATCAGTTCCTTAGAAAGACTTGTTTTGGGTTTTGTCACTGCCCCCACCCCTCACCTTGTCGTATACTTTTTCTTGATCTGCTTAAGATTCAAAATATAATGCATATTTTACATAACCAATCACTTAGGTAATTTGATAATAGCTTTTCATTGTTCAGAACCATAACTCTGTCCTATAGTGTGTATTAGCTGTTGGAATTTTTAGTATTGTCTTCCCAACTTGTGAAAATTGGCCTTCTGCACTAAATTGTAAATCTATTGAACTAATGTTTCTTAGGAATGTTGTGTGTTGTCTAAGTGATGGTTTACTTTTTTTTTCCGAATAATTACTTGTCTTTTTGTTGGATCAGTTGCTTGAAGATTTGAATTGGTTGAAGCTGATGCCTTACATTAAAATAAAGGACTCAGATGGTAGGCTAGAATGATGCCTTAGTTATCATAGCACGACACCACAACTTATCATAGAGATTTTATTGAATTGTTCTTGGTGCATTGACTTGGAATTTTAAATTATAATGCTTCATTCTCTTCATTGATGATCAAGTTGATGTTTCAATTACCTTGATGTTCATTACACAGAATGAAAAAAGGGCATTTTCCTCCCTTGGTTACTTATTTGGTAGAAGATATGGAGCTAGCATTGAGAAATATGTACATACATTGTTGGAACCATTAAGAAGAGCATGCTCTTTAACCAGGTCTTATGAAGGGAAGGAAGATGGTTTTGATGTTTGATTTAAACTCTCCTATATATGGTATTTCTGTAGGTGGCTAATCAAAAGGAACTAGTCACCACCAAAATGTTAAAAATTAAAAAAAGGTGAGTTTCAGGTAAAATGCTTTATTCTTAGTTAAATTTTGAAAAAAATGCTTCAGGTACTTATAAATCATGATATATGTAAGAATGATATATCTAGCTAGTATGTGTTAAGTTGAAAATGTTATTATGATATAATTTTTTTTGCATATTTAACTAATGTCACTGTACTATCAAAATTATGCAGAAAATCCCTCCATGTTGATGCTATGCTGAATCAAACTTAAACTTCTTATATGTAACACAAAGTAGCAGCATGTGGCATTTTTTCAATGGCCAAGTCGCGCTCCTTTGTTCAATCAAAACTTGTTTTTCCAGTAGATACAAAGCTATAGCCTGATCTTATTTTTTACTCTACTACGATATTCAGATGATTTAATTGCTTTGGATATTCTACAAATTTCTATTAAGTGGAGTTCTGCCACCTCAAGCACAAGCAATACAATTAATGTCATCCTTAATTCAGGTTTGATCTCCCATTTCTCTTCTATAATTGCATCCAGTGTTATGTCTATTTCAGAACATTCATTAATAAATTTTTATTTTATGTGATGGCTTTGGTAAAATATAGCACCTCATATCTGTTGTAGGAATATGTGGGCTACTGTTATTAGTAATCTGCATCTATGGTAAATACTTCTATGGAGGTTTCAACTCAAGATGATAATGGTATATCTTCATTTGCATAGTCCCTTTAAATCCTAATGCCCTTTTATTTATCCCCATAGAGATGTTTGAAGTAGTCTTGAAACTGAAGTTCTAACCAAAATGTGCATTATGAAAGAAATGATTAAGTTACCTTGAATGAGATACATTCCTTTAATTGAATGGTCATGATAACCGTTGCTGATTTTTCTTGCTATTCATGGTGTAGTCTTCCCTCTTGTAATTATTAGATTGTTTACATAAATGACATTATTTTTTTTGTTTTTGTTGTTGCAGCAACAACAAAGTGCTGGTGGTCAATTATCATCAGCTAACAACAATAGCCAGCCTTGAAGTGACCTTTATGCTCAGTGCTACTTTTGAAATGTAATATGTTAGAGCTACTTGTAAAATTGTTATCTCGTTAACAAGAGCTGCTTTATAGAGCTATTGTTATTATTTTCTTAGGACCATTTCTGAGAAATTAATATTGTTAACT
This sequence comes from Astragalus membranaceus, assembly GCA_039519185.1. Classification (NCBI taxonomy): domain Eukaryota; kingdom Viridiplantae; phylum Streptophyta; class Magnoliopsida; order Fabales; family Fabaceae; genus Astragalus; species Astragalus membranaceus. The sequence continues at coordinate 135,863,069 of CM076847.1, read as the reverse complement.
TTTTTTTTTTGAGATTTAAATATTGTTAACTTCTATGTATAATCTTATATTAATAATGAGATTGTTATGTTATTATTGTTCATGACCAAACATCTTATATCTTTTAATAAAATTATATTTTTGTTATTATGTTGTTTAAATTAATTTTCTAGGTTAACAAGAAATGTGTACTGCTGCCATTAAAAATGAGTGGGTTAGTCTAAACATACAAGATTAAAAGAATTAAATAATATTTTTTTTAAAAAAAAATCAACATAGCGGCGGTTGTAAACCACCACTAAAATAAATAATAAAAAATGCTTAGTGGCAGTTACAACCGCCGCTAAAGTTTTAAAAAAGTGACAATCATGTTTCATGTTTAGCGTCGGTTGTAACTGACGTGAAATTGACTTCCGGCGGTTGCAAAAACTGACGCTATATAGACTAGTGGCGGCAGATTTAGCGGCGGTTTTGGAACCGACGCTAAACCCCAATTTTGACTGACGCTATTCCCCGGTTTTCTTGTAGTGTATGTGTACCCAAAAAAAGGACAGCTATTTAAACTGATTTTGTTTTATTATTATTATTCTTTAACCTCGCCGTAATTAATTAAAAAAAGAAGCGGTAAAATAACGCGTACCGACGCAACCACTCACACACGACTTGAAACAAACGCACGCTCGCCTTAAGACTATGAACGCGTACGTGATTTGAATGCGCACATAATGCACCCCGATAGTAGGATACGCATACGGTTTAGGTATGACACGTGTAAATTATTTTTAGAACTCTCCCCCTCTTTTTTGAAAAAAAATGAGTAACTGTCGGTTAAAATTGGATGTTCACAGATGACCTACTGGATGTGCATCCTGTTGGGTGGTCACGAAAGTCTCGCCTAGAGTATGGTCTCTTTTGAGAATGCTGTCACTCCTAATAGCTTGCCTATTGTTGGGATCAGTGTTCTTAGCTGGGGTCGTTGTCTCTAGGAACCTTATTTAGGACCCTTTAGAGCTACCATTTGAAAGATTCACTCAATAGAAAAGCCTTAGACCTATTCTCTTAGGAATCCTTGTAAGACACAAATGAGCTTCATACCCCTGCATTCAAACAAACACTAATACATTTTTCTCATTTCCCTAAAAAAACCCAAAAAAAAAAATCTATTTTGTTCTTGCAAGCATGTCTCATGCATTCTTATTTTCCTTCTTCTCTGCATATCATAAAAAAAATCTCATTTTGCTTGACCGCCGGGGAATTATAAAACCTTTTTATATAAGAAAGGTGGATGAAAATATAAGAAAAAATGCATTTGAAAGTCAGACCACTTGAATTATACTTTACTCTTCGAATAAAAAGTTTACAATTCCCCAATGCGACACATTCGCATTTCATGCATCTGGTTCCCCTTTTCCAAAAAATAAAAAACAAAAATATACATTCTCATTCATTCAAAAAACCATGTCATTAATCATGCATTTTCCTTTCCATGCATTAAAAATCATTGTGTGTATCATGCATTTCCTCGCATATATAAAAAAAAACAATTTTTAGCAATATAACATAAACATCTCATTTAGCATGCACCACCATTCAATCATAATCATTCAAAAATAACCAGACATCTCATCATTTGCAACATCATGAAATTCATACATCATTTCACTCATGTTGTCATCCTAATTAAAAAAACAAACAAAAAAAACCATGTTGTTTCATCATTACATCGTCTCATCATTTTATTCATAAATCATTTTTACATGCATGCACTATTTCAAAAGAATAAAAAAAATCATGTCATTATTCTTGCATCATCCATCATCAAAAAATATATATCCAGTTGGCATTCCATTTTAAATTATAAATGATACTTTGCATCATTTACATGTTGCACTGTCTCTAAAAAACCAAAAGAAAAACCAGTTAGAATAGTGAGCTTTTAAGTGATCAGTCCTTCATACATTTGCATCATGCCTATACATTATAATTTGTTCATTCATGCATTACCAAAAAAAAATAGAAAACAAACATGAGCATATGTTTAAAAAAAACTGTGATGAGAGATGAGGCGTTCTTGCGAAATACATTTTAATTTATTGTTCGTCATTGGCAAAGCTTAACCTACTAATTTTCAAACAGGGTCGAACTTAGTTGCAAACTCAGGGTGTTTCAAGACACTCAATTTTCAAAAAGAAGAAGTTATTCACTGTTTGCAGCTCATTCACATTTTTTTGTCAGCAAAACAATGCATCTCATCCACCCCATGGTAAATGATCAAAATGGTCTATTTTGTTAACTAATGTGTCATCAAAAATTTCTTTTATCGTGTCTCTAATTATGTTAACTCTATGAAACATTCGTATAGTGAACTTGTATGCAATGTGCATTTACTCTTGTTGGAATCAGTTAGTGTCCACTCTGTGCATCTTATCACCATCCCTTGTCCATGTCTAGTCCCACCCCGACCACCCAATACATATTCCCCACACAAGTGCCTAGTTAACTTTTTGGTTTGTTCTCATTAATGAAGTAACACTTTAGGTTTTCCATGCTGGGGCAAATTTGTGATCACTAGATACCTTGTCAATATTGAATTCCCTTGGTGCAAATCATTAACAATAAAAAAAGATAACAAAAAATTCAAAAAAGCATGTTAGGTTGAAAACTCTCAAGAGCAATCTAAGCAAAAATTAAGGGATATAAAAAGAAATAAAGAAAAAGCAAATATATAAAAATAAATAAATTTTTGTCCTAAAGTTAAGTTTTGAGAAAATAAGCATTCATGATTTGAAATCAAGTTTGGTCATCTTCCCATATCCTCAAAAAAGGCTCTTTACTACCCCTTTGAGCCGAAAAATCAAAAAAAAAAATCTTTCAGTTACCCTATACAATTTCGGTCACCCTAGACAAGGATCAATTCCACATCTAAACATGGTGTATCACTTTTATCATCTCACCCAGCCCAAAAAAAAGGAGAAAGTGAAATTCAAAAAATAGAGGTTTGAAAATCTTGGAAAAAAAAATAAAAGAAGTAGAAATTGTGAGCTGATACATCTTGCCATGAAGCGCATAAGAGATCATTGTCTCAATAAACCCTCAAAACACCTCATTGGGCCCAATTATCCCTCCTTTCATAAACACCTCCTCCTTTCATAAACCCTCATTGGGCCTAATTATCCCTCCTTTCATAAACCCTCAAACACCCATTTACAACCTCTTTCTTTCATAAACCTCTAACCATTCGCCACATCACAAACCCTTTCTTTCATAAACCCTCATTGGGCCTAATTATCCCTCCTTTCATAAACTCTCAAATACTTCATTAGGCCTAATTATCCTATCATTCACAAACCCCTAACCATCGACCACATTACAACCCTATAAAGTCCATTATGATCAATGATTGACTGCTTTTATTTTCTCAAAGTTTTAATTTTAGGACAGATAAGTTTATTTATTTACAATATGTTTGCTCAAAAAATCAAAGAAAGTTTAAAAAAAATAAAATAAAATAAAATCAAAAGGCTTGCACTCCAAGGTGCATCAAGTTGCATTGATATAAAGACAATGTTTAGTGATCACCAAGTGAAGTTTTCATCATATCAAAAAAACTCAAGACTGTCACAGTCTTTGGGATTCACCTAAAAGAGAACCAAAAGTTTATACTAGGATCACCACCTAGATCCCAAAGTGGGGCATTCCTTTTATCATCCATACCACTTGAACTTGGAGATTTAGCCATTGTCCATCCCATTCATATACCATACCCAACATATAGCCATATTGGACCACCTCCCTAACCCATTACCCTAACTTTGCCACCTTTCACAACCTCACTTAAAGCAACCGTTTGAAATGTCATTCCATAGTGGGGCAATCCCGTCACCCTTCACTTCACCTAAAATCAGGGAAATTCTCCCTACACCCATCTCATTCCCTTACCATATTCACATCCACTAAACCGTACCGGGGCAATTTCTCAACCCATTACCCTAAACAAACCCTTTCACAATGCTACTTCAGTTGGGGCAACCTTGTCCTTGTCATAATTGGGGCAACACCAAACTCCATGGGTTGAGACAAAATATATTGCATGCCACTTTTCGTTACAAAGTCATGACATTCCCAATTCATCATTTCCTCTACACTCCTAGTTGTTGTCATCACTAGACAGGGGCAAGTCATTCATTCACCGTCATCATAAGTCTAAATTGGGGCAGTCCCACATTTCTTGACTTGGGGAAAGCCCACTTTTCATGACTTTGGCAGAAACCTATCATTCATCCCTTCATGTGCCACATATGTCCATACCCTAGACCTAAAACCAAGTTAACTGACTCATTCACCTATATTTACACTACTATACATCTTTACTAAACAATGCTTCAAAGAGAGAGAACACAAGCTAATAGTGTGATACTGAAAATCCACCTAGTTAACTTTGTGGACCTAAAACTTCGGTCATCATGGGGCATCATAATGGAAGAGCAAAATAAGCGAGTCTGCAAATACAGCCAACTACTTTTTCACACCAGTGTCTGTAAATAACACCATTGAGATTGCCAAAGTTTGAGTTCAGATCAATCTAATTTTTCCAATAAACGATGACTCCAAAATACTCATCTCTCTACTTCTTGCATTGAACGTCTCATTTCTCATCTCAAAATTTAAAAACACATCTGCATGCATTACTAAATACCATATCATAAACCGTTGCACCATACATTGTATTTCGCCATCAAGTCATGCGTGTGCACACTCATTCATTCATTCGTTCGTTCGTTCATTCATTCATTAATAATAATAAAAAGCTTAAAGAGAAAAAAATCATCCACATTGCATTCATTACCCCCATCAAAGCATAAATCATTCCATCATGCAACCATGCGTTTCATCGCAATACGTGCATCTAAGCAATACAATTACATCTTATCTGCATACGCATACACAGTTTATCAACTTCATTATTCCATCAACTTCAACACCCATTATCCGCTACACTTCATTTGCTACCCCAACAAACACCCATCATTGCACGCACATACAACACATGCACGCATACACCATTCATTGCATTATTAGACATGCCAAATATAGATAGCTTTCCCTTCTCAGGTAAATGCATTCATTAGGTATGTTTGGGTAAACACGCCAAGTGTCTATCCCTATATCTTGTTCCTCCAAAATCGACGCTCCGAGCGTTGATCCCATCTCAGTAAACCAGGTCGTAATGTTAGCACCGAGTCTAGCACTGATCTTCCAGACCCCCAGAGGTCCTTCAGAGCCCCAGGTCCCCTTCAGACCTCCATTGGTCCATCAATCCAGATCGCACGTCGGCATCGCGCACCGACGGATCATCCGACCCCCAGGTCCTTCAGACTAGCTGTGTCAGCCTAAGACATAGTGGACGTCCTTCGTGATCAGTTCTAGACCTAATCTTGTTAACGACCGCTCGAAAAAGGCCACCCTCAGACCCCCAGTGGTCCTTCAAACCCCCAATGCTATTTCAGACCCCAAGTGGTCCTTCAGGGCTTAGGCAACCCCTTGGAGCCCCGGTGCTCCCTTAGAGACCAAGTGCTCTTTCAGAGCCCCAGTGCTCCTTCAGATCCCCAGTGATCCTTCTTTATTATTCTCGGTTAACACGCCAAGTGTTAATCATCCCTCATTTCCCTAACTCATCTTCCCCCCTAAGCAGACAAAATTAGCGTCTATTCTATCTTTATTTTTATTTCTACTACGAAAATCTGAAAACCATTCACCTTTTCTAGCAGAATATAAATAAAGAGGGGCAGCTGTTATACCCCAATTTTGTCCGCTCTTTTTACTACAATCGTCGTTATTTTTACCAGTTTACAGGTCCTATTACCGTGAGTTAGATTTTGAGCTTGTTCGGATGCTATCTCGTTTTATTGGGCATGTGTGTAGTAATTCACTTTATTGGGCCTATGTTAGATTTTTCTGATCGGACTTTCGCCCAACTTGTTCTTTTTTAGATTTGTCTTTTAGTCAAAAATAACATTCTATAAAAAAATAATAATAATAAGTTTTTAACTCTTTTACAAAAAAAAAAAAACATTTTTGCTTTCATTTATAATCACCAAAATATAAAATAAAGTTGCAAAAAATCAAAATTAATAGAAAAAACGAAAATAATAAAATGGGGGGTGTCAATAGCATCAACCTTCAGCCCAACAAGCTGCTTGCCCAGCAAGGCCCAGCAAATCGATTTGCCTAGGAGGTCAACTTGTCCACTCTTTACCTAACCATTCACCTATAAAAGGATGTCATGTCCACAGTGAAAAGAACACCGCAGTGATTCAACAAGAACACTGAACACATTCTCTCCCTCTCCTAGCGAAACTCTCGCTCTCTTTCTCTCTCTCCCCCCTCCCTTTTTTATTTTATTTTTCTTTTAATTAGTTTATTTTTAGATATTAATGATAATTATTTTTCACTAGTTGCACTTTTCATTTTTTTCTTCTTTGTTAACTTTTCGTTCAAATTCAAAACAGAAAAACAAAATATTCCTTTTCCTCTCATAAATAATAAATATTTTCAAAAAACAAAATAGGGGATTAAGTCGGTCGTACGATCAGGGTTAGTCAGCTTTTTAAGACCACGAATGAACCGTACGGATCAGGTCCGAAAATCTCTATTTAAAAGAAATAATTTCTAAACTAAAAAATACAAACACACAAGCATTTCTTTCAAACAAAAAACAAATTTTCAAAAACAGGGGATTAAGTCGGCCGTACGGCCGAGTTAGTCATCGTTTTAGGATAAATGAACTGTACGGATCACAAGTCCTAAAATCCCTAAATTAAAAAACACAAACAAACCAAACTTTTTCTACCCAAGAACTACGTAGCATTTGATTCTCTACCCGGAGATACGTAGGAGCAGAGGGCGGGCCCACCTCTGTCAAGTGCGCTAATAAAAAAACCATTTTTAGTCTTTTCCTAAATAATTTCTTAATTCAAAAATATCAGGTCTTTTCTTTCTTTTAATTTCTTTTTAATTCATAATAAAAGGGTAAAATTAACACTTTCAAAATTAATATTCTTTTACACAACTAATTAGAAGGTAACCTTCCTTAGGAAGGATGTCGTTGGGTGCTAATACATTCCCCACGCATAATCGACTCCCGAACCCAAACCTGGTCTCAAGGACCTTTATCCAACTCAAAGGGATTTTCCAATGTTTGCCCTTAAACTAAACTTTGGTGGCGGCTTCATTTTTTAACCTTCGAAGAATCATCATCCGGATTTTTCGGTCGCTACAATGTGGTGTGGGGAGTCTCACTTTTAGAAAGAGGGTTAAAATCCCTCACCCACCAGGTTAGGAGGTGGGCTGTCAAACTTCCCACCCAAAAAAATATTAAAAGTATCTTAACTTGTGCCTCTGTAGACCATCATGCTATCTCTCTGTCTACATCTATGATATCTTAAGTTGTTTATAAACACTCCTGACGGTATTAACAATATCTTAACTTGCAAATTCACTTTTACCTTGTGTTATCCTTCTCATTCCAATTGCATGGTAGCATTTTAAGAACTAATCAACTCCCAATAACGGTCTATTGTTTATTTACCACTTACTGTTATATATCAAGTAATCATATAAGACCTTATTATTACTTATGGGAAATACCACTTGTTTTTTATTTAAACATTCAGAGATACCTTATTTCGAAGTAATCTCCTTTCATTACTTTCTATCTAGTTTATAAACCTTTCCAACTATTTTCACAAGTAGCTTTGTTCTATCCAAAAGCAAAACTCAGTAGAATTTTAAATGTTTGATCTAATTTCCCTACACTTGATCAAAACACATACTGACATGCATAACAACTTTATCTTTTCACTTGTCATTTTCTAAATTATGAATTTTGGTTATATCCTTCCAGGAGAATAAAATAACCTTGACCTTCAATTATGCAGTCACAGACCGAAAGGTCCCAAAATTCAAGAATCTTACCCTGTGAGAAACGTCAAATGATTCACATTAATTAACTACAAGTATAGGTTTAGCCACAAAATCAAACAAATTTCTTTAAACAACATACATATGTGTATACTGTAGTGATATGCGCAACAAGACAGCAACAAATAGAGTACCTGTGAACACAACAAATGTGAGTGTAAACAATGCAACTGTCCTGAAGAATTTATCCGCCTCTACAGTGCAAATTCCCCGAGGTACAACCGGTCTCATCTCAGATTGCAGTAGCAACTGAGGTATCCGAACTGGCAAGAATGGAAACGTTTAAGTGACAGGAGATGAACCCAGGAATAATAATTTGGAAGGAGAGAGTGCAAGAGAGAAATCAGTTTTTAGATATGTGTCAAGCGCTACTCGAGTAGCGTTTATATAGGCTAAGCACATAGCTCCTAGCCATTAAAACAACTGTTACAAATCAATTATAATATTAAAATATCCGTTACGGAATTTATTATAAAATATCCGTTACGAAATTAATAGCAATAAAACGACGTAATAAAATTGTCGTTGTAAAATAAAACCGATTTAATTTGTTGTTACAAAATTAAAACGGATTTAATTTTGCGGTTACAGAATAAAACGGATTTAATTTTGCTGTTACAAAATAAAAGGAATTTAATGAATTGCGAAATAAAGCAAAATTAATTTGCTGTTACAAAATTAATTTTACAAAACGATTAGACCAATAATAGCTTAAAATTGGTATTTCAGGATAGGCTCATATAAGACCAAAAATAATATATCATTAAGTAAGAATTAGCGCAAGACTAATCGTGCGCGCAGGGGGAAATCAAAAGACTTGCACTGACCCAATCCATGTTGGTCCCAGCTTGTGCGCGCGAGGAAGTCCCTTCTACTTGCTTATTTAGAAGCTCTCATTAAGCTTTAGTATATAAAGACTTTGGTGAGTCCAAAGTCAAACAATGTGGGACTTCCCACTTTTGAAATATCTCTTGTTTTCAATAAAACACAACAATCCCCCACATATTTCAAAAGTTGGAAAATAAATTTATAAAATAAGTTTCCTGGGTTAACATCGTAGATGTAATGCATCGGAGCTGTATAGCAAGCTATGGAACCAATCCTAGACAGATAAAACATAGCATACAGTGAATTGGTTTAGCAAGCTATGGAACCCAAGCCACATATTATATGTTAGAGGTTTTACTATCACATTACACCCCCACAATTCTTGTTGTTTCTGCGGTGGTGCGCTACTAGGCCCTGCGCGTGCTCGGTATTCATGAGTGCTCTAGAGACGTCGCCAGGATCTCATGCAAGCGGCCTCACTTGACACTCATATAGGTGGTTTCATCAAGTGTATGCTGCAAGTCATACACCACCCATAAGGGCTATGAAAATCATTAAAAGCTTTAAGCTTAACCTTTTAACCCTGCAGTCTAGCACTATCACAATAACACCATAGGAAGGGACAATAATAAAATTAATTACTTGAATTAATTTTTCAGTGCTAGCAATATCAAGAAGTGACTTATTTTTACCACATTGAACCTTATTCATGGGATCTCCAATCACAAAGGTTGGGTTACCATCACTTCTTAATTTCAATTGGCTTTAGTCTCATTCCCCTCGATGTCTCACATATCAATTTCTTCCCTAGGGGTTTTGTCAGAGGATCGGCTAAATTCACTTCTGACTTCACATAATCGATCGATATTGCTCCATATTTTTTCAATTGTTTGTGTCTTAATTGCACATGCCTATTTTTGCCATTATAGGTCTTATTCTTTGCAACGGCTATTGCCGACTGACTATCACAATGTATTGACACTGATGGTGTCGGTTTTATTCCCAATGGAATTCTAGCTAAAAGGTTCTTCAACCATTCAGCTTCAGTACCAGCCAATTCCAGAGCTACAAATTCCGACTCCATAGTCGATCTAGCAAAAATGGATTGTTTGACTGACCTCCAAGTTACCACACCACTACCAAGTGTAAAAATGTAACCACTAGTGGATTTTGTCTCATCTGAATCAGATATCCAGTTAGCATTGCAGTATCCTTCTAATACTGCGGGAAATCCACTCTAAGTAATACCATAATTTGTGGTACCTCTCAAATATCGCATAAGGTGAGCAATTGCCTTCCAATGATCCTGACCAGGGTTATGAGTATAATTACTCAGACGACCGACTGCGAACGCAATGTCTGGTCGAGAAAAGTTCATCAAATGCAGTAGGCTCCCAATTACTTGGGCATACTGAGGTTGGTCAATAGATGACCTCTATTTTTCTTCAAGTGTGAGTTAGCTTCATAAGGGGTACTCAAAGGGGTAGAGTTATAGTGACCAAAACTTCCTAAGAAGTTTTTCCACATAATGTTCTTGTGATAGTATAATGCTATCACCTCCCCTGATGACTCTAACTCCTAATATTACATTTGCCTCAACCATATCTTTCATATCAAAACTAGATGAAAGAAAAGATTTTGTTCTAGTAACAATATCTAGACAAGTACCAAAAATGAGCATGTCATCTACGTACAAGCATATAATCACATGTTCTCCACACACAGTTTTAGTGTAAACACATTTATCAACATCCGTTGTGGAGAAACCATCATTAATCAAAGTTTTGTCAAACTTTTCATGCCATTGTTTTGGTGATTGTTTTAAACCATATAAGGACTTATGGAGTTTGCATACTTTTGTCAAACTTTTCATGCCATTGTTTTAACTAGCGGAGTTTGCATACTTTGGTGCTTGTTTTAAAACAAAATTCTCATATCTGATAATCTAGTTATCAACATGGCATAACATGGGAACAATTAAAAACTCAATTTTACATAAAAGCATAAATCCAAGAACAGCCCCCACAATGCCTCACACAACATAGTATTACAAATCAAAAGCAATACATCACATATTAATATCATGAGAATTTACTTGCGAAACTCTATATAATAACAATTTATTTTATATTAGCTATCAATGCATTAGCGGATTTGTGCACATATAATTCCCTTAGATAGAATCAATTTCAATTTCACATATCATAATACTCACAATATGCTTACATTAAACTCAATAAATTGATAATGCAAAATTTTTCCAATAAAATTGTTGCACATATAGTATTAAACTACTATATATATATAACTATACTTTCTCTTAACTATAGATATAGCTCACACACAAGTTCTTTACCCAAATATGCTCCAAGACGGTAACCAGTCTCATTTTTTCCACATGTTTGGCAAAATCACTAACTTATTTTTGAACATGATTTTGGGTCTCAATCGCAGGTATAGCATCATTAATTAATCACATAGGTAAACGAGCAATAGAGCCAAGAATTTAGGAAATTCCACAAACCCAAATACCCAAAAACAATTTTTTTTTCGAAACATAAATCGATGAATATGAATAATCAAAGTAAATTGAAGCATGTAATGGGGTTGTATTTGTACCTTATACCTCTACTACTTCTGCCCCAATCAGAATAGCTAACAATCAACTTCTGAAGTTGCAAACCCCTCGCCAAGCCATCCGATCCTTTTGATTTCGCCAACAGCTGAAATGAGACTCCAGAGGAGTCACGATCTTCGGCGGGTGTCTGCAATTTTCAAACACTATGCTGCTCTCTCGGACGCAGCAGAAGCAGCAGCACAAACAAGGCTTAGGCGCGGCGATTCCGGGCTCATACGCGGACGTGGCGGCGAAGGCGACGACGACGGAGAGCTGCTGGGAGAGATATCGTGGCCGCGGGAGAGTTGTTGTGGCCTATGGGAATCAGATATTTCTTCAAAAACCCATCGACGAAATCGCTTCAAGTTTTGGAATTGGAAATTGCTGCTGGACCGTCATGGACTTTTGGGCTCGGCACATCGCAAGTCGGACCATCTTCCAACTTTACATAAAGACCTCGGCCCAATAAGAGAAGAGGCCCGATGAACTGGACTAATTAGACAATCCTTCAATATGCGACACGTGGAACTCGGCATGGAGGCCAACACATCGGATAAGGACGGCAGAACTGATGAGGTGTAAGGACCGACCATACACGTGGCAACACCGGAAGACTCCAAGGAAAACCGCCCAGAGAAGTTACAGCAAAGCTCGGTTATAAAAGGACAAGCCCGGTGAATGGAAGAGAAGACAGACTTGTACAGAAAACACATGTAAACTAGGCACGCCGGCATAGCCAAAACGCTATCCGACCTCCATTGTAACAATCCGAGTTCATCAATGAAACTCTATACAAAAACATTGGCGCCCACCGTGGGGTCCGGTAAAATAATTCCCGGGCCACACCTTTTTGTTTGCATCTTCGAAATCCAATTGACCAACTTTGTTCATCACCGATTTGTTAACCAATTCCGTTAACGCCTACTTCCAATACATCAGAGCATTTTTATCGAAGGTTCAAGTTGATAATGAACTCGAAGAAGCGGCGTAGGGAAGATTCGGTTCCAAGATTTTGAATATATTGCTTTTTAATCATGGAAAGTGATATCCGTTCAATCCGTAACCATCAAGCGTAAAGGAATTTCAAGTGGGTAACCATCCGAGAACAGAACGACTTTCAAAGAAACATTGAATATTACGGACATCGCAGAATTGCAGAAATTCGACAAAATTCCTGTCCACCAAAGAAAATTCGCTGTCGAACGTCAGCCTAAGAATTGCAGAATCCCGGCAAAGCATAAAGCCACTCAGTCCCGAAAGATGTTTCCTATCGGTAACTGTTATCGTCATTGGCACAAAAGCATTCAGTCCAGATAAGTTCAAAATTGTTATTATTATTACTATGATTGTGATTACTATTCTCATCATGATTATCATATCACCCGTCTTTAATTGTTGCAAAATATAAAACCTGCCATTTTCGCCAGAATGCTAAGTGCAATGGCCTTGGCAGTTTATTAGCCGACGCGGTTAGTTTGAAGCTTTTCATAAAAACTAATTTTGAACTTGAAAAATAACTGCTCATTTCATTAGCATATTTGGTTCCCACAAAACTAATTTTTACGCATGCCACACTCATCCATCATGTCTCAAACCGCAAGATAACTGCATATTATTATTATATTATTTTATGAAAACATATACTTTGCACCCAAGTTATCTCTCCAAGTTATTCAAATATTTACTTGATGAATTTATGAAGGTGATACATCTTTTCAAACGATAATATGACTATCTTACGGTACCACGCGCATATCTCCAATGCAGTCAACTTTTTACCAAAGAAGGCACGTCTTCATCACATCAACTTCGGACAAATATGTACGCTGATTTTGGCATATTCAAATCAGGTTCTGAATTTCTTTAGTTTTTCCCAATTTAATTATTAAGTTAACATGACAATTATCACCTTCAAGATAAGCATGTTATCATTATTATTATCCGTTGTTCTTGATTATGTTATTCTCCTAAAAAAGGTTTTCACTTATGATGATTGTACCTATAATTATGATCCTGTTCTTCGTATCCAACGTCAGGAAAAATATGAGACTTTCAAACTACTTATAACACCGCTTGATTCGAGCTATTATGTATCTTTCAACCACTATACTTTTTCCCTCCTGGAAAACAACTTCTTCAAAATCGCTAAGTTGTCATCAACTTCAGTATTTTACTTTCAATGATTCTTTGGAATATATATGCCCAATATTGATTTTTTGAAAAGGAAAAATTATTTTATAGCATCTTGCTACCCTGAGCCTTGTATTTTTGGACGTTAATACATGGATAGTTTGTATTCGTTCAAAGAAACTATTTTACTGATTATACTGAAAACACAAACGTTAATCATAATGTTAATTTTGTAACCGATGGTATTGCTTTGAATCGACATAACCGTAGCATTAGCCGTCACTATGTCAGTCATCTGAAGCAATTTAAAATTTTACACCAACTCGGTTGTCTTATATCCTCAATTGCGTAATATAAATTCTCCACGAGACAATGGTTAATATTTTCCTTTTAAAGAATACTCCCACTTGCAATCTATGAAGCAAGTGGAAATCATTCATGGGTTAAAACTCTTAGCAAAAAGAGATACTCCCTCTTACTACATCTAAAGTAAGAAACAGAACAATTTACAACTCACCTCTGCAAAGTCTTTAGTCGAGGTCATTTCGAAACACCTCGGCAAAGGTCAAGACAAGTGATTTGTTCAAAATCCCATACGACAATGATTGGAGATCCACGGCCTAACAAAATAAAGGTCAAACCAATTTGGGATGACGTCGGGTTAAAACTCTTAAGAGAAAGAGATACTCCCTCTTGCCGAGATAAGGTAAGAAAAAGGGAACTATTGGAATGAACAAATAGATCCGGTTCTACTCCATGGTTACCCCCTCGAAGTCCTTGTAAACTCGAGGTTTACTCACTGAAGTCCTTATAAACTTAAATGATTCACTCTAACTACTAACTACTGGTAAATTCAGGAAACTCGCCGGAGTCTTTATAAACTCGGCCAAAATTCTTCTACTATTGAGCCGCAGTGATAACACAGACACTCGGCCAAAATTCTTTTGTTTCACCCCACAGTTACCCCCTCTGAGTCTTAATAAACTCAAGGTAAAATTAAACTTCTGAGTCTTAATAAACTCGGCCAAAATTCCTTTCTGCACGCATACTGCAACTAAAAAGCAAAATGCAGTGCTTCAAGGGTTAAAACGCCTCTATTAAAGGGATACTCCCATTCACAATTTCAAAAGCAAATAAAACAGAATCAATGGACACCAAACCTCGGCCAAGGTGGACCAAGCTCGCCTCGGTTAGGGACAGTTCACCCATCGATTATCTCCTCCAATTCATTTTAAACTGGAGATCTCGGCCTCATCATCATAAAAGGTCAAACCAGCATAGGGACAATTGGAGGCAGTAGATTGTAACTTACTATTTCTAAAGTAAGTAAAAATCAACCGTTGGATAAAACCGTCAAACAAGCATTAAGCCCATGGTTCCTCCCCTAAATCATAAGTCGGAAATCCGGTTATTCCTAAACTAAGCCGGTCACCGACTGGGGGGATAAAATGAAATACTTGCCCAAGCAAGTGCACACCTAAAAAACAACTCGGTCAAAGCATGTAAGACCAAGTGTACCCCTACTATGCCACGCTTGGGGGCTCATTGTGCATTAAAATTGAAATGCACTCAATGAAAATTGCTTACAAACAGATCCCTTTAAATCACACATAGCTTAATGCTCCCGTGTTTGAGGGAGGTTAATTATTCATATAAAGGTTTGGGGTCCAAAACCTGAGCAAATTAAGGTTTGAGATCCAAGACCTGAGCAAATGCAATGACTTGGCAAGGAAGCAAATGCAATGACTTGACAAGGAAAAATCAAGCAATTTACTAAAGGTCAAATCTCAAAGAGACGCCCCTTCTCGGCCCATGTCGAGTAAAAGACTATTAAAGATCAAATCTCATTGAGATTCACCTCCTCGTCTCAAGTTGAGTAACACACTATCCCAAAGTCAACTTCCCCTGGGACAAACCAAACCTAAACAAAAAGGAAAGTCACCAGGTCGGCAACCATTATAAGAAACAAGACAAACCATCAGGAGGTGAGCCAAGGGCCAAACCTCCATGAGGTGAGCTAGGAGCCAAAACTCCACAAGATAAGCCAAGAGTCAATCCTACATGAGGTGATCCATGCGCCAAACCTTCCAAAAGGCAACACTACCACTGTACCAATGATCGCAAACCACCACCGAGGTCAAGTCCCCTTGGGATGAAGAGATCCACACAAGGTCATCTTTCATGAGATAAATGAAACCGAGTTAAACACAAACATAGTGCATCCATTTAAGGGCCATTGATGATAATAAAATCGTGCCTCGGGGGGCTCGTACCACAACTCGTCGAACGAGCATAAAGAATACCTTATTGACCTCATCCCTCAAGAGCCACCCATGCAACCATTTTTTAAATGCAAAAAGAAAAACCATCAGATCGGCAACGACTACAAAAGATAAAGAAGCCTAAAGACGACCTATAGCCAATAAAGCCGAGCTAGGGAGCTCAACCACAACATCTACCGAACACATAAGGTGAAGTTCTTTGGACACTTCGGGCATGGTAACCTCACACATAGAGGGGTGCACAACAGGAAATACCTAGTCGGCACTCACCCAATTAAAGGTCGCGAATCCACGAAAATCATGCAACACGTTACTGGTGAACCAACTGAGTAGAGCTCGCGCACACTAGAGGGAGCTGAAACAATCGAGTTACAAAGGAACTCGGAAACAAATTATATACTTGAGACCATATCAAGAATAACCGAACAAGCTGACACCAGGTTTTATTTCTCCTTACCAGTATTTAATTAATTATAGTATGAGCATCTAGTTTCTTATGGATTCATGAAAACCGTCGAGTTCGTCATCAACTCGGCCAAAGACCTCCCATAACCGCAATGATAACAATGACATTCGGTTAGAGGGTAATTTATTCACCCATTTTTTATTTATTTAAATTTGACTTCGATGATTTGGCTGTTGCCTGAGATCATGATTTTACCGATATAACAAAGTCTCATTGAATATCAATGTATGTACATGTCCACTGGTTAAGTCGGATGGACTACTGCTCTTCTTCTCATATGATTGCAGGTTCACTTCAAGATGCAATGTCAAATAAAGCTCGGCAAATACTCCAAAAGAACTCGACAACAATCAAGAACTTTAAGCGCTTCACCCTTACAGAGCTCGCGCTTGGGGGGCTGTGGACCGTCATGGACTTTTGGGCTCGGCACATCGCAAGTCGGACCATCTTCCAACTTTACATAAAGACCTCGGCCCAATAAGAGAAGAGGCCCGATGAACTGGACTAATTAGACAAGCCTTCAATATGCGACACGTGGAACTCGGCATGGAGGCCAACACATCGGATAAGGACGGCAGAACTGATGAGGTGTAAGGACCGACCATACACGTGGCAACACCGGAAGACTCCAAGGAAAACCGCCCAGAGAAGTTACAGCAAAGCTCGGTTATAAAAGGACAAGCCCGGTGAATGGAAGAGGAGACAGACTTGTACAGAAAACACATGTAAACTAGGCACGCCGGCATAGCCAAAACGCTATCCGACCTCCATTGTAACAATCCGAGTTCATCAATGAAACTCTATACAAGAACAACTGCAATTCCAATTTGAATGGATCTTAGCGGTTGCAATTGTAAATAGTTGCTTTGCTATGTTCTCTTCTTCTCCTCATTATTGCTTCTTCTCGCAACAATGAGCAGTCTTCTCTTCTCTTCTCAGTTTCTATTCTTCTTCTTCTTCATTGAAGAAATCAGTTTGGGGATTCAATTGCAGAAAAAATAGAAATATGTAAATGACGGTTGTCCAATAGCGACAACAATAACAAAGAGGAAATGTTTATAAGGAATAAAAAAAATGTTCGGTTCCAATACACATCATGATAAATCCTTAAGATTGTTGATGGGAGCACTAGTATCATTGTTGCTGTTGGTTGCGTCAGCCATGAGATAAATTCTTCAGAGCACTCGCAAGACGCCTCCGGTTGTTTACACTCACATTTGTTGTGTTCGCAGGTACTCTATTTGTTGTTGTCTTGTTGGACATATCACTACATATACTTTGAAAGAAACAATGGCATACGAAAAAAAGAAGATGGAAGTTCTTCCCATACCTCTTCTCCTCTCCGTGAGTAGTAGGCCTGTGGTCTGTCTCTAACTCTCAAAGGCTGTGAAGAATCGTCTTGATTGTGTCGATTTGGAGGTAAGAGAGGTCGCAAGTGAGGGGAGGTTGTGTGTTGAGTGGCGGTGGCCGATGACATTACCGAAGAAGAGCGCCGGGGTGGGGAAAGGAAGAGAGGAGGGACGAAATGAAAGATTAGAAAGATTATTATACCCTAGATTTTAGGTTCAATCGTTTGTTAATGAAAAATTAAAAAATACTTAGATCAAACGGTTGTATATACTCAGCGCAACCATGGACCATAAATATGCTAGTCCATGGAATACTTCGCCTTTTTTTTTTATCTTTTGTTTTAGATTGTCTTTCCTATAATCATCATAAAGGGAAATTTAAGTATCATAATTTTTTTTTATTATTTTAAGAATATTATATGCGAATAAATAACTTTCTTTTTTTTACTTAAACACGCTTAATGCATTTCATTCAAAACAATCGGTTCAATACAATTTTGGATATAATCATGAACTTGGGAGCTAGCGAAAAATCTTGACGCCCTAGCAAAGGAATGAGCAACAAGATTTGCTTGCCTCCGAATATGGCTAACCCTGTAGCTTTGTCTAAAAGAAAGTAAAGATTTACAAGAGGACAAAATTAACCCAAATTCGTTATGTAGAAGGTTGATTCCATTTATCCCATTCACCACTAAAAGACAGTCCAGCTCAATGGTTACTGAAATGTAATCAAGTTCACTTAACCAAATAATGACTTGTTTAAGACCCATCGCTTCAGCCTCTTGAGGAAGGGAAACACCTGAAAAATTCATTGTTTTGGCTTTGATGAAAGATCCATTATCATCTCTAAGACACAACCCAATTCCATACACTCCAACTTCAGCAAAAATGGCAGCATCAGCATTGCATTTTATAGTACCTGGGTTCAGTTTTGACCATGAGAAGCCCGCATTGGTCACGGTGGTTGCTCCATCTTCATGCACAGCTCTTCTCCGTCTTGCTACTTCCCACTCAAGAAGGCGATCTAGTGCTTTCCTTGCTACTATCAGTGGATAAGAATTAATATTCTCCCAGACTTTATCATTTCGATTCTTCCAAATCACCCAAATCATCATTGCAAAGGTTCTACCATTAGCTTCAGAGAGATGATTTAAGACAGGTAAAGATACTACCTTGGAACGAAAACACACTAGATAGGGCCTGTTGAACTTCACTCCAAATACCACTCTCTACCCAGATAGGTTGTTCCCTGTTGCAAACGAAAAACAAGTGCCACTCGGTCTCCACTTCATCTTCACAAAACGGACATCCCTCAACGCAATCCACCTTCTTCGTCCTTAAATTTCTTCTCACGGGGAGGCAACCCCGTTCGGATCGCCATAGAAGAAGCTTGACCTTTTGGGGTATTTTCATTTTCCAAATCTTCATCCAATCGCCTTCTTTCTTGAGCTGGTTATTGTCAATCAGGTCCTCCATGATGCCTAAGTACGCCGATTTAATTACAGTATAAGCGCCGGATCGACTTCTCCACCACAATAGCTGATCATCACTGTCACGGTCAAACAGAGGCATTTTGAGAATAAGAGACGCTTCACGGGCCTCAAACATTTGTCTCACAAGCCCAATAGGGGTGTATTGTCAACGTCGCGGGTGGGCATGGGCGGTAGTTTCCTGTTACCCCTCTAGTTGAGTAAAAATGTCTCATGTATTCGCAGATACCCATAAGTATTTATTGAATCTTAAACATTCAACAAAAATTAACATCGAACAAAAAGTAATCATATACTTACTATCTTTATCAAAGTTAAAAGTCTGATGGTGCTCAAAGGACGCAAGGATCGACCTATCATAAGGCCTTCAAGAAATCGTTCCCTAGTTCTGGCATAGGAATGGGATTTTCAGCCACATCCCAAGGTTCCTCGTCCTCGAGGTTCTTCATGTTGAGGGTCCCGATGCTGATGAGGTTGTCATTCGTACTCGCCCTCTGTTGGTAGTGTTGGAGGAGGAGAAACATGCACCTAACAAAGTTATTCTCGCACGTGGCTCCAAACCTCCTACCATTTTGGCTCCAACTTTCCCCCACCCTCCCCCCTTTGGTGCCAAACCTCCTACCCTCCCCCCCCCCCCCCCTCCCCCTCTCTTTTTTTTTTCTTCTCATTTTTTATATTTTCATTTTTTAAGAATACATTTAAATTTAAGGAAAAAAAATTAGATCTATAAATAGATGAAGTTTGTTCCTCAATAATCGGATTGGTGAAAAATGAAAATTAATTTCTTGATAAATTATGTAAAGTGTGATGCTAGCCACTGTGTTTTAAGGTAATTTCGCAACAAATTGCGTAAAGTTATTTTTGATGCTAAGTAGTGTGTTTTTTTTATATTTTAGTGCTCGTAAAAAAAACTAACCGTTCAAATGCTCAACGTTCAGTGCTCAATACCGAAAAAAAATTAACTGTCTAAATGCGCAAAATTTGTATTGGTGAAAAAAAATCAAGACAAAATATGTAAACTTCGATGCTAAGTAGTGTGTTTTTTTATAATTTAGTGTTCGTAAAAAATATTCATCTATTCAAATATGTTTTCGTAAAAGAAAACTAATCGTTCAAATGCTCAACGTTCAGTGCTCAATAACGAAAAAAAAAATCAACTGTCTGAATGCGCAAAATTTGTATTGGTGAAAAAAAAATCAAGACAAAATATGTAAACTTCGATACTAAGTAGTGTGTTTTTTTATAATTTAGTGTTCGTAAAAAATATTCATCTATTCAAATATGTTATGTAGAGTGTTGTTGTCTGAGATCTTATGTAATGTGATAATGCGTTAAACTAAAGTTATTTGATTATCATTTGTTGTCTATATTTTAATGGATCAATTTCATCTGTGTGCTGATTTTTTTAAAAAAAATTAACTGTTTGAATTACTTATGTTTGAATTATAAATTACTATGCTACCTTATTTTCATGGACTATTACTTATGTTTGAATTATAAATTTCCGTTAATTTGTGTGCTGATTTTTAATTTATCCATCAAATTTTAATATCCCAACAATTATAAAGCTTTGACCATGTGCATCGCACGGGTCCCGGCGCTAGTTGTTTATATGGTAAGGCAGAAGAGTGGAAAAATACCACAAATTTATAGGCGTATTTTGGTAATTTCACACTTTGGGTGTCCCTAAAATTTAGGGTGTCTTTAATAGCAGCATTTTTTTGGTGGAAAATTGAGGCCTTATACTGAAAAGTAAAGTTGGGCTAAAACATTTTGTCAGCTCATAATGGGTCCGTCTTAAGCCCCATAACTTAGGGAACAAGATCAAAAGCAGGTGTGTCCAAATGCGCTGTAGGCCCAAACATGTAATTAATTATTGTATTTGTTTACCCTATATTTATTTATTTTAAAAATTAATTTTAATACTTTAAGGTAAATTAATTTACGTTCAGAAGTTAAATAAATAATTTAAAATTGACATTTTGTACTCTAATTGTGTAAACATATAAAAGAAATGCAGATTAATGACTTTTTTAAAAGATAGAATATTGCAACAATTTATTAATATAGAAAAAAAATTCATATATGAATTCGAGAAATAGATTGATAAAATAGATTAGTATATTAATAGCCTCAATTAATTTATTGTTTGCATAATACAGAGAAGAATTAAAATATTAATTTAAAAATGAAATATTAAATTAACAAAATCAAAGTAAACACAAATATTCTATGAAGAAATGAAATATAATTTTTATTGTAAAAAATACTAATATATTAATCTAACATGAGTTGTTTCAAAAGTATACCGACTTAACACGTCACGAGATGATAGTTTTGTGGTAAAACACACATAAGTGTTAACTGAATACATGCAGCAGAGTTCAAACTTGGTGTGTTCCACCTTAACAATCAAGTGCGGATAAAGTAAATAGTGTGTTTAAATTTATCTTCTTCTGTTTATTTTGCATTTCATTTACCAAAATTAGATCTCCAATTTTATAGGCAAAAAAGAACTTAGGTGGCAAGGTATCTTAATTTGAGTTATCTGATTAAATGAATAAAAAAATAATTCACCAAAACTTTAGACATGGAACTGAAAAAATACAATTTATAAAATAAGCTAGTTAGTTCAAAGGAATGTTTCAATACTTCAAAGTCCCAAACTTTTGACTCCAACAATGGGACAAGCCGAAACTTTACAAAAGTGAAAAACTTGACCCTTGACATCTTCAAACATGTGTTGCATTTGTGTTTTGATGTGTATTTTCTGATGAGATTAATAGCCTATTCTTCCAAACAATCATAGAGACAGCTATTTTTTCCCAAAAAATTAAATAAATTTGGACATGTACCTGCGTAGTAGTATTAGTAGCTGCATTTCCTCACGTTTGGCCATGTGATTGCTTCCAAACCACACCTTATAGTAACACCTCTATTTATTTAATTATTTATTTTGGTGATTGTAACACCTCTATTTAAAAACCGTAAGGGATTGGGCCTAGTGAAGCATGAAAGGAGTTGTATCCGAGAGGTTCCGAGTTTAACTCCCCATTAGTCCCCTTTGGGTTGAGGTTAATGTAATTACATTCGTAAGTGTTCAAAGAGCCCGAAGGTCTTCCCTACCTTGGACTGGGGCGCCATCCCCTCACCCTAAATTTTTTGTAACAATAAAAAAGCACCTCTATTTTTTTTAATAAGCAAACACCTCTATTTAAAACATGGCTTTTATCACCTCCATCATTATTTGTTTACATGTGTTGTTCTCCCTTCATGAATGCTATGGGGTCGTTTTTGTTACTCAATAATATCCACTCATTTTTTATCTTCTTATCATTCCAAATTTACTTACGGGTTAAATATGTCGTTGGTCTCTATAAAATTTGAGAACTTTGGTTTTAGTTCTTTTAAAAAATTTACTCACTTTTAATTTTCGCATTTTCCTTTGTCTACTTTTAGTCGCTCATGACCTTTAGTAGCGCTTAAAAGTAGTGGCGAATCCAAGACTCTAAGCTAGGGGTGCAAATAAATTTTCATTATAAAAAATGTTGATTGATAGAATTGTTTACATTTTTTCAAATATTCCTCACCTAATTTACTAAAATTAAGAAATCAAGTTATCTAACTCAAAATTTATTTAAGAGTAAATCGCCAAATTAGTCTCTAAGTTTACACGCCCTCTCCTATTTAGGTCCTTAAAGTATATGAAAATAATAAGTAGTCAGAAAAAATATGTGAGATCCGTAAAATTACTTTCTAAAGTTTTATAAATAGTCCCTTTAGGGAGACTAATAAGACAGATTTATTAAAAATTGGCATGCAAATTTATGAATACTAGTGCAAATTTAAAATTTAAGGGGGTTCAAAAAAAGTTTATATAAGAAAATAAGTAGGATTTTTTTCCCATGGAGTTCAAGTGAACCCCCTGATGACCATGTAGGTCTGTCACTACTTAAAAGCACTATTAAAAAGCCTATAAAAATGCTATTCAAAGCCATCACAGAGTAAAGCGTTGACGAAAAATGTGAAGACTAAAACAAGTGGAGGGACTAAAAACAAAATTCTCAAATTTTACTAGCCATACAAACATATTTAACCTTTCATTTATTTATTTTTTAAATAAATATCACAAGTCATGAAAGTAAAATAAGACTTGTACTCTTGTCTTTCTCTATGTGCTTATATATTAAAAGTTAAAACTAGAGAACAAAAACCACACAAGTGAACTACCAAACCAAATACTCATCTTTTTCTCTCTCCCTCTTCAATCTCACAAAAAACAACAATCAATGGATTCTTCACTAAGTCTTAGACATCATACCAAGGATGTTACAAAACAATGTGACATCTTCGTCCCCGGAAAATACCCGTCGTCTCGCCGGACAACTTCTTTCTCCTCCTCTTGTTCATCATTTTCACCTTCATCTTCTTCTCTTGAATCATACTTTTTTCATGATGATCCTCTTCTTAGTCCTGCTTCTCCACTTAGATTCTCAGGTGTTCCATTTTCTTGGGAACATTTACCTGGAATTCCTAAGAAACATAATTCTAAGAAAAAACAGCTAGATACAAAATCGTCCATCAAATTATTACCATTGCCACCTCCTACTATTACCAATACACACCCTTCAAAAAAGAACTCAATTCAAAGGGATCCATTCTTTGCTGCAATGGTTGAATGTTCAAAAGATGATCGTGAAGAAACAAGTAGCAATAATTTCTGGAATGAAGCTAAGGTATCAAGAAGTATTAGTGATCGTTTTGGATTTATTAATCTTTATGGTTCTTGCAAAAGAACTTGTGCTGTTTCTGAATCACTAGTTTATCTTCCAACCTCAAGAAGAAGCAATTATGAACATGTTAATGTTACTCGTCGGTAGCTTTGAATTTTTTTTACAGCTATGTTCATGTTGTTACTACAAAAACCAGAAAGAGGTACTTTTTTTTTTTAATTTCTCTTTTTTTTTTTCCTTGATCTTTGTTTTTGTTTTCTAGTTTCTAAAATATGGCATGTGAAGACAAATATGTCTTTGGAAACCTAAGTTATTTGTAATAATATATATGTTAATGTTAATACAAGTATAGGAAGCAGTGCTTGTTTGTCTCCTTTGGTTCAAAGATCACTGATTTGCTAGTATTATTTCTAATTTTTTTATAATTTTTGTTTTGGTATTTTGTGGAACTCACCAACTAAATCTCTGAATACAATATACACTATTTGCTGTATGTCATGGGATGTATGACATTATGAGTAAAAGGTACATGATCCCATGTGGGAACAATGTATAGGACCACGGTGTACAGAGACTGCCAAATTTTTGATTTGACTTTTTTATTTTTTAGTGTACACTTGAATTTGCAAAATGATTAGATTCCCTAGATAATATTTTCAGTGATGACTTTATTTGTAAGTTTAATTAGATTCCCTAAGATTTCTCAGTGATGTTGATGAGAACAACCAAGTTGTTGAGCTACTTCATCTCTCTGTCAAGAGCTTTCAGTCAAGACAATTAAATACATAGCTCAAAGAGGTCGGTCTAGTGGAGCATGACATGATTTGTATTAGGGAAGGTTCTGGGTTCAATTCCCTACTAGTCTTTTTAGTGTGAGGTAAATGTAATTACCTTCGTAAGTGATTAAAGAACTCGAGTTTTGAACTGGGTCGTAATCCCCTTGCCGTAAAATTTATGTAAAAAAGAGACTCTGCCTAGCTAAACCTTGTTGATGAAGTGGTTGTGGAATTAGTAAACTTTTTTATTTATTTTTTAAAGATTAGTGGTGAACCAAATTATCACCCTCTTGATAATATGTCCCTCTTCTCTGCTTTTCAGAATATAAAACTTTTTGACAACAGTATTTAGTGATACTTCACAATTTGAGTGTATCCTTTTCTTTTGGTCATACAGTAAGCTTTTTTTTAATTGTGTAGTAGTATTTATCGACACGATAACTAATCTATTCCGAAGAATTTAGCTGGCCACATACCTGACTTTGCTAATCTGTGTAGTTCTCTACTTATAATAAAGTTTTTGTCATATCCAAAACTCAAAGTTTGAGATTTTGAGATGAGATCCGAGCTTAATTACCGTTTGAGAAACCTTTGTTGGTTGGTCCCATCAGTATAAACTATTAACATGAAGTTAATTTTTCTCTTCAATAATAACATGAAGTTAATTTTCTTCGTCATTAAAATTTTACCTTTTCTAGTAAGGTAAGATCTGATTTCAATTTTCAAGACCTAATTGACTTTTTTCTTAAAGGAAAAAACCTCGCTAAAACCAAGACTTAATTGACTTAGGAGTTTCTAAAATATGATGTTGAATCACATGCTTTTTACCACTTTTCTGCGGAAACATAAAATTTTACTGCACAACTTTGTTTTGTACAGATTATACATGTTCCATTTGGTTTTGATTTAGTGACATTTTTCGCATAGTACATTCTTAACTAGCAAAAATGGAAATTATTGTTTCTATTGTATGATCGATTGTAATCGTAGTACTTGTTGTAGGTTAAATTTAATGCCAATTATTGACTTATATACATTTTGCTCCTAGTTAAGTGAAAGTCATAACTATTCATTAGGTGGGAATTCAATTGTAGATAGAATACATACCTACATTATTACTCTACTTTCCCTCCACAAGGGGAAAAACTACAATATCAAGAAATAAAATAATACTAACGACAAGGAGGAAGCACCCAACTCAACTATCATCATAATTGTTTTAGACAATCTTAGAAATCACGTAATGGGTCCTTTGTGTTCCAATACATGGTTCAATACATTCAATGCATTTCTTGTAGCAGATCTACTACGTACCTACTATTAAATCCACGGATATGATTATAAATGATCATTAATTTAATGTTTGAAGTGTCTATGTTCGTGTTGTAAAGGTCAAAGCCACAAAACCTTCAAAAACAAAGGTCAAAGCCACAAAACAAAACCACTTTATCTTAGTTCACTTTAATTTGGTTGTGCTGTGCAGCATGTCATGCCTATGAAGCTACGATAATTACTTATGATATTAAAAAATTCTTTAGTAATAATTATTAAATTTTTCGGTGACTATTATAGAACAATTCAATAGTTAGTACATACTAACCACAATTTAGTGTTTGTGTGGTGAGTGAGCGGGTAAATGAAAACACTGGTTAGTATATACTAACCACAATTTAGTGTTGGTGGGTGATCACCGAACTTTTTCATTGATGAAGAAATGACTATTATACCCATTTAATAACAATTACTAAAAAAATTCTTAGTAGTCTAAGTCAGACTCGAAAGGTACGTTACTATATATCTTTCTGTCATATTTTACGGTAGTGGACTGTGGTTGTGCTCAAAGCAGAAACCTTATCATGAGCATGAGGCCCAGCTGCCTCGTATTATTGCGTCATTCTATTTACCAGTATCTCTTGGTTATCATAGCCTATTCTCAAAAGGGAATTCATAAAAAGACCAAATTGAAGTCAATGAAGACTTATGTAACACTAACTCCTTGAAGATGTGTCCGGTTTGGAAACCGACACGACACTTCAATTACTTTTTATTTTTTAAATTAAAAAAAAAAGTATTTATGCGTGTTCGAGTTAGTGTCATGTTCGGTGTCTGTGGTGCTTTATAGAAGAAGGCCACAATGGTAGGTTACTTTTTTTTCAATGAAACCTGTAACCGATGTGTTTAATTTTTAAGAAAATCTCCATAAATGTTGATGATATTTGTTGGTGGGAATGCGGCAACGAATTAGGATCAAACAATAGAAGATCATAATAAGTTCAAACAAAAATGAACATGGTGTAAAGTAAAGAACAAAGAAAAAGATGAATTCAACTTTGAGCAAGACTTAAAAGACACGTGTGTAAATACTAAATTTTAGGTTTAATTCGCCTCCACCAACCACTTTGAGTTTGATCCAATACCAATGAATCCACACAAAATAATGTGATGTTCTGGTTCATGGTTTCAATAAGTGGGGGCAACAATCACCTCACAAGCTAGTTTTATAGGTTGAGTTAGGCTCAAACCTTAATTTTAAGCTACTTTCAAAGATCCATTGTTAGAGGATTCATTATGGAGCCACTCAAGTCATTCTCTAGATGTCAAGCACTTTGTGTCAAGGGGAATTAATTTTGAATTGAAAGTTCCACATGGAAGAATGGAACCACGTGATTAGTAGTTTTAAGTGAGACGCAACCCTAATCCCATTTTGAGGTTGAGTTAGACCGAAACCCAATTTCTAATAGATCTATCTCTATAGAAACACACCTCTCAGGAGTAGTCAATCTCTTAAATGAATCCAAATTGCAATAGAAGAGAGAAAACAATACTCCAATTTACATGAAAAAATAGTTAAACCTACATAGTCGTGTAATTTGAGTTTGAGAGTTTCTCTATGTAATAGGGCCAAGTCTCATTCTAAACATGACCCGAAATCGAATTCAACGATGATCCGCAACGACGCCCCTCGTTGATCCAACAATAGCCCACTTTATGCGGTGCACCTCACATAGATCCAATTGCTTTGGACATTGTCATGCCTCACACGCCACTTCATGAACCTACCCATGCACTCCGTAGCACCCTTAATAGCACTCTGGCAACGGATTTTCCCGCCAAGACTGTCCTATATCCCGCCTATAAAAGGACTTGAATCCTTCTGGGCCAAGTATGCTTTCATATCACCTCATCACTTCGAACCAAATAAAATTTTGGAATCATAGTCTCCGGGGGTGATCATCCCCTCCACGTCAGATCATTATCCATGTAGTTCATTCCAATTCAATGTAAGATTAACTACTCATATTTGAATTTCAGCATGAGTTATAGAATTATAGAATATATACATATTCCGTCCTCTTCACCCCTATCTCACCTCCCTAACCTTCTCTTGACATGCTTACATCCCCAACTAATATGAAAAATGAAATAACAAAATATGTTTTATAGTTTTTTCACAAATAAATTATTTATTCATTTAAGTTTGGATTATTTTATGAGAGTTAGAGATGAGAGTAACAGAATAGAAATGAAAAAGTTACTGTATTTGGTTTGCATAGAAATAAAATAGAGGGGAATAAATTCAATGGTCTCAAAGTTTTTCTTATTTCTGTGCAAACTGCAAAGAATGAGAAAAAAAAACTTGTGGTAATTTTTTTTTTGCATTTTTCACGAGTTTTACTTATTATTATTAGTTATTTTATTTTTTTTCTTAATTATCATTGATATTAAAATAGTAAAAATATTAAACTAATTATATAAATTTAATTGAACTACCTATTGATTTAATTAAAACATATTAATAAATTACTTAAGTTAAAATTAATAATTTGGTTATCTCAAACTAATAAATTATTGATTATATACATACATAGATATATTAGATGAATTACCAAAAAAATTAACATAAATAAAAATAATTAAATAATTTAATTTCTTAATTTTGATAGAAATGAAATTCATACAAATATTGAGATTTTTTTCTTTTCCACTTTATGTCCAACCAAACTAAAGGAGGGATAACACACTTGTTTTACTTATATTTCTTCTTTTTTTCCTCTTATAATAAACAATACATTAGATCGATCTAGAGTTTGGCATATATACTAAGCCCTAAAGCCACATGTTTAACTGCATCCCGGATAACCACAAGACTTAAACTATGAGACCCATTTAGATGTATTATCTCAAGTCTCAAGAAGCTAACTCAGTTGGCGAGCTAAGCGACATGAAGGCGTTGTAAAGAGGCTCGGGGTTCAAATCTTGGAAACTAACATCCCTCACCCCTCCTAACTAATTACTAACCACTCAGATTTGCCTATAAAAAAAGCTCAAGCTATTTAGGTAACGTCTAAATAGATTTTACTCAACAAGTCATGCGGGTCGGCTCATGCAGGTTTTAACTATTTTTTTAAAATAGTATTCTAGAGGGAAGTGTTGTTTAGGTCTAGGGTTTCAATTTTATTTTACTCTTTCACTTCCACTGTCTCTCCTTACTTTTTACAGCTTCAGCATAGAGAAGAAAATGAGGCTTTGGCCGTGCCTCCTTGAGTTCTCTTCCCCAGAGTATAATCACATTCACGCCTCCCCTACTACAGAATTGCATCATCTCGCGTGTTGTTTGGTCATCGAGTGATGCCCTCACACATAGTGGCGGATCTAGGATCCTAGGGTTGGGGTGCAAAAAAATGTAAACACTATCCCTAATGCCCGTGCGATCGCACGGGGTCAACTAAATCTGGTTTGTATAAAATTATTATATAGTATTTTTTAGTTCGGACCATGATGCCTACCCACGGAGTGTCCTAAGGTTTTCAACAAAATACTAGTATTCGCACTTGCCAACACCTGTGTTTGTCCACTGCGAAAATGGAACACGGGAGCACCAGGTCGACCCCTGTGCCCAGGGTAGCTTATGCCACTAGGCGAACGACGTTGGTTTCTAAAATATATAGTCAAATAACTGCGAATAAAAATTAAATAATATATAGTCTAATAACTGTGAATAAAAATTAAATAATAATTATAAATTAAATAAGAAGATTATAAAATTGAAAAGAAACATTAACAAAGACATTGAATTAAACAACAACTTTTGTTAAAGAAGTTAATCTCAAGGAAGAAATGACAATATAAGGAAAAAAGTATAAAAATAAATTGATTTTTAACACGGTGAGTTGTATTTTACAAACTCTGAAACAAAATTAATTTTTTTCACGAAATCGGTTATTGAGGAACGAACTTCGCGTATGTGAACAATTAAAAAAAATTCCTGAACGCTAAAGTACCCAAAAACCCCCAAAACACATTACTTAGTATCACACTTTACATATTTTGTCACAAAAATATATATTTTTTTTGTTACAAACCGGTTATTGAGAATTGAACTTCGCGTATTTGAACATCTAAATTTTTTTCTGGACTCTACAAGTATCCAAAACACATTGCTTAGTCTCACATTATAAATATTTCGTCACAGAGTTATTAATTTTTTTACCAAATCGGTTATAGAGAAACGAACGTAGTGTATTTGAACATCTAAATTTTTTTATGATCTCTAAAGTACACCAAAAACACATTGCTTAGCATTGCAACTTAGGTATTTTGTCACAAATATTTTCTTTTCATCAAACCGGTTATTGAGGAAAGAACTTCATGTATTTCAACATTTGAATTTTTTCTGAACTCTAAAATATCCCAACATATACTGCTTAATGTCGCATTTTACGTGCTTTGCCACGAAAATATTTTTTTTCACTAAAACAATTATTGAGGAATGGATTAGTACATTTTAACGTCTAAAATTTGTTCAAAACCTTATTGTAATAGTATTTTAAAAACTAAGAATTTTAAAATATAAAAAAAGAAAAAAGAAAAAAAGGCTGCAGTTTGGCGCCCAATGCCAACTACAGTCGGCTTCTTGAAAGGTGACCACCAATTTAGTTGCTAATGAATGTAGTTGCATGATTGCAAAGAAGCAGAAGAAATGCAAATATAAGAAAAATGAGTACAAAAATAAAATGTCTTTTTAAAATGTTGAGATGCTTTTTACAAATTTTGAAACCGAATCAACTTTTTTAACCAAATCGGTTATTGATGAACAAATTTTGTGTAATATATTTTTTTTTGTTACAAATCGGATATTGAGGAACGCAATTCGCGTATTTGAACATGTAAAATTTTTCTGGATTCTAAGGTATCTCAAAACACACTGCTTAGCATCGCATTATACATATTTTGTCACAAAGTTATTATTTTTTTTTTACTAAATCGGTTATTGAGAAACAAATATTTGAACATCTAAATTTTTTTATCAACTCTATTTGAACATCCAAAAACACATTGTTTAGCATCGCAATTTAAGTATTTTGTCACAATTTTTTTCTTTTCATCGAACCGGTTATTGAGAAACAAACTCCTGCGTATTTGAACAGTTGAATTTTTTTCTGGACTCTAAAGTACCCCAAAATATACTGCTAGTGTTGCACTTTACATACATTGTTACAAAATTATTTTACTTTTCACCAAACCAAATATTGAAGAATATACTTATTGTATTTGAAAATCTAAATTTTGTTCAAAACTTTATTGTAATAGTATTTTATAAATGAACAATATTAAAATATAAAAAAAGAAAAACTAAAAAAGAGGCTGTAGTTTGGCACCAAATGCCAAATGCAGCGGCATTCGCATTATATATAGAGACATGCTAAATTTGTAATAAAAATAAAAGTTTAATATATTTAAATACATAAATTATACACCTCATATATAATTGTCTTTTACATAATTTTTTTATTTTGAAATTATTGAATACCGAACTTAGCGTCAATGTTATTAAATATAGTCATTCATCTATGTATTTTTCATTCGGTCAGTGATTGTGTGAGTATAGTGTATTTGATTAATTGGTGCAAAAAAAATATTTTCACGATGTACAATTTTTTTTCTCAAGATTCCTTAACTTATTTTCTGATAACGAATAGTTCATTAACTTAAGTTTTAAAAATGTTGCACATTTACCCTTTTTAACATATTTTTTAACTCAGTTACAGAAAAACCGAAGTGACTGTTTGGAGTGCTGATGTGGCTTTTTTATGTTTATGTGGCCGATGATTCATATTTTTTTGATTAATTTTGATCAAAAATAAAAGAAAAATTCTGAATTTTCTTATCTCTTCGTGGTTTCATCTTCTTCCTCCTTTCTTGCCCAGAAAATCGGACTGATACCTAGAATAGTAACAAACGAAAATCAAACTGAATAGTCGTTAATGAAACTGAAAAAAAAACGAAAATGGAACTGAAAAAAAACGAAAAAAAACGTAAACAAAACGAAAATGGAACTGAATAGTCGTTCATCCTTTCTTCATCCTTTCTCATCGTTTTCGTTAATGGAACTAAAAAAACGAAAATCAAACTGAATAGTAACAGTTTCGTTCGTTTGGGTTTCGTTCACTGGATGAGGAATTGCAAGATAAGCAGAACAGGTTTTTGAATCGGTTCTTCTTCACCCGGTTAGCGAATAACGGGTCACGATTGACCCGATTCGATCTCTCTCTACAGGATACTATATGCGACCAAAATTGGGTATGTTGTTCGTGGAACACGAATTAAGAGAAGCCCTAAACTAATTTCATGGATAGTTTAACTGTTTGAGAAATTTTTTAGATCTGACAAAAATCCATCCTTTCATTAGATCTCAACTTTGATTCATTTTAGTTCATTATATATTTTCTTTATAGTTGTTCCCAGCCTTTTCATTCATACTCGTAATCGTGGTATATGTGCAGTTGAATTGTTTATACTTTCTAGTACAATTGGAAATCTCAGTTAAGAAAAACCTAAAAAGAAAACCGTTGAATAATCACGGTTTCGTTCATTAGACAAAAATTAATTTTTAAATAAAATCCAAATTAGAATTGCCACGTCAATATTGTTACAGGCCACATCAGCACCGTTAGACACTTCACCTTTTATTTTTAGCAGAGTTTAACAGAAAGTTACAAAAAGATAACGGTGCAACGATTTTAAAATATAAGAGACCTAATCGTTACAAAAAAAAAGTTAAGGAACTTATTCGTTATTTGAAAATAAGTTTAGGGACCTCAAGATATATTTTGTCTTTTTTTAGTTAGACATTAGTGCTAATTTTATTTTTTCAAGATGTGCGGTTGACTCGCTCGATGCCTCGACTAGTAGGAGTAATTCCGCCCCTCTCACGCAGTCGTACACCGTCGTCGCATTCTTCTTTCTTCTTCTAAAAGAATGAAATGAAAGTGTACGTAAACTCTAAAAGAATGCTATATACAGAAAAATAAATTAATAAATTTGTAGTAATTTGTTAAAAGGCAAATACTGTATTAAACAACACTATAAACAGTCTTGGCTTCACGCAATAAAGAAGAACACCGCAAGAAGCTTCAATTAATAATATATTATATGACGTTTGTGTGTTGAAATTTCATTATTGATACTTGTCGGGAACCTGAGAAAGAAAAGAAAGACAGAATATCTCAAACTTATTGGAACAGATCAACAGTTTTTCCTAGAACAAATAATACTGTAATAGAATAGCCATCACTTAGCTTCATGATAATGTTTTTCTTTTCTTTTACATAAATAAATAATCCACCTCCTTGCCACCACTATATTTATTCCAAGTTCCAATTATACACAATTTTATTATGAGTAGTGTTTTTATTGGCAACACAATTTTACAACTTATACCTACACGGCATAAAAATTGTGGAGAAATCAAGTTTGAGTGGTTAATTAGTCTCACACCAATTAGGAATCAGCTAAATGAAGGATAGAAAAAAGAGGAGACCCATATATCTGACGCCTTAAGGTTTTGGGTGGAGATGCGGCGTCCAAGTCTTTTTGTTGTCTGGTTCATTGATTAGCTCGTTGTTGCTCCCGGTGCTCCCCCGGACTCCCCAACAAGTGGTATCAAAGCCATGGTTCGGCTTGGTGGGGGAGAAGGAGTGGGCTAGCTCGTTGCTTGGTGGGGGAGCAGGAGTGGGCTAGCTCGTTGTTGCTCCCGGCGCTCCTCCGTACTCCCCAACAAGTGGTATCAATGCCCAGGTTCGGCTTGGTGAGGGAGCGGGAAGTGGATCCTGGTTTGGATCAAGGCTAGTGATGTGGGTGACTCACACTTGTGGGGGAGATTGTTGAGAATTCAAGTGTGGGTGGTTAGTCTCACATCGGCTAGGAATGAGCTAAATGAAGGGTAAAAAAGAGAGGGGACCCATATACCTAACGCCTTAAGGTTTTGAGTGGAGATGTGGTGTCCAGGCAGGTCATTAGCTCGATATTGCTCTCGACGCTCCCCCAGACTCCCCAACAAAAATACATTCAATTTTCGTGTGTCTGGGATTTGGAGGAGAAAAAAATTAATGTAAAACAATACCGTATGCAAATGATATACGGATATGGTATAAGTGTAGCATTGAGTGTAAAAAAACATTTCTCTTTTATTATTACTAGACTATTACCCGTGCGATGCACGGGGCAATAGTGCATGTTATATGCATGACTAAACTGGATAACAATATTATATTATCGATTAACACCGTGACAAAAACACAACAATGTCATAAAATCACTCCACATGACTAAATGCATTGGATTAACATAAATGAGAACATGAATTATATTCAAAGTCGTGTTACATGACAAAATAAATCTAGATTGATTAAAGAGAAATGTTGGAGAACAAACTGAAGATAAATGCATCCGATGTACATATTGTAGAAAAACTTGATTTCCCATATGAACTACCAAATACCCTCCTTGGACATATTTCCCTTGGATTGTATCAAGTATTCAGCAACTAGATTCGTGAAGATAATAATAACCTGTAGCAAATTAAAAAGAAATTGCGGTTTGGTTTGGTTCGGTTTTGATCGTAAAAGTCATTGGAACCGCAAGGTAAAAACACATGTAGTTTGGTTTGGTTGCCTTTCTTAAAAATATCCAAACCAACCCGAACTGAATAGATGCGATTTAGGATCATTCTGAGCAACTAATAAATTCTGAATGAGGTAGCACGATCCATCCCTGATCACTATTTAAAAACGGCCATCTGTAATCTTAAAAGAGCATTGAATCTTGGAGCTCTGTAAATTAAACATGACAACTTTTGTTAGAATATGTATTAGCATACTATACTATTTGAAAAACAAAGATATTGGAATTACCTTCTCATCAAGCAACAACATGTCAATATTGACTATGACACTTGGATTTTTGAATTCAGAAACTCTCCATGTATGCCGAACAGGCGAACACGTACCTTAAGCCTCTAATCGGTCTTACCCAGTCGTGTGTCAGAAATTAGGTATACCTTGAAGTCATATCTGTGAACACTATAAGGTACAAGTAAATCAAGAAACTGTCCTTGCACCAAATGGGTTTGTGGAATCGCACGTGGGTTTACTCGCAATGTACCTTGCTATTTATAATCATGTTTCTGCCTTTTACCATCCACATTCTTTGCCTCTTCAATTCCCCCTTCAATAATTATTAATTAACGATGTCACATTTCAATTCCCACTACAATCATCATTAATCTATAAATTTGAATTTGAATTTGACCCGAGTTCAATGCTGCCAGTTCATGAACTAAGCTATTTTTGAATCTTCCATGCTTCTTAATATTCTCCACCTTGGTTCAATGTTCAAAGTTTTGATTTGCATGCCATCAATTGAATTCGCCCGGAAGCCCTATCTATCCCCTATCACATTCCACACCTCATAATCTTACTCTAGGTTCAATACTCTAAGTTAATGAATGCCCTCTCCATATTGTTCCATGCCTTTTAATCTTCCTCCAGGTTCAATTCTCTTAGTTAATGAATTAATCAAGGCTTAATTACAGTTTTGGTCCCCCTATTTTCACCAATTCACGATTTTGGTCCCCCAAGTTTTAATTTGACGAATTTGATCCCCCTATTTTCCCAATTAGACAATTTTGATCCTCCTCTTAATTTGGTCAAATTGAAAGTCAATTTTGACTGACTTATCCTACGTGGCAGTCCATGTAGACTGCCATGTAGGCGCACTGTTCCTCTTTTTAAAAAAAAAACTGTTCCTCCCTCACCCCTCCCCCCACCGTGACCCCCTCCCCCCTCCTGAACCCCTCCCCCCCTTCGCATCTCCCCCCTCGTTTTCCCCTTCCCCTCCAGCAGGACGAGAACGAAGATGCGGATAATGGAGACAGTGGAGATCACGTTTATGGGGAGGGTTATTGACGACATCTAGGTAATCTATGTTTTAATTAATGTGCAAAATATCTTAGTTTTATGAATTAATTAGTAACAATTATCGTTTTTGATTTGTTAGGTTTATTGTTCAGAGTTGGACTTGAAGATGCTTTGTCAGAATTGAGTTTACGGAGATTAGTGTAGTTTATGTATGTTTGACATAAACTAGTGGTATATTTTGAGATTTGGTATGTTTGACATAAACTAGTTGTATGTTTTGATATATTTTGACATTTGTTGTGTTTGACATAAACTAGTTGTATGTTTTAACATATTTTGAGATTTGGTATGTCAATAAGCTAGTTGTATGTTTTGATATAATTTGAGATTTGGTATGTTTGACATTAGTGTAGTTTATGTATGTATGAATTGGTGAATTGAAGTCTAAATTGAATTGGCAGGTAAGTATTGCAAAGAGGCATAACATTAGTGTAGTTTATATATGTATGAATTCGTGGATTGAAGTCTGAATTCGTGGATTGAAGTCTGAATTGAATTGCCGAGAACTAATTATTTTTTGCGTAGCGACGGAATTTGCGACGGAATTTTTTTGGTGGTTACTGAATTTGCCACGGAATTTTTGACAATTTGCGACGACAATTTTGATGGTTACTTAAAATAATTTGCGACGGATTTGTGACAAAAAGGATATCATGGTTTGCGACGGGTTTGCCACGAAATCTAGTGGCGGATTTGCGACGGCATTGCGACGGAAGTATTTGCGACGGACAATTCCGTGGCAAACGATTTGCGACGAGCGTTTTTGCGACCGAATTCTGTCCGTCGCAAAGGCCGTCAGAAATGCTAGTTTGCGACGGAAATAGGTCAATTTGCGACGGAAATGGCCGTCGCAAAACAGCGAATTTCTTGTAGTGAAAATAGGGGCACCAAAACTGTAATTAAGTCATTAATCAATTATATCACATTTCAATTCTCACTACAAGCATCATTAATCAATAAATTCAAAATTAATTACCTAAGCATTTTAAACTTGACCTGAGTTCAATGCCGTCGGTTCATGAACTAAGCTATCTTTTAATCATCCACGCCTCTTAGTATTCTCCACATTGGTTTAATGTTCAAAGTTTCCATTTGCATGCCATCAATTGAATTCACCTGAATGCCCTCTCCCTTCACATTCCACGCCTCATAATCTTCCCACTACAATGATATCACATTTCAATTCCCACTACAATCATCGTTAATCCATAATTTCGAATTTAATTGCCCACATATTTTAATCTTCACGTAGTTTTTTTTGACAATGAGAAGAGAAATGGAATATTTACAATTTAAATTTGCAAGTGGAATAGTTATAATTTAAATTTGCAATAAGAAGGGAAATTCAAACAATTAATGTGTCCATTGGGAATAGTATATGGGCATGCCGCAATAAATGCTATTTTAACAAACAATTATTATAGAGAAAACTAGTACTATACCCGTGCATCCGCACGGGCCGATCGCGTTACGTCATACGATTACCTCAAATAGAAACGTTAGTTTGAAATCTCATTAATCTAAAATCAATTGTAAAATATAGATGATGACTTGCATACGGACAGGTGCTGTCGTGTTCTTTTTAGGAATGAATTTAGACAGTATTTAAATAGTCTGAACATTACCCCGTGAAAATAAAGAAAAATTTAAAGTAGATAAAAAAGGAGTTTCAACTAAAAAATTGATAAATATTAAAACTAAAAATGTAAAAGTATCATTTAAAAACAATATGTGCATTTATCCTGTGTGTTTTTATATATCAGTGCAGTGTTTTTTTATATATCAGTGTTGTTATCCCATGTTTTTTTATATATCAGTGCAACTATCCCGTGTTTTTATATATATCATTGCAATTATCCCCGTATTTTTTTTATACATCAGTGCAGTTGTCCAGTGTTTTTTTTATGTATCAGTGCAGTTATCCCATAGTTTCAATTGATTATTTGAGTTGATTAGTAGATTATTGTAGATAGGGAAAGATAGATAGTAGATTATCAATAACAAATATTTATCCCATGTTTTTCTTATATATCAGTAACAATTATTTGTCCTTTTTTAGGTATTAGTGACAAATATTTGTCGCGTGTGTTTTAAATATTAATCAGTTTAAATAGTCATTAAGCCTTCTTGTTTTTTTAGATAGTAGTTTTCAAAAACTATAATTATCAATGGCAAATATTAATCCCGTGTTTTTTTATATATCACTGCAGTTATCCCCGTGTTTTTTATATATCTGTGCAATTATCTAGTAGTTTCAATTGATTATTTTAGTTGATAGTAGATTATAGTAGATAGTAAATTTGTTAGATGATAGATTATCAATACGAAATAATTGTTTTAAATATTAATTAGTAATTTAAATAGTCATTAAGCCTGCTTATTTTTTAGATAGTAGGTTTGTAGTAGTGGGTTTCAAAAAATTTAATTATCAATGACAAATATTAATCTCGTGTTTTTTTATATATCAGTGCATGCAGTTATCTCGTAGTTTCAATTAATTATTTTAGTTGATTAATAGATTATAGTAAATAGTAAAAGAGAGATAGTAGATTATCAATAAGAAATATTTATTTTAAATATTAATCAGTAGTTTAAATAGTCATTAAATATTATTGTTTTTTAGATAGTAGGTTTATAGTAGTATTCCAAAAATTTAATTATCAATGACAAATATTAATCCTTTGTCTTTTTATATATTTGTGTAGTTATCCCGTGTGTTTTTATATATCATTGCAGTTATCTCATAGTTTCAATTGATTATTTGAGTTGATTAGTAGATTATTGCAGTTATCCCGTATTTTTATATTAGATTATTTGAGTTGATTAGTAGATTATAGTAGATTATTGCAGTTATCACGTGTTTTTTTAGATAGTAGTTTTATAGTAGTTTTCCAAAATTATAATTATCAATGGTAAATATTAATTATAAATTGTCAAAAAAAATTATAAATATCAATAGTAAATATTAATCTCGTGTTTTTTTTATATATCACTACAGTTATCCCGTGTTTTTTATTTATCAGTGCAGTTATCTCGTAGTTTCAATTGATTATTTTAGTTGATTAGTAGATTATAGTAGATAATAAAAGTTAGATATTAGATTATCAATAAGAGATATTTGTTTTAAATATTAATTACTAATTTAAATAGTCATTAAGTCTTCTTATTTTTTAGATAGTAGGTTTATAGTAGTATTGTTCAATTTTTTTAATTAAAGTAGTGTTTGTATAAATTTAGAAATTTAGTTTTTTAATTAAAGTAGTGTTTGTGTAAATTTAGAAATTTAGTTAAAAGAATTAAAGTGAAGTGATAAGAGAAAAAGAATAATTATTTATGGGAAAAGTAAAGTAAAAAGAAAAAAAAGAAGAAAGAGAGTGTAAAAGAAAAGTGAAAATGAGGAAAGAGAGTGTAAGAAGAAAGAGAAAAAATGAAGAAAGAGAGTGTAAGAGAAAAGTGAAAAGTAAAGATGAGAAATGACATTAATATCCTTTGTTGTTGTATTAGAAATGATAGGTGGCAATTAGCGAAGGAGGCTAATAATGGTAGTTCATAGGTAGTGTATTAGTATAAATAGATATTAGATAGATAATTGTTTTAAATATTAATTAGTAATTTAAATAGTCATTAAGCCTGCTTATTTTTTAGATAGTAGGTTTGTAGTAGTAGGTTTCAAAAAATTTAATTATCAATGACAAATATTAATCTCGTGTTTTTTATATATCAGTGCTGTTATCTCGTAGTTTCAATTAATTATTTTAGTTGATTAATAGATTATAGTAAATAGTAAAAGAGAGATAGTAGATTATCAATAAGAAATATTTATTTTAAATATTAATCAGTAGTTTAAATAGTCATTAAATATTA
Source organism: Astragalus membranaceus (assembly GCA_039519185.1). Lineage (NCBI taxonomy): Eukaryota > Viridiplantae > Streptophyta > Magnoliopsida > Fabales > Fabaceae > Astragalus > Astragalus membranaceus. Next base: position 135,823,317 of record CM076847.1, on the reverse strand, counting down.
TTGTTTTTTAGATAGTAGGTTTATAGTAGTATTCCAAAAATTTAATTATCAATGACAAATATTAATCCTTTGTCTTTTTATATATTTGTGTAGTTATCCCGTGTGTTTTTATATATCATTGCAGTTATCTCATAGTTTCAATTGATTATTTGAGTTGATTAGTAGATTATTGCAGTTATCCCGTATTTTTATATTAGATTATTTGAGTTGATTAGTAGATTATAGTAGATTATTGCAGTTATCACGTGTTTTTTTAGATAGTAGTTTTATAGTAGTTTTCCAAAATTATAATTATCAATGGTAAATATTAATTATAAATTGTCAAAAAAAATTATAAATATCAATGGTAAATATTAATCCCGTGTTTTTTTATATATCACTACAGTTATCCCGTATTTTTTATTTATCAGTGCAGTTATCTCGTAGCTTCAATTGATTATTTTAGTCGATTAGTAGATTATAGTAGATAATAAAAGTTAGATATTAGATTATCAATAAGAGATATTTGTTTTAAATATTAATTACTAATTTAAATAGTCATTAAGTCTTCTTATTTTTTAGATAGTAGGTTTATAGTAGTAGTCTTCAATTTTTTAATTAATGTAGTGTTTGTATAAATTTAGAAATTTAGTTTTTTAATTAAAGTAGTGTTTGTATAAATTTAAAAATTTAGTTAAAAGAATTAAAGTGGAGTGATAAGAGAAAAAGAATAATTATTTATGGGAAAAGTAAAGTAAAAAGAAAAAAAAGAAGAAAGAGAGTGTAAAAGAAAAGTGAAAATGAGGAAAGAGAGTGTAAGAAGAAAGAGAAAAAAGAAGAAAGAGAGTGTAAGAGAAAAGTGAAAAGTAAAGATGAGAAATGACATTAATATCCTTTGTTGTTGTATTAGAAATGATAGGTGGCAATTAGTGAAGGAGGCTAATAATGGTAGTTCATAAGTAGTGTATTAGTATAAATAGATATTAGATTGAAATTACCACCAATACCTTCAATTTTGGCGGACTTTTTCTGGCATAATGACATTTTTTTTGGCGGTATCTGTATTCTACTTTTATGGGTGCTTCTAGGGTGAAAGAGCAAACCAAATATCTCACCGGCGAACCATCAAATATGACCATATGATGTAGTATAAAAATTCATCAACGGTTGAGATTTAATATTAATTGATTCAATCTTAACCACTCATAACATTTTACATAATATCATACGGTAAATTTTAGTGGTTCACCGGTGAGATATTTGGTTTACTCTTTCACCTTAGAAACACCCTACTTTTATATATAAAAGTTTCTATAAAACAAGATGGACCGCATGAATCGCTAAAAAGGATTTTAGTATTTTACCCATAAATGCAAAAAAGGAGTTGAATAGAGTAATAACTGTGCCGACCTTGAAGAAAGGATGCCATAATTTTGTATTCCAATGACAACTACATGATGACTTCATGACTTTTTTTTCTTCATGGTCATCATCATAATGTGCAGGGAAGTTACTAAAATATCTTCCCACGCCGACAGATTTTTCTATAATTACTAGTTATTAATTTTAGCCGTAGGCTCCTTTAATCGCTTGGTGTTAAAGACTCCTTAGGAAAAACTGTTGCAAAGCACCCCAAATTGTGGATCTAATATTGCAAAGCATGCGTGGCTAGAGGGAGGGCTAAGAATGATAGTAGTGTATGCTTCTGGTAAACGTTAAATCCAAAAATTAGTATAGAAAAGCTTGCATTTGAGTATGAATTCTATCTTGAAATATTTCAGCATGTACATAAGATAGTTCATGAAATCCATATATACACAATCAACCTATTCTTTTTTATTATTATTATAATTACAATCAACCTATTCTATTTTGCAGATTACTTGAAACTCAAATAAATGATTTACATCACTCTTTACATCACTCAAATAAGTAAGGCGTATGAGAGGGTGGATTGGGGGTATTTGCGTGGTGTTTTATATAAGTTGGGCTTTCATGAGAAATGGGTGCGATGGATGGTTATGTGTGTTGAAACGGTTTACGACTCGGTGCTTATGAATGCGAGAAAGCTGGTTCAGTCTCACCTGGAAGAGGACTCAGACAGGGTGACCCACTGTCACCTTACCGTTTTATATTGTGTGCAGAGGGGCTTACTTCTCTTCTTAAAAAATGTGAGGCTCGAGGGGATATTCATGGAATTAAAGTGTGTCGTGGAGCCCCTATCCTGACACACTTACTTTTTGCAGATGAGTGTTTTTTTGTTTTGCAGGGCTGATGATACTGAGAGCAGGAAATTAAAAGAAATTCTAGAGACCTATGAGAAGGCTTCAGGGCAATCTATTAATCTCCAAAAGTCAGAAATCTTTTTCAGCAGAAATACTTGCCCGACTCTACGGGATCGCGTGGTGGCTAACTTAGGCATTATCGAATGTCTAGGTACCAGTAAATACTTAGGCTTACCTTCCATGGTGGGTCGAAGTAAGAAGCAACTCTTTGGATACCTTAGATACAGGGTTTGGCACATGATTAACAACTGGTCAGGCAGCATCTTTCAAAGGCCGGGCGGGAAGTTTTAGTGAAATCAGTAGCACAAGCCATTCCAGCTTACTGTATGAGTACTTTCCTTATTCCCACATCACTCGGGGAAGAGATGGAAAGAATTATTAGTTCCTTTTGGTGGGGTTCAAATCGCGGCTCGAGGAAAGGGCATCAACTGGCTGAATTGGGACAAATTGACCATGAGGAAGGAATTTGGTGGTATGGGTTTTCGTCATTTTCACGGCTTTAATTTGGCAACGCTAGGGAAGCAAGGTTGGCGTTTAAGCACCAACACAGATGCTATTGTTACTCGTGTCTTCAAAGCTAAATATTTCCCTAATGGGAACTTCTTGGGGGCTCGTTTGGGCCATAATCTCAGCTATGTTTTGTTAGCATGGCTTCACAGGTACTTGTTAAATTTGGAGCAAGATGGAAAATTGGAAATGGTGTTACTATTAATGTTTGGAGGGATCATTGGGTCAAAGGAGGGGATTCGCCCTTTTAAACTTCTCCTATGATTCCGGGACATGAGTCTTTAACTGTTAGTGCCCTCTTTGCTACGGGGATGGTTCTTGGAATACACAGTTTCGTGGGCAAATTTTCAATCCGGTGGACTGAGATAGGATTTTGAGAATCCCACTTCGGTGTAGGGGCGATGAGTATGAGCTGATTTGGAACAAAAGTCGTGATGGTCTTTATTCTGTAAAATCTGCATATTATACGATGATGAATAAATTAATAGACAGCTCTGAGATGCATGTTGCAAGTGACTGGAAACAACTCTGGAATTTGCAGGTACCCCATAAAGTTCGCATTCATCTTTAGCGTGCTGCTCATGGTGTTTGGTCGTGCCGTCTCAATCTCCGTAGGCGCGGTGTTGACTGTCCAGGAGTATGCCCAATGTGTGATTTGCATGATGAAAACAAATGACATACCTTCTTCGGTTGCAACAAAGCGGAAGAGGTTTGGCGTTTAGATGGGCTTTGGAATTCCATACAATCAGTGGCTCATGATGCTGAGGGTTATAAGGTTAGTTTCTTTAATATTCTCTCTTCATTACCAGATGCGGCCAGGAAGTGTTTCACAATGTTGATTTGGGGTCTTTGAAAGCGGAGGAATGAGAAAGTTTGGGAGAATGTGGAGAAGTCGGCACGTGTTTCCGTGCAGTGTGCTTTGGACTTGTTATATTGTTGGCAATGGGCGAAGCTCTCCAAATTGCTTTGTGATCCGATGTCCACGCCAAATAGCAGGCGAGATGATATATCGTGGGTTTGTCCTGAACGTGGTAGTCTCAAATGCAACGTTGACGCAGCTCTTTTTGATGATGGTCGGTATGGTGTTGCTCTCGGTATCAAAAATGAGAAGGGTGAGCTCGTGAAGGCAAAGTCAGTTTGGTTTATTGGCAAGCCTCACTCTCAAGAAGCGGAAGCTCTGGGTTTATTGGAAGCCGTTAATTGGTTGTGAGTGTTAGACATTCAACGTGTCACCATCGAGCTTGATTGCAAAGCGGTTGTAGATGGAATCTGTGGCATGTGTAACTTTGTAACTCAATATGGCTCTATTATTAGAACTTGTCGTAACTTATTATGGTCTTTAGGAAACTATACAGTTAGTTTTGTCGCAAGCAAACCTTGTGACTCATACTCTAGCTAGAGCATCAAGGAATTATGCTAGCTCCCACGTTTTTAATTATAGACCTACTTGTATTGCTGCTACTTTGATTTTGAATGAAATACCATATATTTTCTTTGGTAAAAAAAATCTTTTTTTATATATAGAAATCACAATAATATTATTGAATTTGTCTTCTAAACAAAAAAAAAGCTGGTAAATAAAAACCGAAAAAAAGAGGCAACAATAGTTTCCTAGAGAAATTCTTGGATAGACATGGAAGTAACATATTATTGTTAGGCATAACAAATAAAATCTAATTATTATAGCCGAATTTCGAGCTAGAAATTGACTCTTTATTCAAGCTTTTTAAATTCATTTGTTTATATAAAAATTTGTTTGTAAACACCAACGCATCATTAAAATCTTGTAAAAAAATACATCATTAAAATTAAAATAAAATGTAAAATAAAAAAGCAAAATATGTCGTTCCATTCTCTTTCAAGTGGTCTTGTTCTTAACTTTTCGTATGAACGTGTGGGATTTCTCAATCAAACAAAATCATTAAACATCTCGAAATTCATGCCACTATTTTCAACTTTGTAAATGGTTTATGGTAGACCTTGCCTAGCATATTGAGGGAGTAGTAGTATAACTTATGTAGTTGGAAGTCTCGTAAATAACCATCACAATTCTTTTTAAGGCTAAGATGGCTCGCTTCGGGATTACACATGTGGTTGACTTCTTGATTTCTCGGGCAACTATGGTATTACTACTAACTTGAATGCAGAGACTCAAAACCTATACTGTCGTTGATTTTTCAAGAGATTAAAGCTACTCACCCCTATGCTTCCTTTATCTCCTACATCAAATCCCTTTTCTCTTAAAGCCTAGGACTTAACCTTTGTTCACACGCTTCGTGAATGCAATAGAGTTTTTGCCACACCCAACAACATTCGAACTCGAGATCTTGGGTGGGATCTGAGCCCAGTTGCCGCTCGGACCAACCATGTTGGTTGTGTGTCATGAATTTGAAATATAGAGGACATATCTAAAAAAATTGAATGACCAATATGAACTTTTAAAATAACCTAAAAGAACTAAAAAAAATGCATTTTAGTAAAAGTTTTTCCTTTTGGTAGGCTAGCGAGGACCAAAGTAACGCACAAGTTAGTGTTGGAAGTCTTCCCATCAATACATTAAGTACGTCTATCGAAATTTGACTCTGCAAAAATATTAAGTACAATGTACTCGTATGGTTAATTTAATGGCATAATCAACAAAATTCACTGCTGTTGCGTTGTCATCTTAATTCAGCACGACACAAAGCGTGCTTCTGACCAGAAACACTAACTTCTTTCTCAAGGAATGTTCCACGTTCAATTCTACATTCATCTGTCTGTCAAGTCAAGGCAGTAATTAAGTTACAAATTGTGGCACAATAATTAAAAGCCAGTGATCATTGAACTGGTATAATTACTCAATTACAGAAAATAATTTGTGTACTGTACAACAGAATATGCCTAAAAATGTAATCTACATATGTTGCTAATGAATTTTGGTGGACCAATTAGCCAGAACAGTTTATGTGTGAGTAGTTGGAGTAGAGAGCATTGGCTTTTAATTGACGGTGAAAGAAAAAAGCTACACACAGGGCAACCCCATGCATGGTTTAAATAACATTGATAAAATTGGGAAGCATATCTAATCTAATCAAAGCTACATCTCACCCACCAAATATTTTTATTGACATGACACTCAGTCACAGACAGATGATAAGGTATAGTAATATTGATAGTTACATTAGGAAGTCATTTGCCAGTGCAGAATTGGTGAATCCTCATCTCGTGAGCTTGCTTTTGAGTTTTAGTTAGGTATATGTACCTGGTACCCCAAAGTGCAAAACACACTCCAAGTTCCTGTGTTGAAGGTTGAAGCATAATTCACCGATCATTAAGGTTCTCTTTGGCAAAAAAATAGCAAATAGCAGATAAATTAGCTTATAGCAAATAACAGATAAGCTAGCTGATAGCAAATAGCTTATAGCGGATAAGATAGCTGATGGCGAATGAATTGGTAACACTAACAGTTGAACTAACTGATAAATGTAAAATGTCATTCACTATCCGCTAGTTAAATCCGCTAAAGGTAGCGGATTTGACTTGCCAAACAAAGGCTAGGATTATTGTATGAAAGCTTCATTATTTATTTATTTTTGATTAAATTACAAACTCGCATTTTAGGTTTGTTAATATGACACTCAAACTCCCACCACCCTCCAAAAAGTTATTTGACTCCTAACAGTCAAATTAATACAAACTTCAGAAAAAGAGAGAGAACTATAGTATCTTGGGGAAAGCTTAATTAAAAGTTAGAGGAAGCTTTGGAATTTCAAATGGAGTTAATCAAGGTAACAACTTATCAGTAGAAAAACAAATTTATTGACCAAGAAAAATCCCCTCCGATTTCTTGTGCTCCGAACCTTTTTTTATTCCAGTCTTGCGCATAACAGTTAACACCGACAACTATAATTACATTTCTTTTTCTTTTTCTTTTCTTAAGAACTTGTGTCAAATAATTTTCTAGTTTTCGGTTTTGTGAACCAATGTTTATACTAGTATTACATTATTTAGTCAATGTGACACATGTTTATATATAACCAATGAAAACCATCATAAAAGATGTTCCGTGAGATTTGGTTTAGATCGGAAGATAAGAGTTTGTGCCCTGATCTAGTAAGATAAATTTGCATAAACTACACATTTTACCAAGGAAGGAAAGGGTGAAAAACTGTCTATACTGTCCAACATTTCACTTGTTAGAAGTTAACTTTACTTTGAAAACTGAAATCAAGACTACTAAAGCATTTAATATTTAAAGCAGAAACAATACACTGGTGACTGTACGCAAGCTCACCAACCTGCAAAATGAAAGAACCATAACCAAACCAGCACATGTAAAAGCAAACTATCACCACAAAGATGTTATAATGTACACCAATGCCAAGAAGGAAGTCATTTCGAAATAATACAGAACGCCGAAGCCTAGCACTGTGTCCTCTTTTCGTCACTCTTTAGTTCAATGACTTGGCATTGGCAATCACTGGTTCAACTGCACACACATCTCAATCATATGATTAAATCACATGAAACAATGATTCAACAATCCGGAAGGGAGTTTGCAGACGCAAATGGTGAGAAGCTCGCGGCTGACTCACTATAACGAAGAGGATGTTGTTGATTACTCGATGAACCTATGAAGCTCGTGGCCGACTCACTATAACGGAGTGGATGTTGTTGATGACTGGATGAACCCATGTAACTTACTGAACCATTGCTTGGACTCGGAACGTGTGAAGACATGTATCTCGAGTTAAGAGACGACATATATGGTGAATTCAAGTGGGAAGCTAGAGATCTTTGGGATGCATTCCTAAGATCTAAGGAGCTACGACTGATGCTTAAGGAGGGGGACATACGGTGGGACCTAAGAGATGGTTGAGCAAAGGGAGTGCTAGCTAAAGAGTGGTTACGAGAAACAGATGGCGACTGTGAAGGTGGCCGGCCAATTCGTATTGCTGGAGATGAAGCAAATGATGACCTCGCAGACGATAAGACAGAGGATGCTACGGATGATGCACTTGAGAACAGCAGAGGTGTGGATTCTGAAGGTGGTGGTTCGGACAGACCTGTTCTTGCATCACGCTTGCAAACTGGGCAAAAGGTTCTCCATGAAGTGAGCCAAGAATCCACACAGACAGCATGAAACTCTGTTAATAGGTCATCAGAGAAAAATGGAATTAATATAATCCGTAATGAAGTCAGAATTTAATAAGTACATGATACAGGTTATACAAGTACTGCCAAAACAGTTAATTTTCTATAGAAACAACACCTCGTTGGCCAGGAAACATATAGCGAAATCCGAAACAAAGGAAAACAAGAACAGACTATAAAGGCCTTGTTTCATCCTTCAGATGGATCAATATGTCAAACTAACGCAGCATTTAATCAAAAAATAAAACAAATCAGAATACAAAGTAGACTAGTAGTAGTAAAGTTGGCAATGTAACTTGACTCCATTTTCTTTCTGGGTATGAAAGATGAATAAAGACAGTTATTTCATCTGACGCATTTCACCATTCACTCTGCAGTTTTAGTACTCACAATGCACCATAAGTAGCTTTTACACATGTGATTAAGGTAGTTCTAGGAATTTTCATAATTTTTTACAGAAACCTTAATGACAGTCTTCAATCAGCAATCATTCCTACCTTACAGTCAATTGGGTTGAATACTTTAGACATTGAGATATGGATTGTGTAGACTAGAAAATGATTTAATTTTTTTCCTTGTCAGGTAATTTGGGAGGATTTGAATTTCATCCATCATATTTCCATATCCCACTTGTAAGCCACAGACTATGATTCCACAAAGATTCTTTAATTTTCAGTACTTAATGACTTCAAGGAGTCCGAATAAAACTAATAATGAAATCATCCCATTGTTCTACGGCAAAAAGTTTGGTGCCATCTCTTTGGTATATTTACTCCACAGTTGATGTACTTTAAGGTTTCAAGCTTAATATAGAGTAAAGTAGTCCTTATAAAGCTCGTACAAACCTCAATTCCTCACCCGTCGAATTAGCTTTTGGGATAGTTACCCTATTCCAAAATCTAAAATGAAATCAGATGTTTTGATTGCAGCCTCCATCGCCTTAATCATGCTTTATTGGGCCACCACATTAGTTCACGCTCCATCGCCGTCAATGTGCTTCATTAGGCCACCACATATGTTCACGTTTCATATGCACAATACTAGCTTAAAGGGGTGTGTTGAGATCCTAAATTGATTAGAGATGTGGGCCAAGTAATTCTTATAAAGCTTGGACAATCCTCACCCCTAAAGCTCGTTTTGGGAGTTAGGCATACCCAAATTCTAAAACATAGTAATACTACCATAGTTATCAAAATTGAGATTCTACGCAAGATCGTAAGCAGGGTAGCAAAATCGGAAATCGTAAAATCGCAAGTAGAATCGTAAGATTCTACCAAAAAAAAAAGTATCAAGAACTAGAATCGGAAGAGGTTAAACAAAATCGTAACTCGTAAAATCGCAAGTAAAATTGTAAGATTTTACTAAAATACAGATATTACTATAAAATAATATAGTGAGCAAAAGGGGGTATTTTGGAGAAAAAATAAGGTGTGGTTAGAAAAGGGAGATGTTGTTAGAAAAAAGAAGTATGTTTATTAATTAACACTAGTTTTGGGCCCAGCCCACTACACAAACTACTAACCCTAATTTTTGTCTAATGTTGAAGTAACCTTTCGTTGAACATCCAGCCGCCGTTCTCTGCTGTCCTAGATTGGCACTCTTCTTCTTTGTTCGCTGCTGTCTTCTCCTCTTCTTCTTTGTTTCTGCTGTCTTCTTCTCTTCTTCATTTCTGCTGTCTTATTCTTCCATAGTTTCATTCTTCCATCATATTGTCTTCTACCCAGAATGAAACTATGGCAAGAATGAAACTATGGCTTGCGAACGAGAGGGCTTGCGAACTGAGGGCTTGCAAGCGACCCGACCCGTTTTCTGTGTTTTCCAAAAACACATTTTCTGTGCGATTTTCATCGTGGAATCGCCTCTGAATCGTGGAATCGTACGATTTCACCAAAACTCGTACGATTTAGCTGCTTTTTCGAATCATGCATCAATATCGAATCGTAGGGGGTCGGTAGAATCGTAAAATCGTGCGATTTTGCGATTAAAATCGCGATTTTGATAACTATGAATACTACCCAGCTCATGTGCGTATGGTTGAAGCATATTTCAACAACCGTTCCACGTCAAAAAAAAAATATTTCAACAATCGTTAAATCGCATTACGATTGTCTTCATATTTATTTTTGGTTTTGTCAATGTGACACTCAATGACTCAAACCCCCATCCCACCCCCCAAAAAGTCTATCTAGAAAATAGACTGCAGCTAGTTTCCCATTTTAAAAAATACTGATAGAAGATTTCATTTTGGTAAATTTATTAAAACTGATAAATGTTGAGGTTCCCACAGGCAATATAAATCATTTCATGCCCTACTTCCAAACCAAGATTAAAAGATTCATTGTATACTCATTAACAACTAAACCTAAGATATGACTGTGATTTCTGGGAAAATAGCCATAACCACCCTGATGATAATGACGTTCTGATTTTCACATGTCTCAACACATGATCAACATTATTAGATCCAATAATCAACAGCACACAGTAAGTGTTCACCGAATATAGATCAAACCAACGACAACAATGCACTGAATTTGGAAAGGGAATATAAGTTGATATGATGAGACTTACTGTGACAGCAGGGCAGAATCCTGATCTTCTCTCCAACGCAATAGTCTTCAAGGCAGATAGCACATGTTCTTGATGTACAGTTATCTTCCAAAACAGAAGTAAAAATCAAACTTGGCATTGCTTTCACAAGGCGACTACTCATACCATGAAATTCACGAACATTAGAACCTTGAGGCCTTTCTCTTCTTATGCGATGCCTGCGGACGAAAAAACAAGTGGCCAGCACTGCAGACATGGCTAGAAGGGAAATAAATGAAATTGCCATGATTGACCATGCTGAGTTTTCAAAAGTTGGAATGAGCCATGTTTCCACATCAGTCAAACCAGTGTACTTCTTTAGTATTTCACCCGAAGCTTTTGACACAAATACAGCGTGTATTGTTATACCAGCAGAATTTCCTGCCACTGAAATTCAAAAATTGTGAATCAGAAATCATCAAAATATAACTTAGGTGTGTGTACAAGTATACAGACATATCAAAACAAAACAAGAGATCAATCCAACAATAAATTATCTTCGATTTTCATTAATGATTTACAAGTATGCATGGGCAGTCATCGTTTTCATAAGCTTTACCATGATTGGGGGTTTGCTCTTAAAAAATAATTTCTCTGTTTCAGTAGTAAAAAAAGGTATATAAAAATTTAACCATACAACATTAGATTACATGTTGAAGACTTCCATTCCCACCAGTTATTGGAGGGGTACGCAGACTTTAATAGAGAAAAGCATATCAATTATATCCTATCCCTTTAAAGTATAGAATCAATATGCACTGCATAAAAAGCTTCAACCCTGATATATGCCTCCCAAGAGTCATCATACTAGTGAACTTCTTATATACCAACTTCTACACAAGACATTATAATTTCATTTTAGGGTTACAATAAGCATAACTACTGTAGAACAAACAGCTACCACGATTTCAAGACAACGGATTCTCTAGTCTACTCTAGTGTGCCATATAACTCGCGTTATCAATCATGATGGGTCAAAAATTATTTTTGACGGCAAGTGCATGTTCAAGGAAATAATAAACAACAAAATGTTGCTCTGTGTAAAAATTGGTCATTACTTGCAACCAGGACACCACCATCTTCATTATCATAGACAATTGCAGCTTTGTAGCCAGCATATTGTGCCTTTCTAACCTTATCCTCAAAGCTACATCCCCCTCTAATTATCAAAACAAAAGGTGAACTCGCATTAGGAAGGTGTTCAGCTTTATTTGTCAGCTCTGTACATGCATCAAGCGGCTCTGCTAAGAATATGACACCATTTTCTCCAGACCCTTTGACTGATGGAGCTGAAATCAAAAGCCATTCATGTCAACAAAAAGAGTCTGAGATAAAATCAGCACCACCATCATCACAAGCAAATACATAATATTACAACAAGAACATAGCACCAAACTTACATTCATCTTCATTAACTTTTCCCCAATCAAATCACAAAATAAGAAAAACAAAAATCCTGAATTTATCTTTAAAATAGGAGGAGGCATCTGCTTAGGCCCCTCCATGTCAATAAAAAGAGATTGAGAACAAAATTAAAATTGCCATCATCCACACTCAAAATAAAAACATCAGAGGAACGATATAGCATCAAACTCGTATTATTCTTCATTTTTTGTTTATCACAAAAGAAACACAAATCTAATAGTAATATAAAAATCTCCAATTTCACTTTAGAATCGCTTACTGTTTGCTATTTTCCAGAATCATTTAAAACCTTCCTTTCACTTTTTCTCTTTCCATCTACTCACAGTTTCCTCTCTCTTCTCTCTCTTCTCTCTCTTTCATTCATTGTCCTTAGATGGGGTTTGACTTTCTAACATGATAAAGAAACTAACTGAGTTAGATTTTCAATACTCTAAAGTACTTCAGAACAAATATTACATTCAAATTAATCCAAAGGAGCTTCAATATCATCTTCAAATTAATCCAAAGTAGCTTCAATATTACATTCAAATTAATCCAAAGTAGCTTCAAAAGTAACTCCAAACTCAGGGAAAAAAACCATAAAACTCACCGAAATTAGCTTCAATGTCATCGAATGAGAGAGTGATATTGTTCCCAATCAGCACCACCTTGGCAGCCGCCATAGCACAAAGACTCACCAGAGAGAAGAAAAACAAGGGTAGATTCGTGGTATCCATTAGAACAACAGATTCGTAAAGCAGAAAAGTGCAAATTTTGTGTTGAAAATCATCCAAAGTAGAGAGTGAAGGAGAAATTGGGAATTTTGTAAATTAGGGTTTGGTAAACACTGCAAAAAGAATAGAAACATCAGCTTCCATCTCAAAAAAAAAGGAAACAAATGATATTTCTCTTCTTCTATTCCTTTGATGCTATCTGCTCTCTCTATCAAATTGATTGCATAAAATAATATTATGACAGCAAAACGAGATATATAATATCACAGAATAATAAAATATATAAATTATTATTACCCAAAAAAGAGAAAAACAGTCAATATATCAAATTCTCCAAAGTTTCAAATATTGATTGGTACGTACTAACCATCAAATACCAAAGATAATAATATTATTAAGTGTGCTCGAAGAACATGAAAGTATTATTAAAATGGACAATTATTGTTTCTTTCTCGGCGAACAAATAAAATATTATTTTTGAAAGGAACAACTAAAATATTAGGTAATCGAGTCCCTAGATATGGAGTAGCGTTAAAACTCTGACCAGCTGTCTTGACCTTCGAGGCACCTGCAATAAACGAATGATTAGTCACTACCGTCCGTGCTTGAATACTCGAGTTTTAAAAAAAACTAAAATATTAGGTATTATACCAAAACAAAAGTATTTTGTAATCGTTCTTATATTTATTTACAATTATTTGTTTATTTTCTTCTTTTTGAGGAGTCAATTTTTTGGGGGGGATAAAAAATTGTGAATGTTATTGTTTTTTTGGACAAAGCGAATGTCGTTGTTCTTCTTTATTAATTTATGAAAATGAAAATGAAAGTGGGGTAGTCACTGAAATCTGGATTACTCTACAGAAGCTTCGATCTGCAAATATTTAATTCTTATAAAAAAATATCAATCAAGTAGATGAATTGATAAGATGGAATATTCAGGCATCGTTTTTAATCAAAAAATGTATTCTAATTTTCTGTTTGCAGTGGTAAGTATGAATCTTTTGGTATAATCAAAAAATGTATTCTAATTAAAACTATGAATGTACTTAAATTAGTTTAAGATATAATAAAATATAAATATATTTTAAAAAAGAACTAAAATTAATAAATTGATAATATATTTATAAAAATAATTAAAGTAAATTATCAAAAAAAAATTGTCAAAAAAAATTTAAAAATAAAAAGTAAAATAGTAAATTCATATTTAATTTTAAATATATTTAAAGAAAAACTATATATTATTCTGTTATAATTTTGTTTTTTAAATCTCTATTTTTTTATTGTTGAAATCAGTATACCTAACACACATCTTTAAACCAAGTGCCGATAAACCAACATCGTTGGCACAGTGGCTTAATCTACCCAGGAATACGAGGGGTCGATCCGGTGCTCTCGGGTTTGATTTCCGCAGTAGACAAACTCAGTATTAGTCAATATAAAATTTGATCCTAAGCACGAGCCGATGTGCCCCCTCTGTGTTTGCGGTTTTTGTTTATCTTGTCTTGTCCCTAATTATTCATTGGAAATTTCTGCAGCTGATCAAGGTTACCCTTTATTTGTAAGAATAATTACTTGGATTTACAAGTTTAGGAAATTATCAAAAATAGTTGGAGTTCATCCAAAAGAGTTTTTTGTTGTTGAAATACTGGTCTTCGAATAGCTCATGAAAACTCGAGAACGTTTTTTAGTAGACGGATAATCCAAGCAAACTTCAAGTCAAAGGAGATTCAGACTAACAACAAAGTCTTATCCAAATTAAACTAGTTGGCAAGTTTATCACTTTTTTGAATGAAATTTCAATATATAAAGACTTAAGCGTTTGGCAACTTGAGATTAAAGAAGTGCTAATACCATAACATTTTTAACACACTCTTAAACCGATGTTAGGATTCATTTATTTTTTAAAAAATAATTTATCCAGTAAATTAATCAATTGTAATGGAAAAAATATCATAAAAATGTGCTTAAAATAATTTATAAAAACACTATTAATATTCATATTAAAGATTAGGCTTAAATATTTGTTACCCCTGTAAATATAGTCATTATCTATTTACCCCCTGCAAAAAAAAAATTTAAAAAATACCTTGCAAAATGTAAAATTATCTCGTTACCCCCTGCTGTTAGTTTTAGCTGCTATTTGCAGGGGTAACTAGAAACACTTAATAATTGCAGGGGTAACTAGATCTCACTTAATATTTGCATGGGGGTAACTAGATCCAAAATGGCAGCCAAGTCAGCATAGACTTAACGTTGTTAGTTAAAAATAACAGCAGGGGGTAACTGGATAATTTTACATTTTGCAAGGTATTTTTTGAATGTTTTTTTTGTAGGGTGTAAATGGATAATGGCTATATTTACAGGGGGTAACAAGTATTTAAGCCTAAAGATTATTCAAAGAGTTTAATGTAGTCGAGAGAAGATTTAATCATTTTTAATGACGTGTCTTGTTCATTCTATAGGTGTTTTTTGTATTTTTCACATAAAAAGTAGATTCTATTCTATAATATATTCATATATAGGGGGTGTATCAAATGAGAGAGTAAGATGATTAAATCTGAACCATATAATCATACATGAGTGGTTGTGATTAAAAAGCGGGTGGTTACCACGTTGACTTTTTGTTTTAATCTCAACCGCTAATAATAAAAGTGCTCTCATGGAGAGCATATCAAAATACCGGTACCTAGACACCAAGTTAAATAAATTATTATATCTAGGAAAGTTGTAAACAATAATGAAGATAACAATTTCATCAATGCCGCCTTGAAATTTATAAGAGTAAGATATGTTTTTGGTCCCTACAAAATCAGGACCTTCTAAGTTTAGTCCCTACATTATGGAAATAGACATTTTCGTCCCCCAACTTATTTTTCCGTTTTCAATAATGGTCCCTGACTGGACTAACGTTTTTCTGAGTTGTCATTTACAGGTGGCATTTTTTAATCTACGTGGCTCAATTAAATTAGTTGTCAGCCATTTTTTATCCGGATGGCTTTTTTTTACCAAAACTTTTCTGTTGTATTAAAAAAAAGGCTAAAGTGCTCCCGGGGTCCCTTTATCTTTATTTAAAGTAACGAATAAGTCCTTTATGTTTTTTTTGTCCCAAATAAGTCCTTTATCTTTCAAATTTTTGACATATAAATCCTTTTCCGTCAACCTCCATCCAACTTTGTTAACATTGCTTATGTGGCGTGCTGACTCATTATTTGATTAGGTGGCATGTCATTTTTATTTTTATTTAGCTTTTATTTTTATTAAATTAAATTATATGCCACCTAAGCAAAAATAAAAATGACATGCCACCTAATCAAATAATGAGTCAGCACGCCACATAAGCACTGTTAACAAAGTTGGATGGAGGTTGACGGAAAAAGATTTATGTGTCAAAAATTTGAAAGATAAAGGACTTATTTGGGACAAAAAAAACATAAAGGACTAATTCATTACTTTAAATAAAGATAAGGAATCCCAGGAGCATTTTAGCCAAAAAAAAATTAAAAAATTCATCATCTTCTTCCCTCAGCACAAACGCACGCAAAGGGAGAAAATCTCTAATGGTTTTCTTCCTCTAATCCATTCTTCCTCCCTACACCACATTCAACCCCAAAACTAAATAAACCTACATGAAATCGTCCCAATTAAAAGAAACCCTAACAAAAACCAAAATCATCTATGTTTGTAGATCCCAATTAAAATGAACCCTAAATCCCCAAATCTACAAAATTTTGTTAATCTGTAAAATGTTTAGTCTTAAGATCGAAGAGGAGAGAACGACGAGGAGCACGGAGCTAAACTCTTTCAACACAAGAGAGCGAAATGCACAAGAGAGCGATTTGAGTGAAAAATAGGGGTTTGAGATGAATCAATGCAACACTTCTACGTTCATCAATCCAGTACTCTGACATTTGTTTCTGGGGTCCAATCCACAATGGGAACGAAGGGTGAGTGGAAATTTGGGGATCTGCTACTTACATGGGAAGGAAGGGTGAGAGGAAATTTGGGGATCTACTACCTACATGGGAACGAAGGGGATTTTATGAAGTAGAGGAGATTTTAGGGTGAGAGGAAATTTGAGGGTTTGAATGGAATTGGGGTTTTCTGGGAACGAAGGAACACAATGTTTTTGGTTTCTTGATCTCCTGGATTTACATGTTCTTGACCAGCGGCGTTTGATTAGGGGATGCTTTTTGAGAAAAAGCATGAGTTCAACTTCAAACATTGAATCCCTATGATGTTGATGAAGAATGATGTTGAATTGATTTTGATTTTCTGAGAAATGGTTTCATGATGAATTGGTTTAGATGATGACGATGAAGACGAACAGTGTTGACTGTTGCATTATTTTATTTTCAATTTGTTTTGTAATTTTTAATTTAAAATGGAAATAAATATAATTAATAAATAATGTGAGATACCATGCCACAAGGACGCCACATCAATTAAAATGTCCAGTGGCATGTCCAGTCATGATTCTGTTAGCCCAATCAGCAACATTTAACACCGGAGACTAATAATGAAAACGGAAAAATAAGATAGGGACCAAAACACCTATTTCGTTAATGTATGGACTAAACTTAAAGAGACTCAATTTTACAGGGACCAAAAACATATTTTACCCAATTTATAAAAATAAAACCCTTTTTTCATGTCAAAAAAAATAACTAGTGAAAGCGTGCAAATAAGAATGTAAGTGTTGGGACAGTGCTCAAAATTTATCAAAATATAAAAACAGACTCCAAAATATTTACACATACCAATTAGATATGGTAATTCTAAAGCCAGCTAACTGGGTTATGATCATTGATATATTATTATAATATATCATTAATTTAGTCTTCTTTGTCACCTGCTTTATACTCTTTGCTTTCACCTTCAGAAACAGAGCTGCTACTTGCATGAGTAACTTGATCTTGGTTTGGTACTCTATGATGTTCAACACTATCACCTCCTTTACTTAAGCTCTGAATAAGCATCATTACTGCGATCACAAAAACAATGATGTACACCATTCTAATGTCAAATGATTTTTGGAAAAATCGCAGTAGCGAAGGCCCGCTAAACGATTTCTTTATGGTTCTTCCGTCCCTGTATCCTTCTAGAAATTTAGTTATTTGAGTTGCTTGATTCTCTCCCTCAATGCTTTCTGAACCCTCAACCTGAAAATTAATTTAAAATTTTGGTATTGGCTTCCCAAATTATAAACATGAATATTCAAGTACAAATGGAGTATTGGCGGATCTTGACTGGAATTTTTAGGGAGACCAAAGTTTAGAGCAACATATATTAGTATTTTCCTAACTATGAACAAATATTTAGTTTGTTGAAATGGTATACTTCACCTTGCCCTACGCACATGGAACACGGTCCAATCCCCATCTCGACCATATTTGCAATTATTTTTGAAAAAATTAAGCTAGATAATGAAATAAAACGAATAAAACGAAATAGTCTTCAACGGGATTCGAACCGCGTGTAAGAGGAAAACAGGCAGAATTCTTAACCACTACACTATAGCTGTTGTTTGGAAATGCGATGGTCATACTAATATATATAACCTAATTTCAAGTCAAAAATATGGGTATATATATATATCAATTGGCCCTCCCCTGCCCTAACTAAGATCCGCCCTGAAATGGAGACAATTAGGATAAACTAAAAATAACCTTTTTTTCAAGTAAAATTCATTAACTTACCGAAAGATAATCATCAGTTTTATTCCAAATGACCATTTTTGGTAGTTTAGTGTCGACATCAAATTTTTCAGCAAAATCTTCTAGCTGCTTAACTCCAACGTAACCAAATATTAAGTCGCGATTTGCAGAAGCTGCACCCTTCAATGTCTTTACCAGTTCCTTTGATTTTTCTTCATCTTCATCTTCCAGAATTGTCAAAACTATTTTCCTACCATCAGCTTTCATCAACTTAAGTGTGTCATAGGATACAGGGACAACCAGAGGCATGAGATTTTGCTTTATAAAATCTTCCAAAAATTCATCTGCTTTATGAAAACAAAAGCATAACTAAACAAAAGATTTCTGTAATGACTTGTCAATATTCAAATAGTGTATGAACAAAAGCAAATATATTCCACAATAATGTAATGTTAGATTAGAATAAACAAATATATAGCAATATGGTTCAAGAAGTGCTGATAAGCTCACTGCATCACAGTAACTTTTAATGAAGCATGAAAAGCATTTTATTTTAGATTAATAATAACAGAAGTTTGAGGTCATATTTTATTTTGAAGTAAAAAACCTGTAGTATTTGTGTTCTCAAGTCTACTCCAGTTCCTACCCTGAAACAAGAAAGGGCTTTAAGATGAACCTATTATATGTCAAGCTTCGATTTCAGCTTGGGTTAAGTTCCATAAGCAATTTTGTCACACCCTATTTGATTTATAACATAATTTGTCTAGGCCAAAACATAGTAGTCAAAAAGCAGCCAAGGAGGTGTCGTGGCGGATTTTTGGCCAACCGCTATAGCCAATTTGTGAAGGATGGCGGCACCATGGCCACAAAGGCATTTTGAGGCGGCTTAAAATGGCGGAGTTTTGGCCTTCAATTATGGTCCTCCATAATCGGTAACACTGGGCCAAAAAAGCCTCCAAAAGAAACAAATAGCAGAAATATACGGGGAAGCAACAACAGTCATCCCATCTCATAACATAAAAGTTTCAAATAAAGACCTTTGGCTACAAGTTCTACTACTACTACTACTACCACTCCAGTAAAGCAAAATGCAACTAACATTTAAAAACAAAGCTTAGATCCATAAAGCCTTGCAATTTTTTTTTTTTGACTCAAAAGCCTTGCAATTTTTATTCCTCCTAAAACCTGGATAGTGAGTACCAAGTGCTACACGATATACAGAGTCCAGACAAACCAAAAAGTAGCAAAAAGATTACTGCAAAGCTTCCAATTTATCTTAAAATGCCAAAACTAAAAACGAATTGAGAAGCAGCAGCCTAACCTTAGCTTTCAGAAAGAACCACTAAAACTGCAGTAAGGCTACAATCTTGCACATGGGGTCCAAATAAATTAAATTGGCTAAGAGTTGCTATAAAAACTAGACTGATAATTATATTTTATTCAATAGAGACAGTTCCCCATATCTAAGTAAGGTTTGACAAATAAGCAAGTCACGATATGAACTGTTAGATTTAGCATTTACGAAGTTCTCTTTGACATGAAGTTGGTGCGGTACCGCTTTGACCAAGTGGTTAGGAGTTTGACCCATGTCAACACCATTTTTCACAATGACGTCAAACTTTAGAAGAGTTGTTCTTTTACATATACTGGCAGGTTTCAGCCCATCAAGAACTTTTACTAAAATGAGCTTCATGCAACAGGAAGACTAATAAGCCCTACTAAATCAAATAGACATTATTCTTTCATTCATGTAAAAACAAAAAAACAACCACCAGTTATCGATTAACTCAAAAGCATGAGAAAAATGTAAACAAGAGAGATGGACGAACTAGTATGTAAAATAACTGTCGAATGTCCTTGAATTAAGTATTATGTATGATATAAACTAACCTTCAAAGGGGCCATAAAATGTGCTCCGCTCATTGTACAGTGGATTAAGGGAAACCAATGCAGGAATCTTATCAAAGTCGTATGTTACCATGAGATCCTCTGAAAAATCCTTTGCCACAGAAAACCATGCATTTTTCTTATACTTTATGGCTAACTTTTCTAATACTGAACTATCCAACCCAAAACCTATATATACTGGAAAGAAAGTTCCAGCATCTTCAACAAAGTCATTCACGGCAGAATCTGAATCGAGAATAGAAACATCGGAAGAAGCAAATTTCTTTAGATATCGAACAAGTAAATCTGCTTTCCTTGGTCCGCGGTATTCTGTGGGGACGCCGTGATTAAAGAGCAATATGGTTGGATACCCACTACACCACATAATACAAAAATTTAAACAAGCTCATTTCCAGTATTAAAAGCATTAGTATCATAGATCGCTGAATCTAAAAAAGCAACACTTATATCAATTTAGGAAAAAATAAAAATGTTCTCAACAAGTAACATAAATGGCAAAGAACATACTCAACATCATATTTTCTTGCAAGTTTGGTATGCTTGTCTGCATCGACTTTTGCTATGACTATAGGTTCCTTCAAGGTTGCAAGTACGGGCGCGGCTGCATCTAACTGCAAGGTAAAATTCACATCTTTAATCCTTATTCGAAATGAAACACGTTGACACACAAGAATCTCTTATTAAGTAAAAGAGAAATTCTTTTAAGTACGAAATGCGAGTCAACAAATGACTTATT
This sequence comes from Astragalus membranaceus, assembly GCA_039519185.1. Classification (NCBI taxonomy): domain Eukaryota; kingdom Viridiplantae; phylum Streptophyta; class Magnoliopsida; order Fabales; family Fabaceae; genus Astragalus; species Astragalus membranaceus. The sequence continues at coordinate 135,802,388 of CM076847.1, read as the reverse complement.
TTATGTAATCCATACCAAAACCAGGGTTAACCATTCTACAAGTACGTTTCTTACTGTCTTACATTTCCTCAAAAAACCTTTCAAACTAAATCAGTAAAGTTAGACAAGAATCATAATGTAACATTAGAACTTACAAGTCTGTTTCTAATTCGGTAATCTTTAACAGATTTCAAATTTAATAAGAACCAGCAGTGATATTACATTTAAAACCAATACTTATTAAGTAAAATTACAAGTCAATTTATATCTCAGTAACCTTTGATAGAGTTCAAATTTAAGTGATGTTACATTTAAAACCAATACTTATGTTTGATGACCATGCATACTCCAACTCAACTCCTAAAGTGCATCAATTAAATATCTCGCAAATAAATAAATCTCATCAAAGCACGCTTTCACAACCAACACCAAAACATGAGAACCCAAAAAAAGAGGATTTTTTGAAATGAAAATTAAAACTTTGGAAACAGGCATGAGATTGAGATTGAGATTGAGATGAGAGAAAGGGGGTGGTACCTCGGGATTGAGACGCTTGCAGTGGCCACACCAAGGAGCGTAAAAGTCAACCAAGATGTGATCGAAGGAGGAAATCGCGGAATCGAAATTGGAGTCGTCGAGCACCAGCACTTTCCCATCCACCGTTAATGGCTCGGCACCGCAAAAGTGGATCAACAACACAACAACACCAAAAACTACCCAAATCCTCATCTTTTCTTCTCTTTGGATCCAAACTACCCAAATCCTTTGTCTTCTTCTTCTGTTTGATTTTTCAGTGGGAGTATGTATACTACAGATCACCCTCACAAAAAGGTCTAATTAAACTATACTAATTAGGTAATTTAGTTTATAAAATAAATAAACTTTTAAAATTATTTTTCAAATCGAAAATCTGCAATCATTTGAATATCTTTTATTTGGGATTCGTTTGATTTAGATGGTGGTAGAAACGAGGTTAAAATTTAAAAGAAATTAATTTTCAAAAAAAATTGTTTTTTCGAGATTATATTTAAAAAATGAGTTTAGAAAAATAGTTTTGTTTGGTTAAGTAAAGTTTTCCTATACACCTCTTCATATCCAACCCTATTAGACTTTATGTGTAAATAATGTGATGAGAGTGACCGATGTATTTAGGATAGACTTGTATTCCAATTTAGGCCTTTGTCCCAAACTCATTCTTACAAGCCGACTTATAAATTGAGAGGTGTCTTTTGCTTAATTTTTTTTGAGACATCACCTCCATCTAGCGTGAGAGTGGGTTTTCCACTATACTCACCACATATCAACTATTGGGCTTCATGCGTGGCCCAATAAATTTAGGATAGGTTTTGATATCATTTTAAAACTTTGGTTGAACCCCGTCTTTGAAAACCGACGGGTAAGATGATTGCTTTCACTTGCTCATAATGTCTTGTGAGGCCTTACCTCCTCCAGTCAATGCGGGACTTGAGTTTTTCCCAATAGTATAATCACTTTTGATGTGTAAATTTAAGAGATTTTGTGGCTCAGTTATTTAATCCAAAAACTAATATCATATGATGCCAATAAAATTAATTTGGGATCCTTAAACTTAAATCTATGTAATAAGTATCTTAACCAAAACAGTGCAAAATTCAAAACATGATTATTATCGTTGCAAACAAAAGTTTGGAGTTGTAGAATCTTAACCAAATACCCATTTTGGTTTGCTTGAGTGACGCGTAGGGAGAGTAGGTTGATTTGGTTTGCAATCGGGGAAGGTTCCCTCTTCCTCTCTCTGGTCCTCTCTCTCTCTCTCTCTCTCTCTCTCTCTCTCTCTCACCCCTGTATTATTCCATAATTGGTAGTTGTTCGAGTCAACTTGGGATTTGTGCAATTTGCTCGAGAAATGGGAGGTTGGTCGAGATGAGCTTCTCTTCCTCCTCCTCAAGTGAGGATTCTTCAAACCCAGGGCACAAATTGACATGGAGAATGGCACAACATCATGGACATAATTGATACAGGAGAGAACAAGGCTGGAATGTTGCCAGTGGCGGCCCCACATAGAGCTGAGGGGGTTCAAGGGGATTTAGTTGAACCCCCTGAAAAAAAAATTGCACTTACCACCCTATATAAATAACCCAAACCCCCTGAAATTTTGTCTTTGAACCCCCTGAAAATTTTAAATTGCACTAGTAGACCAAGTTTTGCACCCATTTGACTCTGGCTTTAAAAAATTTGACACCCCTGACCCCCGGGGTCCTGGGTCCGCCACTGAATGTTGCCAGCCTAGGAGAGGCCAACTGAGAAGTTATGGGTGTTCTAACTTGACGACGGGGAATTCATTGCACAGTGTCCCCATAGGGCCAGGCGATATGCTTGTAGTCTTTCTGGGTCGAGAGTGAGTACTACTCAATATAGATCAGATACATCACTTATTAATGAACCTAAAAAATGCTTTTTTTTTTGCATATAAATAGGTTCAGAGGGAGTAAGTCTATCAAAATTCCATGCATTTAAAATATGGTCTTGTTCAAAGAAAGGAGGCTAACAGCTCCAACAGTTCCTAATTTCCTGGACTTGGTTCTTGTGGTTATGCAGCAATTTTTTGACCCAGTATACTCACCACACATCAACTATTGGGCTTAATGCGTGGCCCAATAAATTTAGGATAGACTTTTACACCATCTTAGGATTTTGGTCGAATCCCATTTTTGAAAATCGGCGTGTAAGATGATTGGTTTCTCTTGCTTATAAAGTCTTGTGAGGCCTTACCTCCAGTCAATGCTGGACTTGAGTTTTTCTCAATAGTACAATCACTTTTGATGTGTAAAATTTAAGAGATTTCGTGGCTCAGTTATTTAATCCAAAAGCTATGTATCGTATGATGCCAATAAAATTAATTTTGGATCCTTAAACTTAAATCTATGTAATAAGAATCTTAACCAAAACAGTACAAAATTCAAAACATGATTATTATCATTGCAAACAAAAGTTTGGAGTTGTAGAATCTTAACCAAATACCCATTTTGGTTTGCTTGAGTGACGCGTAGGGAGAGTAGGATGATCTGGTTTGCAATCGGGGAAGGTTCCCTCTTCCTCTCTCTGGTCCTCTCTCACCCTTGTATTATTCCATAATTGGAAGTTGTTCGAGTCGACTTGGGATTTGTGCAATTTGCTCGGGAAATGGGAGGTTGGTCGAGATAAGCTTCTCTTCCTTCTCCTCAAGTGAGGATTCTTCGAACACAGGGCACAAATTGACATGGAGAATGGCACAACATCATGGACATAATTGATACAAGGGAGAACAAGGCTGGAATGTTGCCAACCTAGGAGAGGCCAACTGAGAAGCTATGGGTGTTCTAACTTGACAACAGGGAATTCATTGCACATTGTCCCCATAGGGCCAGGCGATATGCGTGTAGTCTTTCTGGGTCGAGACTAAGTACTTCTCAATATAGATCAGATACATTACTTATTTAATGAACCTAAAAAAAAATACTTTTTTGCATATAAATAAGTTCAGAGGGAGTAAGTCTATCAAAATTCCATGCATTTAAGATATGGTCTTGTTCAAAGAATGGAGGCTAATAGCTTCAACAGTTCCTAATTTCTTGGACTTGGTTCTTGTAGTTATGCAGCAATTTTTTGACCCAGTATACTCACCACACATCAACTATTGGGCTTAATGCGTGGCCCAATAAATTTAGGATAGGCTTTGATACCATCTTAGGATTTTGGTCGAATCCCATTTTTGAAAATCGGCGTGTAAGATGATTGGTTTCACTTGCTTATAAAGTCTTGTGAGGCCTTACCTCCAGTCAGTGCGGGACTTGAGTTTTTCTCAATAGTACAATCACTTTTGATGTGTAAAATTTAAGAGATTTCGTTGCTCGGTTATTTAATCCAAAAGCTATGTATCGTATGATGCCAATAAAATTAATTTTGGATCCTTAAACTTAAATCTATGTAATAAGAATCTTAACCAAAACAGTGCAAAATTCAAAACATGATTATTATCATTGCAAACAAAAGTTTGGAGTTGTAGAATCTTAACCAAATACCCATTTTGGTTTGCTTGAGTGACGCGTGGGGAGAGTAGGATGATCTGGTTTGCAATCGGGGAAGGTTCCCTCTTCCTCTCTCTGGTCCTCTCTCACCCTTGTATTATTCCATAATTGGTAGTTGTTCGAGTCGACTTGGGATTTGTGCAATTTGCTCGGGAAATGGGAGGTTGGTCGAGATAAGCTTCTCTTCCTTCTCCTAAAGTGAGGATTCTTCGAATACAGGGCACAAATTGACATGGAGAATGGCACAACATCATGGACATAATTGATACAAGGGAGAACAAGGCTGGAATGTTGCCAACCTAGGAGAGGCCAACTGAGAAGCTATGGGTGTTCTAACTTGACAACAGGGAATTCATTGCACATTGTCCCCATAGGGCCAGGTGATATGCGTGTAGTCTTTCTGGGTCGAGACTAAGTACTTCTCAATATAGATCAGATACATTACTTATTTAATGAACCTAAAAAAAATACTTTTTTGCATATAAATAAGTTCAGAGGGAGTAAGTCTATCAAAATTCCATGCATTTAAGATATGGTCTTGTTCAAAGAAAGGAGGCAAACAGCTCCAACACTTCCTAATTTCCTGGACTTGGTTCTTGTGGTTATGCAGCAATTTTTTGACCCAGTATACTCACCACACATCAACTATTGGGCTTAATGCGTGGCCCAATAAATTTAGGATAGGCTTTGATACCATCTAAGGATTTTGGTCGAATCCCATTTTTGAAAATCGGCGTGTAAGATGATTGGTTTCACTTGCTTATAAAGTCTTGTGAGGCCTTACCTCCAGTCAATGTGGGACTTGAGTTTTTCTCAATAGTACAATCACTTTTGATGTGTAAAATTTAAGAGATTTCGTGGCTCGGTTATTTAATCCAAAAGCTATGTATCGTATGATGCCAATAAAATTAATTTTAGATCCTTAAACTTAAATCTATGTAATAAGAATCTTAACCAAAACAGTGCAAAATTCAAAACATGATTATTATCATTGCAAACAAAAGTTTGGAGTTGTAGAATCTTAACCAAATACCCATTTTGGTTTGCTTGAGTGACGCGTGGGGAGAGTAGGATGATCTGGTTTACAATCGGGGAAGGTTCCCTCTTCCTCTCTCTGGTCCTCTCTCACCCTTGTATTATTCCATAATTGGTAGTTGTTCGAGTCGACTTGGGATTTGTGCAATTTGCTCGGGAAATGGGAGGTTGGTCGAGATAAGCTTCTCTTCCTTCTCCTCAAGTGAGGATTCTTCGAATACAGGGCACAAATTGTCATGGAGAATGGCACAACATCATGGACATAATTGATACAGGGGAGAACAAGGCTGGAATGTTGCCAACCTAGGAGAGGCCAACTGAGAAGCTATGGGTGTTCTAACTTGACAACAGGGAATTCATTGCACATTGTCCCCATAGGGCCAGGCGATATGCGTGTAGTCTTTCTGGGTCGAGACTAAGTACTTCTCAATATAGATCAGATACATTACTTATTTAATGAACCTAAAAAAAATATTTTTTTGCATATAAATAAGTTCAGAGGGAGTAAGTCTATCAAAATTCCATGCATTTAAGATATGGTCTTGTTCAAAGAAAGGAGGCAAACAGCTCCAACACTTCCTAATTGCGTACACTTGGTGCTTGTGGTTATGCAGCAATTTCTTGACCCTTGTGCAACAATAGAGAGTTGCATTAACATCCTATACTAGTATCTAGAATCTAGCATTATAGATTTAAATAATCATGATGATCAGTAATTAGATTTAGTCATAGATGGACTTAAGCCCTTACAATACTTAAATCTGACATGTGAATTTAAATCCCCAAGGTCTCTTTGACATCAATAAAAGGTGAGCCAAGTTAAATTTGCGCAGAAATTAAAAACAAATAACTAGAGAATAATAAAAGCCAAACTAGACATCCCTGAAGCGAACGCCAAACTAGCTAACTCACGATACATTTTAAGTTCCAGTGAAGATGAAATGCAATCTTCCAGGGCAGATAAATGAATCATCAAAGCGTCATTTCATTATTATCTAAATAAAAATGTCTACTAGATTCCTGAATCCGGATAGGTAACTTATATCTTAAAGTCCCAAGGATGGTGATACAAGGATCAATCATTTAGCAAAAATTTTACTACAGTTAGTTGAGTAAACTGTAAAATTTGAGTATAGTTATTTACTCAGTAAATATCACTAAATAAAAATAGGTCATGATATCTAATCTCATCGTTCATTCTTTAAAAAGAACAGGAAAAAAGTGAGTAAATTATGCTGCGCCGGGTGCAAATTTACATCCCATGAGTGTAAAGTTACGAATGGCACGCGCAACTTCAAGCCAGGGTGTGTGAAGTATTCCCAATATCATCACACAGCCAACTGGTGCTACCTCCATCGATGGCATATGTGCTCTCAATCCATGGCATGGTAAGGAATAGACAATTAATCATGGCAATCAATCTCACTCCAACTTTACACGCTTAGAATTGGCTTGTCTCAACCATTCAATGCATTCCTCTGCAGTTCCAGATGGATAGGCAAGTTGCCAAGCCATTGCTTTATCCAGCTGCAAATAAAAATGGAACAGAATATGAAAACCAAAAATTGAAGGCAGATTGCACGCCTCTGGGAGTGAAAATGCAGTAAGCTGAATGACTTACCCACTCCTTAACGAGTGGTCCTCCTTTAAGCTGTAGAGTACTCATCACATCTTTGCCATTAATCAACTGTTTTACGTCCCATACTTTCTCAAGGCCTGCAATCCACCCAAAAGTGATAATCAAAAACTAATTTGAGGCCTAGCAAACAATTAGAAAATCACCAGCATATAGTAAAACACATCTTTTGTCAAACACTCATTTTTGTCTGACAAGATAAACAATAACATTTTCCTCTTGCTTTTGATCTTTTTCTCCTATGAAAAAGCTGGCTGTTATTGTTTGACTTTTGATTTGTTTCTGTTTCTTATTCTTTTATTTAGTCTTAAACTACACATTTCATCAAAAGAAAAGTAGTTTATTAACATTCAAATAGAAATGATCTGTCCCTAATTCAGACGCTGCATGCCAGCAGCATTTGACAGCATTGTCACATTACAGAATGTTAACTCCCAATTGTTCTTCACCTTAACCAATTCATTTAAGCTATCTTATTTTAGTGAACTTCTCGACAACCAACTCATTTAAGCTATCTTATTTTAGTGAACTTCTCGACATGACTGCACTGCAAGGACACAATCAGCCTTCCTACGTTAGAGCAAAGCGTCCCAATCCAAAGGAAGAAAAGAATCAAAAGCCAAATTGAGCATTATTCAGATGAAAGAAACTTATTGAATACGCAACAGAAAAAGAAATGCAAGTTCAAATACTCTGCAAACATAGCATCATCACCATGAATAATACTGAAAACTGACAGAATAATTAAAAGCTGCAGTAAATTTTGAGATATTGCTACAGACATTTGACTAATTTAAAAGCCTCACCTAGTTTGATTATAGAATTCTCCACAGCCTTAAATAGATCTCTTTGTTTGCCCAACCGTGAGTACTCATCCTCAGTGTCACTAACGTCAATGGGATGTAATAGTATGGATACCAACAGTGCAACTCGCCAAAAATCTTTAATCTCTCTTAAGAGAAATCCTGTATAAATAAAATATAAAAGCTCAGTCATATCAGATATAATTCATAATGCACAATAGCTGAGCAGCAACGTCAATTAGAATCAAATACAGAAGAGCAGGGAAGAATCGCAGTGAAACACTCCTTCAATTTATACATCATCAAAAATTCCAACTCTTGTTTTTTCCTTTTATTATGCAATTTAGTCAAATGGCCTAAATTGTATGACCACTTGATACTGACAGGTGTGGTGTTGCTTGCGGCTTTACCACAGCAAAAGCATAGCGTAGGAAAAATGTGACTGCAAGATGAAGAGGAGTGTGGCTCGTGGGCTGTGGCTCCTTTCCACCAGAAAGCCAACAAACTAATTGAAACAACATATAGAATCCCGATAACAAGGTCAACATGAAAAACTATAACTGAAGATCAAGGTCAACAACGGCTAAACTACAAGAAAAGCTTGCTGCTTATGCATTACCAGGGTAGCAAAGCAAGAACACTTTACCTGTTAGTACCCGGACTTTAGAAGAGACAGGGACATCAATCAAGTCTCTCATCCAATCGAGATGGACAACTTGAACATCCGCATTAGATGTAAGATAAGGAATCAATGACAAAAATTTATATGATGCTCGGTGTAAATCAAGCACCTGCATTTTGAGAAAAAAACTAAGAAAACATTAAACAATATAAATATCAACTAATGTAATACAGAAACAATCTACATTCTATGCTATATAAAATATCTGTTTGAAATACATTATGGCTCAAAGGAAACTGACCATTTCTGCATCCTTAGCTTTTCGCTTGAGCGACTCACGGATAATATGATTGACAACAGGAATCTAAAATTCAGAATCATATATTAGGCTATTGGACCAACATGTCATTTGACGTAATAACCACAGAATAGACACTGTACAATGATCATACACCCCTTTGAACACGGCACATAAACGACCGGCCTTTGTGGTTAAGTTGAAGTGACAATTTTATTCTTAGCTTTCAGTGATAATAAACTTTCATTGATAATAGAGCAAAACATTTATCTTTCATAGAAATGTTTTCAAGAATATTTTTAATGTAGCATACAAAATGATTAATTTAAATAAAAATATAAATTGATGTATTTAATATGAATTTGATATTATAAACTAGAGTAATAGATCTTGTTGAAAAGATTAAACACGATTTTGGTCACGCAGTTCGGCCAATCTTTGCCTACGTCTGCGACTACAGAGCAGCTGTAATTCCGTTTTATTAACTGTATATTCTATATTGAGTACAAGCACTAATGAGTTTAAATAGAGAAAACCTAACGGGCCTGGGCCGAATACATATATAAATAAAACTACTATTTACAACATATCTTAACACTCCCCCTCAAGCTGGAGCGTATAGATTGTAGGCATCCAGTTTGTCACATATGTAAGTTATCATTGGTCCTCGAAGAGCTTTTGTGAAGATGTCGGCCAATTGATCATTAGAACTAACAAATGAAGTAACAATGTCACCGGACACAATCTTCTCACGAACAAAATGACAATCAATTTCAATGTGTTTGGTTCGCTCATGAAAAACTGGATTGGACGCAATATGTAAGACTGCTTGATTATCACAGATGAGACTCATAGTGCCTATTTTACAGAAGCGCAACTCTTGGAGAAGATGTTTCAGCCATGTAAGCTCCTGAGTGGTAAGCGCCATAGCTCGATATTCAGCCTCAGCGCTGGATCTGGCAACAACATTTTACTTTTCCATGAAATTAGATTTCCACCAATAAGAGCACAATACCCAGATGTAGACCTTTATCAAAGGGACAACCAGCCCAATCAGCATATGTGTAAGCCACAACATTTGAATCGCCTCTATCCGTGTAAACAAAACCTTTTCCAGGAGCTCCTTTGATGTACCTCAGAATTCTAACCACAGCATCCCAATGACTGTCACAAGGGAAATTTAGGAATTGACTCACCACACTAACAGCGTATGAAATATCTGGCCTCGTCATGGTCAAGTAATTCAACTTCCCAACTAGCCTCCTATACCTTCCTAGATCTGAAAAGGACTCCCCCTGATCCGGTAAGATCTTGTCATTAGGATCCATAGGAGAATCAATTGGCTTGCAATCTAGCATGCCGGTTTCTTCTAAGATATCCAAAGCATACTTTCTCTGAGAAATAGCAATCCTTGCCTTAGAATGAGCTACCTCAATGCCAAGAAAATATTGTAACTTCCCAAGATCTTTGACCTGAAAGTGGTGGACTAGATGTTGTTTAAGTCCTGCAATCCCATCATGATCATCACCTGTAATGACAATATCGTCGACATAGACAACCAGATAAATACATTTGTGAGAGGAGAATTTGTAAAAAACCGAGTGATCAGCTTCACTCCGAATCATGTCATAGTCTTCAATGACACTGCTGAATCTCCCAAACCATGCTCAAGGAGATTGTTTAAGACCATACAAAGCTTTGTGAAGTTAACAGACATACCCACGACACTCCCCCTGAGCAACAAAACCTAGTGGTTGCTCTAGATAAACTTCTTCTCCTAGATCACCGTGGAGAAATGCATTTTTGATGTCAAGTTGATACAATGGCCAATGTCGCATTGCAGCCATAGAAAGGAATAGACGAACAAAAGCCATTTTAGCCACCGGTGAGAAAGTATCACTGTAATCAAGACCAAAAACTTGAGTAGCCCTTAGCCACGAGGCGGGCTTTCAGACGATCAATACTTCCGTCTGGACCAACTTTGACAGTATATACCCAACGACACCCAACAATAGATTTACCAGGAGGAGGTGGCACAAGCAAGGTAGTCATAATCTCGATTAAAAACGTAAAATAGTACGATTTTACGATTATGCTAACCCTTAGCGATTATGGTGATGAGCATAATCGTAAAATAGTGGAATCGGGTGGAATCGCATCTGAAAATCGTGTAATCGTGTAATCGTTGGCGATTTTACGTGTACAAAGTTGTTGTTGCCGCTTGAGAGATAGAGGAGCGCTGTTCTGTAACTTCTGTTGCTGTTGCTGCATTTTTCGTGGGTAAGGAAGACGGGTCAAGAAGACCCAATTCGTGACCCAGTTAATTAGGGTTATGTTGAGTTAAAAAATTTACTACCCGAGTAAAAAGTAAAAAATTCACTTAATAGGTTAACTCAGTTTTAAAATAAAAATCTAATTTATTTATTAATGAATGAAAGACACGTTTCTTCCAATTCTCAGCCACGTTTCCAAATCTGATGGCTTTGATTTTTTTCTCTCAGACACGTTTCTAAATCTTGAAGGAACACGTTTCACTCACAGTCACAACAACGGCTCTCTCTCTCTCTCATTTCCCTCAAAACAAACTTCTCCCAACACTTTTCTTCCATTTTATCACACTTCTCTGTTTGTTTCCCTCTCGCACTATCCTCTGTTTTTCTTCCTTTAATGGCTGAAAATGCTAATGCCGCCACCGGTCTTGACCCCGTCGAAGTCACCCTTGTCCCTAGTGCTGCTAGTAGAAAGCCTAGAAATTTTGCTGGAAATAGGAGTGATGTTGCTTGGCAGCATGGAGTTTCAGTTGATGGAGAAGCTTTAAAGATTCAATGCAAATTTTGCCACAAGATAGTTTCAGGAGGGGTATATCGTTTTAAGCATCACTTGGCCGGAACACAAAAAGATACTGGAGCTTGTTTGGCTGTTCTGGAGGAAGTGAAGAAAGTCATGCTTGTAGTTGTTACTAGGTTGCAGTCAAGATTGATCCAAAAAACAAGAACTGAGGTGGAGGATGAGCTTCAGGTTGGTGAAAAAAGGAAAACTGATGAGGTAGAGTTTGTTGGCAGCCCCTCTAATATTAAAGATATGTTTAAGAAGAGGGGATTTAGCTCACAACCCACCATCAATAATGTGCTGAAGAAGGAATTGAAAGAAGATGCATATAAAGATATTGCAAGATTTTTTTACAACAATGCCATTCCCTTCAATGCAGCAAGGAGTGAAGAATTTAGTATTATGCTTGACTCTGTTTCAAGACATGGCATAGGATTTAAGTCACCATCCTACAATGATATTAGAGTCAAGTATTTGAAGCAACAAGTTATTGCTACAAATGATGATTTGGCATTACATAGAGCTACATGGAAGAAAGTAGGTTGCACCATAATGACAAATGGATGGACCGACAAGAGTAGGAGGTCAATAATTAACTTCTTGGTGAATAGTCCAAGGGGAAGCGTTTTTCTTAAGTCAATTGATGCTTCTGCTTATTCTAAAACAGCTGATAGAGTCTTTAAGATGATTGATGCAATTGTTGAGGAGGTTGGTGAAGAGAATGTTATCCAAGTTGTGACGGACAACGCAGCAAACTACAAATTCGCTGGCGAAAAGTTGATGGAGAAAAGGAAAAGCTTGTATTGGACGCCTTGTGCAGCGCATTACATTGATCTGATGTTGGAAGACCTTGGGAAGAATATACCTATTCATCAAGAGACGATTCCAAAGGCTAGAGAGATTACTGTATTTATTTATAAAAGGACGTCTCTCATTACTCTCCTTCACCGCCACACAAAAGGAAAAGATTTGGTGAGACCTGGGTTAACTCGGTTTGCCACTTCTTACTTAACAATGAGGTGTCTTTATGAGAACAAGGGAGCTTTGATTAGAATGCTCGCAGATGATGAATGGAAGAAAGGTGGGTTTGTAAAGATGAAGGGTGGGAGATCGGTTGAAGATGCAGTTATGGATAGAAACTTTTGGAAGAACATTGCTATTTGTTTAAAGGGTGCTGGTCCTCTTATTAAAGTACTTCGATTGGTTGATTCAGATGGCAAACCAGCCATGGGGTACATTTATGAGGCCATGGATCAAGCCAAAGAGAACATTCAGAAAGAGTTCAATGGTGTCAAAACAAGGTGCATACCTATATTTGTTCCTATCTAATTTTACTTTTAGTTTTTAAATTGAATACTAATTTAATGTATTCTATTTTTTAGTTATATGCCTATATGGAACATCATTGATGATAGATGGGATAGGCAGCTCCATAAGCCTTTGCACGCAGTAGGCTATTTTCTAAATCCTGAATTGCACTTTGGTCCTCATTTTAAAGTTGATAAGGAAGTTAAGTCGGGTGTACTTCAATGTATTGAAAGGATGGTTCCTGATCTTGAAGAACAAACTTTGATTGATGTTCAAATGGATGCTTTCCATGCAAGAGAAGGCTTGTTTGGTAAGCCTATGGCCATTAGAGCAATTGGTAAGAAGACTCCGGCAGCATGGTGGGAGTCTTATGGAGATGAACATCCAGAGCTCCAAAAGTTTGCCATTCGTGTCCTAAGTTTGACATGTAGCTCCTCTGGATGTGAGCGTAATTGGAGTGCTTTCGAGATGGTAAGTTTTCAAAATTATGGACTTTGCCATGTAAAATATCTACTAGCATTTGCTTATGATATTCGCATGTGTATTTGTTTAGGTACACACAAAGAAGAGAAACCGTTTGAAGCAAAAGACAATGAATGATCTTGTTTTTGTGATGGCTAACTCAAAGTTAAACAAAAAGAAACAATTTAGAAGGCCACCTGAGGAGACAAAGTTTGATGATGTTTCTTCTGATGAAGAATGGATTAATGAAAATGATGCAAATCCAAATGAAGTTGAACTTGAGGATGATGATGGTATTCCACCTGATGATGAGGTTGAGGCTTTTCTTACTAGTTTGGAAGATGAAGATGGAAGAAATGAAGATCTTTTGAATGATGATGATTTTACTTTTGGTGACTTTTGAGGATGATGATGGTATTCCACCTGATGAAGAGGTTGTCGCTTTTTTTTGCTAGTTTGGAAGATGAAGGTGGAAGAAATGAAGATCTTTTGAATGATATGATTTTACTTTTGATGAGGTTATGGCTTATTAGTTGTGTTTTATGAACTTATGACTTGTCAAACTTAATATTAATTAAGTATTTGAAGTATTTATATATAATACACCTTCAATTTATGTGTTTGATGAATTTTGTATAATCTTACGATTATACTTACGATTCCACGATTTACGATTATACATCTCCTTTCCGATTATATGTATAATCTCGATTCTGACTACCTTGGGCACAAGAGTCCATGTCTGGTTAGATTCTAAGGCTGTCATCTCATCAATCATAGCCTGTCGCCAACCTGAATGAGAAAGAGCTTCCTGTGTGGACTTAGGAATGATGATGGAAGAAATAGCAGACACAAATGTATAATGTGAAGGTGATAAGCGGTGATAACTGAGGAAATTATAAATAGGATGAGGGTTACGGGTGGAACGTGTACCTTTACGCAGGGCAACGTGAGGGTTGTCTGACTCCGTAAGCGGATCCGGAGTAGGAGAGGAAACCGGGGCAGGAGATGAGTCACTAGGATCTTCTGTAGGAGGTGGGTCGACAGGAGGGAGACGAGCACGACGTTGATAAGTTTGCAAGGGAGGAGGACTAGGAGGACTAGGAAGTTCCGTAGGAGAAGGGTGATTTATCTGATCAATGATGGGTGTGAGTGGAACTACCGGGACAGGGTCAGGAATAGGTAATACTTGAGAGACGGACTCCGATTCAATGGGAGATGCAAAGAAGGGTGCATCTTCAAAGAATGTGACATCGGCAGACATGTAGAAGCGATGTGTGGAGGGAGAGTAGCATCGATACCCTTTTTGAACTCGTGAATAGCCCAGGAAGACACACTTAACTGCACGTGCAGACAATTTATCAAGTTTCGGAGAGACTCGAGGAGAAATACGGAACAAGGGTTCATCGGGAAACAATATTGAATGAGGAACCCTATTTTGGATAGTAGAGGATGACATTCTATTAATCAAGTGCCCTGCAGTGAGGACAGCATCCCCCCAAAACTTCAAAGGGGCATTAGCATAAATAAGCAAAGTGTGTGCTGTTTCAATGATATGACGGTTCTTACGTTCAGCAATCCCATTTTGTTGTGGGGTATGGGGACGAGATGATTGATGTATGACACCATTTTCAACCATAAAAGAATTAAATGATGCAGAAAAATACTCTTTCGCATTATCACTACGTAAAGTGCGAATAGAACAACCAAATTGATTTTTGATTTCTTTGAAGAAATTTTGAAAAACACCAAGAAGTTCAGATCTATCCTTAAGTAGGTATATCAACGTACATCTAGAAAATTCATCAATAAAAGTGACAAAATATCAATGTCCTACAACTGAAGTAACTCGACTTGGTCCCCATACATCTGAGTGAACAACATCAAAAGGAGAACGAGCTTGTGACTGAGTACTGCTAGGGAAGGAAGAACGAACATGTTTCCCAAGCTGACAAGACTCACAATCTAATGACTGCAGATGAGACAAATGTGGAACCATAACTTTGAACTTCTTGAGACTTGGATGACCTAACCGACGATGAAGAAGAATTGGAGACTCTTTAGTAGAAGTGGAGGCAAGTGTAGATGAAGGTTGGATGGGCTGGAGGTAGTAAAGTCCATGTGACTCATATCCTATACCAATCGCCCGCTTCGTACTCCGGTCCTGTATAACAAAATAATCATCATCAAAAGTTACAGAACATTTTAGACTTCGAGTCAGACGACTAACTGAAATTAAATTAAATGGGCAATTGGGAACAAGAAGAACATTGTCAAGGGGTAAGGATGGAAGAGGAGTGGCTTCACCAATGCCACTAGCTTTAACTTTTGATCAGTCGGCAACAGTAATATAATGTGGGGTATTAGGTTGGGGTATTTTGGATAAAAGAGATGGATACCAACCACGCAATCGGAAGCTCCAGTGTCCATAATCCAGGAGTCAACAGGTGATGATTGAGAGTAACAGACTGTAGAATTACCAGAATGAGCAACTGTTGCCGATGATGAAGTTTGGGAAGCCTTATACTGCAAGAATGCATTATACTCCTCATCAGAAAGAACATTTTGTTTAGTGTTTCTCTATTTAGAATCATTAACCTAAGCCACATTTACTGGTTTCTCTGGAAAGCCATGAAGCGAATAACACTTGTGTTCAGTATGACCAAGTCTCTTACAATAAGTGCACTGAGGGTGACCTCCAACACGACCTCCTCGACCACCCCCACGACCACGATAAGATCCTGTGTGGAGGGAATATCTGATAAGATCCTGTGTGGAGGGAATATCTGATGCAGAAAGAATGTTGCTCCGGACTGACTCATACTTTTGATGAAGGCCATGAAGGACATAGATCATGGAAACATTGTCCAGTTTCTCGAGCATTTTCTTTGAGTCAGTGTCGGTCACAAAGAGCTTGAACTCGTTTACAGCTGACTGAGCTTTGTTTGCATATATCATGATGTTGTCTTCTGTCATTTAAAGGGTGGCTAAACTATGAATAACACCATAAAGGCGCTGAATATCATTAGAATACACGTTCTTAGCCTTCTGTCAAATATCATACCAAGTGGTGTATGAGCGATAGTGGACCAACAAAGAGGGTTCAATAGTTTGCCACAGAAGAGAGACTAATTGACAGTTTGCTTGTTCCCAATTTTGACGCAGATCTTTATTAACATCTGAAGAATTTTTGGTACGGTGATCTAAACGATTTTGCCCCTTAAACCACATTTCGACAGATGCCGACCAATTCAAATAATTATCACCATTGAGCTTCTCCGTTGTTATAGAGGGATTACCGGAGAAAACATAAGACACAAGAGTCTTACCCGAGGACCTAGACTTTTCCTTTTCAACAGCCATACTCATAAACCAAAAAATTATCAGAACAGAAATAAACCAAAAGTAACCAGCAATAACCAATAACCAGTAGAAGAAATAACCAGTAGAGAGAAATAACCGGCAACAACAGTAACCAGTAGAAGAAATAACCAGCAACAACAGTAACCAGCAACAATAACCAGCAAAAGAAATAAACCAGCAAACCAATAGAGAGAAGGCACCTGAAACGTGAAACCCACGGACCAAAAATTATCAGAACAGATAGATCGTTGAATTCCGAGCAGAATGGCACCAGCGGCGCGAAAAATGGAGCAGAGGAGGGCAGCGCGTGGCTTACACGCGCCGGAAGGTGGCTGGTGCAAGGGCGGCGCCGGCGCGTGGAGGCGCGTCTGACGTCCGATGGCCACGAAATTTTATGGGGTGGCTCGGAATTTGATTGCGAGGCTGATGGTAGAGGCGGTGTAGCAAGATCAGACGTGGAAGATGGACTTTTGCACAAAAACAGTGGGTCACGTGAGAAATAGACCACCTAGGGCTGCCTAAGGTGGATTTTAGGACAGGACAGCTAGGGTTTTTGAAGAGCTTGACTGTAGGCTCTAGATACCATGTTGAAATGATTAAACACGATATTGGTCACGCAGTTCGGCCAATCTTTGCCTACGTCTGCGACTACAGAGCAAGCTGTAGTTCCGTTTTATTAACTGTATATTCTGTATTGAGTACAAGCACTAATGAGTTTAAATAGAGAAAACCTAACGGGTCTGGGCCGAATACATATATAAATAAAACTACTATTTACAACATATCTTAACAGATCTTATTTAGAATTGGCTTGCAGGCTTTCTAGACCACATGTTCAATCTTGGCTGGGTCATTTAATTATCATGTGAAACTTGAACTCATATTTAAGCTCTAAATTGAACCGAGCTGTCACTGCCAAGATTGTCAAAAAAACTAGAGTCAATTGCCATCCCATGTACTGTGCAGATTCAGGTCTCTACGAATCTGATTAACATTAGAAACTTCCCTAACCACCAACCTCGACAAACTCAAGTTGAAAATCTAAATGTAGACATTGTGCTGGAGCCTAGATGTGCCAATTCCAAGCACATAGCTCAAACTTAATTCACTTGCACTTTATTTAATATTGCAAAATCACACATATACTACATAGATAAAGGATAAGGTGTGTACCTTCTTGCCTTTCTTTTCGCTATAAGTGGTATTTCGAAGTGGGAGAAACAAAGTAGCACAACGTGTTAGCCTTCTTTGTTCAGCCTAAAATACACAGAAATTGTGGATCAGCCAGCACATAATAGTCAAACAAACCTATAATGAGAGGAATAACCAAGCAACTTCCTACCAGAAGTATAAACGTAACAAGAGAATACGAAGTAAAAATGAAAGCTTAACTCATCACTTAGTATACTTACTGTAAAAATTGACTCTCCAAGTAAATGGATAAGATTCTGTGCATTATCCATGTAAGAAATGCAAAGCCTGGATTAAGTGAAAGAATTACGTGGTCAGCTTGACCAACAATATTAAATCTCCATGCAAGAGAATAGTCAAAAACATAAATAAAGTACAAAGCAAGATTATAGGATTTTGGCAGTGATTACATGTATGAATAGGCGAACACAAGGGGTGACAAAGAGTACTGATATTTATGAATATTCAGTGAACAGAGCAGTAGCTCTGCTGTAAAAAGAGAAACCCTTGGAAGATAGTCTTTTCTCCTACTCTCATTCTTCTAATAAATCCACGTTCTTTCTTTTCACCTCCTATCAATTTTCCAATTCTTTTCCTGGGTATCTAACAACACGGCACAGATTTAACCCATGCCAATGGCCCAATTTATACTAACAATTAGGCGAACTATTAGAGTAGTACTGCTGGTGAGTCAAGCCCAATAACATTTCTAACCTAATAAGACTAAACATTATCAAAATCATGATATTCTAATCACATAGTTGACAGATTTCAAATCATAGTCCAAGCATATGATCGAGAGCGCATATTCAGACTGTTCATAAAGGAAGATCAAAGCTAGTAAAGTTTTTTCTCTTCAGAAGGTTTGGCATTTGTCAGGTTCCTATATATTTGCTATAACATTTGAGATAAAAAAAAGAAGAGAAAATAATGATAAATCTCCATTGTGTGTGAATACACTTAAACACATCAGAATTTATACTGTTTCAAATATGATTTTCATAAAATAAAAAATAGATTATTATCAGACTCCGTTGACTAGATCTTTTTTCTGGCAAAGAGGAAATAAAATGCAGCTAACTCTTATTCTATGCAGAAGACATGAATCATGAATGTGATCGTCATTAATAAAAGGATTTGCAATCATTCTGCACCTTCCAACCCATCAAGAAACGTTTTATGAATTTTTCCAAACCCTATACCTTTCATATCCATCTGAAATGGCAGGTTCGTACTCAGCAGGAAGACTAAAAACAATCCAGAATAATGTCAGCTCACAAATATAAGTCATTGCTTTGACAGGTTGATTTCCAGATATCATAAGATCAATCTACAGACAGAGAAATAAACATGAGATCATAAAAGGCTAGATTTTCAGTGCAAACAAAAAATATGAGCAATTTCCACATAATAAGCCCCGATAGCATTTAGAAAATAATATTTTAAATTATTTCTAGCAAAGAAATGGAATCATTAAAAATGCACCTCTGTTCCAATGCGCTCTCTGCTAATTTTAGCGGCCAGAGCATCTTTCACATCATCACATGCAGCAGCTCCTTTCAGATCTTCATCAAGAGTAAACTCAAATCTAGCAGCTAAGAGAAATATCAAATAAATTCTCTCTTCAATATGGCGGCAAAATAAGTTCAAATTCAAACTACACTTAAAAGCATAAGACATACGTTCACAGCATATATACAAAAATATGGAAGTCATGAAAATTTATAATTACCAAATCGAATGGCTCTAAGAACTCGCAATGGATCATCAAGAAATGTGGCCTTCGGAGGTAAAGGAGTCACTATCTTTCCAGACTTAAGGTCCGAGATTCCTGCAGAGTGCCAAAGAGATTATTAGATGAACAAAGAAGCAACCCTTAAGTACTTGAATAAAAGATAAGATCCATTATAACCTCTTTCAGTGAAATCTTCAACTGCATCAGTATTGATATTATAAAATAAGCTGTCATGCAAAAATAAATTGTTTAATGAAATTATCATTTAAAATGTGCAAAAAGAAATGAATAGTAGAGCACACTCAAACAAACAATGCCATAGCGTCCTATCATAAATAATGTCCAGAAACAAATAATCTGAATCTAAATCCTTATTAATGGTTAGATCTTCAGTTATTCTAGGTCTCTAGCAATTGGACTGCTACCTCGACCCTCTCCCTAAACCAGCATATAATATCAATAAAATGAAAAATTGATTGGTTGGTATATTTATTAACTGTATCATTCCATGCACATAAAAACTGGAACATTCAACAAAGCTTTTTTAAAAAAACAACAAACTTCTCCTAGTTTTGAACTTCTTTTTCTCTATCAGTATCTAATAATACTTATTATTTATAAAGTAGGGAACGGTACCTGTTAATTGTTAAATCCCTCCTATAAGCATCCTCTTCAGCTGTGCCAAATCTTTGCTGTTAGACATGAAGTAAATTTTACTCTTGTAGAATTTGACTAGGATAGGTGAAAATAAGGGAGGACCAGATATGCCAAATGTAAGATAGAACACACACAGACACATCTTGGCATAATATTAGCTTAAATATCAAGAAATATTGCAAAATAGTTTAAATTGAGCGGAACAGAATGGAATGGAGCGGAATGAAACAAAATTTTCATTCCATTGTTTGGGAATTTTATGACGGAGCAGAACAAAGTTTCCATTCCATTGTTTGGACATCGAACCAAGGTAGTTAAATTCGAGATTTTACCTAAACTCGGGAAGGGACTTGAGAATCGTAACACGATTCGTAAGAGTCTACATATTTTACAAACTTATATAAATGTACATATTAATTCATATATACGCATGTAAAACACCATTAGTAAGCTTCAACTCAAAATACTAACAAGAAAGTCATACATAATTCAAAGTACCACAACTTAACAAGTAATAATTCCAAATGGCAACTCCAAAACACAAATTTTCAACAAAAAAGTGCCAAAAGACATTATGACACAAAACAAAGGTTAATCAATAAGTGAATGACACAAAAATAGAAGCAAAATAGTTTATAAAACAGAATCAAAATAGAATACAAAACAGAGGTTAATAGAATACAGAAGGAAGATCAAAATACATAATAGAATAAAAACAGAGGTTAACAAAACAAAACAAAAAAAAACAGAGGAATAAGCAGCAAAGAGAGAAACAGAGGAAACGAGATACAAAACAGAGGTTATCAGTAGAACTAGAAATGAAAAAACTGAGGTCAAGAGAGAAAGAAAACGAGATACGTTGAAGAAACAGCAGGGAGATGCGAAGAAGAAGCAGGCAGCAGCGAAGAAACAGTAGCTCATGAGGAAGAAGAAGCTAGGAAAAGAAGCAGTAGCTCTCTGGTTTTTCGTTTATGCGTTGCGTTAAACACCGAGAGAAACTTCTTTTTTTTATTTTTATATTAGTTTTTTTTTAACATTACAGTAAAAAAATAAGTAAAAAACAAGTTACTGAGTAACTAATAGTTACATAACTATTAGGTTTTTTTAACATATGGGCATTACAAATAAAACCCTACCCGCAAAGCCCAAATTTATGCAATACGGGTTAGAACACCCAATACGGGTTGAAGCGCCGTTTTTGCGTTCTTTACGCTTTAGCACTGCGTGTTTAACGACTTCACCCAGAAACGAGTTCTGCCATGGATGAGCTCGCAGAGCTCTCTGAAAATCGTTGAATTAGAACATTTTTATTCCTTTTTACCCTTATCTAAAAAATATAATAAAAAGGTATTATCAGTAATTATTATGTTATAATTAAAATGTAAAATATCTTTATAGAAGGTATATTACTATGTACTTTTTATAATATAGTAGAATGGTAGTGTGTGTGCGTGTGTGTGAGTCTATATATATGCTCTCACGAAGATAAGATTTGATGTACTTATTCATAAACAACGAAAGTATGTTCGCCGAGATAAAGAAAAATGATGGCTGCTTACAAAACACTTTGAGTTTTGTTTTTTTTTTTAGAAAAAATGTGAAATAATGAAAGAAACACAAAAAGAAACAATGGAAGGATAGAAGGATTGGACACAAAAAGAAACACAAAAAATGGAAGGAAGAAAAAGAAACACTTGATCAACAGAGAAGGATAGAACATTAATGCAACTGAATAGCGTAATTAAAAAGAATATAACATCAACGTAACTGAATGAAAATGACGTTTAAAAAATTCACAGTTTATTGGGAGCTTAATAATAAATATTGAAATGAAGAGTAAAAAGAAACAATGTTCTACAAGAAAAGTAGGGATAAAATATAAAACTACATTAGTGTGTCTTTTCATCCCATTCCGTTCAATTTGGGAGGTAAGAAAAAAGAAGGGAAGGAATGGAATTGGATGGAATAGATACCATCACTTACCATTCCATTCCATAGTTTTTTAAAATATCCAAGCAAGGGAACACCATTCCATCCCATACCACCAATCCAAACATACCCTAAGGAAATTTACCTTAAATATAATTAAATATAATACATGCTAACTTAGAAGAAAATGGCAAAATATGTTTTATGTCAAAAATGAACCCAAAAAAAGCAACATCATAAAACCAACTCCGAGCAAAACAAAACATGTCACACAAAGTTATAGTACAGCTGAACAAGGAAACCTGAAAACAACTAGAAAACTGAAAAACTATATACCTTAGAAGGAATGCGGCTATTCTCAGTGTATTCTTCACTTCTTAAATTGACAAAATCAATCCACATGTCAAACAAACGCATCCTGGCTGTTTCCAAATGTTTGGACTGGTCAGGATTGCTGCAAAACAATATTAAATTTCAATGAAAAAAATTCAAAAATGCATACAAAACATAATTGATTGACTGATTTCGAGTTGTGAAGTTATGTGAAAAGGCAACTAAGCACAGCGCACTAAATGAACAGATGGGTTTGAAATAAAAATAGCAAAAAGAAAAAAAGGACACAAAACAGCAAGTCCCAAAAACTATCCACAAGATTTTTTTTTTCGTTACCATGTTTTTGGTGCACAGTTTCCACCGACTTTGCCGATGACTAATCTATGCCGGGGAACCTAGCTGGCCACGAGTACCCGGCTTTGCTGGCCCATGTGGTTCTCCCCTCCCAACAAAGTTTTTGCCACCCCCAAGATTCGAACCCGAAACCTTGGAGTGGGATCCAAGTCCAGTTACCACTTGGACCAACCCTTGTTGGTAAACTATCCACAAGATAAATGCACAACAACCACCAAAACAAAATTAAAAATCCCATGGACAGCATTACATTTGCCTTTTATTTTCTTCAATTCATGATGTATAGATTTGATTTTTTATTAAGTATATCAGAAGATTAGCTTGCTAGAGCAAGTAAAATTGGGCAATTTGACAAATGAGAAGATGAAAATGGAAAAAAACGGTACCTTTCAATAACACAAACTCCCTGTGCATCTTCACCAATGGACTGCAAGTACTCCCTCACCTTATCCACAAACTCAGTACCCATCATATTATCAAGAGCAATGTCAATGTCATAGCAATCTTTTCCTAGAAGCTTCACAAACAATCAAACACCAAATAACCAATTAAAAAACAAGAAGAAGCCGTGAACAATGAGTTAGGGCTAGAAATGGTTTTAAGTTTGGGGTTTATGCATACCTTGTCGCGAACCCAGCCGCCGGCGACTCGGAGCTGAGTTTGAAGTTGGAAATGGCTGAGAGTGGCGAGAAGTCTATCGAAGATACTCTTTTCGATAGCGGAAAGTTCGATTTTATCGCGAACCTGGAGCGTCGACATTGGTATGCAGGCAATACTGTGAAACGACGACGTAGTGACTCGTAGAAGGGTTTTGGCGGGACGGCGAGAGTGAATAGGAAGAATAACGGTTCGTGTATGTGAAAAGTTCGGGCTGGGTTTGGGAATCGTCGCAAGAAGCTTTGTGGCAGTCTTCAGAGCCAGTCTCATGGGACAAGACTGCAATCACTTTTTTTTTTTGGTCAATGTTGCATGATTTCATAACATAAATTAGGCAATGCCTAAACCATACAACAAGAAAACGTAAGAGGTGAACAGAGAGTTACCAGCCGCACCACCCAATAACAAATGAAAGCCCAAAACACCTGGGCCCAGACAAACAAAAACAACAAAAGGAAATAAACCAACAAGTCCACTAAGAACACGGGAAACAAAACAAATTAACCACGGCAAAGCATTACCCTAAACAACAACAAAGCCTTCTCCCTCCTTCGAACTGGGACGACAAAAGCTATAACCCTACTCCCTTCAACAAACTGAAGTAACAACGAATGAAAGGCAACCATTTGCAGAGAACCAGAAGCAAATTTCTTCACCCCATCTGGATCTTCAACTATCAGCACTTTGAAGATGGATATTATACATTCTGGAGATCCAAAACCACAGCTTCCCGAAGACAATTTGGAGGATTAGCAAGCCAATTTCCAACAAGCCACCCTCGATCTGCCAGATACGCTATACAATGAGCAACACCATTCCCTTCCCTTGCCGTCCAGGTAAATTTGCAGATCTGAAATTGATCTTTCAAGTACAAAATGTCCATTAAAATATTCCTGATCTCATGTCTGCTTTGATTTCCTTTACATGATTCAATGAGGCACAAATTGTCAGATTCAACTATAACTGATGGAAGGAACAAATTATGCGCCAGAACCAGAGCTTCACGAAGCCCTAATGCTTCAGCCATAAGAGGAGACGAAGCAAAGATTGGTTTAGCTGTAGCTGAGATACAGGTACCTCTATCATCTCTAATTATAACTCCAATTGTACCTTTTCCATTTCTCTGGCTGTAGGCAGCATCTGAATTAATTTTGTAGAAGTTAGGGTCAGGAAGTTTCCACTTGTGGATTATCTTAGGAATAGGTTGGTTGACTGAGATGTTCTCCCTCTTAGTATAGAGAAGAAACTCACTAACATGGCTTTGAGTTTGAATTACCACAGACAGTGGGTTGGGGATTTTGCTATTAAAAACAAAGTCATTCCTAGCTTTCCATATGAACCATAAAGCATAGAACAATTTAGAAGACAAGTCAGGAAGCACACCTGACTTACAATCAACTCCCAACAACAAGTCTAAGATCCACCTTTGAATAGAAAAAAGCCCCACTCTAGAAGGAGGATTACAGATTTGAAGCCCAAACCAACAAGGCTCAGTCCATGGACAGAGAAGAAAAGTATGCTCAGAAGTTTCAGCTTCCAAACTACAAATAGGGCAATATGGGGAATCACTAATTCTCTTTCTATGAAGAGCTTCTTTCAGAGGAAGAGAATTAGTACAAATTCTCCACATAAAATGCTTAACTTTCTGAACCACATTGGCATTCCAAATAAGCTTCCATAGCATAGGATCATCCAAGGTAGAAGAAGAAGCTGAATTTAGATTAACAGGGTCAAGATCAACCAATCTTCTATAACCAGACTTTATAGAATAGATACCACTAGCTGTATAGGGCCAGAACAGATTATCCTTAGCACATAACCAGGAGATAGGAGTTTGATAAGCCTCAATAGCACTTTTGGACACAAGATTATCTTTCAGAATATTAGAGTCCCACTGATGTGACTCATTAATCAACTCACTCACCTTTGTTAAAGCTACATTTGGTTTCAATATAGCCTTATTTCCTGATGCCAACCAAGTGTCATTAGAAACATGAATATCCAACCCAGCTCCAACAGTCCATCTTCCAGACTCCTTTAAAGCTCTTCTGCCAATCAATAGGCTCTTCCACACCCAAGAGGTGCTTCTTCCTTCACTAGCAGACCAAAAGTCACAATTAGGGAAATAGATACTCTTCAAGTTAGATGCCCAGAAAGATTGAGGGTCCTGAATTATTCTCCAAGCTTGTTTAGAGAGATAAGCTTTATTCAATTTGTTGAAGTCTTTAAAGCCCAACCCCCCTAATGACTTAGGAGAGCATACAAACTTCACACTCTTCCAGTGAATGCCACGGTTTCTACCAGATTTTGCCCACCAGAATCTAGCTACAGCAGCAGTTAGATCATCACAAAAGGTTTTGGGAAGATTAAGGATAGACATAACATAGCTAGGAATTGATTGGATAACAGCTTTTATCATCACTTCTTTACCAGCTTGGTTTAGCAAAGATCCTTTCCAACCTTCCATTCTAGCCAAAACTTTATCTTTAACCCATTTGAGACTCTTGACTTTAGATCTACCCCAATCAGCAGGAATTCCTAGATAGCAACCTGGATTATCCCACACAGGAATTGAGGTTATTTGAGTGAGTCTAGCTCTGAGGGAAAAATCAATTTTTGAACCACAAATAATTCCAGACTTAGAAGTATTGATTTTCTGCCCTGAAGCTATAGTAAATTGATTAAGAATAGCTATAATGTTGTAGATATCCTCAGGAGAATCCTTAGAAAAGATAATAGCATCATCCGCAAAAAAGAGATGAGTGAGAGGAGGGGCAGAGCCTGCCAGCTTAATACCACCAAACCTTCCAATTTGATGAGCATTTGTAATAAGTCTTGATAAAACATCAAAAACAAGGATAAATAGATAAGGGGAAAGTGGATCCCCTTGTCTAAGACCCCTCTTAGGAACTAAGGCCTTAGAAGAAAACCCATTAACCTGATAGGAGTAAGAAACTGAGGAAACAAGAACCATGATTTTAGAAATCCAGTCCTTATCAAAACCAAAAGCCACCAAGACATTTTCAAGAAAAACCCAACTAACCCTATCATAGGCTTTGCTCATATCTAACTTAATAGCAATACCATTGCCCCCTTGACCCTGATTCTTTTTAAGAAAATGAAATGCCTCATGAGCCACAACAAGATTATCCTGGATAAGTCTCCCACCTACAAAAGCACTTTGTTGAGGAGTGATAAGCTCATTCATCAATGGTTTTAGTCTACCCACCACTATCTTAGAAATAATCTTGTATATGAAGTTACAACAACTAATAGGTCTAAGCTGACAGATGGATTCGGGATTAGGAACTTTAGGAATAAGAGCAACTAGGGTATGGTTAACATTATCCCCCAAAGATCCATTAGAGAAAAAAGAAGTGACAGCAGCCACCAAGTCACCTTTAATAGTTTCCCAATTGTTTTGGAAAAACAAACCATTAAGGCCATCCGGCCCTGGGGCTTTATCAGAACCAAGATCAAAGACTGCCTTCCTAATATCTTCCTCCGAAACAACACTTAACAGGCTAAAATTCATACCCTCAGTTACAATATTAGGAATAACATTCAAACAACAAGTCATATCAGTATTAGTTTCAGGAGAATAAATAGATGCAAAGTAATTTCTAATACCATTAGTCACTTCTTGCTGCCCCTCAAGCCAAGAACCATCCAAATCTTTAATCCTCATAAGTTTGTTCCTATCCCTTCTTTGCACAGTTGATGCATGGAAGAATTTTGAATTTTTATCACCAAAGTTTAGCCACCTCACCCTAGATCTCTGCCCCCAATACTGCTCCTCCTGCTTCCACAAGAGATCCACATCTTTTCTAAGAGAATTTACCAGACTCCAATCAACTAGACCAGTAGGCTGATTTAGACAATGTTGAATTTGACACTTTAGCTTGTGGATCTCTTTAGAGGCATTTTTGAAAGTGGCAAACTGCCATTTAGTCAAAGACAGCTTACAAGATCTAACTTTATCCATCAAGCAACCCCATGAATCCTCTTTATTACTTCTCCACCCTTCCTCCACCACCTTCCTGATATCTTCATGGTCCTCCCACATAACTTCATATTTGAAGGACTTGCCACTAATGATAGGAGGTTTAGGTTTTAGTACAATAGGAGCATGATCCGAGTTTACAATAGGAAGAGCAAGAGCCATAGCATGAGGGAATAATTGCCGCCAGGACCAATTTGCAAGAACTCGGTCAATCTTCTCTCTAGTTACAAACCCATCTCTTGGATTACTAATCCAAGTATATTTACAACCCTGGAGCTCCAAATCCATGAGCTCAGCATCATTAAGAAAATTCCTAAACCATTCCAATCTGTTTTGATCAATTGGTCTTAACCCATCTTTATCCAATTGGTGAATCATTTCATTGAAGTCACCAATACAACACCAAGGGCCATTATGAAATGGTTTCAAATCAAGTAACTTAGGCCATAAAGATCTTCTATCAACTGAGATTGGATTACCATAGATAAAAGATATTTCAAATAGAGTACCTGATCTCCTTTCCTTAGCCCCAACATGGATGAAATTCAGGCAAAAAGATAAAACCTGAAGCTCATAGTAATCATTCCATAATAGAGCCAAACCACCAGAACTACCAATAGCTTCAACACAAAACCAGTTTTGAAATTTCAGCCTCCTCTTAACATTATTCACACGTTCCTTATGGGCTCTGGTCTCCGATAGGAAAAGAATGGCCGGTTTTTTATCTTTGACAAGGGCAAATAGCTCCCTGTTTGTCGTGGACGCCGCCAAACCACGACAATTCCAACTTATGCAAGTCATTTGGGCATTGGGGGCATGGGTAGACCCGCCTCCTCAGTCATTTCAGTAGCATCAGTTACAATAACACCATCAATTAGAGCAATAATCCTAGCTTTTTTCATTCCAGACCCAATAGGACCCGTGGGGCAACCATTGGTAATACACAGAGGATTAAGACTTCTACTCCTTTTAAGATGCAAACCATCAGCCAGTTTGATACTTAAAGCTTCCTCAACACAAGGGGGAATACAGTTTTTTGTCACACAAGGCTCCACACCTTCAGAGGGGTAATCAACAAAATAAGGAGGATTAGATTTCAATTCAGCATGCATGAAACCTTTAGAGCTAAATTTCCTTATTTCTCTAACCCCTGATGATAAATTTACCATCTCTGCAGTACCAGAATCACTCATAGTAGAGATTGGATTAGAGAAGGCCTCCCTCACAACATTTCGACTAGCAGTAGCACTAGTAGAATAATGAATATTAGAATCCATATTCATTTGTCTAGGATAAACAGATTCCCCAGAGCTATCAACAAACTGCTCTTCCACATTAATACCAGCCACTACAATTTCATCCATATTTCTGAGATTAGACTCACGGTCAGTTTGAGTTTCAGTAGGAGGAGCTCTACTAGAGGAGGCTCTATTCTGAGGGTTATCATTATAAGAGGATCTATGAAACTGTCTAGGATTAACCACTGCCAGAAATGGCCCATATTTTGGAAACTCTTTGTTAAAAGCAGCCATTACTATAGGAGAATTACAATGGTTTTGATCATGACCGAACATACCACAATTAAAACACAACCCTTGTAGACGTTCATATTTAAACTGAATCCAAACCCTATTAGATTCAGATCTCTGAAGCCAACAACCAGCCCATAATGGTTTCATTATATTAACCATAACCCTAGCTCTAAGGAAATGGTTAAAACCAGTTCCTAACACAATAGGATCCTCCACATACAAGACCTTACCCATATTATTTAGCAAGGTTGAAGCATTAACAGGATTTAACTCCTCACTAGCAAGGCCATGAATCTGTACCCAAAAAGCCACTTCATCAAAGTTAATATCAGCAAAAGGAATACCTTCATCCCACCTATGAAGGCTCAAAACTTGATTCATAACAAACCAAGGAGCTTTATTCAAAACCGCCTCAGTATCACACACTTCTGGAAAAGTAAATAAAAACTTGTTATCTCCCATATCAGTGATAAATAAGCCTTTATAGTTCACCCAAGTATTAAACATAATACTTCTAACACCTTTCTTGTTGAGTATCTTATTTGAAATAATTTTCCCCACTAAAGCTCTTAAAGCGTACTCAATATTACTTTTTGTTGCAGGAACCAGAGGGACAGCAATAGCCTCTCGCTCATCCTCAGGAATTTCCATCTGAGAAGGGAAAGAACCACAAAACTAGCAAGAACCAGAAGCAGACACCACAAAGACAGCAAAGAGATGAGAAAGGGAGAGAAATACAAACCACAACAAAGAAGAAACAAAAGAGTAAAAGAGAAGAAATGGAGACTCAGCAACGAAGCTAAATCAAACAGACACAGGGGAACAAAAAGGGATACGAAGACTGCTACAGAAGAACATAGAACAAAATAGCTAGAACAGATTGGAAAAAATAAGAACTATGTAATAAATATCTTGCAAAGACCTAAACCTTACAGTTAATACCCAAGAGGTATACAAAATAAAGGCTCAGCCCATAAATTAAACAGTAGAACTACTGAATAACCAAATGTTGCAACAGACATTACCCAAAGGACCATAATCAGTGGCACACCAGATAATAATTAATACCAAACCCTAGCAGAGAAGTTTCGGGACAGACTGCAATCACTTTGCATTTGCGTAGTGATCACCGTCGTATGGTATGACTCTCATATTATGAGACTGTTGAAGTTGGGTCGTGGCCTGTTGGAGAAGATGGAAAGAGAGGTGATAAGAAACCTCTCAATTTTTCTACCTACACCCCTCTCTCTCTCCTTTTGAATTTTTTTTCACCAGAATACCCCATTCTAATTCACTTTTCTGCCATTCTACTAAGGGATAAATGAAAAGACAACAAAAATCTACTTAGATGAAATGGTAAATAAACACCATGTATATACACTACCACTACTGACATTCGGGTTCGAACCAATGAGCTGATGTCTTCATGTCACTAAAATTGCCAAGACAACCAACAATAAGGTACAACAAAATTATATATTTTTGTAAAGTTGTTGGGAACAATAATTGTGCCAACCTGTGACTATAAAATACTACTAATTTTTTTAAAAAAATACACTATTTGGTTTGATTCGGTCGTAGGTAATAAAACCACAAACCAGACCAAAGTGATAGAAATTGGCCCAAATAGATCCCAAAAAAAATGATTTTTTTCTATTTCGATTTGAATCGATTTGCAATTTTGTTTGGATCGATTCAAATTTCACACCCAAACAACGAACATGAATCCCTTAACCTAAAGAAAAATTCAAGCGAGATAAATGTTTAGTTCCTCCGGTCTCAAATATAAGCAAAAAAACTACCTCACAATCTTTAAGAAAATAAATTAACTTCCTTTGATTTTCTAAAAGTGATCAAAAAATAAGTTGCATCTCTCAAATTACCCTTCTAGGAATTTTTCCATAAGAATAAAAGAGTTGGTGGAAAATAAAATCCAAATTAAATAAATGGGTATACCCAAGAGCACTTGGATGAGATAGTAGGGGTCTCTTCCAACTTAACTAAGGTCTTGGGTTCGAATCTAGCATTGGGGATGCAGTAGTGTTAAATGTCTTGAGGAAGAGCTTTGCCGCTCATTGTGGTCCTATCCGACTCGAGGGATTAGTCTCTACAGTTGCGTGCAGAGGATACACGGTTTATACCAAAAAAAATGGGTATTTTGTGTAAGACATCAGCAGTTAGGTAAAATTTACTTATATTTTAGACCACCAAAATAGAATTTTTTGTTGCTTTTTTTTGGTCAAATGCAACATTTCATTGATAACGGACATAGGTCACCGAAACATTACACACAATGTAAGACACTACCTTACAGAGAAGCATCATCAAGTTCTCAAGAATATAGAATCACATCAAGTATAGCTAAAGTTCTAGGGATAAAAATAAGCATATGAGCAACACCTGAAATTGTGTTACCGATTTCCATGTGCAAGGAGGGCTTCATGAACCTAACTTGGAGTCCCATATCGAGAGTCATGAACCCGGTGTATAGGACCACATCGGGCTTATAAGAGTTGGGCAAACCTCCCCTTACAACCATAGTTTTGAGGAGGAGTTAAGCTTAATTCCTTAATAGGAACAACCTAGATCCTATTAGACTAACATAATTTTTTGTTGCTTATATTTGACACTAGAGAGAGTACATGTTCAAAGTTAAAGGGCATTCGTTGCTTGGCAGCCTTGCAGTGCTCTCTAGCATGCTAGACAAATAGACCTGCTTCTTCGTTGTGGCTGGTGCCCGTCCTATATTAAGACCACAAATACTGAAAATGCTTGTTGAGCTATCATAACCTCGTGCATTCATTGAGCTATATGCATGTACCCTATACCTAATTCACATCATGGAAAAGCAACAACAACAAGCGTTCTGGGGTTAGTATTTCGTCCATGAACTGTCACGGTCCTCGCAAATTGATATATGCAAATTGATATATGCACTCCTTTCTTAGAATCATTATACATCTTACATCATCAACAATGTGGCCTAAATTCACTAGGTGGTGGAGATACCATCCACAATTTTTTTTCCAGAAAAAGGACCCAAAAAAAATGAAAAAAATGGAATAAAACCTCTACGATTTTTGTTTCCCTTTTGTTGATAAACTGTGAAACAAGCACTGTGCCTCTATACAAGTTGCAAGCCTATAACTTCAATCTCTCTATCTCTATCAAGCAGTCCATAAATTCAACCTAGCTTCTTGCATTTCTTCCACCTTTTCTACTAACAGCCTCACATAACCGGCATGGCAATGTGTCGAGGCTCACTGCTCGGGTTTTCGCATAGTTACCCATTACGCCACATCTTCTCCATGCATGGTATTCTGCATAGGCTACTGAGTCATTAGCCACGGCCTTCACGTATGAAGCCAATTCTCCCAACGAGTTGAATTTTCTACCATCTATTATTGAATGTGGAGGAACAAAATCCATAACGTTTGGTGCACCAAAATAGATAGGGATTGCACCTGAGTCCAAGGCATAATATAACTTCTCTGTCACGTAACTTTCGGTGAAAGTGTTCTCTATTGCAAGAACAAACTTGTAGTGAGACATGGCACAATGTAAATGATCCCACCATTTTGGTGCGACGTTCGCATCGTTTGCACACTCGGGATAGAATGAAAGAGCCATGTCTAGACCACCAACATTGTTTAGACACTTGCCAAATGAATGATGAGGCAGCAAGCCAAGGAGTTTCTTCGCAAGTTCATTCCTTTGAGAAAGACACCGCGATGAAGACCAATAAATAAGTACATCCTACAATTGATAAAGTGGGTTAGGTTACTATGATCCCCTCTTTCTCTGTCTGTCATTTAATATATTACTTACATTGTTTTTAGTATTGGAGATGTGATAATTTCGACCGTTGTGAAATAAAGCACCTGCATAGGTTGACTGTACATCATCTTCAGCATGATAACTAATGTATATATCTTCATGACCTGATCTCTTTCTACCAGCTTCAAGATCCATGTAAGCACGGAGCGGCTCTCCTATACGTCTCTGAAATACAAAAGAAATAGTAACAAAATGAGCCATACCAGCCAAAAGAATCTTGAAAGCCTGACATGCATTCTCAAGACAACCATGCAAGAGAAGCATTTAAGAAGGGTAGACAATAAAAGCATATTTTACTTTTTGAGTAGAAAACTAAGGAGCTAGTGGGTATTCAAAGTTCAAACAGCATAAAGAAAGGAAGTGCTTCCAAAGATCTTCTGCAATTATTAAAGATTTAAACACTTAAAGGCTCAAACTAATACATATCTTGTGCTGTCTAAGGCAGTGCAGGTATATACTACATTCACAACACCAAATAAACATTTTTTTGTGTTTAAGCTATATAACGTTTTTATCAATAGTTTGCATGTTGAGGGGCTAGCTAGAATTACGTTCTGTGAATAAGAAGTAATTTGAAAACAACAGGGCAAAAAGCATCTTAACTGTTGACTTCCTTAAATCTGATCCCATACAATAGAAAAATATATTCTTTTTTGGTCTATAGGTCTTTGACCCCACTCTAGTGTCCAGGGAAAATGCAGCCTGACTAATTTGGAGTTCAAATAGGAGGTAAGTAAGGTTAGGCTCCAAATTGTTCCATTGCCAGGGATCGAACTCAGATACTAGCCGAACTCGTCCCTTTAGATGGAGTGCGTTAACCATTCGCATTCAACCATAGAGTTATACTCCTTCCGTCTCATGATGTGAGGCCCTTTTGTAATATAAGGCCCCTTTCTAAGTTATCTACTGCATTAATTATTTTTTGACTAAAATACCCCTATTTAATTCTTTAGGTAATAAATATTTAATTTTGTTGTAATTAATTCTCTTTCTCTTTCACATTTTCCATTCTCGGATGCATCTACTCTTAGTAAGGCTGAGTGGCTCTTAAAATACTCCAATAACCAAATTACACCCAAACAAACATTTTTGAAAGCATATACTCCTAGTAGTATTTTGAATTGAAGGTTGCTGTACATATCGATTTTGAAGCATGCCTATAGCTACACCATTTCCCGGTGTTTTATTAAATGTAGGAGACATTGAATGCAGGAGAGTGGCTCTTAAAATACTCCAACAATCACTTAAATTAATTAGATGAGAGAATAGTTAATTAGAGGAGAGAGGAACGACAAGGGTAAAAAACGAAAAGTAGTATAAATAATAGACAAAGTTAATGAGTAGAAAAGTATATTTACAACCGGCATAGGGTTTAATAAAGTAGGATAATATTTTGAGAAGAACAAAAGGACATCATCACCAACAGAGAGCCTTTTGCCATCTGTCATCGGTTAAGCTGTAAACATAATAAAGAAGTTCATCTTGCAATGAAGCCCTGAATGGTATTATAGTAGAGGTATAAACATGAAGGAACAAACTGAAAGTTGTGGCATTTTGGCCAAAGAAATCCCTGAAACAAAAATGGACTCCATTGCACTACTTTGCTGTTTCTACTTCTACCAAGCATTCCTAAATAAAACGCACTCCACCACACAGCCAGCAGAACATGATAAATCACGGCGAAGAAATGATACAACGGATCCTACCCTAGCAAACAGTCCTTGCTATGAAACCAATGTACCAGAGATCCGTATTACATGGTAATGCTAGTTTACTAGAAATCCAATAAATAGCACTCAAGCACAATTTTTTAAGCTTTACTTAATATTAAATGCAAGATCAACTAACCGATTCTTGACACAAATATCATCCCATAGTTCTCGATAACAACAACAGCCTGTAAAAGCTCACAACAGAATGCTTAGCAAAATACCCAAAGCTATTAAGGCATGACTAAGGAAAGAATCTTCCAAATAGCAATGCCATCTCCTAGTTATTGACTAAAGAATGGACAAACGAAAGAAAAAGTTTCCAGACCTAGGTTCTGAGCATCTGCTGGAAAGGATAATTCTTATCATTACCACTCCTTGTACACTAAATATACCATCAATGTATTGTATTACATCACTAGTAGGAGTAGCAGCTAAAAAATTATAACTTCCTCATATTGATAAGAATGAACTTTAGTTCATCATGTCTTCACATAAATACTTAAATCAGATATCTAATTTTTCTGTTAAAAAGTGACACCTAACAACTACACAAGTCATGCAAAGGCTTCAGTTATGATTTATGAACACATCTTCTCAGCTATAATATTGGCATGCCATATGTTCCAGATCTACTACAAAATCAAGTCATGAACAGCAATTTAACATCACCGGTGCCTAAAACACATTACGGAATAGATAACAATACGAAATTCTCACTACCTATTGATTCAACCACAAAAACTTCAACAATAAATCAATATTCACCTAACTTGAAAATAATCAATTACAGTACATTCAAAATTCTATACAGACCTATCAACTCCATAAAACCAACCATCATTTCAAAATCAAGCAAATCAGAATATTGTTCGTGAAGAAAATTAGCACCGGCATTAACATTTCCACCCAATCTAATAAAACTAACCTGAATCGGAGGCGTAGACGATTCAAAAAACAAAGCATCAGGCTTATCAGCAAGAACTGAAGATTTAGTCCACAAACAGCTCAACCCACAACGGCAAGAGTACAAATTATCCAAATTATCAGGAATCCAAGTCCACCCTTTGACCAAAACGCTAACATGATTGAGTGTCAAACCCCCACAAGAAGAATCACCACCAAACTCTTGCAAAGAAGCAACCTTTGAGTGATTAAAAAACACCCCATTTCCTTTTTCCCTGAAACGAGCACAACCCACTCGCGAATCCCATTTCCTGAAAGCAGCCACCAGATCGGTGAAGGGTTCAGAGGCGGTTTTGGTTTCTGGCGTTAGGGAACCGTGGAAGGGTTGGAGAGAGGGGGAAACAGAAGGGAAGTGGAAGAAACCGGAGAAGAAGAGAAGGAAGAAGGTGAGGCTGATCATGATTGTGATGGTGATTGTGTTGATGGGTTTGGAAGGTACTACCAGCATGCTGGAGGAGGAAGGTAGAGGATTTGGTGTGGGTTCTATTCTATCTCTCTCTTTTTAGAGAGAGAAAGTAGATTGAAAGGTGACATTGGAATGGTGAAGCGAGGTGCGATAGAAACCAGTTGTTTTCTTTTCTTCTTCGTCTTTAGTCTTACACTTGTTTCAATTGAGTTTGGTAGATTTTGGACTCCGGTGCCAAAAGTCCTAGTCATAGGGTGATCCATTACAACATTAGAGAATAGAGAACCAAATTCGGACATTTTTTTTTTGATAAACAAACCAAATTCGGACATTATTTGTGGGGTTTTTTTTTGTACCCGGTCAACTCCCATCTACCCCTATCATCTTTGTGAAAATACCAAAATACCCTTAAAATTTTGACAAAATTACAAAACATTTATCATTTCTCACTTGCATACATTTGACCAGAAATTTACCAGAGATAATCGGATTTACCATTCAGAGCTATATCCGATTTTCAGTTCGGATTTATGCATCGGATCTACGTACTTCCGATTCCCCAAGAGACAGCGCTAACAGTAAGTCGGATTTAGCTAAATCCGATTCCCCATCGTATTTACCTATATCCGATTTCCCATCGGATATAGGTAGATCCGCTTTGTTTTTTTTTTTTAAATTTGTTTTTTTTTTTCAGTGTCTAACAGGTATCAAGGGGAGTCCTCGTCTCGGGCATCGCCATCTTCTCCGAGTACACGCACCCGCCACAGGATTGCGGGACATGCGTCTGCCCGCCATAGGCGACAGCAGAAGTATCAGCAGGTGGAGGAGGCCCCTGACTATCAGTATGTGGAGGGCCAGCAGGGGAATCCTCTTGATGAGGATTCTATGTCTGAGGAGACCCCTGAGCAGCAATATTATTAGCAGCAGTATCAGCAGCAGCAGCAACAGCAGCAGCAGTACCAGGAGGAGCACTACCATCAGCCTCAGCAGCATGAGGAGCAGCATGATGAGCAATCTCCTCTATTCACTGGGCTAGGATCTCATGTCTGTTCCATTATATTGAGAGACCCGGTAAGTTTAATTTATTTACATAGTCTTCTTAGTTTAATTTATTTACATAGACTTCTTTCTGATACTTTTATAATGCAGGCATATGAGCGGAAATTGAAGGTTACCAACCATGGTAACAAGCTGGCTCAGAGACTGCTTGGGTTTGCCCAAAACCACCGGATGTGGGATTTTATCACTGGTTCCAAATTAGACACCCTCGTCCCGACCGAACATACAAAGGTGGACCATGAGTTGATGTCTGCTTTTGTTGAGAGGTGGCACTCAGAGACGTCGTCATTTCACCAACCATTTGGTGAAATGACGATTACTTTGGATGATGTCTCCTGTTTGCTACATCTACCCATTACGGGGAACTACTACA
This sequence comes from Astragalus membranaceus, assembly GCA_039519185.1. Lineage (NCBI taxonomy): Eukaryota > Viridiplantae > Streptophyta > Magnoliopsida > Fabales > Fabaceae > Astragalus > Astragalus membranaceus. The sequence continues at coordinate 135,765,266 of CM076847.1, read as the reverse complement.
GAGCCCCACCTACTTCGGTCACCACTGATCACGCCATCCACCTAGTACATGTTTATCTAGGTGTGACTATAGAGGAGTCGGGGCTGGAGTGTCGAGCTTCATCTGGCCCATATTACCGTTTTGAGTGGCTGCAGGAGATTGTTACTAGAGGGTCCATAGAGAATGACATGCGTCCTGCTGCATGTCAAGGCCTTTATCCTTCTGATTCTGAGCTGGTCCATCTTCACGGTCAAGACCGGCGACAGGGCTGAGGCTAAGTGGCTGCTGTTACTTGAGGATGTCAGTGCAGCTGGAGTGGGATCATATGCATGGGGGCAGCAGGGGTTGCTTTCATGTATGACCAGCTGAACTACTCCTGCTTGGACCAGACGCATCAGTTAGGAGGGTATGCGACCCTCTTACAGGTAATAATTTTAAGTTAATTTTTTCCGAGTTTGGTTAAATTTCTGTTAAACAGTTTTTAATTCACCATGTTGTTTATCTTCTTTTTTCAGAGCTGGATTTTATGGTATTTCCCTCAGCTGGTGGAAAGGAGGAGTGGATTGCGGACTGGAGCACTATGTGGGCGTTGGAGGAAGAAGAAGACAGATGGAGTGAAGCTGGGGGTATACAGGCAGAGGATTGATGCACTGACCTCGGATGATGTCTGCTGGCGACCGTTTGAGGAGCACCGGGAGGAGGATAGAGACTTTGAGCAGGTCTCATTATACAAGGGCCACATCAGCTGGGGAGACATCACTGTTTCTATACGAGTTATCTCTCGCTCATCGCCCTCCACTACAACCTTACGCAGTAGTTTATCTTTTAGGGCAGCGAATGTTATGTTGTGTTTAAGCCTACACTGCATTGTGTCACGCCCCTCGAAACAGACACCGTCAACTTTGTTGGTGATGATGCCCTGATGATGAATGATAGTGAGGGATGAATCCTCTGAGTATTGTGTTAGGGGCATTTTTTTGTGGAGAAGAAGAAGGAGATGATGAGTTAGGGAGTGAGTGAGAGTGAAATTTGGGAGTGACAAGAATGAGGTTGGCAATAGGTATTTATAGAATTCGTCAATGATTATCAACCGTTGATATTGTCGGTGCAATCTGCACCGTTGATCAAAGCGGATCTACCCCCAATTGCAAAGCGGATCTAACCCCATTTAGGTAAATCCGAGTTGAGATTAATCAAAAGCGGATTTACCTAGATCCGATTCAATTTGTAAAAATCGCATCGGATTTACTGTTAAGAGGGTAAATCCGCTTCGGAATTTATCAAAGCGGATGTATCTAATTTACAGGTAGATCCGCTTTGTCAAAGAGACAAAGCGGATCTACCTGTTGTGGGGGTACATCCGCTTTGTTAAATTCAAAAGCGGATTTACCCTTTTCCAGGGTAAATCCGACTTGTAAAAAAATTTAAAACATTTAATATATTTTTTTTGATATATATATATATATATATATATATATATATATATATATATAAATACTAAACACGTGTCAAAAAAATTTAAACTACGATAAAAATACCTATTGGTGGTCTGATTCCCAAAGTGTGGGATCTGGTTTGTCCATGCCAAGATAAATCTTTCCTTATGCTTTGTCAACCATGTGTCATGCACATACCTAATAAGAGCGGGCAAATCAACGCAAGAGTCCTCAAAAATCTTCAAGTGAGCTGAGTACTCTGACTCGTCAAGTGAATCAATAATGTTATGCCAAAGAGAGACTACGTCCTTTTGCCTATCCACGTGCACCAACTCTTTAATCTTCGCTTTCACATTTTTAGTCACGTGCCAAGAACATAACAAATTTGTAGCCGAAGGAAAGACATCAACAATACCGGACATAAGACCAAGATCTCTGTCAGTCAAGAACACCTGAGGCTGAAGCCCGTGCAAGTCAAATAGTTCTTTCAGTTGCTGCAATGCCCAAGTAAAATGAATTCCAAGCTCGTGTGAAATATAGGCAAAAGCAACCGAGAAAGTTAACTCCGTTGAAGTGACTCCTACAATCTCCAATAGAGGTAGATTGTATTTGTTGGTCTTGTAGGTGTGTGTCAAGAATAAGAACCTTTGGAAACAACCAGAATAACTTAATAGAAGTGGGATGCGCCCACATGATGTCACTGACCACATCGAAACCCTCAACTTTTCTGCTCCAACATAAATAATTTTGCGACTCAATCAATCTCAAAAGCTCCTGAATGTCCGTTCTAGGACCCCTCTTAGAAGACCTATAGGCGTAACGCTGCCTATATATTTGAGGAAGAGAAGTGACGTTGTCCGAATAATGGTTCTTCAAAGCAGTAAGACATGCAATCTTTCGGGGTAACATTCAGATCAGTATGCTCATTAACAATAGCTTTCTGCGGCTTAGTTAAACGACCAAAAGCTGTCGACCCGACCGGGGAAGTAAGCAACTCATGTGTGTGAAGACCACACCTAACATTCACACGCCAACCCCCATGACGTATCGTACAAGTAGCTCTCAATGTAAACGGACAGCTTCTTCTCTTAGACCCGAAAACTCTAGAATCATTAGACCACTTCCCTTGCTTCTCGCAACCAAAAATAATCTTATCTCTAGAACCCCTTTTACCTCCAGCTTTGTCATATCTTACAATGATAACCACAACTCCAATACGTCTCCCAACCGCGTTAGCCCACTCTTCAACATCCTGGCGTGTAGAAAAAATCTACAAAACAGAAAAAATAGATAAATGTTGCGTACTTAATTAATTAAATATCTACCAAACTTTGATTAAGAAAATTAGTTTGAAAAATATACCCTCTCCGTCCAGAATGCCTCTGTAGTGTCTACCACGAAAGGAACAACCTGCGACTCTGTATGCACAATATCTGTTTCAAAATAGAACAACAGTTATACAGAAAATAATTTAAAAAAAAAAAACAAATCGGATTTACGTGCCTCAAACGTAAATCCGCTTTGTATTTTTTACAAATCGGATATACCCCCATACAGGTAAATCCGATTCATTAAAAGATATAAGCGGATATAGGAAAATCCGATTGCGCATCGGATTTAGCTAAATCCGATTTATTAAAATTTCGCTTTCTGTTCTGAATTAAATGGTCAAATCGGATTTATCTGTCAGTTTGATAGATCCGATTTGACTTATGCGTGTGAATTTAATATGTATTTAAAGCTAATCGAATTTACCTTCCATTTAGGTAAATCCTGAATACCAGATAAAGTGGTCCCCCATCAGAGAATCTGATAACTCTATTTTATATAGAGTTATTCATACAATCAAGCTTGAGTTATTGCTTATTTTCAAGAACATTTATATATATTTATAGCTTATTTATCAAGGAACAACATTCTAAGTATTCAAATTGGATAAAGGGCAATGATCTAGGCAAAATACACAAATCTTGTTAGGTTTGATGTTTCTGTTCAGTGCAGCTACTGCAGGAGTGGAAACACTGCCAACACCAGGAGTGGAAACACTGCCAACACCTGCTAAATTCTGCAGTTTATACCAAAACATTCAAAGACCATTTCAATGCTTCCACACTTGATTTGTGACGTCATGCCTAGTCACCTGGAGCTGAGCCACTTGCTGAAGTCGGCGATACACATAAAAATCAAGTTGCAAGACTCAAACTTATCTAAAAGACATGTGGCACTTCTCCAATGGACCTCATCTTTTGTTATGCATGCAAGCGACCAAACCTGTGCAGCTTGCTTGATTGGTTGTCAACAAATTAACCATGTTCGGTCTCCTCAGCTGATCTTTCACGCAAAAGGAAACCCCTTGCAAGAGGAAAGCTTTCAAGCCTATAAATAGATATCATATCTTCACAAGAAAATCATCCTATCATATATCATCTTTCACATCTTTAAATCTTTCATCTTTTAGTTTAGTTTAGGTATAGTTTATTTTCATTTCCAGTTTCTAAGGAGAGGAAGGTGAGGAAGTGCTTGACAACCATTCCCTTCACTTCTACTTTGAAGAAATTCGTGTAAGAAATCTTTATTGTACTTCAACTTGGGAACTTAATGCAAAAGATCTTCTATTCAAGTAATCTCTACTCTTTTAAGTTCTTTTGCTTTATTATTCATTTACTTATGTTCTTAGCATATTCTTTGCTTTATAACATGAGTAACATGAGCTAAATTCCCTTAAGTTGAGATGTTCTAACCTTGTAATGAACTTCTAAATGTATTATGGTTTATGTAGTGTAAACACTTTAAACTCTTGTATAATACTTCTTTCAACTTATTCTGGAATTGATCACTTTAGAATAGGTAAAACTTGTGGCAGCAGACATGGGCTACATTTATGAACTCAAGAGTTAATAGGGACAAGTATTTAATAAAGGAAACTTTGTTAAATACATGCTAAAACCTAGACATAGGATAGCATAGTCCTTAGGATAATAAAATTACAAGAGTGAACCTATTTAGCAACTTGGATCATTGTTAGGAGGCAAGGGAGGAATTGACAAACCTTTCTTTACTGTAGAAAACAAAGATCATAAGAGCTTGTAATGAAACTCTGAAGAGAAGTGCTGAAAGGTACAAACTGATGCACCCACATCCAGTGTTTCCACACTACATACTCCATTAAGACACTTAGAAGTAAAGTACTTGGTAAAAACATCTCAACTACTTTTTCCAACTGATTTCTCACACAATTTTATTGCTTATTATTATTTTACTTACTTTGAAAACTCCAAACCAAAAATACTGAATAGTGTAGACACACTAAGTGTAGACTTTGAACTACAAAAATTTACAATACATAATCCCTGTGGGTTCGACCTTTCTTATCACTTTATTACTTGTGTGACTATGTATACTTGCATATAATAAACCACACCAGAATCTTTCAAAAGTCAATTTTTGTAATTTATGTCAGGGGTATTTTCGGGATTACGGTATTGGGTGGGGGTAGATGGGAGTTGATGGGGGTATAAAAAAAACCCTTATTTGTGCCTATAAAAAAATGGTTATTGCACTTCAAAAACTTAGTTAATAAAGAGTTAAACATAGTTAATGGATATACTAAGGTGCTACAACTTATTAACTAATTATTGAATTCCATTCATGTTAATGTACGAAATCTCCTCTCCTTTAGGGTAAAAGCGAGATTATCGGACATGGGGTCGAGCGACCCCATTTTATATACTTGGTATAACTGTAGTTGTTTTATATCTTTATGTTAGGGTTTGAGCTCAAATCCTATTGAATACAAATAAAGGCATTAGTTAGATGGTCGAGCACGAGATATATTCGTTGGTGATGTCTTTCGATAAAAGCAACGATTTTTTTTCCTCTCTTTTTTTAGCCTAGCCTAAAACACTAGGTCATCAGGCTTGACCAAAATTGACACATCTTTCAATATCAATGGTAGCCACGATTTTTATGTGTTTAAATATAATCTACTACATGTAAATCTAAACATCTGAAAAGTTGTATTTAATCAAGCTCAAAAGTGTGGTTAATGAAGTTCAGTTGATGGTCAATAAGTTACGACACCTTAGTATATCTATTAACACAGTTCAACATTTCATTAATCACGTGTGTAAATTGCATTAATCAGCAAAATTGATGTTGATATTTAGCGTCTCAATTTGATGTTCGAATAACACAAGCTGTCAAAAGCAATTGTGAATACAAGCGATTTGTAACTTGCCCAACTTCTTCAATATCTTATTTTATTTACATAAGAGAAACTCCATCGCTGGTTCTCTAACCCGTCCCTTAGAGATTAGTTGCCGTCCTTAAACTTTTTGGCATTGGAAGAGAGAATAACGCGGCGCACAGGTGACACACTGGATGACTTTTAGAAGACTTAAATTTTTTTTTTTTACTATTGCACTTGACTGAGATGGCCCCCCTACTCGTACCTTTGAGTAGAGAATCAAAGGCTACATAGATCTTGGGTAGAAAAAGTTTGTGTATTGGTGGTTTTTATTATTGGAGTATTTTTGAGATTGAAGGGCATTCGTAATGACCAAACAGATAATTCCAGAGTGGTCTTATACTACATCTGTTTGGAAACTAAAATTGTTCGCAATAATCAAACAAATTAAACTCAGAGTGACCATGACTAACGACCTATTTTTGACAATCAAATTAATTAATTCTTGGAAATGTCAAGTTAAAGTTTGACTTCAGAAATTGATTAAAATAGTGTGAGGATGAATTGGACCCGTTATTAGTGAAAGTAAAAAGAGTGGGGCAAAACCCAGACATAAATGAGTTAGAAATGTAAAAAGAAATGGTGTAAAGTAATTAATGTTTATTTTGAAAATAAATAATAAAAAAACGAAGATGATGAATAACATTTGATGACAAGAAGAGATAAAATAACTAGATAAATAAAAAATAAGAAATATAAAACAAGGGATGGGGGTTGCAGTTAGTAAATGGGCTTGAACATTAAGCTTTTAAGAAAAAAATGGTGAAGGGATGAAAAACTATTTAGCTCATACTTCTTACAACCCCCGACTCAGCACACATTCCCAAACCTCAAATATTCCAAAAATACTCTCATGTGAAATGTGCTCCCAAAGCCTCCATGCTGCATTTTGGCTTGGGATGGTACCAAAATACCGAGTCGGTACGGTACTATAGCACCTCTTGTTAAAATTACATGTTTCCAAAACATGGTTTTCCAACATTGTTTCATATCTCATCTGAACTTATACTCTCATAGCATGTCAACAGATGTCAACTGCCAAGAATAAATTTGGACTAAATTAGATATTTTGCAAAACCACAACCAACGACTCCACACGTCAACAGATGACATGCCATAAAGGAATATAGGGCATATTTTGTTACATAACCAACCATAAGAAGAAGTAAATATAACATGTATAAAAACAACTAATTAGAAAGTAATTGTCATGTTTCTAATCCTCCAATTTACCAACAATATACCTATACCATTGGATCCCGGAACCCCTTGACCCCTTCTTTTGATCAAAACAATTGTAATGTAATAAACATCACATTAAGGAGGGTTTTGCCACAAATCCATTGATTCTATGTGAAGAAAAAAAACTGTACTAAAACAGCGAATGAAAAATAGTCTATCATAATAAGGAAATGGCCATTTGTGCAGCTGCATATGTGGTTTCTTTCTAAGCTGAAAAGCTAAAATTATTTTCTAGAGATGAAGCCAACTTTATTGTTGTGCAAAGTTTTGAAAGATCTGAGATTGTAAAAACCATGCAAGGATGATACTTGTTAAAATCACATGCACATATGTGATTTTAACAAGTATGGTACTATAGTACCGAACTGTTTCGGACTTATAGTGTCGTACCTGTTAAAAATCTTACAATTGGGGGAGAGGGTGTGTTTGGCAAGAGATACCACACGACACTATCGCACCGAACATGTACGGCACCATAGTTCCGTACCTGACGAATCCCAGAAAAAAGGGACGCGTTGGAATTTATTCTTTCATTAAGAGTATTTTAGTCTTTTCACAGGTTTTGGGGGTATGTGTTGAATAGAGGGGGTTGTAAGAAATATGGGCCAACTATTTTTGAAAAGAAAGCCTAAAATGGTAACAACCCAATATCTAAACCCAAAGGCCCCACCAACATACAGTAGGGTGAGGGTAACGAAAATGCAAAGAGGAGGGTGCAACTAGGAGCATTTGTTTTTTCTATAAAGAAAACTGATTTTAAAAAAAGATAAATGAAATAATAATAGAGAATAAGGGTATATACGGAAAGAATAGAATTAGGGTTCCCTAGCTCTGATGAAAAAGATAAATGAAATAATAATAGAGAATAAGGGTATATACGGAAAGAATAGAATTAGGGTCTCAGAAAAAAATGAACTAAAAAATCATTAGTAGAGAGTAGAAATATAAAAGGAATTCTTCGTTAAGAGGATATTCTTCTTCTTCCCCAAACAACAACAACCCAAAAATCACTCACGAATCCAGAATTTTTTACTAGCGGGGGCAACAAAACAGCATATAGTATTTGGTCAAAAAAATATTGGAAATTTTTACAAAACACATAATTTCAAAGCGGAAAAATTCTAAAATACATAAATTTCTACAAATTACATAACTAAAAAGGTAAAATTAGTATAAAATTATTCTCTTTTTTAATTATCTTTTGTGAATTTTTACCTTTAATTATCTTTTGGTGGCAACTCCTATTATTTTATGGGGCAACATAAATTTGTTATATTTTTTTTAAACAAAATAATTTTTAAGTAGGGGCAAGTGCCCACAATTAAGTGGGCGTGGACTTCTCCATGCCAAAAATGAAAAATCACATTACCATTTAAGCTAGGGAGACCCATACCATACCCAAAACTAGCAGTATGACAACAAAAACAAGATGGAAAGAAAGAGGAAACTGACCACCTTCTCCATCACTATACCACCACCTCTGGCGCGCCACCATCGCTGCATCCGTCACCGCCACCATTACCTTCAGCAAGCACTGTCGCTCACACCACCGCCAACACCACACCTCCGTCGTCAACCACCAAAATCTCCCTCTTTCTCCTCGCACCCCAACCCTCTACCTCTCCCACGATCTCTCTCTCTCTCTCTCACACACACTCTCTCTCTGGCTTCTTTCTCTTCTTTCCTCTCATTCTCTCTTTCTTTCATTTATTCAATCTCACTTTCTCTCTCTAAAAGACGTATCGCGGCGGACTATCAAAGAATTAGGGAACCCTAATTCTATTCTTTCCTTATATACCCTTATTTTCTATTATTATTATTATTATTATTATTATTATTATTATTATTATTATTATTATTATTATTATTATATTTATCTTTTTTTTAATCAGTTTTCTTTATAAAAAAACAAATGCTCCTAGTTGCACCCCCCGTTTACATTTTCGTTACCCTCACCCTACTTTATGTTGCCGGGCTTTTACTTTTGACCATTACTTTCCCCACACCCCCTCCTACTCTTTCACACCCCCTAACTTCTAAAAACCCTAAAATACCCTCAACTTAAAAAAAAAAAAAAAACACGCTCCTCTCACCCTCACACCCCTCACTCCTCTCACTTTCCCTTTCACTCTCCCTCTCATTCGAACCCTACCCTTCACTCTCCCTCTCACTCAACTTCTCACAACTCACTCAATCTCACCCAATCTCCCACTCAATCTTCTCCACAAACACCCTCAAGACCACCTGGGTTTTGTTCGCCTCCTCTCACTCTCTCTAATCGTTCCATTTTCATTCAGGTAACCCTCTCTCCCTTCTGTACATTTGGTTTTTTTTTCTGTGCATCTGCTGTGTTCGCATGACCTCACGCGAACACGTGAAAACGAAAGTGTTCGAATGAGGTCATGCGAACACCGTTCGAATGAGGCCATGCGAACACCTGTTCGAATGGGGTTGTTCGAACAGGTGCGAATGATTCTGTTCGAACAGGTGCGAATGATGCTGTTCGAACAGGTGTGACAGTATTGTTTCTGTTATTTTGCTGGTTATGTTGCTTAATTGGTTTAATGGTTGTTGTCCAGATATGGTGAGGCATCGTGGCGGTAGTTCGCAACAGCCGGAGCGTAGGCCACCCCCGACGGCTTCCGAACGCAAACGGAGGCAAGACGGAGCTGAACCTTCCCGGAGGGGTAGGCGTAGGGACAGATTAGACGTCCCTCCTCCCCTACCGGAGGTTGATGATATTGGCCGGGATATTGAGCGTGATGGTCAATTTCCGGCATATGAGCTGGCCGGTCCTTCTGGTCATGCACATGAGGAGGTTGGTGCTCAACATGAGGAGGATGTTGAGCCTCAGGAGCCTGCTGCTGCTCCTATGGTGAGCCATTTGCCGGATAGAGTGCTCAGACAGTTTGGCCAGGTGCAGCACATCCCGGAGGAGCCCAGACCTGCAAATCGGGCCGTCTGTACTGTCACGGAGTGTGATGAGAGGTGGACACAGTTCCAGGACCACTTGGTGGCGCGGGGGCCTCCCTGTGTGCCGTACTCCTCAAACACGGTGCCGGGCTACTTTCCATGGTTTTCTAGGGTCTCACATCCCTTTGCCTTCCCTGAAAATTATGTAGAGCTTGTGGATGAGCCGGATGTCAGTGTGGTACGTGTTTTTTATGTTAATTACAATAATAAGTTTCTTCTACTTATTTAAATCTACTTATTTAAATAATGTTATGTTATTTGTTTGACAGATGCTGCCAGAGCTCCTGGATATGGTGGATGAGATGGATGGGACCATCAATGATAATGTCCCAGAGCCAACCAGGAGCGTCTTTCAGCGCATCAAGAGGTTGCTCAACCCCTTCCGTAGGTTTAGGAGGAGGATCGTCAATGTGTATCAGAGGAGGGGGCGCAACACCCAGTAGGATGATGTCTTAGGGGGGATATTTGTTTGGAACTTTTGTATAATTTAACTACTTTTTTATATTATTAAGTATTTTTCTGATGTCATCTACTTAATTTGGCGCAAATTTATTGCCTTTTTAATACAAACCATAACCATACATGAAATACGAAAGACATAAAACCAACATAAGCAAACAACTAACTAAGAAACTAGTGTTTCGGTAGTCCCTGTTCCAGAAGATAAATGATCTCTTCTGGAGTGCGTATTGTGTCCACGTACAACTCTAAGACTTGTCGCCCCATCAGAAGTGTAGCATGATATTCCATCATGGTCCCAACGTCGTCATCGTTGCGGATCTCCATAACTGAAAAATAGGCAGTCTCGTAATCAAGACGGTTGTACTTTCGGTAACGTATACGCTCCACGTCTTTACGCCACGCTCCCTCTGGACGAATCTTCCTCTCAGCCCTTTCCTTCAGTTGGGCGAAGGTGATGTCCTTACTCATCCTGCAGAATACATGGTTAGGACAACGAAACACAACACCATGTTCGTCGGTGGTGACAGTCCCATGGTGATGAAGGGCCGTTAGGAATTTGGTGGATGAGTACTGGGTTGGGCACAATTGCCATTCCATTTCAGCTTGGTTGTAGCTGTCAAGAGGAAGAGTAGGTTTTGGTGAAGAAGCAGATTAGGGTTTGGTGAAGAAGGTCTGAGGATGTGAACCCCCTTTTATAATAGGCATGGTGAAATGTCAGCCGTTGATTTCATTTTTAGATCACAAATCTGAGCCGTTTAAATTCTATCCGTTCAGACACATTTTCCAAAGGGATTGACATCCACTCCTTTATCTGACACACATTTGACTGATTGTAAGCCGTTGATCAAAACTGTCGGTGGAATCTGAGACGTCCAATATCTGTCGCTCTGCAACACTGGTTCGAACAGCATCATGCGAACCTATTCGCATGACCCCATTCGAACAGGTGAAAAACACCCAAGAGGGTGTGTCCCCATATTTAACACACGCGAATGGCCTCGTGCGAACCTGTTCGAAGGCCCGTGTTCGAACAGGTGAAAATCCGTGAAAAAAAAGAGGTTTGGCCTGGCCTTTTGGTCATTTCACACCCTTATGGGGTGTGTTTCGAGTAGGAGGGGGTGTGGGAAAAGCAAACGCCTTACTTTTAGATCTTGGCCTGTTACCATTTTAGGCTTTGCTCATTTCAAAAATAGTTTTTCAGCACTTCACCATTTTTTTTCTTCTTAAAAGTCGTATGTTCAAGCCCATTTACTAATTGCAAAAATACCCTTGTTTTATATTTCTTATTTTTTATTTATCTTGTTATTTTATCTCTTCTTGTCATCAAATGTTATCCATCGTCTTTTTTTATCATTTATTTTCTAAATAAACAATACACCATATCTTTTTATATTTCTAATTCATTTTTGTCTAGGTTTTGCCCCACTCTTTTTACTTTCACCATTTTAATCAACGTTCGAAATCAGACTTTAACTTGACCTTTCCAAAAACAATTTCACATTCAAAAATAGGTTTAATCATGGTCATTCCAAGTTTAACTTGTTTGATCATTGCAAACAATTTTAATTTCCAAACAGGCGTGGTATAAGACCACTCTGGATTTATCTATTTGGTCATTACGAATGCCCTTTAATTTCAAAAATACTTCAATAACAAAAAACATCAACACACAAATTTTTCTACCCAAGAACTACATAGTCTTTAATTCTCTACTCGGAGATACATAAGAGCAGAGGGGGGGGGGGCACCTCAGTCAATTGCATTAGTAAAAAATATTTTTTTAAGTCTTTTCTAAAATGTTTCTTTGTTAGCTCTCAATTAACACGTAAAAAAAATAAATTTTATTTAGTCTTTTTAAATTCTTTTCATTATAAAAGAGGAAAAAATATTTTCAAAGTTAATATATATAGTTTTGCACAATTAATCAGAGGTAATCTTTTTTGAAAGGATGTTGTGGGGGTGGTAATACCTTCCCCACACATAAACGACTCACAAACCAAAAATACAGTTTTCAAGACCATTTTCTTTTTAAAAGAACTTTTCAATGTTTTACCTCATAATAAATATTGGTGGCGACTTCATTGAACACAAGGAATCCTCTTAGATTTTTTGGGTGCAACAGTACTCCTTACCTACCTCTATTTAAGAGGTCAACCCCTTAAATGGATCTCAGATACCTCGAAGGATTAGTCTCCACAGTCGCCGTGGAGGATACATTGGTTTAAAAAAAAACAAAATATTTTATTACTCAACTTGTAATTTTTATGATGAGAAAATTGCAAATCCTCTCACACAATTTTTTGCACGGAAAACTTGCAAACTCTCTCAAAGACGAACTATCCAAATCTCTAATACACCAAAAAGACAAGAATTAAACTCAAACTACCTTCCCATATTTATAATAACTTTAATTTTTTCTTCATCACACAACTAGACGAGTGATTTGGATGAGTACCCCACTTTGACACAATAGGATGCATGGTTAGAAGGGAGAGTCGTTTTCAAATCTCATGCGCATGTATTATGTGTGAAGAGGCATGGATTATTATGGATGTGGACATGTGGTAACTGTTGGTATAGAGACGTGAGTTATACGTGTTGTAGTAAAAATGGGTTTCTTGGTTTGATATTGTCTCTATAGTGTGCAGTAAATTTCGAGTTGTCTTAACATGGAAGAGAATATTTAGTTTCGAGTTGTCTTACCTAGCTACATCCACGAATCCACAAAAAAACAAAATATTTTATTACTTAAGTTACAATATTTACAATGAAAAAATTCAAATCCTCTCACACAGTTTTTAGCACAAAGAAGTTGCAAACTCTCTCAAAAACACACAACTAACCAAATATCTAATACACCAAAAGGGCAAGAATGCATGACGACACTCGAGCACGCGCGGGAGCATCACATCAGAAAATGTGGACAGAAGCCATGTGTAGAGTGCTTGATCTTAAACGAGCCATCGATCATAGGCCTCAGACCTTGTTGTTCGTGCGATCTTCAGTGGAATCATATTGATTCGGAATCTGCGGATTGACAAGGAAGCGGTGGAGGCGATGCTTCGATTTTTTGGTGTCACATGCTTCGATTTTTTGGTGTCACAGCGATGGATTCTTCGGGAGTAGACGCCATCGATTGCGGTGGAGAGCGATCGGAGCGGCAATTGCAGACTGTTAGGGAGTCCGGGGGAGCACCGGGAGCAACAACGAGCTAGCCACTAAACCGGACCACCAAGAGACTTGGACACCACATTTTCACCCAAAACCTTAAGGCATCAGGTATATGAGCCCCTTCTCTTATATATCCTTCATATAGCTTATTCATAACCGATGTGGGACTAACCACTCACACTTAAATTTCTAACACAGATATGGTGACCGTGTTTGAAGGAGAGGGGGCGGTTGTTGCCGTTAACTTTATAACAGTTGAGGAAGGTATAGAGTCGTTTTCGAACTCATGCGCGTGTATGATGTGTGCGTACTGTGTTTGTGTGTGAAGAGGAATGGATTATTATGGATGTGGACATGTGTGGTAATTGGTGGTGGTATAGAGACGTGAGTTATACGTGTTGTGGTAAAATTGGGTTTCTTTGGTTTGATATTGTCTCTATAGTGTGCTGTAAATTTCGAGTTGTCTTAATGTGGAAGAGAATATTTACCTTTATTGAGAGAGATCCATGTGGCAACCTCAGATGGGGCTTTACCTACCCCGCCTCTTTCAGTCCATATAGAATGCATCCACTTTTTGACAGCAATTACCCCATCATCATGTAGAGATCATTGCACTTGCAGATCATGCAGACAAAAAATGGACCAATTCATGTGTTACTACCACTGCCAACTTATAAAAGTTTAACATGTATTTTGAAATAGCAATGAAAAATTTCAATGTTGATGCAAAAATTATAAGTATTGTTTATTTTTAAAAGGAAAAAGGGAATTATACTGTGCTTAATTATAAGTGTCAACGTGATTAATTTTGCTTTATTAAAGGTTGTTAGGTTTGTTTGGTTTTAATTAATTTTAGGTGTGTTAATCTTAGAATTATGTCCATTTGATCTCTATCAGGTACGGTCGAAGTATTAAGCGTGTTAGATATGATCGTGACATACTATGTTGGGTTTTTGGACTCCCTTTCCATGCAGATAAAAGCCCCAATATTTAATTTAGTCATGTGTCTCCCTTATTTTAGCGGAGAGTTAAATTAGGTTAAAAGAAAAAGAGCATTTTGTGTGAGAAAACGACCACCAAAGAGCGAAAAGGAGATAGAAAATAATTCTCGTTTTTCTCATACCTGTCACCGTGAAACTGCGATTGCAAATTCGTTAGCCATTGGATCGTATTGAAATTTGGACAGCAGGTTTGTGATACATAGTTCTTCACTTTCACCGTTTGGATTGTCATAACCAGGTTTGTGTAGGGAGATACTGACTTCGCACTGAAGCAACATATTGTGGAATTTTTCACCTTCTTGTTCTCATTTTGTAAGCTTTTGTGCTTTGTTTTTGGCTGGTTGTTGGCTCTCTGTGTGCACTATTTTTTAGACTCAATTGTACCCTTATTTGATAATAGTTTAACTATTTCGTTGGTCTAGACGACTCGTGGTTTTTACCATTGCTTTTAGAGGTTTTCCACTTTAAAATATCAATGTTTATTGTGTGTTTTTATTCATTCTGTTTGCTATCATATATATTCGTTGTTGCTCCTCATAGGATCTTACAATATAGGGGAATTTGTTTCCGCTGCAAATTGCTTTGTTATTGTACGTGTTTAATAGAGAGTAAGGCGCTGGATCCCCCTTGAGAGGGCGCCAAGTCAAAGCAAGGCGTCGGATCCCCTTGAGAGTGCGCCAAGTCAAAGCCAGTGTTGTGAAAAGAGCGGACACCCTGGCAGCCCAATTGAACACGCGAATAATGACATGGCATCCAGCTGTAATTAAAGTGCAACAGAATGGCTGATGTGTCATGTTCTGATTGGTTCATCTAGATCAAGCATTCATGTATAAATAGCTTGCTGTACCTAAGACTACTACTTGCACCTGCATCCCTCACACAACACACTGCTCCTTTTGAATTGGTGCACACAGATTTATGGGGACCTTCCCCTGAGCCTTTCAAGCCAAGGCTTCTCATATTATGTAGCTTTTGTGGATGCACACACACGCTTTACGTGGATCTATTTTCTTAAGGCAAAATCAGAAGCAATTGCTGCATTTTCTCAGTTCCACAAACTGATTCAAACACAGTTTGGAGGTAACATTAAAGCCATACAATTTGACTTTGGTGGTGAATATAGACCATTCACCAAATTACTTGACAGTCTTGGCATCATTCAACGTCTCACTTGTCCACACACATCCCACCAAAATGGAGTCGTGGAGAGGAAACATCGCCACATCACTGAGATGGGCCTCACTTTACTGGCTCAGGCTTCCCTTGCCCCTCACATATTGGGATCACAACTTTACAGCTGTTGTTCATGTAAAAAACAGATTGCCTACAGCAGCAGTCACCACCCATCAGTCACCATTTCATGCTCTATTCAAACAACAACCCAAATACAATCTCTTACGCACCTTTGGTTGCCTTTTCTTTCCTCACATTAGACTCTATAACCAACATAAACTCCAATTCTGTAGCACACCCTGTGTCATTCTAGGAATTTCACCTCGCCATAGAGGCTATAAGTGCCTCAATTCAAAAGGGCGTATCTACATCTCCAAGGATGTATCATTTGATGAAAACACTTTTGCCTACCCTTCTCTCTTTCCTAAGTCAGAGCCTCCCTCTCAGACTTTACCAAACACATCCAAATTACCACTACCTATGCCCTCCACTATACCTGATACGCCTTCCACTTCTCTTCCTACTGCTAATACAGATTCCCTTACTGAGACTAACTCTCAAGCCCAATCACTTGAGTCATCTGAGCCTTCCTCCACACTAGCACCTGCTCCCAATCACTCTGAACCCCTTTCCATCAACTCCCATCATATGGTTACTCATTCCAAGACAGGAAGTCCAAAACCAAGACTGTTTCTCACACACACTAAAGCTACTAGTGTGAAGCAAGCACTAGCTCATCCACAATGACTTGCAGCAATGAAACAAGAGTACAATGCACTCATTGATAACAACACTTGGGTGCTCACTACATTACCTTCTCATAGGAGAGAAATTGGATGCAAGTGGGTTTTTCGTGTAAAAGAAAATCCAGATGGTACTGTGAACAAGTATAAGGCTAGGCTAGTAGACAAAGGCTAGAATCAGTAACCAGGCCAAGATTTTGGTGAAACTTTCTCCCCGGTTATAAAGCCTGTAACCATCCGTGTAACAAGTGGCACATTGAGCAAATTGATGTAAACAATGCCTTCATTAATGGATTCATTGATGAAGAGATCTACATGACACAGCCACCTGGGTTTGTTTCCAATGACAAGAGCCTTGTTTGTCGTCTCAAGCGTTCCCTGGGCTCAAACAGGCGACTCGCGCCTGGTACGATCGTCTAAAACAGGCGCTTCCATAGTTTGGATTTCACACCAGCAAATGTGATCCGTCATTGTTCATATATGACAGCAAAGGAGTGCACCTATATGCTCTTGTATACGTTGACGATATTCTTATTAGAGGGTCCAACTTCTCTCTTGTGAAGGATCTCATAACCAAACTCAATAGCATGTTTGTTTTGAAACAACTTGGGTGCCCAGAATACCTCCTTGGTATTGAAGTACATCACTTACCATCTGGTGACTTCCTTCTAACAGAATCCAAGTATATTAGAGACTTGCTTGTTCGAGCTAACATGACCAACTGTCACAACACTGCTACTCCTATGGTATCCACGCCTAAACTGAGCAAACAAGGTTCTGATCTCATTGACGACTCTCATCAGTATCGTTCCATCGTGGGTGCTCTTCAATACGTCACTCTCACTCGTCCTGAAATCGCCTTTATATAGTGTTAACAAAGTATGCCAATTTCTCTCTGCTCCTCTTGACTCTCACTACAAAAAAATTGCCCATTAGCGAGGGATTTTTCCCTCGCTAATGGCCTCAAATCTGTCGCTAATACCCATTAGCGAGGGAATTAGCGACGGAATCAGTCCCTCGCTAATTGTCTCCTCACTAATGGGATTAGCGAGGGAATTTGAATCCCTCGCTAATTAGCGAGGGAATGTTCCGTTTCCCTCGCTAATTAGCGAGGGATTCAAATTCCGTCGCTAAATCTGACAGCCACGTTTTTTTTATTCAGCCAATTTTTTTAAGCCTTTTTATATTATTATTATTATTATTATTATTATTATTATTATTATTATTATTATTATTATTATTATTATTATTATTATTATTATTATGGTTTGGTGGTGGTGGTGGGGAAGGGTATTAGGGTAGAGAGAGAAGGAAAAGACTAAGGGAGAAGGAGAGAAAGAGAGAGAGAGAGAGAAATGAGTGGTGGTGAAGGGTATTATGGTAGAGAGAGAAGGAGATTAGTAAGGGAGAAGGAGAGAAAGGGAGAGAGAAACGAGTGGTGGTGGTCGTGGTGGTGGTGGTGAAGGGTATTATGGTCGAGAGAGAAGGAGAATAGTAAGGGAGAAGGAGAGAAAGAGAGAGAAACGAGTGGTGGTGGTGGTGGTGAAGGGTATTATGGTAGAGAGAGAAGGAGAATAGTAAGGGAGAAGGAGAGAAAGAGAGAGAGAAACGAGTGGGGGTGGTGGTGGTGTGGTGGTGGAAGAGTGAAAAGAGAAGAAGAGTGTGAGAGGAGGTGGTGCTGTGGTGGTGGAAGAGTGAAGAGAGAAGAAGAGTGTGAGGAGAGAAGAAGAGAGAAGAGTGTGAGGAGAGTAGGAGAGAAGAGTGTGTGTGAGAGGCTAAATAAGCTGAAAAGTCAAAAAATTAGCGACGATATTAGCGAGGGACTGCAAATTCCGTCGCTAAATACCTGCACGGAGTCATATCATCTGAAAACTGTCAGAAATTAGCGAGGGAATTAGCGAGGGACTGAAATTCCGTCGCTAAATACCTGCACTGAGTCCTATCATCTGAAAACTGTCAGAAATTAGCGAGGGAATTAGCGAGGGACTGAAATTCCGTCGCTAATTTTCAAAATTTCCGTCGCTAATGCCTAAAATTCCGTCGCTAATTCTCAAAAATACGACAGCCCCTATTCCCACGCAAATTCCGTTGCTAATTCCAGTTTTTGCGAGGGAACATTAGTCCCTCGCTAATTTCCGTCGCTAATGGGCAATTTTTTTGTAGTGTCTCATTGGCGTGCTGTGAAAAGAATTCTACGCTACTTAGCTGGTACACAACATTGTGGTCTTCTACTTAAACCTGCAACCCGTCACTACTACAATTTAGGCTTTTCGCATCTGTTAAAATGACTTTTCGCATCGGTTCCGTGTCCGTTATAGATTCAGGCGATGTTAAAAGTACACACCTTTTGCATCAGGTACAGACCTGGTGCGAAAAGTATTTTTCGCATCAATTGTATTACCACCCGATGCCAAAAGTCATTTTTAATTAGATTTTAGCACCTTTTTGGCATTGGATTTTCAGAACTACCTGATGCAAAAAGTACTTTTCGCATCAGGTCCTGATGGGAACCGATGTTAAAACTAACTTTTTTTAAAAAAAAAAATTTCTCAACAGCTAGATCTAACAAATAGTGCCTACAGCGATTGAAAAAATCAACAAAATCAACAGCTATCTCAATATCAAGCTCTTCCTTCACTTCCAATCTTTCATCCAATTCTATACTTATCAGAAAAAATGATCAAACAGCGATTGAACTCCATGACATTAGCAGCCAACAACAAGGGGACAAAATCAACAAAATAAAGAATGTATGGGAATGATGATCTACAGAATAACTTTACAATATAAGTTCAAGCGCACAAGTTGGCAAAACACGTCAACTAAAAGACCCATCCAACGCATGCTGATTTGTTCCTATGTGGATTGAGATAACCAAAATTGCTTAGAGCTTCAGACAGATATTATTCCCTCCACCAATTTTTCTGAAACAAAAAAGAAAAAATCATTATTGCAGATAATGATATTTATGATATAAAACAGTGTAATAGAAACCACAATTCTCCAAAATTAAAGAAAAATGGTTTAAATAAGAAAACAAAAAAAACTCATTGCAGCATACAATTCAGCCATTCGTTTCTTCAGGATAAAAGTAAATAAGATTATTGTTCAGTTACTTAATTTAGTTCCTTGAAATTTCAAGTTGTCTATTAAATAACGAGAATAAAAAACTACTCTACAATTCTTAAATTCCACGGAAATCAAAGTATGCAAATTTAACAGAAAAAATTCCAAAATAATAATGTATGAATTCCAAACTCATGTTCCATCACGATGATCTAGCACCAAAAAGGGAAGAAGGAAAAAAGTGAGAATTTGGGATCAGATGAATGAGTATTCAAAAGACATGCTTATCATACATATCATGTGCATTAAATTACACTGTCATAACATCATTTATTTATTTTCAGTTTAACTTTAATCTAACATGTTCTCTAGTCATACAGTACATTACATGGTCCCATCTTGTACTATGACATGAACTAATTAATGTTAAATTAATTAAAACATTCACTAACCTTGCTGGTTTTGAGAACAGCAAGAAGCTGATTTTTGTATTCCACACCATCATCACTCTTGTCAATCTGGTCTATAACATGCAGCATTGTTGCAGTGGCCAACACAGAAGGTAGACAACCAACAAATCTTGAATCTAACATACCAAATCATAAAAAAATCAATTAAACACAGTTTTCTTTTTAAGTATACTACTCTTTCGTACTGATTAAAAAGTTATAGTACTAACTAGTTTTTAATAAATTATTAGTCAAATAATGAGTACTAATGAGAGTAAGAGAGGTTGAGTTACCTAAAAGTAGAGACAGAAGAAGATTCTCACATCTCCTAAGAAACTCCCAGTGAAGATTTGTTTTCAAACCAAGCCTTCTTATAATGTGATCTAGAAAAGACAATGGTGTCACAGGATGCATCTTCCATTTCAGTGTAGAAAGCACCAACAGCTCCATTCTCTGAATAGTCTTAGCCTCAAAAACATATTTAGTATCTTGTACCTTAAAAAACAAACATCATAAGTAAATAAAATAACCTTAATAATACATCTTAATAAGTCAAGAGAACTTACTCTTTTCTCTAGGTGACTATACTCATTGATTTCTCTTGTGTTTTAAGTCAAAAGAAACATCTTAATAAGTCAAGAGAACAAAAATGTCAATTACTCTAGGTGAGAAACAACAAAACACTTACGTTTCATCAGCAATAGTAATGTCTCGCTTTGGAATACTCTCATTGTCACTCTTCCTTCGAATGCTCATTGTGGGAGACACACTCTGAACAACTCCAACAACATCTGAAATCCACAAGAGATATATCAATATGATGGCAATAAGAGAAACAGTCAATGAGAGGTAACATGGCTTGTCAACAACACTCACCAACAAGTTCAGGCTTATTGACATGAGGACCCAGCTGATCAATTGGGACAAAACTGATTTTTGTTTCTGGAACAAAACTAGCTTCGTCGGCAGCCTCTTCCACCTCAGAATTCTCATTCAGTGTCATTTCATAATCATTTTGCACAGTTTTGAACTGCTTGTTAGCAACTTTTAAAGTCCCCTTTGAAATGTAGTAAACCTTTCCAATAACAAATCTGTCATAAAACTTCATTGCAGCAGCATTAAACATGGTTGCTTGAATCTGTGTACCCTGAAAACGTTTAAAAAAAACAAGAAAAAAAAAACATCACCCTCCACACTTGAAAAGACAGTCAACAATCAAACACCTAATATAAGCTATGCATCAATCAAATAGATGGCAATTTTTGACTTACTTCTTCATCAGTCAATTCCACATTGAAGACACAACCTTCCCCTCTGGCATTCTTATAGGTACGCATGGTTCCTTTGCTGGTAACACTGAAACAACAGAAACAGATATCACAATATGGCCAAAAAATGGGATAAAAAACACGATGGATGTAGAACCGAAATTAGGGCGTACTTTTCAGACTTAGTTGGAATGTCATTGACAGTATAATCAAGGATTCGAATGAGACCTAGGTTCTGGATTTTCCCTGAGAGTACATCATTGTTTTGACTTGGAGGAAGAATTCCTCTCAACTTCATTTTCCCATCATTTGCATTGAACCTATTACAACATCAAACAAATAATAAATAATAAATACGCTAAGATTTCAGATCTTGAAGGGAAAATGGAAAACATAAAGATAAACAATGAAAAGAAATTATACATCCATCTACTACCGCTCTGCTTGAGATCGAGAACTTGGACGAAGATTTCAGGAAGATCTGATGAAGAGTCTGGGGATGGATTCGCAAGGAGGGTGGAAATGGCATCTAGACTCACCGATTTGGCCGATGGAGGAAGGAAATGAGCGCTGAACGGAGTGCCAAAAGTGAAGGGTTGGCAGTGTACTTGGGGCGCAGCAACGGCGTGACTCTTGTGGTGACGATGGATAGAGATAGAGACTAGGTTTTTGGTTGCAGAGAGTGAGAGTGCTTCACGAAGAGAGAACGAAGGCAGCAACGGCGCAGCAACGGCGTGACTCTTGTGCGTGAATGGGAGCGATGGAATCTCTGGGTTTTTGGTTGAAGAGTCACCGTAACGAAGGCAGGATTTTTGGTTAGAGAGTGAGTGTGTTTGGCGAAGAGGGTTTTAAGAAATTGATAAACTGGGGCTTTTTAACATCGGGTGCAACGAGAGAACTGATATTAAAAGTGTAATCATGCATTTCTACATCGGTTCCTATATCAACCGATGCGAAAAATGTTCACATAATTTCAAAAATGCCACCGCATTTTTATCCACATCGGTTAGTATTTGAACCGATGCCAATTCCTGATGTAAAATCCATTTTTTCTACTAGTGCGTGACAGTGCTTTATCCTTGAGAGCATACAGTGATTCTGACTGGGCGAGTGATGTTGATGATAGGCGTTCCACCTCAGGATCCTGTATCTTCCTTGGACCTAATCTTGTTTCGTGGAGCTCCAAGAAGCAAAGCTTAGTTGCACGCTCAAGTGTTGAGGTTGAGTACCGTGGAATGGCTCACGCAACTTCTGAATTACTATGGCTACAATCTTTATTGCACGAGCTACGGGTCCAATTTCAGACTCCACCGTTATTATGTGACAACCTTAGCGCTGTGTCACTTGCTCACAACCCAGTGCTCCATGCGAGGACAAAGCATTTGGAGTTGGACATTCATTTCGTTCGTGAAAAGGTTGTAGCTAAAACTATGCATGTACAGCATGTGCCAGCTCCATCTCAGGTTGCTGATGCACTCACCAAGTCACTCTCTACTTCATCATTCACTGAACTACGGTCCAAGCTCAAGGTAGTGCCATCTCCCAAACACAACCTTGCACTTGAAGGGGGAGTAATAGAGAGTAAGGCGTTGGATCCCCTTGAGAGGGCGCCAAGTCAAAGCAAGGTGCCGGATCCCCTTGAGAGTGCGCCAAGTCAAAGCCAGCGTTGTGAAAAGAGTGGACACACTGGCAACCCAATTGAACACGTGAGTAATGACATGGCATCCAGCTGTAATTAAAGTGAAACAGAAGGCTGATGTGTCATGTGCTGATTGGTTCATCTAGATCTAGCATTCATGTATAAATAGCTTGTTGTAACTGAATTCAATTACTCAATGAAATAATACTCTCTCAGAGAGTTTGTGCTTTCGTTTAGTGTTTGTGTTAATTTTCCATCAGAGAGTGGCATTAGAGCTCTTGGTTAGAGGCTATTTTACTTGCTTGAATGATGGAGGCAAATATGAACATAAATTTGGTTTCTTTGAATGGTATTAATTATCATTTATGGAAGAGAAAGATGAAGGATTTGCTAATAGTTGTTTCCTGTGATAACAAATTCCCCCAATTTCCATGAATCTATGAGGAGAAGCAAAAACAATATACGACAACAAATAGAACAAGAAGTGAGTGGCACCAAAATTTTAGAGTGGAATACCCCGCAAAGCAATGGTAAACAACATTTTATCTAAGTTAAGCTTTTAGACATGGATAAATTGTAGTGTAATAGATTTTTTAACTATCGACTCAAGGAGCATTATGAAGTTTCCCAGGAATGTATTTAGTAATAAAATCTCTTAAACAAGTTTTTACGATTAATACTTTCTTACACAGTCGAAGTAGGTAACCAAATTAATCTCAGGTGAGAGAGCGCTTGGCATCTTAGAAAGCAATAACTACAAGATTATGGAAGATAGGTAGATTTGTTGGCTATACAAGTAATAAGAAACAAGCCCAAAATGGAAGCCTCTTTTTTCACTATGATGGAAATAAGAGAGATTGTTATATATAATGGTAGTAGAGCAATAAAAAGAGAAGAGAATGGGAAAGTAGATTTGTCCAATTAAGAAGTTTCTCCCCACAAGTATTATTAATGGATTAATAAACCATCCAGACATGCTTTCTTCATCATCATACTACATTCCTCTTAGCACCCCATAAATAAAGGGCTGGGTCCTGTTCCAACAGAGGTTGTGTACAGCCTCATCAAACTTTACAATTAAAAATGACTGTTATTACTTACTGATGCCATAAAAATGGCAATTCTAGCATTTGTTGAGATCTAAAAGCCTTCTACACAACGGCTTCAAATAAAAGAAGAAAAAAAACATTCTCGTTTTTTGTTTTCCATATTAAACACTGGGGACCAAAAAGATAGAAACGAAAATGTTCCACTTATTAATGAAAGCCTCCTCCGCTAGCAGTTGCGGCCTTCACCAAATCTGGTGGTGGAGATGGCAGTAGGACTACGGATAATATGCCACTGGCTAAAGCCGCCACCGCACCCACCACGAACGCCGGCAAGTTACCACCTCCAAACAGAGCATCCCATGGTCCACTCAGAACAGAAACCACCATCTACACACGTATACTCACATTTGGTTAATTACTCATTAAATATATGAATTATTAAGTGAAATTGTTGTGTTGTATAAATATTATATGAAGTGAATTTAATTCTTACCTGTGGTATGACAATTGCAAGATTCAGAACTCCTAGTGATAACCCTGAAAATTTTGAACAAAAACATAACGTCAGCAATTTGGCTTAAGATAGCCTTTTATCTATGGATAGTAAAATAAGTGAGTTTAATTGGTTTGTACCATTGTCGCGTAAAGCTTTTTTACACAATCAACTAAATCAAAATTTAGACATTTATGACTCTCATGATTAAGATAAAAACCAAATATTTCTTGTGACTTATTAATTTCTGATTGGTTGACGGTGTAAATATTTTTACACGGACAGATTATACTTATGTTATGACTTTTGATTGTGTTACCTTGGCCAGCCCCAGAGTCGGTGGAGAATATAGATGCTAGAGCGAAGGGTATGCTGTAAGTAATCTGAAAAAATCAACAAAGACAAGTGTTAGTGGCATGGCATAAAGCTTCTACACTTTTCTTTTGCTGTGTAAATATTTTGCACTTTTTAACAGTTATCATCTGTTTGGAAAAGAATGGATAATTGAAGAAAACTAAAGAAGCAGCGTTGGACTTTAAACAAAGAGCAGCATCACGGAAAAGCTAAGCTGCCGTTTGGAAATTGCAAGGCAAAAGTCGAGTGCATTAAACTCAATCACTATAAAATATCATATGCCTCAAACTTTGGATATGTAATGTTAAAGGATGTAATCTTTTAATAAAGTATTAAATTAAAAATCAGGATAGGGGTATTTTAGCGATGTCATCTGCAACTTTATTTATTCCAAAAAATTAATATATTAATTTCATGACTGTTTGCTACTTGAAATATCATAATTAAATTGACAGTTCGTAATCAAAAAGGAATCAACAACAATAAGAAATAAAAAGCTTTAAAACATGTTGATGATTGTCTTTTCCAGTTCAAACAAAAACAACAGGCAAGCAAACACATTTTTTCCAGAGAGAGTCCAAACTAAATTTGTCTAATTGAGAAGCAAAGTCTTCAATTTTGTAAAAAAAAAAAGTTCATGTTCCTGTTTTTGTATTTACTGAATGGGACCCAACTCACCACAGAAAATGGAGGATCTTTGGAGATCGTAAAATTCACATGACTTCTTTCATGCATGGCAACTCAAATTGCTTCTTAAATAGAAAAAAATTAAATAAAAGTAGTAAAGGATTGATTTTAACTTTCCCTTTGTCTTTCAGTAATATGGAAATTAATTAATATATAAACCTTTTGTCCTCAATATATTGGTACAAGTTGTTATGTTTTAAAACTCTGTGCTAAAAAAATGGAAACTAAAAAACAAAAATAAACGCTTGTCCACCGTCTGTCTGCATATTCATTAGCAAAAAAACATGTATTTAATGTTTTTTGGATAAAGTTGAAATTTAAACGTTTAAGGAATTAAAAGCTGAGAAGAAAACAAAAAACGGAAAGGAAAAATATTTAAAAAAGAGCGAAAATGAAATTTCCTTTTCCTTACCGCAAGAGGAATTCCGAGGACGGAAAAGAGGGCCAACGCGCCGGCCTTGATGTTACCGGGAGGAGGAGGAGGTTCCAGATAAACACTGGGAGTGGGAGTGAAACCTTTACTCACAAAGTAGTCGTGTCGCGCATGCTGGGCCATTTTGGAGACCAAAACGGTCATAGCCAAAGAAATAGCGAGAATGAAGTTAACGATTCCCCACAACCTCTTCACGCCACCAACTCCACGCGCCAAAATATCCACTCCTAACGACGTCGCACCAAGGACTATGGAGTTAAGCATAAGTCCCAGTGCACCCGCGCGCACACCTCTATCATACGCACGTCCTTCTCCAACCTTTCCTCCATACACTTCACTTCCCATCCAATCAGTATCAAACAACAAGAAAGGAAACCACGCAATCCAGTTAAGACACGTCACCAATAAAAGTATCCACATCGGCCTTTTCAGTTCACGAAAAGCACCAAATAACTGCCCAAAACACGGCATGCCACCGCCTGAAACCGTACCGTCTTCATCCGCACCACCGCTCGCCACCTTCTCAGGCGCTAG
The DNA here is from genome assembly GCA_039519185.1 of Astragalus membranaceus. Classification (NCBI taxonomy): domain Eukaryota; kingdom Viridiplantae; phylum Streptophyta; class Magnoliopsida; order Fabales; family Fabaceae; genus Astragalus; species Astragalus membranaceus. The sequence goes on along the minus strand of CM076847.1, from coordinate 135,738,868 downwards.
CGGTATCTCCTTCACGTAGATCAGTGCCGCGGTAGCCAAAATCGTTAACAGCGCGATAGAGAGGAAAAAACAGCTCTTCAAATTTGCACAGTAAATATCACATGCTTTTGTTTTTGTGAACGGGAACCATTTGTAAAGCGTACTGTAGGCACCGGCGGCATACCCAAGGACGTTACCGGCGGCCATAAAGAACGAGAAAAACGCGTTGGCGTTTCTCGTTTTCCGGGAATGGCCGGCGGCGAGGTCGGCGAGAAGGGCACGGCAAGGTCCTTGAAGCATGTTATTAGCCACGTCCAGGATCCAGAAACCGACGACGAAGATGCCTATAGCACGAGGGCGAGATTTTTTGGTGAGGTCGTCACCGAACCTGTGACCAATGTCAGCGGCGTAGCCGATGAGGAAAACAGCGATGGCGACGGCGAAGGAACCGGCGGCGATGAAAGGACGACGGCGACCGAAGCGAGAGGTGCAACGGTCGCTGTGGTAACCAACGATGGGTTGGACCAACATGCCAGAGATTGGGCCACAGAGCCAAATGAAAGCGGACCATTTGTGAGGGATACCGAGTAACTGAACATAAGGGGTGAGAAGAGAGAGTTGTAAGGCCCACCCGAATTGTACTCCGGCAGCGATGGAGGCAACCACCATGATCTTACGGAGAGGACTTGGGTCCAGAGGAGGAGCCTCCACTTGGAGGGAAGAGGGCTTAGTATGATTGTTGTTGTGTTTGGTGGCAGAGAGAGTCTCCATGGTGCTGTGTATTGAGTTTGTGTTTGTGAAAGGGTTGAGGTGGGTTTTATTTATAATGAGGGGGGGAGGGTGGAATGGAAGTTGTTGCATGTAAAGTGGTGAGTGGGAGAATCTGATATGACTTTGAGAATAGTGTGATGGGAAAGGAAATGGATAATTACACAAAATATGGGGTAAACCGTAAATCGTAAATGTGAGTGAAAAGCGTGTGGGGGGGCTTATCCGTAGGAGTAAGTAAAAAAGTGAGGGGGTGTGTGGTGGGGCGTGGACTTGTGTAGTGTTGTGGGGGAGGTTATTTAATGTGGGTTTCCTCGTTTTAAGTGTAAATTCAACTTGTCTTCATTTGGAGACTTCTTTTATGGTCGTCAGCACTCAGCAAATTAAACTAGGGGGTGGATGGAGTGGAGACTGGAGACGGATTTTGCTTAACCTCATTCTTGCACTTGCCCATCATGCAGACAAGGTGTCATGAAATTACTAGGATAAGGGTCGATACTCGAGACTATAACTACAACTTCAACTTACAAAATCAAATGAAGAGTAACTGCTGCAGGGCATTAGGATGCAGATAGATGAGGTTGATATTAATGAATGGGGATACAAAACAATTATGGCGTTATTATTCGGGGAAAACGGTCACTAAATTTTCAATCACTAACCTTTAATGGAATTAGGTGTGAACATATCAATTAATGTGGTCTCATTATTTTTGGTTCCGACTATTGCTACCTACTTATCAAGTGTTCCAACACTTTAAACAAAAGACTAATCTTCGTTCGTGTTTAAGATCAAATTTTACACTGACCAACACCGAGTTTGTCCACTGTGAAAATCAAACTCGAGAGCATCGAATCAACTACATGTCTGGGGTAGATTACGCCACCAAACCAACTGTGTTGGTTAATTAATGTCACCCCTTATCCATCTTGAGGAGAAGGAAATAAAAAAAAATCATTTCCTCTCAAAACATATGAATCAGTGCTACTTCAATAAGGGGAATAGATCCTCTAGAATGATTTTTTAGTGCATTCAAATTTCAACCGCACATAAAATAAGACAAAGAGTGAGAGAGAATTATTAAGGGTCTGTTTGGGAGTTTGGAGGGGAGGGGAGGGGAGGGGTTGAGACTAATAGTGTAAATTCTTTAGTGATGAGAAGAAAAGTTATCCCCCTAAACCCCCCCAAATCCCTCTCCTAGTTTATTTTTGGAGCCCCTCCAAAACCCTTCATATTTGGGGGAGTTTGGAGGGGCTCCAAAAATAAACTAGGAGAGGGGGTTTAGGGGGTTTAGGGGGATAATTTTTCTCCCAATTACTAAAGAATTTACACTATTAATCTCAACCCCTCCCTTCCCCTCCCCTCCAAACTCCCAAACACACCCTAAAAGAATTGAAAGAGAGGATTGAGTAGTAGAAATCTAACACTCGAGAGTGTCTAGTGAAAAAGTCTACTTGAGAAAATTTCCTCTCTTCAACGAGGGAGTACGTCAACTCGACAATTTATGCTTCCATCTTTTGAACTAAAACTCATTTAATCGTCTGAAATTGATTTGAACTTCGGTCGTTTCCAATAATTATTTATTTTGACTTTTTTTGGGTAAATCCGGATATCCACCGCACTGACAGTAGTGGCTAATCCCTCGCTCATTGTAGGTGCCTCGAGGGGCAGGACAGCTGGCCCAAAGTTTTAACGCTGCTCCGTACCCAAGGTGGGGATCGAACCCCCAACCTTTGGTTAATGGAGGTTCAGCCCCAACCACTGAACCCTACGCTCTGGGTTTATTTTGACTTTGATTCGTCTAAATTTAGCACTTTTATTTATTAGTCATTTGATTCAATTGCGGGTTTAACGGAACAAATCAACATGTATCACCAGGTCGACCTCAGTTTAATTTTTAAATTATTAATTAAAATTCCTCGATAAATTCCTCTAGTTTACAGAAAATGTCCATTAGGAGAGATGAAGACACGATTATTAAAATTTTAATTAACAGTTTAATAATTTTATCTTTATCTCTCTTAATGGACGTGTCCGGTAACCACAGAGGAATCAAACTTGTTAATGGCATGAAGAAAAGTTCCAACACGTTTTTTTCTAGTAATTGTTTATCTAATAAATATGACATGAAAATATTAGTATTTGCCTTTTGTAAGAATGGCCTCGAGAATGTCAATAAACAATGATTTAACAATGAGGACGCTCCAATATTGGAAGACGGCGGTTCAATGATATTGTCAAATTAAAATTAGGAAGAGGCAACAAAGTGCAATTTTGGAATGACAGGTGACTGGGGAGGGACTCGTTTGCGGAGTTATTTCCCTCACTATTTAACTCATGCAGCCTGAAAGAAGTAGTGGTGGAGGATATGGGGGCGTGGGTGGGTAGCGAGTGGCGTTGGAATTGGGATTGGGCGACGGAGTTGGTGCAAACCGAATCACAAAACCTTCAGTATTTGAAGGACTTATTGCTCTCCGTCTCTCCAACAGCTCATATTGATGATCGTTGGTCGTGGTCAATCGACACGGTGCGTGGCTTCACGGTCAAGAACTGTTATTCGTGGTTGTCTATGTTTTTTGCAGGTGATAGCGGGGTGAATTCCAACAGCCAGCCTGCTATCTGGCCGAAGCTATGGAGGAAGGATATTCCATCAAAAGTGTTGATCTTCGCGTGGAGGGCACTGCTTGGAAGAATTGCAACGCGTGATGAGTTGCTTCGCAAAGGAATTCTTCGGGCTCAAGCGGACGTTTGCTGCGTTTTTTGTTCAAGTGAAGACGAAACAGTTCCCCATTTATTTCTTCAATGTAGTACATCGAAATCAGTTTGGCAACATATATTTCGGTGGTTGGGGTGCTCTATCGTGGAGGAGGAAGACTTGAATTCTCACTTCGTGGCTTTCGGGAATTTAATAAAAGGCAAGAAGAGGAAATGGGTGAAGCATCTCATATGGTTGGCGGTTATATGGAATATATGGTTGGTTCGGAACAAAGTATCTTCAAATGAGAGGTAGCATCAATTCCATCTTTGGTGGCGGGTATCAAAGACACTGCGTGGGGCTGGTTCAAAGCAAGGCAAGGGAGAACATGTGAGGTTGGGTGGTCGGATTGGTATAATTGCCCAATGGGCTGTCTATCCTCTTTGTAACGGTTTCTTTTTGTAATAACCTATGAAGCAATCTTTGTAGTTACTCTTTTTCTCTCCCTGAGTCTTTTTCCCTGCGGGGTTTTGGCTCTTGGAGGTTTTAACGAGGCCCCTAAATGTAAGGGTTTGGTACACCCCATGTGCGCCCCGTAATATATTTGCTTATCTAAAAAAAATGATTTAACAATGAGAAATTGGAATATACACTTGATATAATTAGTTATAATATGATCAACGAGAACCCGCTAATATATTGCTACAAAAGTAGTAGTTGATATGATGAAATGGTATATTATATTGAATGTAAGATTTAAAGCATATGTACAATTAACACGATAAATAATTTCAAAAGTGTCATGGTAATTAGAATTTCTGCAATTTACACATCCTCCAAGGCCCAACATCGAACAACCAAGCAAAATACGAGGCTTGCATTGCCGGACTACGCCTGGAAATTGACCTCCGAGTTCCGCGAATAAAATTGCATACCGACTCTCTCTTGGTGGTCTCCCAAATCGGAAACCCATACGAGATGAAAGAATCGATCTTGCAAAAATACCTACTTTGGGTACGGGCGCTATTAGCTAAATTTGAAGCGAGCGAGGTAATTCATGTGCCAAGAACGGAGAACCAACGAGCTGACATCCTCGCCAAGCTCGCAAGCACAAAAACCCCAGGAAACCAGAGAACGACCATCCAAGAAACACTCCACAAACCCAGTGTGTCTCTCAAGCCTCTTTTTAACTCGACCATTTGCATGCTCGAAGAAACTAACAGCTGGATCACTCCAATCTTGGAATACATCGTCTCGGGAGCTGAACCCCTAGACGAAAACGATGCTAAATACGTCAGGAGAAGGGCTTCGGCTTTTTCAGTCGTCGATGAAACGCTTTACAGAAGAAGCCTCTCTTCCCCGTTGATAAAATGCATCGAGGGAGAGGAAGCAGCCTATGTCTTAACAGAAATTCACGGGGGAATCTGCGGCTAGCACATGGGAGCTCGGTCTTTAGCTCGAAAAGCTCTTCGAGCTGGATATTACTGGTCGACCATGGCAGGCGATGCTAGTGATCATATGAAGAAATGCAAAAAATGCCAAATCCACGCCAACGTCCACATAGCTCCCCCCACAGACCTCACGAGATTATCCTCCACATGGCCCTTCGCATGGTGGGGAATGGACCTGCTTGTGACCGTTCTCAAAAGCTCCGGGACAAGTCAAATTCTTGATCGTCGCCGTAGACTACTTCAGCAAATGGATAGAAGCGGAACCTTTAGCTACTATCACTGCAAAAAACTGCATAAAATTCTTCAGGAAAAACATTATGAGCAGGTTCGGGATCCCGGAGGTAGTAGTAACAGATAACAGAACTCAATTCACAGATGCAGGATTTCGAAAGCTAATGCTCGAGCTAAAAATCAAACACCATTTTACTTCTGTAGAACACCCTCAAACCAACGGACAAGCAGAGGCGGCAAACAAAGTAATACTGAACGGACTAAAGTGACGTATTGACGAGGCTAAAGGAAACTGGGTGGAAGAATTGCCTTATGTCCTCTGGGGATATAGGACCACCCCCCAAAGTTCCACTGGAGAAACGCCTTTTAGGCTCTCTTACGGCAGCGAGGCGGTCATTCCTGTCGAGATTGGCGAACTTAGCTGGAGAACGGCAAATCCTAAAACTCAAAGCAATAACGACCAAGCTTTAAGAGAAGAACTCGACCTCATCGATGAAATCCGAGGTCGAGCTTCACTTCGAGAAGCAATCATCAAACAAGTAGTAGCAACCAGGTACAACGCCAAAGTCGTTCACAGAGATTTCGATCCCGGTGATCTAGTACTGAGAAGAGCTGACGTCGGTCAGAAAAACGCTTCCCAAGAAAAGCTCGCACCGAACTGGGAAGGCCCCTACCGAATTTTGTCTAAAACCGGTAAGGGAGCTTTTAAATTGGAGACCCTCCAAAGAAAAAAGATTGAAAGAACTTGGAACGCAACGAAGTTGAAAAGTTATTATCTTTAGCAAAATGAATCATGTACTCCGACCTTATGTAAACACGAAGCGAGTTATTTATAAAGAAGAAGGTAACCTTTCAAGTGTTTTCACGAAAAACTCATCGAGCTTATCGAGGTTCTCACCAAGTTTCCACACATTCTTGATTTCATCAAATGGAATGTACGGACAAAATTTCCCTCTACAGGAAACAACTGGGACCGATCTTAGATGATCTCCCCGAGCGACCACCCAAGGTCACAAACTCTTTGAGAAACAGTTAAATCCGAGCCGAGTCTCAGTAAACTATCTCAAAGAGACCAGGTCTTCAAGGATCGAAACATCCTAAGAACGACCATCGGCCACAGCTGCCGATACCCCTATAGGGCGAGTTAAATCTGGGCCGAGTCCTAGTAAACTGTCCTATAGGCTCGAACCCGGTAAATCGAGTTCCTCATTTTCCGTCGTTCTTACACCATACATGACATGCAGAATTAAAAAAGCATTCATAAAACTCATAAACGAGTTCCGAAAATAAACTCTACAAAAACGACGTACATGACATGCAGAATTAAAAAAGCATTCATTAAGCTCGTAACGGGGTTTAAAAGATGAAGATCTGGTGAAACGTGTTCCAAAAAAATTACAAACATCTCGGATATGACCGAGCCCTCAAAAAATCCTGAATTACATATCAAAGTTCTGGATCTATGCAAAACCTACACGGATAAAAGCATATACCCAGAACTTCTACAAAAGAGAACACACTTAAAAAACATCAAGCAGTAGAGGTCGGAAAGATGACGGTCTTCTCTTCAGTCTGAGCGTCGATCTTAACAATCTGACCCCCCTCAACCTCATGATCGGCATCAATAAATGCCCGATCCAAATGGATAGAAGGATTGACCAAAGCAGCTTGCTGAAGGGCACACTCGAAACCTTCCCTGTATAGCTCGATTGCAGAATTTGCGGCTTCCCGAGCTTCCTTTGTAGCTTCATTCGCAATTCTCGCAGCCTCCTTGGCATTCTTCCTACTCTGTTGAAGGGCTGCTTGAAGCTCTGCGATTCGAGCTTCAGGATCCCTGCTGGTACCAACCCCTGCCTCAGAGGCCTTTCTCAGATCGTCTTCTAGAACGACGATTCGATGCTCCAAGCTTCTGATTTTTTTATTAGCCTCGGCCACCTGCTCCTCCAGACCTCTCTCCTTTTCTTCAAGCTCCTTCACACGAGCCTCTGCAACCTCGGCCCGACGTATAATTTCCCCCTGTCCTTCCTTCAAAGTTTGAAGCTCTTGCTTGGTACGAGCCAACTCTTTTGATTTCAAGGACATATCTTCCACAAGCTTTACCCTTTTTGATTTCTGGAGCTCCAACAAATCTGCAAGCACGAATAAAGAAAAAATCAAGCTGAGGGAAAAGTCATAAAGCAAAATCAGCAAAAAATAAACGACATAAAGAAACACATACCTTTAGCTCGTTTCTCATATTTTTCCTTTTCGATCTTGTGAACCTCGCCCAGGTTTACCAAAATCTGAACTGATGCTCCAACAGATCCTCCCGCCACTGAGCATAGTTTTGCTCCAGGAAATTCTCCTCCAAAGGAACGGCCTTGTTTTTATGTTTTGGTCTCCTCGAGGTTTTACTCCTCTTCTCCGGTCTTGACTCACCACCAACATCAGTTCGCACCCTCTTCGCTGAAGCCCCTGCACCAGTATCGTGAGCAGCTGGGAGAGGAGAACCAGAGACAAGATCGATCCAATCATGAGCCAGATCCTCCTGCGTAACGGTATTGATCGGAAAAGCAGGAATTTCCGTCTTGGCTGCGATCTCAGTTTGGGGAGACGTCGGAACATGAACATCCCCTCCTTCAACATCGACAGGGATGTCGACAGTCTTCATCGCGAATGTCTTCATCGCAGCGAGCCTCCTTGAGGCCATGGTATCTAAAAAATAAAGAAAACTGGGTTATGCAACTTACAATCAAAATCAAATACACAAAATTCGACCCCAGAAAGACGAACTACCTAAAATGTGTTGCACTCGTCTCCGTTTTCCAGCCTGAACTATCTTAGCCGCAGGGATACCTCGATACTTATGTTTTGAAAATGGAATGATCTCAGAAATAAATATCACGATTCTCTTGGTAAGAAGATCGTCGGCACTTAGTCGATCCTCACCCACAGAAAAAGAATGGGTAGTTCGTTCAAAATGGCCCTGACTCCAACCAATAGGAAACTTAGTGGACACCAAGGTCCGACCATCCTTGCTAAGCTTCCCTACTTTCTCAATTGCTTCATCGGTCACCGGCTCGACCCAATAATACAACTCTTTCCAATTTCCCCTCAATGAGTCCGCATAAGCTTTAAAAACCTTGGCCCCTCGCCTCGAGCGAAGATTGACGTGCTCACGACCGGAGCTGTTTTCGCTACTGTTCCGGTTAATCTCAAACAAATGGAAGAAGAGCAACGGTGAGACCGGTCTCTCCAGATGAATGCACATTAATTCATAGGCTCGAACGAAAGCCCATGCATTTGGATGTAATTGGGAAGGCGCTACATCTAAACTCGCCAAAACCGTCTGCTCAAACCAGGTAAAAGGATGCTGGATATTCATTTCGTTAATCAACATATGGTACAAGGTAAACTTGAGCTCTCCGGGCCATAAAGTCACATGCTCTCCTTTCTTCATACCCTCAATCCTCCAAACTCGCTTCGAGCGCCCAGAAGCCTTCCTACCGATCGCCTCCAAATTAAAACCATACTGATACAAAGATTCGTCTCCAAAATATTTCTAGAAACCCAATCATATTGAGAGACCTCTCGTACCGGTACGTCGAAATCCCCACAACCAGTACTGGAGTAACCATCAAAAGAAGCAACAGAAGCTCGACTGGAACCTGGTTAACTCGAAGGGTGAGGTTCAGCTTGCTTTCCAGCATCGCCTTGATCGGACCCATCACCAGGGTCGGAACTTGTCCCGAGGTCGATCTCGGAACCCTCTGATTCCTCCAGTAGGATTTTCTCATCAGACTCAGAGGTAATGGTCATCACATCCACCAAACGATCCTCCTCCATATTTTCAGCAGCACCCTCGTTTGGCTCATTGGCATCGCTTACAGGTGAAGAGCTTTCACCTTCAAAATTGTCCTCCGCCTTATCACTCATAGGGGCAGAAGCAGAATGCTCTTGCACATCAGGAGCGGCAACTTCAAAAGGATCGGTACGAACTTTAGGAATTTCGCCACCAGAGGCTATCACGTTCGTGAACTCCTTACGATACTGCGTAACGTCTCTCCGAGTTTGTTTTGTCCTCGCTAGGACGAATCTGCAGAAATGGGGGACGAAATGCCAGGGTTAGGATCGAAAATGGGTCCGCGAGCAAGTCGGAACCCGACCTGACGACCCCCATTCTGAGATCATAAAGGACTGGGGGAGGTCCAGACACAACAAAAAGAATAGAAAAGACAAACGAAAAAGAAACTAACCTCGAAACGGAGCTACAAATTTGATCGTATCTGGAAAGTGCTTCAAAGATCTCCGAATTTGTTTCACTCGAAAAGGAAGCTCGGGAGCTCTCGAAGATCGACAAACAAAAAACAAATAAAGCCAAGCAACAAATGAAAGGGTGTGACCCTTTATTTATAGTAAGGCGAAATTGATGGGCTTGGGCCGGGAAGTCGAAACGTCACGTCCTATCAAGGTCCATTAGGTTCGCACGCTAAAAAATAAAACGTCACCATCATGCGCCGCCACTGTAACACACGCCTTGTCAGAAACAGTAAACTTGGCACTGATTCCAAAATTGCACTGATTCCAAGAAGCTGGCTACCTCACTCAGAAGCTCGGCTGATTCCAAAATACTGTCTACCTCGCTCAGAAGCTCGACGTTTTTTTTAACATCGACCAAAATTTTAAGCTCGACATCAGCTCAAAACTAAAGAAACTTCTACTCAAAAAAGACGAAAACGCAAGGCTACATCACCTTATCAAGTCAAGATCGCTCCTCAAGCGACCAGACTTGGGGGGCCACTGTTATGGTAATTAGAATTTCTGCTATTTACACCTCCTCCAAGGCCCAATTGTTGAAAGGCCCATTCAAAAAGCAAAGTCCATTCTTCAATGGCCAAGATCACTCTGCAAGATCGGACGGCCCAAATCGACCATAGCAAACACCACTAAAACTCTATAAATACAGCATTCAATGCTCATTAATGGTAAGCACTTTTCTAACAAAACACTCATTCACTCAAATACTGACTTGAGCGTCGGAGTGTCATTGCAGGTACAACATCGCCCCCCTCAAGATTGAACAAGATCGTACATCTCAAGATCGAACATCGCAAGATCGAACATCTCAAGATCGAACCTCTCCAGATCGAACAAGATCTTCTTCTCAAGGCCTGAAGACAGAGACAGAATCAAGGATAAAATATCTAGCTACTAATTGCGTAATACCAATCACTAAGATCGGAAGCACAGTACCGAACAAAAGTAAGGACATTTTTTGAATACTAATTTCGTGAATTTGAACTTCGAAGTACCATTCTAGTTTTTGAATTATAGAGGTCATTTGATAGATCTCAAATCCGAATTAGGAACTGTTGAAGATCTTTCGAGTTTCCGAACAACAAGGTCAACGGATGAATTTCAAAATCGAACTCCGAATTTCTGAATATATTTCCAACTTGAGTCACAAACGCTCCATTCGATCGAATTAGTCACTGCTGTTCGTGTAGTAGATACCCGAATTTTCCAAAAAAAAAAACGCTCCATTCGGCAGATTTTCAAATTCTCGAAGACCTTTCCAATTCCTAAGTCACAGAGGTCAATGGATGGATCTTGAACTACAAATTTACGAGGACCTTTTCAATCTAAGTCAATGTTTGAGTACATGGTTGGAGCCATGGATTATCATGTGGAACTCTTTTTGTTTTGAAAAATAATTGTCCATGCGAAGAAAAAATGCCTTTTTGCTTGAAGTCATTGTACTTGAATTCAGTACAAGGAACTCTGGCGACCGAGATGGTCACGCTGAGAAGTTTCTTTGCCTGTGTATGTGTGTTCAGAAGTGGTTGTTGTCTTCTCTTCTCCTCGGTCCCTTATATATCTTTGCGCCCATGGTAACTACTTCCTTGGCGGTTTCTGAGTTCGTGGAGGGCTCGCACAATTGAGTTTGTCAATTGGGTCGAGTGTTGGATAAAGTTGAATGGGTCGAGTCCTGTTGCCACGTAGGTTCTCGGACTCAATATATCCGTACAATCACAAAAATAATTTACATATCAAAAGAGTAGATTATTATTAAGGCTTAGTTTGGTAAAAAGTAATGGATAGCTGATAGCTAGCGTATAGCGGATTGCGGATAAACTAGCAAATATCAAATCATGTGTTTTTTTTTTGTATAAACCGGGTATCCTCTGGGCGCAACTGCGGAGACTAATTCCTCGAGTATGGTAGGACCACAGGGTGGCAAAGCTCTTCCTCAAGAAATTTAACACTGCTGCATGCCAGAGCTGGATTTGAACCCAGGACCTTGTAGTTAAGCTCTCCCTCATCCAAGTGTTTTTGGGTTATCAAATCACGTATTTAGTAAAACCAATGGTTAAACCAACTAATATATGTAAATTGACATAAAAAAATAATAATTTAAAATTGTTGAGTTTAATTTAGAGAGGACAGAGAAGGAATTTAAGAAATTTAATAAGGGGTAAATTTGACAAAAAAGTGAGACACTATATATACGCTATAAGTAACGTTTCAATAAGCGCTACTTGAAGTAACACTACCCAAAACTGCTAAACACTAGTGCTTACCAAACACGTCTATTCATCATTTGCTAGTCAAATTCGCTATCCATTAGCGGATGAGACTTACCAAACAGAGCCTTAATATTGATATACAAGTGATTTACTACTGAGTGTGCGTATCCTAACAATGCATTTTACCAATAAGCAATAGTTAGACACTCACAATCAATTTAACTAAGTACAAGTCTAATTATATACTCTTATGTGACCTGTAAAAAAAATAATTAGGATAAAATAATTATTAATCACATAATAAATTGAACTAACCAAATATTTACCACTCATTAAATATACCATTTCTTTTTTTTTCTTGAAGATCCCAATAGCTTGGCAAGCTATTTAGATGGACCATCCACTTCAAAAAGTAACTTAATATCGTGTGGGCCAATGACCCACATATTAGATATTAAATTGATAAGAATAGACAGTGGCGGACCCAAGACCCCGGGGTCAGGAGTGTCAAATTTTTTAAGGCCAGTGTCGAATGGGTGCAAAACTTGGTCTACTAGTGCAATTTAAAATTTTCAAGGGGTTCAAAATCAAAATTTCAGGAGATTTAGACTATTCATATAGGGTGATAAGTGCAAATTTTTTTTCCAGGGGGTTCAACTAAACCCCCTGGTAACAAGCCAGGTCCGCCACTGAGAACAGATACTACACTTGATCTTAGTCAAAAGGCCGAGAAAGGTATATTATATACCATTTCTTGAAATATTATGTAATTAGGGTTGTATACCGTAAGATAAAAAGATTTGGTATACCGTGTTACTAAGAGCAATGCTACTTGTTACGAGAGATTTTTGCAAGAAAGAGAATAATGCTTAAAAATAGGGAATTTGACCAGTCAACAACTTGCTAAGAATACATGGTGAGTAGTTACAATTTGTTTTCTATGCTGCCACATAACATTCTTCTCTTTCTTGCAAAAATCTCTCGTAACATCTAGCATTTTCCTGTTACTAAACATGTGCCAATTGATGCACAAAAAATTGTTTAGACGGTGTTATTTTTGGTTCGAATCAGTGTTGACTATCCATGAAGTGTTGTCTCAACGCTTTCAACGAAAGACTAATATCTGCTCGTGCTTAAGATCAAATTTCGCACGGGGCAACACCGAATTTGTCCACAGTGGTTTAGACAGGTTTTAGTTACCATGTCATTGGTGCGTAGTTTTCACCTGCTTTGTCGGTGACTAATCTAATCGGGTAAATCTGACTGACCACGGGTATCCAAATTTGTTGGTCTCGATGATTCTTCCCTTTCCAAAAGAGTTTTTTGCCTACCGGCAACGAGTGTTTGACAGACGGTTTGAGATCAAGTACCTAAAAAGTAAAAACGGTTAAAGTGCTTGCTTTCCACTTTTTTTTATTTGAAATTTCAGAGAAATAAACTAAAAATTATGTCTATGTTTCTCATATATTTTTTAGGAAAAGAAGATTTATTTTGAAATAAAAAAGGAATCAGATTCGCAAAAGTCATTACTAAAATGAAAAAGGAATGAAACTTGGATAAGAAAAGTTGGTCGTAAGCCCACCGACACCCTTTGACCAGTGGACCCCAGATACCGTCTACATGAAATAAACTGTGCAAAATTAGACGACGACGTATTAAAGTGGTCGTCAGTTTTCGCACAAAATAAGAAGAGTTCACATTGCACAAAAAGCTTATAAAAATTTTCTCCGTGTCTACTATGTGATGACAATGATATAAGTATTTTTTTACAACAACAATAATATACGTATTACTCCCTCCCTTCCCAATCTTTTATACTTGGCTTAAATACAGTTTTGGTCTCCCTATTTTGACCAATCCACGATTTTGGTCCCTAAACTTTTAATTTGACGATTTTGGTCCCCCTATTTTCCCAATTTGAAAAATCAAGGTCACCCACCCCAATTTTGACTCAGTTTGACTGACTAATCCTACGTGGCAGCCCACGTGGACTGCCACGTAGGCACACCCCCACCCCCCCCACCCCCCCACCCCACCCCCCCACCCACCCCCCCACCCCCCCCACCCCACCCACCCCTCCACTGTTTGTCTTCCCCACCCCAACCCCCCCACCCCACCCACCCCCCCACCCCACCTTCTTCTTCCTCGTGACCCTCTTCCCCTCCCCCCTCCACTGTTCCCATCCCCCATCCCCTCACCACCGATTCCCTCGTCCCCTCCCCCCTCCACTGTTCCCCTCCCCTTCGCACCTCCCCCCTCCCCTTCGCACCTCCCCCTCCCCTTCGCCTCTCCTCCCCTTCGCACCCCCTCCCCTTCGCCTCTCCTCCCCTTCGCCCCTCCCCTTCGCACCTCCCCCTCCCCTTCGCCTCTCCTCCCCTTCGCACCCCCTCACCTTCGCACCTCCCCCCTCCCCTTCGCACCCCCTCCCCTTCGCCTCTCCTCCCCTTCGCCCCTCCTCCCCTTCGCACCCCCTCCCCTTCGCACCTCCCCCTCCCCTTCGCACCCCCTCCCCTTCGCACCTCCCCCCTCGATTTCCCTCTCTCTCTTGCTCACCGTCTCTCCCCTCCCCCCTCGCTTTCCCTCTCTCTCGCTCACCATCGCTCTCTCTCGCTCACCGTCGCTCTCTCTCACTCACCGTCGCTCTCTCTGCGTCTCTCTCTCTCTCTCTCTCTCTCTCTCTCTCTCGCAGATCCGGTGAAGGGGAAGGGGAAGGGGGGGTTCACGGTGGGGATGGGGGGTTCACGGTGGGGGTGGGAGTGGGGTGTGGGGTGGGAGGGGCGAAGGGGAACAGTGGAGGGTGGGGGTGGGGATCGGTGGTGGGGGGGTTGGGGTGGGTGGGTCGGTGGTGGGGGGGGGGGGTTGGGGTGGGGAAGACAAACAGTGGAGGGGTGGGTGGGGTGGGGTGGGGGGGGTGGGGTGGGGGGGGGTGCCTATGTGGCAGTCCACGTGGGCTGCCACGTAGGATAAGTCAGTCAAACTGAGTCAAAATTGGGGTGGGGGACCTTGATTTTTCAAATTGGGAAAATAGGGGGACCAAAATCGTCAAATTAAAAGTTTAGGGACCAAAATCGTGGAGTGGTCAAAATAGGGGGACCAAAACTGTATTTAAGCCTTTATACTTTTTACATTTTATTTTTCTCCCAAAATAATAGTAATTTTGAAAATTCAATATACAATTTGTCAAACTTTTTCAGCTATACATTTTATATTTATTGAGTCTTTTAGAGACCCAAGACAACTATTAACTATTTTTATTTGATTTCAATTATCCCAAGACAACTACAAAAAATATATTTTAATATTTAGCTAACACAAATTTATTGGGGTGCTTTTCGGGTGTGGGATCAACTAAGTCTCTCACCGGTAAACTACAAAAATTGACCGTAGGATATATTACAAAATTTCATCAATTGTTGAAATTTAATATTGGTTGATTCAACCTTAACCACTCATAGTAATTTATACAATATCTTACAATCAATTTTTGTGGTTCACCGGTGAGAAACTTAATTGATCTCTCGCCCTAGAAGCACCCATTGTACCTTAATTTGTGTGCAACAAGCCAAGAGTACAAAAACTTAAAAACTGAGGGAGTAGTTAATAGCGGATTTAGTTTGTAGCAAAGAAAATAAGAGTTCATTTTCAATGAAACACTTACAATTTAAGTATTTTTCGCTTATGAAATATCATTAATTTATATACACGATAATATAGGTATATAAGTGTTTTACACTATTTATCAATTACAATTTACACGTCATTAAAAAGAAGTTAGTCACTTAGTAAACCATCTTATATGTCAAGGACACCATGAATTGTTATTGGTCGTGGTTGGTAAAAGTTAACGTTGATAATGCGTAACAATTAAACTCAAAGTTTAATTTAGTCCCTGAAATTTACAATATATCAATTTAGTTTTTGACTTTTGTAAAAGTATTTAATCCTTCTACTTTGCAAAAAAAGGCCAAATTGAAACACTTTTACAAACGTCAGAGGTTAAGTTGATATATTGTAAATATTAGGGAGTAAATTGAATTTTTGTGAAATTTGAGAGACTAAATTGACTAATAACACTATAATATGATAGTGACAAAACCTACGTCCAATTTCTCAGATTTCGATTGAGTTTGGTGATACTAACTTTTTTTATAAGGAAAAAAATCTACTTTCTAATGTTATTAAATAGGTTTAAATATGTTTTCCATCTATGTAAATATAGACTTTTGTTTTTCGTCTTTCTAATTTTTTATTATTTTTTCGTCCCTACAATTTACAACTTTTTTGTTTTTAGTCCTTGTTGTTTTTTAGTCCATGTAGTGTTGTTTATATTTGGTTCTAGTCTCTGAAATTAAAGACCATCTTAATTATAGTATTTGAATCATGGACTAAATGAGAACTAATTTCAAAAATCGATATTTATTGCATCAACGAAAATAATAAAAAAAGAAATTTCAGGATACAAAAAAAACCATGGACAGAAAACAAAAACACTTATAATTGCAGGGAGACAAAACATAGTTAAACCTATTAAATATGAGTAAGTCAAGGTTTTTTTAGTTAATTTACCCAAAGTATTCTTATCAATTGATTACCACCCCCCCCCAAACTATTAATATGAGGAAGGCTAATGGTCATTGGGGTAAATTAGGATTTTACACTCACTTTTTAATACTTATCACTTTTTTAAAGGTGTCCACAACCATCATTTGCTTATAAATGAAAACAGGGGGCAACATTTTGCTATACTCCCTTCGTTCCAAAACTATGGTACTATTAGATTTTTATTTTTATTCCAAAACAATGATACTTTTCGAAATCCAATATACAATTTACCAATTTTTTTCAAATATACCTTTTTATATTTATTGAGTCTTTTAGAGTCTCATACAGAGATTTGAAAATAATAAACGCTACAAAGATACACCAATTTGTGTGTAACAAACTAAAACTGTCAAAGTTTGGAACGGAAGGAATAGTTTATAATGGATAACATTAGAGTAAAAATAGAAAATTTTGACAAATTCCTAGTTTAAAGTGTTTTTTAGATATTACATTCAGTAGCATTTGACTTCGAGCTTATAGTTTAATACGTGTTATTTTTATCTCGTTTTTACAACTATTATTTTTAGTAACTTCTTCATTAATCTTCTATTAGAGGAACAATTTCTCTCGTTTTAAGCATTAATTAAAAATGGTCATATTTAGATCATTTTATATTTATAAGTTAGTTCAACAAGTCATTTTACTATTTCAAGTAGGTAGCTCAGTTGGCGAGCTAATGAATACCGAATGAGTACACCAAATGAGCAAGAAAGAAGTCTCGGGTTCAAACCCAACGAATATTCCCCCCCACTAACATTGCTTATAAAAAAACTAGTCATTTTGCTAAACACTTTAAATCTACACGATTAGTTTATCTATTATAAGCTATATAGCTTATCTACTACTCCCTCCGTCTCAATTTAATTGTCTCCTTTGCCATTTTTCTTTGTCTCAAATTACTTGTCACTTTAGAATTTCAATGCAACATTTATTTTTTTTCCAACAATACCCTAACTTTTATTTGTATTTCCAAAGTTTTCATTCCTCTCTCCTCATAATAATATAGGGGTATTTTAGTCCTACCATACTTTTTAAACATCAAAAGTAGCATATCTAATCATTTTGTTAAAATCCACGCATAACCTTAAACAACAATTAAATTGAAACAGAGGGAGTATCTCCTAACTTATTTGTAATCCACTATTTTTTTTACCAAACAAAGCCTTAGTTTGTCTTGTTAGATCATCTACAAGGAAGCTTCTCCTATTTGGGTGCTTGTGCTGAAGTGAGTCACACATTTTCAAATCACTTATTTATAATTTTTTTAATATTAGTCCTAATAAGGACTCGATTTCTCCAATACAAAACCTCAAAAAAATATACTAAACAGGTATCACCACTAACATATCAATAATAATGGGTCACGGGGAGCTTGAAACATTGAGGGAGATCTTCACATTAGGCCAAGAACAAATATATAGGTGGATTTGACACCAATTTTTCACCAAAAACCTTAGGGCGTGAGGTGTATAGGTCCTATCACTTATATACTGCTCAAAATCTCAATTTCTGTCCAACATGAAACTTACTCACACTTGATACACTAACAATCTCCCTCTCAAATGCGAGTCCATTTATTACTCCCCTTCAAGCATAATTTTCTTTTATCCACATACACTTTCACGAAAGTACTTGAAGACATCAAGTACCAAGTCTTTAGATTTCAAAGGAAAAACCCACACTTTTCTAGAGTGGTCATCAATAAAAATTTCAAAATATGAAGCACCACCAAGGGACTTACAATCCATAGAGCAAACACAAGTTTGAACTAAATCAGTAATATTTGGTCTCCTATGAGGACCAATACTACGAAATGAAACTCAATGTTGCTTTCCAACAAAACAAAGAGTGCAAGTATTTAAAGACGCACCTTCCACTGTAAAAGAATTTTGCTTGGCAAGGACGCCGAGTTCTTTTCCACTCAAGTGGCCAATAGATGCATCTTCAACTACATTCATTTTCTCCTCGCACAATTTTACATGCATCCTTGAGAGAGTAGTGAAGTTTTCTTCCTTTGCCACCACAAGTGACTCTTTGGCGAGCTTGGCATTGCCACTAGCTAAGTTAGTGTTATAACCATCAATATCCAAAGCTTTGATCGAGATCAAGTTGAGGCGGATATCAGGTACATGTCTAACATTCTTCAATTGCATCTTGCACCCAATGCTAGTTTCAATCCAAACATCTCACATACCAACAATTTTGCATACCCCTTTATCTCCCATCCGTTTTTTTAGATAAATAATTTGGTATTAAAAGGGGGCACAAGGGGTGCACCAACCCTTACAACCAGGGGGCCTCGTTAAAACCTCCAAGGGCCAAAACCCCATGGGAAAAAGACCCAAGGAGGAAAAAGAGTACCCCCGAAAGAACGAACAAGGCAAATGCCATTAAATTGTTACAATGAGAGAAAACTGCCCAGTGGGCAATGTAACCAATCCGACCAATTAACTTCACAGTTTCGGCCCTTCCTAGCCATGAACCAACTCCAAGCGCTGAACTTCATGTTGTAAAGAATAGATGGAATCGCAGCCACCTCCCCTCTAAACATAATATTCTTCCCGGTTCTCCAAATGTTCCACGTGACCGCCATCCAAATCAAGTGTCTGACTCTTTTCAGCTTCTTTCCCTTCACTAGTTTCCCAAATTTCATGAAGTTCTCCACCACATCCATGGTCTCAGCCCTGGAGACCCCCATCCATTGACTCACAAGTCTCCATACTTCTTTAGTAACATCACACTCAAAAAAATACTTCTTTATCTCCCATCCTTATTGTGCCAAAATAACCACTAGTATAAGACGAGTGACATGGTACGGGGCTCCAGAATCAACAACCAAACTAGAATCATCACATGTAACATTTATAGAACTATCATCATAGACAATAAAAATATCATTATTAAATGAAATTGCATTTGTCTCTTTATCATTTTGTTTCTCTCTATCTTCATATTTTTCATTTGACTTATCTCTTTTGAGGATCCTACAATGCTTTTTGATATGTCCTATGTTGATTCGAGTAGGTTCCCAGGAAAGAGAGGTGGGTCACAGTGGACACTCTTAAGTACCAAGTCTTTCCTAGCCAGAACTTTCCCCAAACCACACTGGTTTCAAGAACAAGCCAAAGAGATTACTGGGATGAGTCGCGGACTAGGTCGCTCTCTTTAAGACGTTTCGCGGCACTGCTCGAAGGTGCAAGCAGACTATCAACCACGACGTCCCCAAGATAAAACAGCCATGTACGATTACCACTGCACATTGACTAACCGCTCGAGATATACACCTCAATATGGTTATTTAACCACTCAGAAATATGGCGCTAATGCCACTCAAGAAAAATGGCTTGAGGTATGATTTAACGTCAAGCCTAAGATGAAGAAAAGAAATTTTTTCGAGAGAGGAGAGAAGACTGGAGGAAGGATTTATCATCCAGTTGGTGTGTTTTGCAAATGAGGAGAAGCTCTCCTTTTATAGGTTTTTTCCACTATAGAAGTGATTAGCCTATCCGATGTGGGACCTTTTCCAATTCACACACAAAGAGTCTATCCAATGTGGGACTTTTTCCAATTCACACACAAAGAGTTCCAACAATCCCCCACTTGAATTTAAAAAGGAGTTTCAGAAGTAGCGTCAAACGCTTCCATAAGATTGTGCATAAGCAGAGGTGTCGTACGACTTGAACCTTGCATAGCGGTTAAGATTTAGATTCAACAAGAGTGACTCGTAGTCTTGAAATCTATCTCTAATTGTCAAACCACACACAAACCTTTCCATAGGTGTATTCTCAAATTCCCGTGTGTTTATGGCCCTACACGTCTATCCCAGTTTAGTGAACGCTCTAGGAATTTCTGCCCAAAGTGCCATAGGAAGCGGCCCCACTTCCACATTTACGAAGGTGAGTCTATCAAGAGTACTCCTGTAGCTAGGTACTACACTCCACTTAGAGTATAGATCTCATTAAGAGTTTCTATTATCTCGAAATCATGCTTCTTTACCTTTAATAGCACGTTCATCTCCTATCACTTCACAACTTGTTATTACCCATTGAACCTAATTGTTGGGATCTCCAGTCTTTTAGGTCGGGTTACCATCGTGAGTGACTCCTGGTTCTAAAGGCAGTAGTCCCATATTTTGAGATGTACTTTGGACTTTCTCTCTGGCTAATCCTTTTGTCAAAGGATCGGCTAAGTTCTGATCAGTGCGTACATGATCCACTCTCACAGCTCCTTTTGTTAGGAGCTCTCTAACTGTGCTGTGCTTACGACGGATTTTTCGTTTCTTACCGTTGTAGTAACGATTCTCTATTTTTGCAATAGCCGCGGTACTATCGCTGTGGATCAACACAACTGGCATCGGTTTTTCCCATAAGGGAATCTCTGCTAGTAGGCATCTTAACCAGCTAGCTTCTTCACTGGCTGTCGCTAGTCCTATCATTTCGGATTCCATAGTGGACTGAGCCAGAATGGTCTGTTTCTTAGATTTCCAGGATACGGCACCACCAGCTATACTAAATATATAGCCAGTAGTTGCTTTGGAATCATCTGACAGGGTGTTCCAATCAGCGTCACTGTACCCTTCAAGTACAGCTGGGAATCAAGAGAGGTGGGTCACAGTGGACACTCTTAAGTACCAAGTCTTTCCTAGCCATAACTTTCCCCAAACCACACTGTTTTCAAGAACAAGCCAAAGAGATTACTGGGATGAGTCGCGGACTAGGTCGCTCTCTTTAAGACGTTTCGCGGCACTGCTCGAAGGTGCAAGCAGACTATCAACCACGACGTCCCCAGGATAAAACAGCCCAGTACGATTACCACTGCACAGTGACTAACCGCTCGAGATATACACCTCAGTATGGTTATTTAACCACTCAGAAATATGGTGCTAATGCCACTCAAGAAAAATGGCTTGAGGTATGATTTAACGTCAAGCCTACGATGAAGAAAAGAAATTTTTTCGAGAGAGGAGAGAAGACTGGAGGAAGGATTTATCGTCCAGTTGGTGTGTTTTGCAAATGAGGAGAAGCTCTCCTTTTATAGGTTTTTTCCACTATAGAAGTGATTAGCCTATCCGATGTGGGACTTTTTCTAATTCACACACAAAGAGTCTATCCAATGTGGGACTTTTTTCAATTCTCACACAAAGAGTTCCAACATCCTATCTTGCTACAATGATTACATGTCACTTCGTTTCTAGTCCTTGACTTGCTTCTTGATTTGTTTTGGCTGTCATATTTTCCATGTCTATGAGAATTTCTTGTTTGGCTTATCCCCCTGACTCTAACTAGTGCTTATGACTGAGTGGAGGCCAATCAAACCACGCTCCCTCCTCCTGGCTTCTTCATTCAACATGCTCTCATTTACCATTGACATTGTCAGCTTTCCATTTAGAGCTGAACTTGTCAGTGTCACCACACCCAGTTGTCAAGTAAGGAACCGAGTAGCAACAATAGTTGCAACTCATCATCTAATTTAATTTCTGTAGCTGTCAGCTGATTCAAGATATTCTGAAAGATGCGCATATGCTTTGCTATTGAATCATCTTCTTTATATTCCATATTCACCAGCTTTCTGATTAAACATGCTTTATTTTGCACATTTTTCCGCTCATACAAATCAGCTAATTTCTTCCACATTTTCTAGACATATGTTTTTGTATCAACATAGAGATATACACTAAGATCCAACCACTGCCTAACCAAAGCAACTTCATTTCTATTCATCTTATTCCATTTCGTATCATCTTTATCTTTTGGTCGAGCAATGTCACCCTCAATAAGATCGTAGAGGTCTTCGATGTATAACATGTCTTCCATCCATAGTGCATAATTTGAAGAATTCATCTTAATCATATTTGACCATTTATTTTCTCTATTTTTTTTGTCTACTTAGATGAAATGACAAATAAATACCACGCACACACACTAACACTACTCGCACTCGGGTTCGAATCCCGGAGCTCTAGATACCACTTTGGGTCACGAGGAGAGCCTAAAACACTTGGGAGATCTCCACATTGGGCCAAGAACAAACATATAAGTGGATTTTACGCCGCGCTTTCACCTATATGGATCCCTTCACTTATATTTTGCTTAACATCTCTATTTTCATCTAATGTAAGACTTACTCACACTTGATACACCAACAAATACTTGAGAATTTCTCCAGATCTCACACACATAACAAATTAGTGGATCAACTTAACTATACTTTCCAAATCTTCACATTTCAGAGCAATTTTACTTTTCCGTTAAATTTATCTCCCAACATATTTTCTTTCCTCACAATTTAAAGCTTACGTCTACCTTTCTAATCAGTTTAATTTATTTCAATTTGCTTTCCTGTTGAATTTGTGATTGTCTCTGTGTGTTTATAATAGAGCACACTCACATCTATTTATAATGGAAATAGGAATCAATTATAATTAATACCTAATTGATACTAATTAATCCTAATTGATATGAAAAATCATATCGGATATTCTAACAAATACTAATAAATACTAATTGATATCACAAATTATAACTGATATTCTAACACCCACAACTTTAAGTTTTCTCCACTTCTCCTACCCTAAAATCACCTTTCTTCTTTCCTTCGCCTTCTGCACCATCCCTTTTTCTCTTAACAATCCCATCCACCCATTTCGACGAGAATATTTTGGTTCTTGAACCGATTCGAGTCTCAAATTTATACCGTACAACTTTTTGAAATTCATACGAGATTACCAATTAACCGGTTTCAACTCCACATTTTGCTTGATATCTTTACACTTTGCTATAGTTTTTCATTAACCTTTGTTTTATCCCATCCCATATATACTTCCACTATATGAAGCACAAAAAGAGCCAAATGGCAAGAAACTGTAAGACAGAAAACATGAAACGAAAGATAACCGAACAAAGAGGGTCCAGCCAAAGCATGCTAGGTCGATCAAGTTTGAGATCTAGAGGGACACGGGGAATGTTTGTGAACCATAGTGAAACAACTTTCCTTTTCTAGTTGAACTTAATTATTCAAAATTGGCATGTGTGTTGACTACTCTTTTGCTTGTGTCAAGTGGGATTTTCCTTTTTCAGTTAATTTCATCTTATTATTTCTTTTTCTTTTTTAATATATAAGGGACAATAAAGGTAATTGAAATTGATTAGTGGAGATAATCTTCTTCATTACTTTTTTAACAGAACTAATCAGTAATCAAAGAAGGAAAAGCAATATTCCATTTTAATTTATAGTGGGTTACGTATAGTATATATATATATATATTTTTTTTTAATTTAAGTAAAATCAGATTTTATAAAAATAGAAATAAATTTAAGGAAGTGGAAGAAGAATATTTGGTATATAAATAAATAAACTACCTAAGAATCCAACACTTTATGCGAAATGATAAGTTTTTTGTCATCTAATTAAGTGGAAATCCAAAACGAAAATGACATGAAAAGATTAAAGACGAGATCCAGTGAAGAGGGAACTTAATTCACATTCTTTCGGTCTTTAAATGTTCTCCATGATCTCCATCCTTGTTCTTCCTATTCATATATGTTGGATTATCACAATGAATATACACAAAGAAAGAGAGGTCCAAAGAGAGAGAGGGGCTTTCGAAGAGAAGGGGAGGGTGTCGAAGTTAGCTGTTTTAGAGAGAGTGAATGCAAGAATAGGGAACAACTTTCACATTCAATTGGTAGTTGACTTATTACAATGTGTATTTATAACACTTAGGCAAAGCTAAACACTGAGAATTTTCAATTGCCTAATTACAATTAAATGGATTTTAACCAATCACTAAAACTAATACACAAAGTCTTCTTAATTACTAATAAGTCCTACACAAGTTTATAATTACACCACAATAATATACACAAACTTTATAATCATTCAAGGAAAATCAGTTTTTTTTTATTCTTTTTGAACCCTGCAAGCACTTTTCTCAACCGTTGATATTTTATTGTCTACAGATGAAGTGGAAAGTACTACCCCTAAATCACGCGCGTAAAATGTAGATCCCAGATTAGAACTTGAGTAATCAATGAATATGTCTAACTTAACAATGTTGACATTGGCCGTTGTATTAAGCTTTACAAACATAACCTTTGGTCTTTGTATCCGCACACAACATGCATTTAAATTCAAGGTGCTTCTAGGGTGAGAGAGCAAATCAAATCTCTCATCGGTGAACCATTAAATATGACCGTATGATGCAGTATAAAAATTCATCAGCGGTTGAGATTTAATATTGGTTGATTCAATTTTAACCACTCATAGCATTTTACACAATATCGTACGGTCAAACTGAAATACTAATATAATAATAAAAGAAGTGCTAGTGGTTCTATTTATCCACAGGTATATATATATAAGTTAGGATATATTGACACCAGATGTCAAACTTAACGACTTACACCAATTAATATCATCGCATATAAAATGAAATTTATCAATCCAACCGTTGAATAACATGATATTATCTTTGAGATCATATATATCAATTTTCATAAAAATCTGAAACTATTTGACAGTCCATCGCACTACTCTATTTCAATGGCTAATATGTTATTCAAAATATAAGCAAATGTGTGTTGTTAGATAACACATCTATAAGTATCCAATTTTTTTAAACTTGATATATATGATTCCAGGGATAATATGACGATATTCAACAGTCGGATTGATAAATTTCATTTTTTATATCAAGATATTAATTGGTGTAAGTCGCTAAGTTTGACACTTGGTGTCAATATATATCCTAACTATATATATATATATATATATATATATATATATATATATATATATATATATATATATATATATATATATATATATATCTGTGTGTGTGTGTGTGTGTGTGTGTGTGTGTGTGTGTCTATATATATATCTCTATCTATTAATGCAAGATATACTTTTCCCCATTTTGAGCGCCAAATCCCCCCTACACCCTCCCCCCTCCCCCTCTCCACCCACTATCCCCTACCCCCCCTCCCCCTACCCCCTCTTCTTCTTTTTTTCATTTTTTTTGGAATACATAAAAATTTAGAATTTTTTTTTTACTATAAATATTTTAGGTTTGTTCCTCAATAATTGAATAGGTAAAAAATGAAAATAAATTTCGTGATAAATTATGTAAAGTTTGTTCCTCAGTAACCTGTTTGGTGAAAAAAAATCATAACGGTGAAAAATGAAAATAAATTTCGTGATAAATTATGTAAAGTTTGTTCCTCAGTACGTAACATGTTTGGTGAAAAAAAATATCGTAACGAAATGAGTAAAGTACAATGCTAACCCTATATATTAATACACTATCCCCCCTACCCCCCCTCCCCTACCCCCCCACCCACTATCCCCCTCTTCTTCTTTTTTTCATTTTTTTTTTGGAATACATAAAAATTTAGAAAAAAATTTTTACTATAAATATTTTAGGTTTGTTCCTCAATAATTGAATAGGTGAAAAATGAAAATAAATTTCGTGATAAATTATGTAAAGTTTATTCCTCAGTAACCTGTTTGGTGAAAACAAATCATAACGGTGAAAAATGAAAATAAATTTCGTGATAAATTATGTAAAGTTTGTTCCTCAGTACGTAACCTGTTTGGTGAAAAAAAATCATAACGAAATGAGTAAAGTACAATGCTAACCCTATATATTAATACACTATTTACTTTACACCAATTGAACGCCAAAAACACCCCACTCCCCCTTACCCCCCCTCTTCTTCTTTTTTTCATTTTTTTTTGGAATACATAAAAATTTAGGAAAAAATTTGATCTATAAATATATTAGGTTTGTTCCTCGATGATCGAATAGGAGAAAAATTAAAATAAATTTCGTGATAAATTATGTAAAGTTTGTTCCTAATTTCGTTACAAAATACATAAAGTGTCATGCTAATCAGCGTGTTTTGAGACACTTCGGTGTTCGAATAGGTTTGTTCCTCAATAATTGAATAGGTGAAAAATGAAAATAAATTTCGTGATAAATTATGTAAAGTTTGTTCCTCAGTAACCTGTTTGGTGAAAAAAAATCATAACGAAATGAGTAAAGTACAATGCTAACCCTATCTACTTTACACCATTTGAGCGCCAAAAAAAACCCCCTCCCCCTTACCCCCCCACTATCTACTTTACACCATTTGAGCGCGAAAAGCACCCCTCCTCCCCCCTTACCCCCTCCCCCCTACCCCTTTTTTTTTTCATTTTTTTTGAATACATAAAAATTTAGGAAAATATTTGATCTATAAATATATTAGGTTTGTTCCTCGATAATCGAATAGGTGAAAAATGAAAATAAATTTGTGATAAATTATGTAAAGTTTGTTCATCACTAACCTGTTTGGTGAAAAAAAAATCATAACGAAATGAGTAAAGTACAATGCTAAGTAGTATGTTTTGGGATGCTTCAAAATTTCGTGACAAATCAGTAATCTGTTTGGTGAAAAAAATCATAACGAAATGAGTAAGGTACAATGCTAAGTAGTATGTTTTGAGATGCTTCAGAATTCACAATAGTGTGTTTTTTTTTTGCTTTACTGTTCGCAAAAAATCCAACTATTCAAATATGCAAAATTTGTACCTCTAACCAGTTTAGTGGGTAAAAATATAATTTCGTTACAAAATACATAAAGTGTGATGCTAATCAGCGTGTTTTGAGACACTTCGGTGTTCGAATAAAATTTAACCGTTCTAATACTCAAAAATATAATTTTGTGTCAATTCTTCTTCCTTCTTTCTTCTTCTATGTTGTAACACCAATAGTACACAGCTATTTTTTGGTGAATTAACTTAGCTGCGTCATTGTTACCACTCCGTCCATAGCGCGGGTGTACGGCCCTAGTATATATATATATATATATATATATATATATATATATATATATATATATATATGTTAGTTGACATAATATATATGGTGTATGTATTTGATAATTGATAGGACAATATCCTTTTGATTCCCATTAAAATTTAGAATCCTTTTTGTGTGGTTGCACCATTGGCTGCCTATTAATTATATTTCCTTTAGCTGCAAATTGCAGAATGACGTGAAAAGATCAAATAGAATTAAGGAGGGAAATATCTGAATTCTCAACCTTATTTTATTTCTAATATTGCATTGCAATTATTATTTTCATCCTCTAGAAGACTAGAACACAAAATTTAGTTGGCTTTTTCTAGTATCTAATTCAAAGATAACATAGAAAATGCTTTTAAAAAAAAAGATAACATAGAAAACGAAATTTATTCTTCTGGTATAAATGTTTTTCGGTGAGCATATACATATGGTTATCCTTTGTGGTCTCATCATCATTGGATGCTTATCAATTCATCCCATGTAATATTGTCTTCCAAATACAGATAAATATTTTCCAATTATTTAATAATATATAATTTTGTCTTCGCCTTTCAAAAAAATATCTTCCAGTGATTTACTAGTAATGATTGCCAACCTTTGATTCATCGAATTTCTTTCTGTAAGCACTAGTAAATTTATATAGTTGTTTTTATGAACCAATAATGAAATGCTTTATATTTCAATTCAAAAACTACTACTATATATAAATTAATTAGTTAATAAAAATTGGCCTATATAATTAAAAATATATAAAAACTAGAATGTGGACAAATAAGCTAAGTATACACCCGTCACGGGTGATGTTAACCTTGCAAGTTCTAACCGTAAACATCGAGCCACGAGAACACATCATAACAGGTCCACAGTTGAAATTCGAGGGAGTTGGATTCTCTTCTCTTCTCAGCTGGCTTCATTTTGATACTGACATGCACTTGCCCACTTCACGTTTAATTAGTTTTGCATATAATTATGGCCACCTTGACTTTATTCGTAGGCTAGCTATCAACTTGATTGACGATTCTCCTTCTCCATGCCTTAATTTTTTCGATATATTCCATCGACAAGTTCTAATCGACTACAAAACTCTACTCGGATTTGGATTAGGTGCAGTCACCCTGTTCGGCCAAATCTAATGGCTAATACTCTAGTGACTACATGACTACACAAATTGTTTGCTGCAACGATTTCATATTCATTGTATTCACCTTCTATGAAGAATTGCAGAGAACGCTCAAAATTATTTGCTAGAAAAGATAAACAGAAAACACAATACAATATTCATCATCTACGTACACGTCCCTCTATTGGGAGAGTACTATGAGAAAAAATGAGCTAATGACCAGGATCACTAAGAGACTGAGACGCCACATCTCCACAAAAAACTTAATGGGTTTGGGAGCTTGGAGGGGAAGGGAGAACATGTGATGAATAGTGTTAATTCTTTAGTGATTGATAGAAAAATTATCCCCCAAACTCCACCTAAACCCCTTTACTAATTTATTTTTTGACTCTAACCGCATTGATGTGACTCTAACGGTATCGATGTGACATCTTCAAATAAACTAAAAGATTTAATTTTTTAATTTTTTTTTATTAAAAATAAAAAACTTATACTAAAGTCATCTAGGTTCTCGCTTTCTTTTTTAATTTTTTTTTAAATTATACAAGCCTCCTTACTGTGTAAGGACTTAGTTAGTAAGTAATATGAAAACACTATAAATATTTTTTAAGTTTTGAGACTTACTAACCTTAATTAGTTTGAAGTCACCTAAAATTTAGTTAGTTCATAAAAGAAATAATGATATTCAATTATTAATCACCTAAAATTTGGTTCATAAAAAAAGAAGTAAAGTAATGATATTTAAATTATTAATGAGAGTGACCGACCAAAATTTGGGAAGTATATATGTTACATGATCAGTTCAGTTGGCCGCAGGTTTTAGTTGACAGGCTTGACTTGTGTGTTCTTTAAAATACTAGTCAGTGACATTAAAATACTAGTCAACTTGAACTGAAGCAAATGCTTGTTAGCTGCCCATGAAATTAAAAAGCAAACGCATTATAAATTATTTGCATATATATATCATCGATCTTATATTATTCAATAAGATATATACTACAATATGATCGATAGACAAAAAAATATAAAAATAAATTTAACAAAATCTAAATAAATAGTGTTGTGTTTTATACTTCTCTTTATTGTAACATGATAAATTATGTTAAAACTCTAGATGTTACCTAAAACTCTATATTGAGAGACAAAATGTTGTGCGGATGTAATTGATGAAGCAAACTCAATTCCTCAAAGGGTCCACCATTGATGGAATACACATGAAAGAGGCAAGCAAGCATATGTGCCCTGGTTAGGTTTAAGTAACGACATCGTGTAGGGCTGGCCCATTAATTCCTCCGATGCATAAAATCTACTCCAACTTGTTGCCTGAAAACCACTAAGAGATTCTATATTCTCTTGGACAAAATTCCAATAATAATTCAGCTTGAAAAATAATTTATGACACTGTGCAAGAATATTAATAAATGTAATATAATTGAAGTCTATATAATTAAAAACCTAACATAATACATATCTAAGTCGTTATTTAGATCAGTTTGCCTTCAAAATTTCAAAAATAAATAAATAAAAAAGAATCGTTATTTAGACCAACACACTTTAATTTGATTTATACTGAATAAGTAACTGTCTACTAGGCTATATGTTTTGGCCTTCATCAATATCATTGGGCCATTATTTTATGTTACCTCCACGTTTCTAATTAGAATTTAGAAGTGGAATTATACAAAGCAAAATATCCATACATGTGATCAAGTTGTGGTTGATCGAGTTCGGTTTGAATTAATTGAAGTTTTTTAAGTATTCTTATTACCCAATCATATGGAATCACACAGCCAGTGATCTGTTATCTGCACTCCACCAAAAAAGTATTTTAAATATTTTTTATAAATGACTACTTTCACGGGTTGTGTTATTGTATGAAAAGTTTTCTTGTCTTCGTGAAGCATACATATCTAATTAATTAACACTTGTGTTTCGATATCCCAACATGGTCACTCACTTCTGCTAGTAATCTGTTGACTAATTTGTAAAAATCTTAGTTAGTAACCAATTTCAACAATTAGCTTTGCGCTAAGGGGTAGCATATCTAAGCGCCATATTTATGTTATCGAAGTTGGGTTTATTAATTAAAACAATGTTTTAAAAACCGGACCAGAGATTGGACTCGCGGTGAGGCCTCTAATCATGGTTTAATTGCTTCATTTGGTTCAGTTATATGGTTGAACTAGATGACTAATAAATAGCTAAAAATAAAATCTTAAGAGTAGTAGCAATAATAATTGAGCTAGAAAAATAATTTATGACACTGTCCGAGAATGTGAAATACAATTAATAAATTAATAAATGTAATATAATTGAAGTCTAGATTGATACTCCATATATTATAATTAAAAACCTAACATAATATTGAATATGTTGTAATTCAATTGCTCTTAATATTGTTAGGTGTAATTAGTAAATCATCTAATGGACCATTAAGTGGCCCAGTCGAAATTCAGGCCCAATATGGGCGCTGCATATGTTTGTATATATACACATTTCGACTGCTTGTAAATAACAGAATCGAATAATACAGTTTCACCTTGAAATTTCTGTTTCATTGATTTGCCCAGTTTTTTCCTCTCTTCTCTATTTTTCCGCTGCGTTCTCTCTCCCTGCGCAATTCCCCCAACAAATTGGTATAACAGAGCTATAATGATCCTTCCAATGGCGACGCGAGACAATGGTGGCGATGGGATTCCGTCGAACCTTCCAATCTTCAATGGAAAGGACTACGAACGGTGGTGTGCGCAGATGAAAGTCTTGTTTCGGCTTCAAGATGTACTTGAAATCGTGAATGATGGTGTTCCACCATTGGCAGCAAACGCCACAGAAGCGGTGAGGAACAACCACCATGCACTGAGAAAGAAAGATGGAAAAGGGTTGTTCTTGATTCATCAATGTGTTGATTCAAACATTATGAACCTGATCATTGATTGTGATTCAACAAAAGAAGCATGGGATATCCTCAAGAATGCATATGGAGGTGCGGATAGACTGAAGAAGATACGCCTGCAGTCTCTCAAGAAGCAATTCGAGGCATTGAGGATGAAAGATGGAGAATCAATTGGTGAATTCATTAGGAGGTTAGTAGCTTTAACTAATCAAATGAAAGGCAATGGTAAGACTCTATCTGAAACAAGTAAGGTAGAAAAGGTGCTTAGATCCTTAACTCCAGAATTCGACTATGTTGTAACTGCCATCGAAGAATCCAAGAACATAGATGAAATGAAGTTAGATGAACTTCAAAGTTACTTAGAGGCTCATGAATTGAGAATTAGGCAGAGAAGTTCAGAGAAAGAGACTGAACAAGCCTTACTATCACACTCCTCTAAGAAAAATTGGAAGGCAGGCAACAAGAAAGGAAAATGGAAGGGTAAAGAAAAGGAATCTGGAAGCAAGAAAGAAGAACAAGAAAGTTTCGACAAGAAGAAGCAAGATCTGTCGAAGGTGCAGTGCTATAACTGTCAGCAATTTGGGCATTATAGGAACAAATGTAAGAACAAGAAGGTTCCTAGGAATAAAGATGTTGAAGCCAAATTTGCAAGTGATGGAGGCACAGACTCTGATTCTGACTCAGAAGAGTTAATGCTAATGGCAGTCATAGATGATGAGATTGAAGAAGACACTCATCTCAATGTAAAAGTTGCTGAAAGTAGCGAGCAAAACAGTGGGAACACTAGTGAAAGTGGAAACACTTGTGATGCTCAAGATACTTGTGCAATGTGTGTGTGGCAGGGCAGTGGTGACACTGGTGATGCCTCCAACATAGCCAGCAACGATGATGGAGAATTATCCTTCATGACAGCTACTGACACAGAATTGTTGTTGCTGAAGGCAGATACAATACTACAAAAAAAAAGGTTATTTGCGACGGACATTAGCGACGGAATATTATTCCCTCGCTAAAACTCACTTTAGCGACGGAATTTGCGAGGGAATAAGGGTCTTCGGTTTTATGAACATTAGCGACGGAACTGTCCGTCGCTAATTGTTTGGAGGGAAAATGAAATCTGAACAGCACGGAAACCGAAGCGATTAGCGACGGAAATACTGGTCCCTCACTAATTTTTTTGACCGTTCCACCATGGTTAGCGTGAAGGGATTAGCGACGGAATAGTCCCTCGCAAATTCCGTCGCTAGCAAATTCCGTCGCTAACCCCAATTAAAACTAGAATCAGATCCCTTTTCCTCTCTCTGTTTCCTCTTCTCTTCTGTTTCCTCTCACTCCCTCACTCTTCTCTCACGACCCCAACCCCACCACACCCTTTCCAGAACCACACCACCCCACGACCACCGCACCACCGCCACCACACCACCGCTCACCTGTCGCTCCTCTCTCTCTCCTACGCGACGTCGCTCTCTCTCCTCTCTCTCTCTCCTACGCGAACACTTCTCTCACCGGAGCTCTCCGTTTTCGCCACCACCGGAGCTCGCCCTCCTCACCACCACCGGAGCTCGCCCTCCTCACCACCGGAGCTCTACTTTGGAGGTTTTTTTTTTACTAATTTTAATTTTTTTTACCAACTGATTTTATTTGATATTGTTTTGTTAGGATTTGTAAAATTAATTTTGTGATATTGTTGTTTGGTAATTTTAGTGAAGTTAGTTTTGTGATATTGTAAAATTAATTTTTGATATTGTTTTAGTGAAATTGTGTTTAGGATTAGAAATTGAAATTGGGTAGAAATTGAAATTGTGTTTTAGGATTAAGTTTAAGATTTATAGAAATTGTGTAGGATAAAAATTGTTTGTTGAAATTGAAATTGTTTGTTGAAATTGAAGAAGTTGTTTTATTGAAATTGAAATTAATAGTGAATTGATTTATGTTTTTTTGCTTGAAATTGAAAGTAATAGTTGAAATTGAAGTTTGATATTGAAGTTGTTGTTGAAATTAATAGTTGAAATTGAAGTTAGTTATTGAAATTGAAGTTGAAATGGTTTAAGATTGAAATTGTTGGTGTTTGAAGTCTCACAACCGCACCGGAGTGCGCACCGTCACCGAACTACGTACCGCACCGGACCTCAATCTCATAACGGTTAGTTTCCAAAATAAATTAATTGTTGTTTTCATGAACCCTAGGTTAGATGACTGTGTGTTGTTGATGGAAAAGGGTGAGGTGATGCCGTCCCTCACCCCCATATTTTGCTCGAAATCATCTCCATTGAGATAATTGCGAGCCGATACTAACAACGGTAAGGTTGGGAGTTATACGAGATAACTTCCTTCACTACTTGGATGGAAAAGGGTTTTGTGCTGTCCTTGACCTCCATACTCGGCTCGGAATTATCTCCACTGAGATCATATCGATGCCACTAACTTGATAGATTATTGGGAATGTTAACACGTTGTTTTAAATGTGTGTAGATGAATTTGTATGAATTTAATCGTGAATGGGTGTATGATCGGTTATATCCGAAAAGAGCGGGTTTGAAGGAATCTTTTGTAATTGGGGTTGAACAGTTTCTTGTGGTAGCGTGGCGACATGAATTGGCTAAACGGGAAAAGGGGGTTAGATGTCCATGCTTAAAATGCAATGGTGTACCTATTAGGACCGATAATGAAATCAGGGAGCACTTGTATCAATGGGGGTTTAGGCCTAATTATTGGATTTGGGTGGACCATGGAGAACAACGACGTCAAAATTTTGAGGTAGGGGTGTAGCGACCGAAGAATCCGGAGGAGGGATCCCTCGTTGTTTTGGAACAATGGAGCCGCCATCAATATTTATTTTTAGGAAAACATTGAAAAAACCTTTGTTTTTGGGTTCGGGGGTCGATTAAGTGCGGGGAAGGTACAAGCACCCCGCAACATCCTAAAAAAGGTTACCTTTTAATTTAATGTGTAGAAAAATTAGTTTAAAGAAAACACTTTAATTTACCCTTTTTTGTTATTTGCAAAAAAAACGGAAAAGAAGACTTAATAAAAATTTTAGTTTTATTGCGCTCGACGGGAGTGGGCCCCCGCTCCTACGTATCTCCGGGTGCGATGGAGAAATCAAAGCTACGTAGTTCTTGGGTAGAAAATATTTGTGCGTTGGTATTTTTTTTTTATTTTTTTGAAAAGTTTGGGAAAACTAGGGACCGTTCATGGTGACCAAACAGATAAATCCAGAGTGGTCGTCATTAATGGCTTATTCGGAAAAGAAGGCATTTATAGCGTTCAAACAAGCAAGGCCCAGAGTGACCGCTATAGACAACCTATTTTTTTGTGCGAATTCGATTTTTCGAAAGAAGAAAAAAGAACGGTTCGGAAGCATCACATTGTGAATAAAAGCAGAGTAAGTGATAAAAGGGGGGTGCAAATAATAATGGAGTTGTATTAGAAAGGGAGGTGTGAATAGCGTTTTGACGCTAGAAAAAAGTATCACCGGGGGTGCAAATAGCGTTTTGACGCTAAAAGAAAATGGTTGCCGGGGGTGCAAATAGCGTTTTGACGCTAAAAAAAACGATTGACGGGTTTATTACCTTTTTTACTATTCTACCCTAGAGCACGTGGTTCTTGAAACGCTTTTTCCTTAAAAAAAAAAAACTAGACTAAACAAGTGGTATTTTGAAAGCGGATTATGGAGAAAAAATCTTTTGTTGTTTTTTTTTGTTGTCATAGTTATTATTTAATAAAAGGGGGCCTTTTTACTTTTTTTGAAAAAAAGATTTTTGTTATTATATTATTTTTTTTTTAGAAAAGAGTAGTGACACTAGTAACCATTTATATATTTTTTTTAAAAAAAATATTTTTTAGTATTTGAAAAAAAAAAGCTTTATTTAAATCCGAAAATAGAAAAGAAACACATTTTTTTCATTTTTCTTTAATCCGAAGAATAGTAATTGTTAACAAAAAAAACAACACATCTTTTTTTTACCACTTTTTAATCCGAAAATAGTATAATTTATTTTAAAAAAGGCACAACATTTTTTACTTTCTTTTTTTTTAGTCCGAAAATAGTATAATTTATTTTTAAAGAAACAACATATTTTTTTTATCACTTTTTTTTAATCCGAAAATTAGAATAATTTACTTAAAAAAAAGCACAACATTTTTTATTTATTATTTTTTTTTTAGACCGAAAATATTGATACCTACATAAAAAGGAACACATTTTTTTTTTAAAAAAAAAAAGTAACTATCTACATAAAAAAAAAGCAACTAAAAATACAAAAAAAAAGGTAACAATAGAATGTAAATTACATTACAGCAAAAACTAAAAAAAAGCAACAAATAAAATAGAAAGAGACAACAACAAATATATACAACAAAATTATAGCAACTAAAAAAAAAAAGCAATAATCAATTAAAATATTACATTGCAATACCTTAAACAAAATCCGGAAATGTTGAAGAAATTTTCCTTGGATCTCCTCAACAATAACAAAATGTAAACTAAAAAAAATTGTTTGTGAAAGGAGAAAAATAAGAACAGTGAACAAGCCTCAACTGTTTTTTTTTTTAAAAAAAAAGGGGAAAACCTAACCTCTCTTTTCTTTCTCTCTAAAAAAAAACTCTTCTTTTTTTCGAAAATCTTTTTCTCCTTCTTCGAAAATCTCTCCCTTTTAGTCCATGGCAAGAACCCTATTTATACTAAAAGATGGAATGCCTCCTTCGTTTTTGTACTGCCTTGTACAGTAGTTTGTCACTGTAGCTTGCCATTTCGTGATATATGATGACCTAAGGCTTTGTGGAGAGTAGTTGGTGACAGAGAAAAAAAACTTGTGAGAGGAGGGGAGAGTGAGATATGCGAAGGTATGGGGTTGACAGAGAAGGGAAATGATGGCTTGTGTGTGGGAAGGGGAATGGGGCGTGAGAGGAGGAGAGCCATGTGAGGGAGATGAGTGTGTGAGTGTGGGTGTGTAGGAGAGGGATTGGAGAGGTGATGAGTGAATGTGAGAAAAAAAAGAAATGAGTGGTAGGAGAGGGAGAGAAGCCGTGGGTGTGAGAGAGGAAAGAGAAAGGGAAAGAGTGAGGAGAAGAGAGAGGGATGAGAGGTTGAGTGTGAGTGGGAGAAAAAGAAGTGATGTGTGAGAGAGAGAGATGGGGTCGAATATTGAGGGAGAGAGAGAGGGGGCGTAGGAATGGAGAGAGAAGAGAGGGGTTGAGTGTGTTGGGAAGGAAAAAATGGGGAAGTGGGAAGTGTGGGGAAGTGAAATTGTAAGTTCCAAGAAAGGGAGAGAGAGAGGTAGGTCGAAATAGGGGGGAAAAGAGGAGTGTATGTGGATGATTTTTGAGTTAAGGGGGAGAGTGAATGTGGCCACATTTTAGGGTGAAGGGGGGAGTTGGGATTTTTAGGGTTTTGGGTGAGTGGGGGCGAATTAGGGTTAGGAGAGGAGGGGGTGAGGAGTG